>JAWNPC010000110.1:4865000-5602500 GCA_035045365.1 Drosophila leonis
AAGGATATGAAAAGCATAAGATACAAATAAAAGCGGTTCTATTGACAAGTATGCCATGATTTCATAGTATCTCCAGCAAACGTATGTAAAAAGCCAAAGCTCAGAATAAAAAGTCTCTGTACGATATCTGGAATACTCTTTAATAATATTATATAGATTCGATATATATCTGCGATATTCAACAGTATCTTAAAGAAGAAAGTTTCCATGAGATCTTCCTTTTCACATTTGTTCAAAATATTTTCTTACTCACCTTCTTCTGCTTGTAGGATATGGCCTGTACCAGACGCGTCAGGCTCATCCGATCGCCCGGCTCATAGCTAGATATATTTGGATCATAGTTTAATATGATGGCTAGCTCATTGGAAGAACGAGTTTGATCCAGCAGGCAGCAGGCAAACTTCTGGCACTGCCGCCTCAGGTCCATATACTCCGCTTTGCATTCCTGCTCGGTCAAAGCCAGATTGCGCAGCTCCCAGGACAGCTGAAAGGCGGTCAAGATGGGATCGTTCGAGGTAAGGCAAATGAGGGATGGACTACAGAGCGCTCGATAGATATTCACGCGCGACAGCGAATGCCGCAGCGAATCCTCGCTCATGAGACGCACACACTCCTCGCAGCCGCAGCTAAACGAGTCAAGATTAATGGAAACTCCGGCAAAGACTGGGCGAATTTACCGTATATCATGGGGCACAGGCACAGCGGCACCTCGATCCAACAGTATTCTCAATATCTCAAAGTTATTCTTATGCGCGGCCAGTATCAACGGCGTTATATCCGGCGCAAACATCGCTGTGTTGATGTCCACCTTTTGCCAGCTCTGCAAAATAATTTACAGTTAAGGTTAAGGTGGGCCAAGCCACGAAGTCTGTCAACTTTCTAGATGATATTTTGGCCTCATTAAACGTTTTATTGCATATTCGTTACAATTGTAATTTTCACGCTTCAATTGCGTCCAATGGCTGCTTAATGAAGCGTGCGCTCGTATGTGCATAAATATATATATGTGGGTGGCAGGAGACTAGGCAGATGAGGTAGATGAGGAAGATGCCCGCCCGCACGCATACAACTTTATTTTGAACAGCAAAAGAATACTAAATAGTCATAGCTGAAGATTAAATACTCTTAAGGGCATAGCAGATCGCAAAAAACAGTCGTAGGTTGGCCTGGAGTTGTTAATGGACAGCTTTATTAAACTGAGCTATAATGAACTGGAATTTATATAAAGCTAGGTCAGTTTAAGCTGTGAACTTGACGTGGAGGTAGAGTAATGGCTACATCACATTGAATTATTATTTTTAAATTTTATTAAAGCCTATATAATAAGAAACTGTTACCTAATCTGATTCTAAATAAAGTATATTCAGCTTAACTTGAGCAAATGTAAAAGCTTTATATTTTTATTTAATTACTTTTACAATTGCTACAGCTAAAGTTGAAGTAATCAGACTTTACTTGATCTCCATTTTTTATAAAATTTTGTATTTAAAAATGTAGATAGAACTTGTTATGGCCATTTTATATAGAGTTAGGTCAATAAGTAAAGCCTTTTTGTAAAATTATTTAAGAGGTTTATTTTTTTGATGTACAAGTTTAGGAGTTTATACTGTAATAGTAGCAGGTTGATCTTCAAATTCAAATAAATTCTACAACATAGCCTTACATATGGAACAATAAAGTTACAAGACCCAAAGCAAGTGTATAATGTAGATAAGCAGACACACAGACACTGGGATTATCAGGCATACTGTATGTGGCATATAGGAACTGTTGGAGGCGGAAGCATTGGCTCGCTTATCGCACACTCCCAATCACTTGAGCGTCTGTCATGTACGTGCCTAACGAGGCCACACAAAACTGATTAAAATCGTGTTAGCTTCAGTTTCGAGCAGCAACTGAAAGCTGAGCCACTCGATGTGTGCCACAAATTAGCTGAGTGCAGCACCAGGCTATGGGCATGATAAGGAGAGTGGGTAGAAGTCGTAGTAGTAGTAGTAGTAGTAGCAGTATTACTTACGTAGAGTTCGCCCTCCTTGAAAATGAGCTCCTCGTGCTCGAGCAGCAGCTCAACGGCCTCAACGAACTCTGCATTGATGGCATGCAGTAGGGCATCCTTTGTCTCCACGCCCATGATAACCAGCAGCTCGACCATCTCCAGATTCTCGTTGTCGATGGCCAACGTGAGGGCGCGTCGGCCCAGTGGGTCCATACAGTTAATATTGATGTGCTGTTGCCGCAATGCCTTTTGCAATATCCTAAAAAATAGGTGTCCCACAAGTGGGCGTGGCAAAATAATTAAAATCAATTGGCTAAGAAAAGAAAAAATAAGCAAATTATGGGAAAACGGAAGCGGCCGAGAATAACTTTTGCTCTCGTGTTATTCTTCAGCTCTCAAAGTTTTTAATTATATGCGACTCCAGCGAAAAGTTTGCCAATCAATCGAGTGCCATAAAAGCACTCAACATATTTTGGGCGCTCGGTATTTGTTTTTACAAAAGGCAACTAGTTGGGGCTGTAAATGGAGTAAAATTTAATATGGGTAAAATTTCAACAATTTTCTCCAATCAAGTCAGCAGTAATCTGGAATTTAAGGAGAAACCCCTAATATCAATTTCCAGTGTTGGTAACCATTGTGAGCTTGTGCTGCTGGTGTGTTTTTCAACACTGTTCGATTGACTGGACTATCAACTTAGTTACCTTTGATTTGCAGCTGTCAAAATTTCTGTTTATCTAGCTTATGGCACTTTCTTAAATATTCATTTTACAATTGTTCGTCAACATAAATTGTTGTAAAAAATTCAAAGAAAAACGAAATATATATTGAATAAAACGCCGAATAAAACAAACTGTTTTGGCACTTAAATTATTTGTAAACCTATTCCAAATCAATAAGAAACAAAAAAAATAAATAAAAGAATAATTAGTATGGACGCTACTAAGGATCAAGGCTTGGTCATCAAAATGGCACAAAAGAACAAGGGTGAGTGTCGCCGCCCAAATACCCCACAACTGACAAATAACTGATATATATAAATGGGTGTGTCTATCCACCCAACCATCCATCCATCAATTAGAAACGCAAACAGTGAAATTAGGTGGCGCCAATTGGTTTGCCGTCCCACCGAATGGAAGCGGACATGAGTTCAATCAAATGCCCGCGTTCAGCCGCATCTCATGGCAATTCTACAAGGATCGCGAGGAGGAGCTCTATCGTCGCGCCTGCCAACTGAAGGGCATTCGTGTGCAGCGCGAGGAGGAGGATGACTCGGTTGGCTCCGAAGAGGAGCCTTCCAAGGCACACTATCGTTACACCCTAGACGAGATGAAAAGCTACAATCCCTATCGTTTTATTAATCTAAAAATGTAAAAAAAAAGACTACATCAACGACATCAAAAGCTGCAGCAACTGCCACAAGAAATGCATCACACAAATAGGCAACAACAGACACCACAAATTTGCAGCCAGAAAAGAACAAAAGAACGAAAAGAACAGCAACAACAAACAACAAAAAACACAAACACATCCAACACCCAAGCTACACACTACACTACAAGTTGAGAGTCTATTGCCCCCACAATGACTCGATGTTTTTACAATTTTATGATTTCATATTTAACAGAGCACACACAGGATCCAATGTGTTAAGTGCTTGTACTCTTTCATGTTTAAAACAATTGATGATTGTTCATAAATGGTTATGTAACCAAACTAATTGTGTTCTTGGGTAGCTGGTTGATGGGTTAACGAAGGAATTCAATTGGCTGTCTAAAAAAAATATTGATAGCTAAGTAAGTTTATTGGATTTTTTCTTTTTTTTTATATTTAATAAAAATTGATTGGAGTTAAATGAAATATTTTGTAAAAATCTAAAATAAAGTTCGATGTTGAATTTGTTTTGAGGCGTAAGTAGCCCAATTTACATTGCGGAACAGATGATAGAGTAGTAATTTTTTTATTTTATTTATATTTAACTCGATTGTAAAATTAACGGCTTACGAGCTAACAGCAACCACAATTCGCTTATACGAGAGCTGCTATTTATGATTCGGGAATAGCAAATAAGAATAAAAAGTTTTAAATGAAAATGGTTTTAAAATATTCCCCCTGATGATCAGTACACTTTTGCATTCGTTCGAACCATTGGTCATAGCAATCTTTCCATTCCTCTTGAGAAGCCTCCAAAACATGGCGTATACACCCTCGTATTACATCTGAGCATCAGAAATTGAACGTTTTTGGAATTATATGGGTCAGAACTATTGATTGGCACTTAGCATACACATGGCCTATACGGCTGACAGGCCCTGACTAGCAAAAATTTAAGGAAGAACATGCTATAGAGTAGAACATATAATAATATTCTACATCGTTTGATAACAGCTTCGTCAAGAAGGTTTTTACAACTATAGCTCATGCTGCTTTAAGCCTTGACTAGTTAAGGTCTGTGAGCCAGTATATCCGTCTTACATTTTAATCTTCTAAATTATTCTGTTTCGGATTCCCTGCGGTCCAGAGGGTGTAGTCTTTTCAGTCTGCGTTTGCAATTGTTTGTTCGTGGTTGAAATGCGAGTTGGTGTGGATGTTCTGTCAGAAGTAAAATTAAATATATATCCAATGCCACGACTCGAATCTGGCAGAATATAGAATTTTATAATTATAGCGTAGACTTATAGACTTAAAGACCTCAATAAATATAGATCGACCCAGAATACTATATTTTCATGCTTTTGTGTTAGTAAAAAATAAAATCAACTATATAAAATAACGTTACAAACATTAAACGAAACATTTTTGAATAGCAAAAACGTTTGGCGCTCAACACTTGTTCTTAAATGAAATATAAATTAAGTTTTATTTAATCCCATTTGAAATTTGATAAATATTTAATTTGATATTATTGCATGGCACTTTAAATGTTCTGGCCACTCAACAAGCTGTCTGGGCGCTTAAATATAGAACGAAATTAATTGTAAATTTATTAAAATGCGCTTTTAAATGGCATGGAAATGGCAAACAGGACTCGTTTCCGCATATTGCTTATTAAGTGGCACATAAGATATGCCCCAGGGCAAACAAACAGGCAGCTATGCAAATAATTGAAAACACCCAAAACACACAGCCAGACACACACACTCACACACTCACACATACACACACACATACACACACTGACACACGCCCTCGTGTTGATAGGATTTATACGTTTCCCGCATATCGCTCCGAGGGATACGAACGCGGAAACGGATACGACCCATCGACACCTGCGCGTCCCCTGACACAACATTTAAAAAAAAAGGCGCAAATTCGGTGGCACTGCAAAAAAAAATGTAAAAGAAGAAGCGCAACGTCACTGCACGGCACTCACCTGCGCACATTTGGTATATCGCCACGCTCGACAGCCAACAAGAATTTCTTTTCCTCAAGCAGCAAAGGTTGCGGTAATCCCAGCGGCACACAACAGCCGCCCACAGTTTTAGGGGCGCTACCAGCGACACCACCGGGCGGCAACTGAGCCGCAAAAAAATGTACAAAAAAATAATACAGAGTCAGTATGTGAAAGTACTACACGCAGGTGTAAATAAATAAAAATAAAAGAAGAAAATAAACGTAAACATATAGGGAAATTAAGTGCAAAGTGTTGGATGGTTGGTTGCCTGGCTGAGCGGTTGCTTTATTTGCACCACTTAAATGGCATGGAAATGAAATGTGCCTTTTGGAGCGTTTAAGCTAAGTGCCAGTAGCTGGTAGCCGCCAGCAGCAGCAGCCAACAGCAGCCAAATACGCGTGCAATGCGCCGTATGCGTAATATGCAAATAGAAGCTGACAGCTACTTGTTACTTGCAATAGTTGAGCAACTATTATACTTACGCCCATCGGTTGCTTCTTCTTGCGACCCATGTTTAACGCTGTTTTATGATATCTTTATATATATATGTGTGTGTGTGTGTCTGTGTGTGGTATTCACTTAACAAAAAGCGACTTGTAATTTATTTGTGTCTGTGTTGCTTGAGAAAAGTTCTAAAGCTCATTTATTGCAGCTTTCTCTTTTTGCAGCTGCTTGTCAACGCATTGGCTTAAGCACACTCACACAAACACTGGATACACTCACACCATCGCACACGCTCACAGCCCAAAAGCCAAACCAAAAACTCGCAAACACTAAGCCCCACATGCATGCAACTTTAAAGTGAAGTTATTTTCGCTTTTTTTGATCACACTTGTTTCCAGGACTCCATACAGCACTCATCTGTGTGTGCTTATATGCGTGTGTGCAGTTGGTTTTTGTCTTGGTTTATGGTATTTGGTCAGCGTCTGTTAAGCTGTTTATAATTTTAATTTATTTTTATTTTATTCAGTTTTTGCCTGAACTCTGCTAAGCTCTTTTTAAGTTTTTCCGACAATTTTATTCATTTAATTTTTGAGCAACTTTCAGCTGCAAGTAAATTGATGGAGTTATTTTAGAAGCTTTATGTGTAATCGTAAGAGAGAAGTGAACATATACATATATATATTTTGCCAGAGCACATTTTATAGTTAAGTAAATATTAAATATGATTTTCTTTATATGTACTCTAATATTTAAAGATTTTATTATTTAAAATATTTATTATTTTATATATATTTTTTATTATTGATTTCTTTATTTGTCATGAATTTTTATTTTGCTTAGTCACACATATTTGTTTATTGATTTATTTAACATATTCGCCAGGCATTTCTATTTCATGTTGTCCTTTCAAATATAAATGTTGTCCTTTCAAATGTAAAATACTTTTGGCAAGCATTTTTCTACATTTTTATTAAAAATTTAATTTATATTTTTATATTATTTAAAGTCCCGCTGAGTTTTTCAACAACTCATTTCAATTATTATATTTCTCTCTTTTTCATTTCAACATATTTCATATATTGCTTTATTGATTGAGCACAAAAGTATAACTGAGAAATCACAAGTAAAACTTTCACACATATTTTCTTTAATTTTTTTCAATTTTGAATTTCACATTTGCATTTTACACATTTTTTTCTCTCAATTCAATTTGATTTTTCTTTTTCTTTTACATTGCAGTTGCATTTGTTTATAGCTGCATTTGTTTACATACGGCCGCTGGCCACCGAGTGTTTTATTTCACAAACAACTTAATTTACAAGCGAAATATTGTTTTTAGTTATAGCTCGCGTCGCAGCTTAACTCGCACATCAAAATATGAAATCTCTTACTTCAATTAATTAACATGTTGATTTTTGCAATTGTCCAATCAATGCATAAATATTTATTTAAAGCAAACTTTTATTTTTTCAAAGAGAGTTTGCCTCTGAAGGTTTTTTTAACAGTCGCATAAAAAAGTTGCCAGCCAATGCAAATTTCGTGTGGCCTCCCTTGAAAAAATGCTCTTCCGCTGAGGCCAGCAGCAGGAGGTATGTGAAAAGCGTTGGAGTAGCCAGACAAAAGGCAACAATTGCATTGTTTAATTAAGTTAATAGAATTATAAGTGCGCCACGCGCTTTTGTCATACAACATGCATATAGTTTTATTTAATTCTTTCCTTTTGCCGACAAGGAAGCACATAAAACTGCCATCATAAATTCGCTTTTATCTGCAAATACAGCTGATATAGACGCAACTCTATATATCTTTATGTATGCGTCAGCTGTTGGCTGCTTAGGTGTGTTCGTTTAGTAGGAAACTCTTGACATCGACAATTAACAATTGTCCAATATAATGTAGTCCAATATGATAATATATCAAGTTACCTTCCTTAGATCGATACTCTGTTGCTGATGCTTATATTTACCTAGAATGAATGAGTTTTTTGTAGATGCCTTGTCATTCGATGAACACACAAAGCTCTTTTAGAGACTCCTTGGTGCATAAAAATAGTAGTCTACTGAGTGTAAGATTGTGCAATATGTATTGGTGTTTTCTTTATGCATTTGTATAATATTATTAACATAATAATAATATTTTCATAAATACAAAATCTTTACAGGTTTGGGCGGAAGCTAACTTCTTAAATAGGGGACGCCAAAGAATTGTTCTATATACTTTTGGGAATTTTAAGCAATAATTACTGAAACTAATATTCAGGACATTCCAAATTTCTAATGGCTGTCGGGGGTATATGTTTTTTTTTCTTGTTTTTTTGAATACCTGTTTTAAAAATATTTTCATGTTTATGCCTGGAGATTTTAATATTTAAGCTTCAGCAGTTTTTTATACCACGTTTGCAGGCTTTGTTAGTAGTCAATTTAAATATGCAGCACAATTGCTCGCACACACACATTTACACACTCATACACACACAGTTGCACACTGACGTGTGTGCAGACAATGACCGGCAGCAGCTTTGTTCAGTGATTTTTTCAATTCGGTTGCTATTGCACTCTCTGTCTCTCTATTTGTTTCGCTCTCTGCCCCCCCGCTCTGCAGCCGTGTTGGCTACATAATTCACTTGGTCGCTGGGACACTTAAGCCACTTACTTCTTGCATTCTGGCGCATAAAAACGTGTGCAATTGTTCAGCTCGGCCGCACAATGGACGTCGGAATTTCATGTGGCTTAGAGGTAAAAAATATTGTGGCTTAACTTTTGTACTGCATACGTTAAGGCGCGCATCAGTTTTTTATAACTCTCACATGCATAGCAATTTTATGTATAATATTATATCATGTTTTTCCTTTTTCTTTCAATATTCTCAGCAACAAATAAACATTGTAGCGCTTTGCTCGCCGCACGGTGACAGACTGTGTGTTGCGTTACGCGCCGGCTTTACGCGAATTTTGAACAGCGTTTGGCCAATTGGCCGTAACGCAGAAATTTATACCATTTTCCCGAGGGCCAGCGCTGTGTTCTCAGCTAATTTAATTAGACTAAAACGTCAAATATTTGTATTCGTTTTGCCGTTTTGTCGGCGTGGCAAATACATGTAGACGATACGAGGCGTGCATTACAAGCGCCACAGAACCGCCTCTGACCAGTCCGTGTACTTGAACTCGACATTCCAGCTGTGTTTGTTGTTGTTGTTGTTGATCACCTGTCTGGGTCGTCGGTAATCAACAAGTTCTTGTTGCCTTTGCCTCTGCCTCTGCTGTTGCCTCTGCCTCTGCCTCTGTTGGCCTCTTTAAGGCGATTAGAGCAAAACGCATGCAAAGTAGGCAACAATTCAATTACAACTAATTTGCTGTGATTTCATTTTCAATTCTTGTTTGCTCTTGTTTTTTATTTTTCTTCCTTTCACATTTATTTTGGTTGGCAAATGCAGCGTATTTAATGTGATTTGAAATAAGCGACTACGAAGTGTAAACATTTTGCGTGTGCTTTGGTTTGTCTTTCATAGACCCTGACAAAGAGACTTGAAAGGGCTTTCCTTGTTATATGAAGGACTTGCTTTAACGGCTGATATTGGCATTGTTTTATATATATATCTATATATATTGATTAACAGAAGCAACTAATATATATCTTTAAGATCATAAATATTTTGCCTACCCCTGGGTCCAGCTATAGTACAAATTTCTTAAATTTATATTTAATATTGGTGTTCAAGAGGAGTTGTCTAAGTTATTTGCTAATCACAGCTTTGCTTCTCAAATCAGCTAAATAACTTTTACCTCTGCAGATGCCGAAGTTAAGCAGCGTGTGATGGCATTTTCAGAGAAAGCTCTGAAATATCTAAAATTAGCATTTCATATTTACTACTTGATAAGCATTTCATACCAAGTGTGTGTGTGTGTGTGTGTCAAAAGCAGCCTTTTGATTGTCTCACATAAATTCGTTTTTCGTTTTGAGCCACAACTGCGCAGAAGGATGCGAAATGCCGAGAGCAAATCTGAAGCGCATGGTACGTGCATCAGGAAACCGACAAGCAAACAAAATTAAATCAAAAATCTTAAACTGGATTTTGATGAGAGCGGCAAGCAGCATACAGCGTATAGCACACAGCACAGACGCCGAGCGAGCGAGCGAGCAACCAACCAGACAACAGACAACAATTGAGGCAAGGACAGCCCAACTCATCCTGCAGCCGTTGCAGAGAGCTAAAGTCAAACAAACAAACAAATAGCAGAGGAGCATGCTGGCAACAGGATCTGCTGAGGGTGCATGGCAACGCACACATAACAGCACGTAAACTCATTTAAAATCACACACGAGCAGACAGCTGGAACACCAGGTGGCAAGGTGGCCGTGGTAGTCAGGTGGCCAGGAGGCCAGGTGGCCGGGCTAGGGACAAGCTGTTAGCTGGTAGTAGCTGGTATAGCCCTGGCTGCGTGTGTCTTTTTGCACAAAGCTGCGAACATCAGCGAGCAATGAATTGACAACAACAGCAGCCCGTGGAGCGGTGGGCGTGGCAGTGGCAAGCGCAGCAGCAATAGCTTTGCAATGACAATGTGCAGCAAGCGGTTGCACCTGACGCTATGCCTCATTGTGTGCAGCAGGAAATACGATTTCGTTTTGGGCGAGTCAGCGTGTGTGTGTGTGTGTGTGTGACAGCCAACTTATAAGCAGTCGCTCTCTTATGCAAACAGACGCTAAGTAGCATAGTTGCACACACACACACACACACAAACAAAAAATGATAAATTTCATTCAGTCTGAGTTACCTTGCTCGAAAAGACGCGCTATGCGGTTGCCGCTTGTTGCTGCATGCTGCTACACATGCTGCTGCATGTGCGTGTGGCTAATAAAATTGCATTCAATATTTTTCTTGGGTTTTGTGTTTTTGATGAGATTTTGCTGGCACCTGAGCAGCGCATCTAAGCTCCCTTACCTATTCATCTTATGTTTGTCTGGCTTTCAATTTATGGCTGCTGCGCAACATTTGCCATCAATTTTATTTTATACATAGTTTATTTTATTATTTTTTTCGCTTCTGCATTGTATTGCGCAAGCACGCGCTTAATTGTGGAAACGGATTTTGCAGGGTGCAACTTTCACATACTCAAGAAACTGTATATTTTGCTGCTGAGATTTTATATCTTTTTATTAATATTTTTATCAATTCTTTTTTTGTATCAATATCAATATGATAAACAAAATTCACTTAACATTTTATATCCTGTTGGATGCAATTTTTGCGTGTCGCACAAAAGTATGCTATGAATTTTTAACGCCAATCAGAGCACTTCATTCAATTACAAATAAACTTTTAAGCCAATCAAATAAATGTAATTAAGTTCGGTCAGCTAATAGAATTTACTTAAGATGCATCAAGAAGTCGAAGTGAGTAATGTACAGCACCCACAACAATTTATTTTGTGTTTTGCCAAATTTCATTTAGATTTTTAGCTCTCCCTCTCTCTCTCTTTGATTTGCAAATGTACAATAAATATTTAATATAAATATATGCTAACGTTTTTACTGCATTTGGCTTTATCCATTTATTTAACCGCTTTGAAATGCACTAAATTGATTAAACTGCAGCGAAGCAGCACTCTTCGTAGATGCGCATGCATTTGAAAAGTAATTTCAATGTGCAACTAAAAGTATGCAACTCGTTTGCCAAGCCTTGGGTCATTTGATGCAACACACTTTGGCATTGCATACTTTTGAGCGCAGCGGTTATATTTATTTGCTCTTCTTTTTCGCTCGCTCTCTGTCGCTGTGCGTTTTGCCGTTCATGTGTGTGTGTGTGTGTGTGTCTGTGCGTTTTGTGTGTGGGTGTGTAGAGTTAACGTCATCAACTTGAACTGGCCATTTGCGTTGGCATTTGCGCAATTCATAAATATTTATTTTGTTCGCCTTTGTGCACAGAAGATGTGCGCGTGTGTGAAACGCTCTGGCATGCCGATTCATCGCTGTGACCTTTCGGCTAAGAGGAATGTTTAAATTTATCAATAACAGAATTGCTTGACTTTAAGTTTTATCGAAATACATAAACAAACTTGTTTGTTTTGGGCATAAATCCGTGTTGGCCACACAGCATCCGCAACAACACCAGCAGCAGCAGCAGCAGCAGCAGCAGCTAGTCCTTGTGGTAAAATAAATTTTCTGCAATTCATGACAGCAGCAGCAACTGAGTTCTCAGGTGTGGGCGTGCCGGAAATACGTGCCAAGACACGAAACTTTTGCGAAAAGGATTAAAGCAGGCGTACGGACGACGCTCTCCCCCACAGCCGAATAATACTCCAAGGACTTAAAAGGCAATCAAATTAAATTGTTTTTGCGGTTAGCCACAAAAGTTCTTCGGCTCAGATCAGAAATGCCAAAGCACCACAAAATACATAAACCAGTCCGCCCATCCGCCCGTCCGTCCGTTCGTCCGTTCGTCAGCCAGGCAATAATTTGAATTTTATATACATTTTATTAAAATGTATGTTTGTTCTGTCGTATTTGTATGATAAACGAGCAGTCAGCTGCCTGGCATAAATGTCAATTAAATTTATTTATCTGCAGCGCAAATCAAGCGAAATTCTTTAGCTGTTGACGCAGCCACAGCACCAGTTCAATTCGATACACCCAAAGCACCTATAAATACTTACCTGAATATTTGTTTACGTACCCAGCCCAATTAGACGTAAACAAGAGCCGCCGGAAGTAGGCCACGTAAAAAAGAACCGCACCGAGTCTACATTAACAACAACATCTACATCAGCAGCAACGAATCAAGCTGGCAATAAATACTAGCGAGGCATGATAAGTTGTCCATCAAGCACACAAGCGGGAAATGCTTAAATAAATAAATGTGAGCTAAGTACATTTGGTATTTTTTTTAGAATATTAATTTGTTATATTTAACATTTGGTAAAATTGAAAATGCATTACATGAAGCGAGTTGATGTTTGAATAAATAATGCTGCTTAAATAAAATTTTATTTATTTTTGTAAAATATATATAGAAATTTAAGAATGCAACACATATGAAACATTTAAAAATCATAATCGAACAGTTATACAACTACTTTAAGCTTGAAGTATATTTCAATAAACTTATTCTTTCAAAAATGCCATTTAAAGGCTTACAAAATGTAGCCAAACATCTCTAAGTGAAGGGAATTTAAAAATTAATGAATGGACTTGAAGAATGCATTATAAAAGAGTTTCTACCAAATGCTGCTGCTCAGCATTCAAAATAAATTATCTAAACAAAAAGCTACTTGATGTGAGTCTAACATTATACTTAACCTAAACATAGCTAGAGTTAATCGGAGTTTTTCTATCAACATTTCACTTTTGTTCATAAATCATTCCTATAAAAAATATAACTAAGCAAAATTATAATTTAGAAAAACCTTCAATAACATTCACGAAACTCAATGCAAGAGCCATAATCTTCTACATGAAATGCATGGTCTCATCTCATATACTCATCTACCCATATGCTTAGCTAAACTTCTGCTTATTTTCTTAAGCACATCGCATATAGTATACCATTCATGCTGTTCTTCGATCATTTGAAAGCTGCTAGTTGGCCACTTTGGCACAGACTGTTGCTGCCCACAGCTACAGCCTGCTGCTGCATTTACTGGCCACTGTGATTGTGTATCTTTGTCATTGTGCCACTTTGACACAAGTTCAAGCGACAAGGCCGACAAGACTCATAAATTTGTAGCGCTTCGGGCCACGTTAACATTGATTTCTGGCTGTCAACGCGCTGCAAAAGGCCAAATGCCACTAATTTTAATAATAAAGCAAGCAGCCAGCGACATCACTGACACACATATATAGATATATACATATACATATAAATATATATATATTTATATAGCTACTTATGTGCGTGAACTGTCGTAAAATGCGGCGCCAACCACACCAACAACAAAAGTCGAGCACAGCTGCAGTCAACGACTCGGCGACGACCTTAGAGAGCAACAAATGAAATATGTACGAGATATATATAAATACATTTCCATATAGCATAGCATTCAGGCGAAAATATGTTTGTGGAAATTAAATAATTTATATTGCCATTTGTCTGCATACTTTGCATATTTCCCATTAATGACCCAGAAAAAATAATTGCGGCTAAGACAACAACTCGAAAAGCGCACGCTGAGATGAAAGGCGAACAGAATGAATTAGGATGGATGGTCAACATAGGAGACGCCATGTGGTTAGAGAAAGAGGCTAACTAATAGTAAGAGCCTCTCCGGTTGTGTGTCTTGCAAGGTCGCTGAGAGATAATTGCACAAGCGACATATATAGACACTGAGGAAAACAAAATAATTACAATAATTTAATAGGCAAATTATACAATTCAAGATATAATTAAGCATATATGTGGATACATCTATTTTTATAAATCAAATTATTATTTCTTGGCGAAGAGCGGCCAACAAGCCCGGCTAGCTCAGTCGGTAGAGCATGAGACTCTTAATCTCAGGGTCGTGGGTTCGAGCCCCACGTTGGGCGCAGACACATACTTTTTGCAAGGCGACAAGTTAAAGCACTTTGAGTTTTGATATGCAGCCAACAATGAAGCAAATCTATGAACAAATACAAATTGCTGTAAAGCTTTTATAAGTAACTCTTTAATAAATATCGACTTTATTTTATATATTTATATTTTTTTTAAATTTTTATACACATAATCTAAAAGGAATTTGAGAAAAAACTTTTTAAATTGGTTGACACTTCAAAATAGTTCGATTAAAAACTTCCAAGCTCTGCGTTTTTTAAGCTCTTCACCATTCGATCCTGCCAGGAGTCGAACCTGGAATCTTCTGATCCGTAGTCAGACGCGTTATCCATTGCGCCACAGGACCGCACTGTCTACTAGACTCAACAGATGTCTATAAAAATGTCTGACGCACATAAACTATTCTAGACCTTTAATTATGGACAATAAAATTGTATATATACAGCAAATATATTTTATTAGCTTGAAAACTTTTAGAATAAATATAATAGATTTCAGCAACTACCTGTAGAGCCGTAAAAGTTTTCAAAAAATATTAGACCGGATAAACTGTGTGGCACACATTGGGCTTCCTGCCTCGTCGCACGTACAGCAACACGCTGGAGCTACGTCTGGAGCCCACGCTCACGCCCACGCCCACACAAAATTGGGGCTAATGGTCCATTGCTGTGCTGCATGCAATGCCCAGATATTCGGTTTATAATTAGCTCCAAAGAAGTTTGGCGCGGTAAACACATTGGCTTTATGTTGCTCCAACAGCACGCCGTCTGCAGTCGGCAGTGCCGCATCAAAATTACAAAACAAGTGAGCGAGATAATTGTGGCGAATGACCGACGAAAAAATACCCAGTGATAAGAATTTCATCTAAAAATGTTGTCTGCAGATAATAGATATAGATGTGATATAGATTTTTAAAGTTTATTATAGCAAATGGTAGCAAATACTTGACCTAAAGATACTCTGTAAATTACTTTGCCATATGATCTGCTTCAAATATGGATTTCAAAATAGCTTATCCATAAATAGTATTTCAATCGAGCCTCTACAGCTGCTCCTACAGGTCATCGAAACACAAAAAACGCACGGACAACAGACACGAAAATTGTTTCGAAAATTGTGCACGAACAATACGAAAATAGCGCCACGAGGCGCTGCCAGCCCGAAATACACATTCAAAAACAAAAAAGTTCTCCTGAAAGCCTGATTGAAATTGTGAAAAACTAAATATTTTCCGAGCAGTTCAACGTGCAATGAGCAGCCGTGCGGTGTGCAGCTACAACGAAAATCCGTGTAAAAATGCTATCAAAGTATGTGCAAAAAAGTGTGCAGCATTGATACGTAAACATTTTTAGAAAACAAATGAAAAACACAAAAACAAAAAGTAAAAGAAAACAAGCAAAAAACAAAAATAATAATAGCAGCAGCAAAGTATAAAAGTAAATAACAAACAAAACAATTGCGAATGCAAGGCGCTTGCGCTCGCTAAATGATTTCGTGCACACTAAATAACAAACAAAAACTTGTTTTTTTGATCACGAAATGCATTTTGGACAACGCCTAGCTACACAGCCGGAAGCAAAATACAGCGAAAGAGGAAAACAAAAATCGTGCCGTGTGCGCGATTTTCGATTTTCAAGTGAAAGACAGGCAGAAAAAAAGGAGAGAGAATTCTATATGGAAGCCGAGCTGCAGTCGCTCCGTTTAGCGCATTTAAGGGATTTGCATTATTTAAAACAAAGCTAGAGCTGGACTAAAACGTTTGCCTTAGACCAGGTCACTTTAGAGAGTGCATCAAAGCCTCTTGCATTTGCCGGACCTTTTGCAAATCAAAACGTGGCTTAGTGCCACGCCATCCGCTCTGCCCTTCGCCCTCGATCCACCTCCCTCTTCTCAGCTCCTCTCACTTCCTGCCGTTGCTTTAAAGCTGTGCCCTGTGGAGTTCTGTTCACAGCCGCAAACGCGTCGAAACACGTTCGCAGACAGCGTTGTATTTATTTGCTTTTGCTGTCCACTCTGGGCTGTAGCCCGACCACATGGCGTATACGCAATGTTTTTTTCTCTTTCTCTTTTTTTGTATTGGCCAGGCTTCGGGCGAGCGGTTGACTGTGTTGTGCTCTGTCGGCTTAGTTCGTATTGTTGTTTACGTTTTAAAGCAATTTAAGTCGGACGCCTGCAACAAAGCGGTCCAATTAGAGCAGACCTGGCCAAAATGCAGCCCGTCTGCAGTTACAATCTCTCGCACTCAGTCTCTTCTCGTCTATCGTTCTCTTTCTTTATCTGCACTTCTAGGATGACGCATTTATTGGCCGCTTGTCCGGCAATTAAGCATTCTTCCGTCTGATAAGATAGTCAAGCCCACAGGTACTGTGTGGAGGGTGTGTGCGTTTGCTCTTATCGGCCATGATGTTAACCCATATAAATATAGAAAAGCGTAATTTAATTTAATACTGCACAGATAATGTGTCTGCTAAAGTCTCAAGAACCTGGCAAATATTTATAATTCACACTTGATCTACAAATACAAAAAGTAGGAGACCTTAAACCCAAACGGAATCAAGAATGTGCGGAATGTGGCAGTCGAAAGTCTATTATTACCGCTTTATCTCAATGTGCATTTTGATCTAGTCCGGATTGTTATCTAGAGCGTGAGTGTTTAGTTGAAAGCAGATGAACTTGAAGAAGCTCGTGACATTTAAATAAACTAAACAAGTGAACTAAATACCAGATTTAAATATCTAAGATAGCTAAAAAGTAGTTGCTATAGAATTTTTAGTTCGCTGATAAGCAAAAAAGTAACGAACTGTTATCAATTAATTATTTAATAAAATATTTAATTTAAATTACAATTAATAAATTAGCATGACAACATTTAACATATTAACAAACTATAATAAAAGTTCTGTTTAATAAGCCAAATCTTAACGAAGGTCAATGATATAATATAAGCAACTAACAGCTAGAACAAAAAAAAAAAAGAGAGAAAAAACGTGACACCTGCCCAGAGCGAAAATGCAGCTGACGATGGCAACAAGTTGCGAGTCGGAAAAAAAACGAGCGGGCAGCAGTGAGATTAGAGGCGTCTAGGCGGGGCAATAGGAAGCCAAATACCCGGCAATATTCATGAAAATATAGAAATGCATATATATAAACACATAACTAGACGGCAAGTAGGTGGGCAAAAAGTTGGCAAAGAAAAAAAAAACGATATACAAAATAAAAAGTTTACACACTACAAAAATGTGCTAAGCGACAGCAAGGAAAATGATTTTCATTCGCTTACCACACAGAAGCCGCAGAGATAGAGAGAGAGAGAGAGAGTAAGAGAGAGCGGCTAACAAATTGTTTTGCAATTTATTTTTATAACTAAACAGGCAAAGATACAGATACAGATAGAGCTACAGAGCAGCAGCAACTAGTGTATTTGTATCTTTCCCTTTTTCTTTTTGTGATTTATTTATAAATAGAAAAACGCTCGCGAGTGCTGGCGCTGGCACTGGCACTGGCACTGGGCTAGCCTGAGAGACTCGGAGACTCGAGTCAGAGTCGAGCCGATCGGCGACAAGTCGTGCCGGCCCCTTCGCATTGCCAGCCCCTGCTGCCAGCCTGGCTGCCAGCTATCAGCCAAAACACATTTATAATTGAGCGCCTAAGAGCGCAACACACATAGTCAAAAAGCAAAAAGCAAAAAGCAAAAAGCAAAAAGCGAAAAGCAACAAAAGAACAGCAAATTATTGGCAACGCGAAGCCCCAAATCAAATAATGTGGCGCAGGCCAAAAACAGTTTGATGCTAAACGCTCGCTCGCGATGACGATGACACAATAGCACGCAATCAAAAGGCAGCCTCAGCCCCAACCACAACCCCAACCAGTGCAAAGAAATAACCCAAAAAGTTAGCTACAATTATTGTGCCAACATTACGCATACGCAGCGTGTATCGATCAACAAGTCAGGGATAAATATAAAATATCAAAAATATTCTTGTGTCATTTCGTCTAAGTGCGTAGCTGAAAAACAAATAAAAGAGAACAACAAATAACAAAATAAATATATCAAAATAAAGCACACAACAACCAAATTTCTTGCTGTGAAGTGAAGTTCTGTCAAAAGAAAAAATCATTTATTTTTGCCACAACGCAAAAACGAAATGTTTTGTGTTATAAAAAGAAATTTGTACGAAATATTATAGATACCAGCAAAAAAAGCTTCGAAGTGTGTGCAAACAAAAAACGCTCCTAAATATATAGCAAATATATATTGATATATATACCTATATATATATTGTAACGTATAAGCCGCCAAAACGGGCACTCGTCTACGTGAACCCAGCGCCAAGGGACGCAGCCAGAACAAAATGATCTACATAGATGACTCAGAGCCGGAAGGCGGTAAGTCACTAAACTAAATATGTTAGTTACCAACTAATTGAAAAAGAAAATATATATATATACATATATTTATATGAAACTGACATGGTGAAAACGAGATATTAAAGCAACAAGAACGCTGCGTATACGTATTGTGTATCAGTGACAAGTGATAAATGATAAGATAAGGCCGTTTCACCTTAAAAATATCTAACTATATATATGCATATATATAGATGTACCCATGTGTAGCAATCTACTGATATGCCGGCAAGTAATATGACTCTGATAACAGCTGTAAATTGGGCATTAAAAAGCTTTTACAACACTTTTCGAATAGTTTATTACGGACAATAATTTATGGAATCTACAGTGTCTAGATTATATCTGTTAAAGTTGGACGAGCTCCATATTATGCGCATTCTATTTAAAACTTCTGACTGCTTGTTGTCTGCGATAAGTTAAGATCAAGGTCAATCAGCAAAGCACATAATTAAAATTAAATTTTTGCACTTTCATATAAAATTCTATATATCAGAATGACATATTCTATATGATTTCAAAAGATCTGATTTCAATATAATATTTTAAAAAAACACAAGCAATTTTGTGCACTTGTGTTTCTAAGCACAATCTACAAAAGAATTGTTTGATTAACTGAATGACTGATTGCAGGCATAAATGTTAAGCGCAAAAAAACTGATAGTTTCACTAAGGCGGAGCTGTGGGAAATTTGTATTTAGCTCGTAATATAAGTGCCTACTTTTGTTTACTGTTGAGAACTCTCAAAGAATACATAAAAAGTTGAAACTAAAATCTTATTTTATTATTACTAATACTCAATCATTTCGGTTTTGTTTTTGAGCTCATTGAGAATCATAAAATTAAAATTTTTATAAAATTATTTATGCCAACTTTCGAAGTTATTTAACTCCAATAGTTGGCTTGAAAAATAATAGTTAATATTTGTGCTTAGTCTTTTCTGGCATATGCACTGGGAATTCCCAACTAATCGCTAAGGTCACAACACACAGATAACGAGTTTTAGCGCTTAAGAAACGGCAATTTATAAAAAAAAAAGAAAAAAACATTTAATTTCTTAATACAACAAATTCTTAAGAGAGTGAAGAAAATTACACTATATCTTCTGTTTTTCTTTTGCATAAAGTTGAAACGAATAACTAAAATTTGCTATAAGCAATTCCGAACCCATTGCAACCCTTGATATAAAGCGAACAAGACAGCAAACGGCAAATAGACAAATCAAATCAAGTCAAATCTATAGATTAGCAGCTGTTCGGGTCCATTGGCAATTTAGTTATCGGCTCCTAACTACGCTTTAATATAGGTCTACGATACAATAAACATTTGTGCGCCATGATGCAAAACATTAACTTTTATGCTCAGATAAAAGCCGAAACCAAACAACATCGAAATATCTGTAAAAATCAAGCAAAAATAATTCTAACAAAAAACAAAAATAAAAAATAGAAGACAAAATACGGAACAAATGCTTAAACGATTTACAGCCAATGCGGCTCAGCTACCAAATGGCCAAGGCTTTTAAAAATACATGAATTTCAATAAAAAACGACAATGGGGCAGGCAGGCAAAAAAAAAATAAGCGAGCAGAGGAAAAGGGTCTATAGATAAGACGGGCTCTGATCAGGAAACGTTTGCGCCGCCATTTTCATTGTCAGAAACAATAAATTTCACGCATAAAACACTGAAAGCAAATGGTATTCTGTTTGCTTTTTTCGCTCATTTTTGCCATTCATATTAAAGTTTGGGCGCTGGCAACAAAAAGGCGCTGAAGGATAAACGTCAAACGTAAATTCAAAGCGGGCGACGTGAGGAAGGAGCAGCCATGGGCGTATGCGTAAGTGTAACTACAGTGGCTTTGCTTTGAAAATTCACACTGGCTTAGAAACGCAAGACAATGTCAGGACAACTCAAACGGAAACGGAAGTGTCAAGTAGTTGGATGAGCGGCAGAACAGAAAAGCGAAGAGCGAGCGAAAGGCGAGACAGATTTTTGAGACAAAAGTCAGGCAGAAAGGAAAGGGCAAAAGCGTGTAGCCTGAAAAATGGTAAGCGCGAAGCAATTTGAAAAATGAAAGGGGCAACGGGTTAAAATCAGACAAGTATGAGCATTGTGGTCGCGAGCTATTGACTTAGAAATACCCTACAAAATAGACATAATTTTATTTAAACTGTAGTTGAGAGAGGAGATGACTTTAAGCCCAGTATTAGTTAAGCAACAACAGCTACAAGAAAATATAGTTTTATATTTGTGTAATATTTTATCATGTCCTGTCATATATATATAAAAACAATAATAATATGTCGTCTTAAAACTTAAAAATTCCCATTATAATAATGATAATTGTATAAAGTTATATTGTTCAACCGAAAGCACTTTCCAAGCTCTATTACTCAATACTCCCTAATCCCTAGCTATCACGGGGTATTTTGACTGCGATATGTGTGTTTGCGTTTGCTTTTGTGTTATTTTTATATTTTATTTTTTCTTGTGTTTGGAAGGGGTGTGACCGCACACGGGTGTCGTGATTTACTGTCGGGCAACCTCACAACGCCAGCGTCACGCCCACAAGCCAGGCAAAAAAAAAAAGAAGAAAAAAAGGGTTTGCGCTGCGGCGGCTCGATTTCCCAGGCTGTTTTCTCAAATTGGCAAATAACAACAAACGGAAATACTTTTGCTACAGGTATGAGGAACCTGAAACCCTTTTCTGGGCGTGTGTGTTGGCAAATTGCAAAGTTTTTATTTGTCACCTTTGTGTGTGGCAGAGAGTGCGTGTAGGCTGTTGTCACAGCTGAATTATGTGCTAATGGTGTGAAAGCTGATTTCTCAATTTCCGATTTGGGACACTGTCCGTTTGTCAAATAATCTCAGCGAGCTCTTCAAAACTTGCCTTAAATTAAGTGCCCATAAAAAAAATATATAAAAAAAAAACAAAACGGAAATGAAAAAAAAATGTTAGCACGGAAATTGCAAAACCGCGCAGAAATTTAAAAAAAAAAATATATATATATCATAAAATATTTTAAATAAATTTCACAAATATTTTAAAAGCTCTGTCAACACTTGAAATTTACTTTATTTACTTTGTGATGCGCTGGTTTAGTCTGCTAAATACACATTTTATATATTCAATTGCTTTATCAGCGCCAAGCCAAACAAATTGCAACCGAGCTAGATAGTATATACAATATTTTCATACACATCGTTTTGTTTTTTTGTTTAAACATTTAAAAACACGCAGACAGCAGCCGACAAAAAATGCATAAAAATGCTGGCCAACGCCTCGTGCTGGCGTCATGTTTTGCGCACAAATATTCGTATATTTAGCTAAAAGAGATATTCGGGCCACAGTAAAATTATCTAGACGGAAAATTCAAACTTTATACGACTAATAAAACAAGTGAAAACTGTAATAAAAAATATTAAAAATTTAAATATCATTTAAGCGTTAACATTCATATATTTAAATTTATTTATAATTGAAATAGGTAGTAAAAAATATATTTCAATATAATTTAAACGTTTACATTTCTATATATTTCTTTATTCTGGTTATTTCTGTTAGATTGCAAAACCAACTTAAATTCTTACAGTATTTTAAAATTGAATTACTTCACCAGCATTTCTGAATGCTCTGGTCTCATACCAAAGTTTTCTTTTTTCAATCATGCTTGCACCACATTTGCAACCACATCTAACAAGTTTGCCATCAGTCATGCTTGAGCAATCTTACTTCATACCACATTGGAGGCCACAGCATACCATTTCTCAATCATTCTTCATTTTCAACAATAGCTTAAAGCTCTTTTAATTATTTCTGGGTCTCTTAGCTCTTAAACACTTTCATAGCAATTCATAAATATGTAAATTACATTTATATTTGTATTCATTGAATGCTGCTTATCATTAATTGGAATATTAGCAGATTAAACACCTCAAATTCTCATTTAGCGAGCATTTACTGTATGGGGATAGATATTTCATTCTTTTTTACGCGCTTGCCGCACAAATATGAAAATAATTTTTATTTTTCTATTAATTTTTGTGTGCTGCCAAGGTGAATGTAAAACAAACACGCAATCACACACATACATAGACAGACACACACATACACACACACACACACATACATATATATTTATATATATATAAACACACACAGCAACTTTTCACATCTCTGTCTCTGAGTTACTCCCAGCGAGCAGCGCAAATGAGCGCAAAATGAAAAGCAGCAGCACACACACACAGACACACTCGCACACACATGTGTATATTTATATATATATATAATTGAGATAAATTTATTTTACGTCGCATTTCATGTTGAAGGTCGTTCGTTGATATTCACTTCATTTGACGTTGCAAATTCCTTGCGCCTGTCTCATGCTGCGTTCTTTTATATCGCTTTTGGGGTTTGCACATTTTACACTAATGATCAACAAATTTGCAATAGTTGCACAATATTATCCATACATATATATACATTGTATAATTTGTCGAAATGTCAATTAATTATATAAATTTATTCAACGACCAATTGAATATTTTCTTCCTGCTTTGGCTGCACTTCGCTCATGCGATTTGCCTTACTATTTAGATCTTCGTCTTTAATTGAATTTTTGGTTATTTTGTTGTTGCTTTGTTTTCTTTTGTTTAACTAAATACATACAGAATGGTTATTTAAAAACTGAATGAACGTGCTTATGTCTCTGTGTCTATGTGCGCCGCGAAATTGGCAAGAAACCAAGATTCATAAATCTTTTTACGTTTCTCTGCGCGATTGACAATGGAGGTACGCGGATATTCTTTTATTTTCTGTGCATTTTGGCAATGTGAAGAAAAATCTTTGTAAATTAACAAATTTGTATTCAAAACTAAGCATGTGCTGTAGACCCATTTAAAAATAATCGAATATATAAATTCTGCTTATAATAATTAAATGAAATAACATAAAATTTTAATATATATTAAAAGAAAACTAAAGATTAATAATAAAATTATTTTGAATAATATTTTATATATATAAAATACTTAATGATTAATGGCTTAAACTTAAAATTATAGTCCCATGATTTTCATTAAATAAAAATAAAATAACTAATAAAAAATAACAATTTTTATCTGGTTAACAGATGGAAATAATATCTTTAGTATTAAGCCTTAATCTCCAGAAATTTCAATAAATTATTTTTGAATTATGCTTATGACAGATAATATAGTAAAAAAAAGCCCATAGAAAATTCAATAACTGCCAAGCATATTTTGCTAGAAACATATTAACAATAAAAAGTAATCACTGCGTGTACGTAATATCTAAGGCAATGGCTTTAAAGCAAAATGCTCTTAAGCATATACAAATGTTTATCGTTGTAAGCAATTGAACTGTTGTTTGTAACAACAAACACACAAAGTAGAATCGAAACACGTATCGCAGAGCAGAACTGAGTACAGCACAGCTATCCAATATCCATTTTCATATAGCATATATATATATGTATGTATGAAACAGAAGCCAATACCATTTTCCTTTTTCACGCTGTTTCTCTGCAATTTTATTTAAATTTTTAATGCTCAAGTATCTGGCGACTGTCTGAGCCGCAGCTGCAGGTGGAATAACAGCAGCAGCACCGCCAATAACAACAACAACAGCAGCAACAAGAATAACAAATACAATAACAGCCAACAGCAGCAGCAGCAGCATTAAAATTGCAGACAAGGCGTGAGTGCATGCATATATGTATGTCTGTCTGTGTATGCCTATGCGACTCTATAACGCATACGCCATGTGGTGCACGGGCAGCTAACCAGAGCGAATGCTACCAGACACAGCTAAAGAGCTAAGCACTCGAAGAGCATAGAAAGAGAGAGAGAGAGAGCGAGAGCGCAGCGCGTGTTAAACAAATTAAAATTGCAATTTAATGCATTGCAGGCAGAGCGACCAGAAGTCTTGTTAAGATTGCATTTGGCAAATGCAAACTAACCACACAAACACAATAAATATATATATATGAATATATATATGTATAGGTGTGTGATTACACACTCGAAACTAAATTTTCAGTCACACATTTTCGCGCCAAAATGCCAAACTGCCAAACAGCAATTTCCATATTGCAAACATGGATGTTGTTGATGTTGCTGTCAGCTTAGGCAGTACCTTCGCAAAAATAATCGAAATTATGTAAATACCTGCGCGCTGCTCTCATTTGTTTTATTTATTGCAACTGAACAATGCTCAACGCTCAACGCTTTGCCCAAAATATTTCGTCACTCAGCTGCTCATTTGATATGCAATGCGATTTTCCATTTCCCCTTCTCTGTTGCAATTTATGTGCCCTCAGGTGGTAACATTTTGCATTGCAACAGTAACAACAACAACAACAACAACAACAAAAAACTTGTGGCAGCTTTGATAAATTGCAATATTGACCACGCCGTTGCTAATCAGCTAACGTCATTGCGTATGCGCAACGTGGACGCGCCTTAAGTGCTGCAGGGCAACAAAATTCCAATGGATATGTCCTCTGTTTGTGTTTGCACTAAAAGCTGGTTAATTATTGTCGAATTATTGGCAATCGCGCTCACGTTATTTAATTGCCTTTGGGCCAGTTGGATTGGTTTGGACATGTAATAAGGCTTCGAGTGTTTGAGTTTGTTTTCACATTTGTATCTGTTAACTCGTCATGCATTCGCTCTTATATAACCGACGCACACTGCCCATTAATTTCGAGTGCTGTTCAAATTAAATGCAATGGCAAGTAGCTGGCCATCAGCAGAGTGCCCGGGTAACTGGGTAAATGTGTATCGGGTGGCTCATATAATGCGCTTTAGCGCTGAGTTATGACCCTTCTCTGTGGTCACGGTTGGCCAGTTGCTTCTGGATTATAAAAGTTGCTCTTTAATATAAACATTTGCAACATTTACTTCCCTTCGTTGCTTAAATCTGTTTTTTGTTTTTATTTTAAGCGAAAGCAATTTGTTGAAGAACTTTTAATGAGTGCCCCTGGCTTCTATGACTCTTATTTGCCTTTATGGAACACCCTTAATGCCCGTACAAATGTTTTTATATCGTTTTATAATTAAACACCTTTTAGCCGTAGCAGTAAAATTACCTCTTAAAATTAAAGAAAACTACATAAAATGTTCAACTGAAATACAATATTTTAATGCATATTTAATTTTTAGAATTTATTTCGAATAATTCTAGAAAATTTCCATAAAAAAACTAAAAATATAAATCTAGTTCCAATATTTATATAAATTCTTCAACTTAAAATAAAATAAAATGGTTGAAAAACTCTACGAAAAACAGCAAATAAAATTATAAAATTTAAATATATTATATTTTACTTTTAGTAAAGTGTTGCTCCCTTCTATGCCAGTTACTAAAATTGAGTTAAGCTCTGGTAAATGCTTTAAGATGTCCCAGCAGTTCGTGCCAGTCAGCCAGTCATGTCATTGGCTGCAATCTACTGAATATTTGAATGAATGCAGTGAGCGTATTGTATAAATAACCTCAACACCATTAAATTGTCAAGCTGTGAGTGTATCTGTGTGTGTGTTGGCACACGTAGCTAGACTGCAAACTTTATTTAGAGATGTCAAACTGTCGTTCAACGTGGACACTTCACAGTGTCCAGGCAGTCCGTGGGGAAGACTGGGAAGAAATCGTGCTGGGCCCCTGACTGCTCCAGCATTTGGAGCCAGTCAGCCGTTCCAGGCATTCAGGCATTCAGCCAGTCAGCAGTAAATAAAGCGTTAAATTTTAACAAATTGTTGTCAGTTGCGCGTGCGAACATGTGCCAGCTGCTGACCCCCCCATACACACATTGCTCTCACAGCTGTCAATGAATCGCTGGCTTTTCAATTACCTCATTTCCGCGAACGTATGTAACTAAAAACCTGTATCTTGATTAATTGTTTTGTTTGTGCTCTGTGCGGCGGCACGTTAATTGATTTATCTTGCTGCCCCACGCAGCAAATTCAGCAAATTGCCGGCCATTCCAGCCCAGTCCAGCCCAGCCCCGAGTCGCACATGCATTTCCGTTCGCGTTAGCCGCCATTTTTGGCCAAATAGTTCGTTGTTCACAGTTGTTATTAGATTATGCCTAAAATTCAATTCAATTCAATTTGAGTGCAAATATGTGTTCGCTAATGTTTGCCGTCGCTTTTAAAGCAGCCACAACACACACACGCACAACTACACACACTCGTCTGCCTGTTCCTCTTCTTTTGATTCTCGACGTCCGTTGGCCTAAAACTTGGCCATGTCTGTTGCGTGCTCGCCAGCTTTCATTTCTTTTTGTTGTGGCTGCGGCTGTAGCTGTGGCTGTGGCTGTTGCTTTTGCTGTTGCTTTTGCTGTTGCCGTTGTGCTGGCTGCTTTTTGGCCGCGTTGCCTTCTTTTCAAGTGGTTTTCCGTTTTATGGGCGGCGGCGGCGGAAATGTGCGACGGCAGATAAGTGAATGCGTTGCCAAGGCACAAGCCTAATTAGTAGCCGCCAAATTGGTCACTGCGAAAGTTGAAAAATATATTCATTTATATATATATACAAACCAAAATCCAATATTCAAGTTAAAAAGGAAATGCAGCTAAAGTTTCGATAGAACAAATTGAAAACATTTTTTAATAAAAAAAAAAACATTTCCGTTTAAAATTGATTTATTTGGAAATGCGATGACTGAGAGAAGAGTATATAAAAAAAATAATATAAAATAAAATTGATTACTTTTAACTCTATCTTAAATTAAATCATAAAATGTCCGTAAATATGAAATATATTTTTCTGCAAAAATTGTTCAGTTAAAATGCAACAATTTCTACAACAAAATCCAGCTTAAAGCACAGAAAGTCTAAAGTCTAAAGTGAATTTATTTAGTTTTATTAAATTCAATAAATTTAAAATCTTTTTCTTCATCTACAATATATTTGGTGTCTTTTATTAATAATGCCAGCTTTTTTTTCATTTTTAATAATTTTGATTGATGTGAATTTTGAACAGAAGCAAAAATCAACTCTGCACTGAAATGTGTCGAATTTGGAAAATTCCCTGTAGAAAATGCACTCAATCATAAATATAAATTGAACTCCAACACAAAAAGTTAAAATTGTTAAAGAGAAATATATGCATAGCCAAGCATTATAATCTGAGCTGACATTACGGACGTGTAAAAGCAAGCACAAAAGCCGAGCAACGCGGCAGCTAGCTGAAACCAAACCACGAACATTTTGGCTTTTGGGTTGTGCTGCTTTGATATATATATATAAATTAATAGCGTTTGCCTTGAACATGCTTGTAAAATTCCGAAAATCATGATGCAACAACATAACCTCTTATTAATTAACCTGAGCTGCAACATTTCAATGAAAATAATGGTTCAATACCAGCGACCGACACACAACTCGGGCCAAGTACCAAAAAGCGCGCTCAAAAGCAGCTTTCAGCCGCAGCATCGTTAATTCCTCCCATTTGATGCTGCTGCTGCTGCTGCTGTTGTTGGCAGGTATCATAACGGTTATGTGCGTGTGTACAACATGGCGTATGCGTGTCATAAATTAATACGCTTTGCGCTGGTCACCACAAATGCCAATAATTAACTAAGCGCCAGCCAGTTGGCTTGCTTCATTGGCAAAATATTGCCACCTAGCTGGCTGTTATGGTAACGAGCTGCACAGGCAACGTGTGCAGCGGCACATTGCACGCTACGTTTGGCTGCTTGGCTCGCAAGTCATTAGCAGGCGGCTGGTGGCTGGCGGCAGACAACAGCACCTGCCTGGCAAAAGGTAGCTCATTAAATTAATTAAACGCTATCTAAAGTCGTTGTGAAATTGTGAATGCATTTTTTGCCACCTGCATTTTATTTAGGCATTGCACATGCAACGCTTAACATTTGTCGCAGCTGCAGCGTTTTGTTGCAACTTAGCTAAGCAAACTTTTAATGAGTTCACTGCGTCGCCACATCTTTGCCGCGTCTCGAACACTGTCTGCCACACAGAACTGAGTCTCTCTTACTCACTCTCACTCTCTCTGTCTCTCTCTGTGGTTGTGGCTATAGCCAAACGACGTATCGCATACATCGTTAGAGAGCCTTAAAATTGTTTTGCATTTTCTATGAGAGCGGAACGTATAGTTAAGGGCCACGCTATATCTACAGCTCCTGTTGCTGACATGACAAAAAATTAAAAAAAAAAAAGAAAAACAAGTATAAGAGAATCAAGCCAGCTTTTGATGTACGAAGTTTAAGTACTCTTCAGACTTTGCCTAAAGAATATTCTATGAAAATTCTATATGCAGAAAGCTGTTCCCATAGTCGAAATATGTGTCGGAAGTATCTTCAGCTTTAGATATCCTGATTAGATATCATGGATATCCTGCTTACCTGATGTGCTGCTTCTATAATAAGGGTATATTATACCCTATGTTTCTAAATGAAGATCGATGTCTATGCATCTTAATTCTTTATTATGAATCACTTAAGAGATCGTCATGTTTTAATCAAGATATTGTGCTTAAAAAGTCTTAATTATTATACATTTCTGACAGCATAATAAGACATGCATTCCTTTTATATGAACATTTAAAATATCTCTTTTGCCTCACCGTTTGATGCCAATAAAAACAAATGTCAGCTACATAGAACATTCGCCTTCCATAATGTACAGCTCATTGAACTATAAATTCAGAATAGCCAGTGCAAGGGTATACAAAAAATTGCAGTGATTGCAGCTGAAGAGCTAAAGCTGATGGAGTTGGCATTGCAGATGGGAATGGAGACAGAGACGGAGACATTGACGTAGCTGGAGACAGGAGCGAGTGAAGTCTCTTGTGTTTATCTTTTGCAGCTGTCAGCTGGCCCTTTGCATCCATCTTGTGTGGCCTGTGCGTCTGCGTCTGCGTCTGTCGCCTGTCTCCAGTCGGCTGTCGGGCCATGTTCAGGCATTGTTGAACCATTGTTGAACTTTGAAATTGCCTTGAAATTGCTGTGCTCACATCAATCAATTAGCGCTGGCCCCGTTTGCCAGCATGTAGACAGCACTTTTCAGCTGATTTAAATTTTATGGCACTCTGCTTAAAGCGCTCAAAACTTTGCCAACTTTGCCACATACATACACACACGCAATTGAAAGGAAAAACAGGAAATACATACTCACACACACACACACACACACGCATAGACAGCGCTGATTATACATAAGCGCGAAATATGCACACGCCCACCGCCTCAGAGCGCGGGCGTAATGAATGTGTAAAGGGTTAGCTAAACATCGTGTGAGTGCGCATAGAAACAAGACGCCACAAAAGCGCCTGCACCAGTGAGCGGCTGTGGGCATGCCAAAGCCGCACAAAGTGTTTGGTAAAAAACAATTTAAGAAATGTGCGCGCCAGAAATGCTTTTAGACCAACGCCTTTGTCAGCCGGCACACATGCCGTATGCGTGTTTTATACAGAAGCCCGCCCCCCTAAATTAAACAGCTTAATGAACTGTGCCATGGTTACACAGAAGTCCAAATATATAAGAAATACAGCAAATAATTGAAATGCATAGAAATAACTTGGTTAGTCAAAGTGCGCGATCTGAATGAATTTTCGCACTTGATGAAAAAAAAGGCAATGAAAATAAAAATGTAAAAAAAAAACATACAAATGAAAATGAAAATGAAAATGAAAATTCTGGCAGTCAGCACTCAATTTGTACACACATGCATACAAATTACTAATGCTAATTTTATTTGCTGCTGTCAGCCCAAAATGAAGACGCGGAAAAAATCAACTTAAGGAAAACCACTGAGCAGATGCAATTTAAATACTCTACAAATTAAATATTTGGCATTTTTATTGTTGCACACAAAATTGAAAGTTAAATGACTAAGTAAACTAATTGATTCATTTATTATTTATTTTAATTAAAATATAAAATATAAAAATATAGGAAAGCGAATTTATAGAATTATATGCATATATCTAAAATAGTCTTAAATAATAGGTTGGCAAAAAAGTCTTGCGGTATTTTTATTGAATTTTCAATTGTTCTTAAAATTGGTTATAATAATGCGATTTAAGTCAAATATGCGCCGTTTTGTTCGATGACGAGCTCATAACGAGATGCCAACTTCAAATTGCCTCTCTTATAGAAGCTCGCTTCCCTATTGTCAAAAAACTCGGAGAGCCAATTTTCACAGGACTCTCTTGTGGACAACTTCCGACTACCAAGCTCGTTCGCCATGGACAGAAATAGGTGGTAATCACTTGGTGCGAGATCCGGACTATACGGTGGATGCAAAATAACCTCCCATCCGAGCTCTCGGAGCTTCTGGCGCGTCACCAAAGATGTGTGTGGCCTGGCGTTGTCCTGGTGGAAGACAATTCGGCAATTACAAAAATAATAAAATCATAATCAGCACTCCATGAATGCCAATTTATGCTAATGTTAATGATAATTTATGACTAAGCATCACTGAAAATTATAGAAATAAAAAAATTAAAACTTAGAGTAAAATATATAATTTTGTATGCATGATTTGCATGCCAATATTTTCACAAATTTATTGTCTAAGCAACAAATCCGAAAATGTGGCCAACTAATTGGCTAGACTAGACAAACTTTATGCCAAAGTCGTGTGGCCCACACTCTCTGTTGCTCTGATGGCTTATAATCAACTTGCGCCACTTTCAAATTGGCAAGCGGCATTAGAACCATAAAATCTTATGAGCAACACACTGAACAGCTACCAGACCAGTTAGTTGGCGCTTTTTTATGCTATATATACATATATATATATATATATATATATGTGTGTGTGTGTGAACGCACACGCATAAATTTAAATGTCAATGGGCAATTAAAGTGGCCCACAAAAGTATGCAACGAAAAGTTGAAAAGTGCGCGTGCGGTTCATGGCAACACTTTGGCCAGACTTAGGAACAGTTGGTAGTTGAAACACTTGACAGTGCATTACAGCAGCTTAGAATACATAGACACACACAGCTACACAGTTTCATATTTGCCATTTGCCTTGCTTGGCTCTATATATTTTTTCAGGGGTCCCTGCTACTGATTATTACTTTTCATTTTGCTTTAACGATTTTCACATCTTTTTTTTTGATGCTTTGAGCTATGCTAAAATATTCGTGGGCGTGGCAACGGATTTACGCTTGGCATGCAAAAATGATGAAGATGAATTGCTGGCGCTGTCATGTCGCTACAGATACATTTGTATCTGTATCTACATGAGCAAGTAAAATACATATATATATAAATATATATGTACAAGTATTAATAGATTTGCGGGCGACATTGTTGATGTTATTGATTTGCTGCATGCTCGCTGAACCGCACACATTTGTTTTAAACACAAAAATGTTTATTGTAGAAAATCATATCTAGACGCCTAGACATTTCAGCCTTGTCATTTATCATCTGTTCCATTGATTATGGACGGTGGCCTTAAGGCTCGAATGCAAATGCATTCGATTGTAAGAAATAAATTGTGTTTAGCATTTCGAGTTTTGATTAATAATTGTCTTCAGGTAATGTTAACAAGCATCTTTTTATGAATGAATAGTCTTGCACAAGAAATTGTTTCGAAGTGTGTGTGGGAATTACACATGCCAACATGACTTAGTAAGCAAGAATCTGCTTATACTTTTTCGACGGCTAAAGCCTATTATCTCGGTGATAGCTTAAGATTTTTGAAAAATTTTAAACAGAGAGTTTTGGAGGAAAAGACTAATACTTTCAGATACCTTCTCTTCCATTATAGGAAAAAAATATATATCTGCTATAATTTAATTTCTTGTTATTTATATGATACTTTACATCCAGTCATTGACCAAAGCAGGAAACAAAAACTAAGATAAAGGTTTTAAAAAATATTAAAATTAAATACTTCAACAAATCTCTATTAACTTTACTTGTTTCACTTTTTTCTTTTATGTGGCTAGTTATAAAAATTATTTATTATAAGAATTCTCATTTGCTAATAGTACGTTTAGGTTAAATGAAAGTTAAAATTCAACCGAAAATAGCTAAATGCCAAATTTAAATAAAAACACCATAGCTAATTTATTAATTTAAGCAAACAAAAATCTGCTTTGATGTATTTGCTTTTCAAATAAAATGCTAAAACTTTTTCATCAAAAATACGTAACTTAATTTATTTTCAAATTTTCTATGAAAAATCAGATTAAACTAAACAAACACATCGGTTTGGATGTCAAATACCATCGGAAAATCAGTAAAAGCCAGCTTGAAAAAATTATATGATTCAACTCTCATTTTCGGCTTTTCAAGCCTGCAAACAATATGTGCAAATGCAAACAAACAGTCAACGGAAATACGGAAAAGCTGCAGCACGTGTCTGCACATTGCTTTCACACAGATACGAGCAACGTGTGCATGTGTGTGTGAGTGTCTGGGAAATTCCCTGTAATAACCAATTTGAAATGGCAGCCACAGTCACAGTCACAGTTGCAGCAGAGCCAGCAGCAGCGGCAGCCATCAGAGCAGCAAACGAGCAAAGTTTTACCATTTTTAATTTTTCCCTTTCGCCGTGTTACTTGTTACATTTTTTTTATCTGACTCTGACTCTTTCTTTTGCCAGCACTTAGGCTGATTAAAGTGCATGAACCAGTCAGTAACAGCTACAACAACAATAATAATACCAACAACTATTAGTACAACTACAGTAACACACACACACACACACACACACACACACAAATTTTCAGCAGCTTTTTTTTTTGGTCGTTTGTCATATGCTTTTCGCCATTAGTCAACTGCAATGTCAGTTATTATTTGTTAGTCTAGGCCAAAGCTGACAAAAACACAATTAAGCCGCAATTCCAAGAATAGAGAACGTTCTTGTTAAATATAAATACGCATAGTTGTACTCTTAAAAATATGAAAATTAAATGAAACTATTATAGAAATAAACAAGTTAGACAGGAGTATATGGTATAAGTCGATGATTGAAACAATTGGAAGTGGAACAGCTAAAACACAAAGAACATGCTTTTATTTAAACAACAATGGAAAGGAAACTAAACAACAACAAATATGGGATTACAAATTTAATTAATTTAATAAAACTTTAAATTTATTAAAAAATATTCTATAAATTGCAATCCATTCTTGAATTTAAGATATTTATGCAAGCAAATTTATATATCAAATTAAATATTTCTATGAATAAGTATTTCTTTGAAATAATAAAAAAAAATTAATACAAATTATTATAATATATAATATATAATAATATATTTCAATATTATTATATTATATATTTATATATTTAATATATTTATTTATATATTTATTTTGCAACCACAAAAAATAAAATCGAATTAAATATTAAGAAGACAACAAATTCTGGAAGAAATAATAATAATTTGAAAATAATATTATATATATTGATATTCTGAACTTTTTTTAACTACTTGTATATACTCCACTCACCTGTGGTTATTTCATTTGCAGCTTACTTTTGTTCATAAACATTTCTTATTCTGCTGAAAAACTTGGCGCACATTGCAACGGCCAAAAGTCCAACGAAAGTGTTTTTGAGAACATCGTTGGGTTTTTTCGCAGCTGTACTTGTTTGACATCCACCTCTATATGAGAATAAAACTTGCTTAATCTTTGTGTAAATATGCCGTGTTTTGGATTTATATGCCTTGCCATTAAATGCTTGACATACTTTGGCTTATTGCTTTAGGGCAGCGGCCAAAGCGGACGGGCTGCAAGTGAAGCATTTGAGTTGAGGATTTGTTGTGCTCTGCGGCTGGCAGACGTATAAAAAGTGTTATTAAAAACCCATAAACCACATACGAATTCGTCCCGCTGCCACCAGGACACAAACTTTTTAACGCACATATTAAAATGCCAACGCGTTTGTTGAATAAAAAAAAAAAACAACAGACTTTTTGTGTTTGCTGTGTACGCGGCGTATGCATAATGCGACACATTAATATTGTTTTTTGCGGGTGTGTGTGAGAGTGTCGCTGTGTGTGTGTGTGTGCGTCGTTATCATATTGATGTGCAACAGTTTAAAATTTCCTGTACAATTTGTTGTGCAACGAATTGCAATCGTTAAATGTTTCATTAATTTAAACAGAATTCGGCAAATTTTAAATTGCAATAAAAATCCCAAATTTACGATGATGAGTATTAAAAGTCAAGATGTGGCTCGGCTCGGCTGGGCTGTTAACAGTTGCCAAAATGCACAAAAGAAAAGCGCATGGCGACAGCGAAGTCTTTGGGAATGTGTTCGGCAATTCAAAGGAAAAACTGCTGATTTTCATATCAGAAAAATTGCCGGCGTTGGCACAAAAAAAAACGTCTCGTCTAGCTATCTACAAACGGCACTCAATTGAATGAGAGTGCATGCAAATACACTATATACTATGTGCTATATAATATATATATGCTCTTTTAATTCCACCCCTAACCGATTTACACACTCATTCCATTGCCACTTGGCACATCGCAATCGCCCTCTCGAAATGCGCTTTTGATATTGTGCATAAATTAACTTGGCAAAGTTTTTTGCGTCGAGTGAAATTGCAACGAGTGGCACTTTATCAGTACCATTTAACGCCCACAATGGGGGCGTGGCCCTGGCTTTAAGGTGTGGCATATCAGACATTAAATGGATCTGTTCAGAGCTGTCTGCCATTTGCCACTTGAACTCGAGTTCAATCAAATTAGTTGGTCTTTTGTAAGTTCTTTTCATTTGATTTATAGATTGAAATTAAAATAAAAAGTTCAAAATTTCCTTTATGAAAACACATTTTGCTTGTCTCAATGAGGCTGCCAACTCAATTTTACATTCAGATATTCCAGAATGCAGCAAATTAGTTTAGCCAACCAAATCTTAAAGCAAACAAAACATTTGGACCGAAGCTCCGTTTGCATTTAGAGCTAAAGTCTTGATATTCATTATTTGTGTAAAACTTTGAAAAACACTTTGAATTGCTGATGAGCCCTGACACGAAATATGAAATTTTTGTTGAGTCACCTTTGCCAAGGCCAATAAATACCAGGAATATGTATATGCACTTTGATAGAGCTGGAAGTCGTTGGAGTTGACTGCAAGCTGCACGAGCCCACTTGTTTATTCATAGCCTTAACCGGGCTCAATGGCATATGCCTGGCATCTAATAAGCCTCCACTCGACTCTATTTGGCTGTGTTTATAAACGCATTTGTGCACAACGATGGCCAGAGCTACGAGCAGCATTATCGTATCGAATATCCAAACTCAAATCCAATTCGATTCGTGAGGCACAAACAAGTTTCAAGCTAAAATCACAAGAGCTGCAACGAGAGAGCTCGAGAGCTGCGCAACTGAGCAGTAGTTGGGGGCAGCTATATGCCAGGATAAGCGTTGCAAAGTATGCGCTGCAGTTCAACTGCCATCCACAGTCGATATAAATTCATTTATTCATGAGCTCAAAACCGGAAATGAATGTGTTACCTGCGCGATTCTCTACCTGTGTGTGTGTGTGTGAGTGTGAGTGTGAGTGTGAATGCATGCACACGTGTGTATTTAAGTTGGTTTTTTGTGGATAAAATATGTGAGTGTTCTGTCTGCCACGCATGCAATTTATGAAAATATTTGATTTGCTCAGCGTCTGCCCATAAATTATGTTAACAACAAAAATTATGGATTTCCTTTCTTCTATCACCTGAACTTCTGGCCAAGTTTTGAATGCGAATTGAATGTGTCTCGCTGATCTAACGAGCAGCAGACAGCTGCAATTGCAATTGCAATTGCACTGGGCGTGTTTGCTTCAACTTAAATTGTGCGCATTATTGGCAAAGTGCACTCAAAAGACGCACTCACACACACACACACAGATGCACACTCAAAAATTGCTGCAGACATGCATAAATTTTGCGCCAAAAAGCCGTTTAGGGAGCACAAACACAGCCCTAGAGCAGCAGATAGCAGTTGTTGAGATGGCGTCAAGTTGCAGCAATCGCTGCACACGCACAAGTGCCTCACTGCACACAAATAGCGGTGCACAAACACACACACACACACACACACATGCTCACATGCACACATGCCTCTATTCAACTTTCACTTTGAATTTGCCAAGTTTTTGCGCAAGATGCAGCTCTCCGCTCGCCGCTGCCCGCCCCACGCCTGACGTTTCAATTCACACACACACACACACTAGAACAAATACACACACACACACACTCACACACATGCACTCATGCACCGTTATGGGCTCGCCTTTGATTTTAAAGATTTATCGTGCATTTCGTAGCATACTTATATGCGCCATTTGCATATTAATAGAGCAGACAGCATCCAAACTCTTCCAGTTGGCAGCGTTTATGAGTGCATCTCGAATGCTTAAAACAAACTATACGCCCAGAGACAGAGTTAGAAAGAAAGCAAGAAAGATACTGACAGAGAGAGAGAGAGAGAGTTTCGACTTGTGCACATTTTTATCAATAATTTAAATAGCAAAATTCAAACTGATTTCTTTTCGAGCTTTTGGCTAAGTCTCTAAAGAGGGTCGTTCACTGCGACCAAATGTCAATTTGAACTGCTTATGTTTAATAGAAAAATATTAAAAAGGAAATATATATAGAAAAACAAGCTGCAGAGCAAACAACTGTGTGTGCATGACGCAGAAATACCCTGTACGGAAATTTGATAAATTCATGTCTTTAGATATATTTTTTGTATTTGCTAACTGAAAATTATTTAATATAAATTCTATATATATTTGATGTTTGAATTGAAGAAAACATGAATGATAGGCAGGCATATCTTGATGAATTCAATGATTGGAACAGTTGGAATCGGAACAATTCAAATACTAAATAATAATAATAATAATGTAAGAATTTAATTCCTTTCAATTTTTTACGCTTTGAATTAAATTGATATTTTCCAATAGCTGCATTTTGTATATGCCAAAAATACTAAATTCATTCTTTCAAAAGTTTGTTAAGTTTTTCTGACAAAATTAAAAAAATTATGTCTAAAATTAAAAATCAAATTTGAGTTTTTTCTATTACTCAAATATATATAAAATATATATATTATATAAATTTACTAACTATATATCAATATAGCAAATTGTAAAACCTTTATAAATACAAAAAAAAAAATATAAATATAATTTACCGCACAACTTCAATTCTGCTTCGTTCTACAATATTATGCCAACATATTTATAGCCTTAGAATGCCCTGGGGCTATAGGGTATACACAAAAAAATATAGTTTTTGCAATAGGCACACCTAGTACACACATGTTTGTGTACACACACACACACACACACACACACACACACATGCGTGTGTGTATTTCCCGTTAGTCATCGTTGTTGTCGTCCTCCTTTTTGCCTGCGGTTATGTTTCATGTCCCTTGGCTGCAGAATTCAATTCAATGAAGTCATTTTTATTTGTTTGGCAACTTGTAGATACAACAACAACAGCAGCAGCAGCAACAGCAAATAAATTTTGAAAAGGGTTTCCTTTTGAATAAGAAACATAACAAAAGACGAAAAAATATCACAACAAATTGTCTGCAATATGTTGCGAAATATGTGACAAGCAAAAAAAGTTTGCAGCAAGAGCAGGCAAGGCAGAGGCGGCGCCATAATACCCGATATTAAATGCATTTCGTATGGGCGCACAATGAAAATGATTGAATGCCATATTTCAAGAGAGACGTTATAAGTAGTCGAATACATGCTGAAGTGAAGTTCAATTGGTTCGCTTTAAGGCTTTTCGGACTTTCTGGCGCGCAGCAGCCGAATTGAACATGCCAGTGTGAGAAGCGCATAGAGAGGTCATGCAGAAGCACAGACTTGTTGAACTGCAAGTGGGTTGCTTACGAACATAAAAAAAAAAACACAGATCACAGTAAAAGCTGAAAAAACTAGAAAAAGTGCAGTGTATTTATGGCTAAAGCTTTAACAGAATAAGTCAATGAAACTGAAAAGTTTTGTTGGAAAGGCTCTGATTAAATTGCTCTATGAAATTCAAATGGTTTGTTGCTTGTGTCTCGTCCCACTGGCTGCTTAAAATATTGATATTTCTTACTTTAAGCATTACATTATTCTTAGCCCTAAGCACAGCTACTTACGCTCAGCACTCACTTTTCTCTCTCGCATTGCTTTTCCACAGTTCTGGAGCCCGCTTTTCCAATGCGCGATGTGACCATAAACCGCAATGTGGACGCCCATAAATTGTACGACGTGCTCGGCGAGGTGGGACGGTGAGTACACGTAAAAGCAGTTTGGACCCCAAAGCTTCTTGAGAACGCCCCTCTCAATGCCCCCCCCTAAACAATTGCATGAAATGCTAATCATATGATACCCAATTCTCAGTGGTAAATTCGGCACAGTGTACAAGTGCAAAGAGAAGACCAGCGGCCTACAATTGGCAGCCAAATTCGTGCCCATACCAAAGCGCGAGGACAAGCGGAACGTGGAGCGAGAAGTGGAGATTATGAATTCATTGCAACATCATCTCATTATACAATTGTATGCTGCATACGAATATCAGAAAATGATGTGCGTCGTCCTGGAACTGTAAGGCCCAAAACGAACACACAACTATCTATCTATATATATACATATATATATACAGCTGTGTTCATAAAAATAGTAGTGCAACTGAAATGTTGGACAACAACATTTTGTGATAAACTTACTTAAGTTCGAATTTGTTAATTCCAAATTGTTTGCATAATATCAAATTTATCATCAAATTTTGCTGTCCAACATTTCAGTTGCACTACTATTTTTATGAACACAGCTGTATATCGTTGTTATATAGTAGAAATTCTATATCCTTGTAGAAGAATATGTTGATTTCGCTTGTATTTCTCATTGTTGTTGTTGTTGTCGTTATTGTTGTGTTGTGTTGTGTGTGTGTCTGTGTCTGTTTTGTTGTCCTTGATGGCAAACTACTTTGACAACATCTTCATAACTTTTGGTTGGTCTTTTTTATTTTGTTAAATGTTCTATTCTATTGTTGTTTTTACATTGTTGTGGAACACAATATCTTGCAATCAGCGGCAAATGTGCATAAAATACGATTTACACGTACGCACATTATCGTAAAGTAGTAAACTTCTTTCCCAAACACACCAACACGCTCACGCACACGCACACACACTGCGTACAACTATAAAAGTTTTTCCTTGTTTTTTCTTTGTTTCTTCCTCTTCTTTTTTTTTGGGCACACTCAGAAAGAAAACCTTAAGCAACAGGTTATCGCACTTCCTTATTCTAGATATGTATTTAATGCTCTTCTAAAGGGCATTGCAGATTTAATAGTTAATGTGTAACGCAAACATGAGAAAGTCTGTGAAGTTGAAGAACATGTAGATTCTCGATCGGCAGATATAACAGAAATGAGCGCTGCTCTGTCTGCCTGTTAAACAAGTCTCTGAGCTTTGAAGTTATGGAGGTGTAAGTTTGCATAGATAAGTATTTCTATTTTAGAAAGTCCATTAATAAATATATATAAATATAAAACATATGTACTTGGGAATCGGTTTTAAATAAGTTTTAAAGACATTCTGTCTAATGTATTTTTTATCCACGTTGTATATGGAAATCTGACAGATTGAATCAAATATCTTATAACTGCCTTATAAAGTATTAATTTGTATAACTTAAAGTTGGAAAAATTCGTTAAAAAAAACTGAATATTTATTTATTTATTGAAATACGTCGACGGATCGACAGTTAACAAAAAGTTACAACTAAATTTTAGATATGATAAAAATAAATACACAGAAAATTGTCTCAATAGTATCTATACGTTGGAGGCATTTTATTTGTCCGAGCGGCCAGGCATGAACCAATTCGCAGCAAAATATAATCAGTGATATTATTAAAACATGATACAAAGTGTTTTTGTTAATGGAAACTTAAAAAATAATGTTTTTGAAATCTAAAATGTAATTATAAAAAATTATTAATTTAAACATTAAAATATTTAAAAAATATCAATTTAAATTAAAAAGAGAAAGGCAAAGATAAGTAAAAGCGACTAAAGCAGAGTGAGAAGTAAAGAAAGAAAAAACAGAAAAGGAAGAATGGGGAGCCAACAAAACAATGGGTCAGTTTTAGCTAGACCAGCAATATATGAAGCTTCAGTTATTTTAAGCTATTCGGATCTTCAAGTAAATATAAATATTATATTTGGAAAGACTAATCATAAGTATGCACAAAAATAGAGTAGTTCACTTATTCGGGCAATACGTAATCACTGTAAGTCTTGTGATAACATATTAGACTTTAATAAATCACCTTTAGTACAATACTCATTTTTGCGGTTATTTCCAATATAACTAGATATCATTTCAAATTAAATTTATCTTCTCCATAAAACATACATAGCATAATAAATCTGTGTAAATAAGTTTCAAGAGTATTCGAAATTCGGCAAGCCACAAATATCTGTCACTTCCAGTTGTATCCAGTTTTGGTCTCTAATAAAAACGTACAATCTGTCCCGTTTAGGCCATATTCTATGGGCCATAAAAGCGTTTGAGCCAGGTAAAGGTGCACTGATTAAGCCTTGGCCTTGACCCATTTGCCTGGAGTGGGCAAGTCTTTGCCACAGAAATAAAACGACAACACTTGCTCAGCCAAAAAGACAATAAAGTTACGAATCTTTTGTGCAGCTCACTTGACTTTTTACTTTTCAAATTAATTTCCATGGCTAAGAGTGTGTTGTTCTGCTGCGTTGTCCTCTGTTGCAACTACAGTCGACAACAATGCTGACAGTTCTTATTGTTGTTTTTTGTTTTGGAGTCTTAATTGTTTACTTGCGCAAGTTGTTTCGTCGTTTTGCATATTCATAAAATGCAGCAAACATATTTGTGCCAAGACAAAAATCCTTGACAAACTGCAAACTGAAAACTCGTTTTGTAAATTGTCCATTTGCTTTTCTAATGAAAATTGCAGTTTATTTCCACAAACAATAATATTTATTTGAATTTCTGGCATTGCCATGGTGCTTTTTTACTTGTCCCTTTGGCTCTGTAAATAATTCATATTTCATATTTTATGTCAACTGACAAAATATGTATTCTGCAGCTGCATATAAGTCACATAAGTCACATCGATTACTGCATATGAGAATTGCAGCTGGAAAATTTCACAAATAAGCCGATTGCCTTCAGCTTTTAAATACTTTTTCAATTGCAATGGATGAAAAATGTGTAAAAGTAAATTTAGTTTAGTGCCAGTGTCAAGTAAAGGGCAAGCTTTAAAGTATATCAATGCACATTTGATTTATTTAGCTATTAAACGTGCTTAATGCATATTAAAAGGGATATGCGAGTTTCATAGCAGGCAACAGTGATCGAAATGCAAGTAAGGAATTGCTGAATGTTAAATGTTATGCAGTGAAATAGATATAGAGATATAGAGACTTGCAATCGGGGAAATACAAATAGTCGCATGTATCCACGTGTGATGAGGGGCTTAATACAGCAAAGTGGGTGGATGGAGCAAATTGGAATTGCATAAAAAACTCATTTTATTCAGAGCAGTATTGAAGCTAGAGACTCGATAATATATAATAAATTCAAAACGGTAAAGATAAATATCGTATTTCCTTTATAGCAGTGTCAAATCACCAAAAGTTTTAGAACAAAACTACTACAGGTCACATCTATATATAAGAAAAAAGGCAAATGGGAAAAAACTACATATGACAAGGTTTTAGAGCTAGTTCTATACGTTTTTTTAGGCGGGACATTGCTTAACTGTTTTGCATATATAAATATTAGCTTGAGATCTTTTCTCGATAAATTCAAAAATATAAATTTTTAATAAATTGACTTGTCTTTGATGCATAAGCAAGTATTATGATATTGGTTATACCCAATTTAGACGTAGAAACTGAATAATTCAAAATAAAATAATCCATTCTGAAGAAACAACAAAATATATATATATTTATGAACTCATTGAATTTTCAATACTACAGCAATGCTCTAAATCGAGAGAAAATAAAAAATAAAAGGTAAACTTAATTAATTCTGTAGGATTTCCTTTTCTAAACCGAAGTTACATAGGCTCAAGACCTTCAAAAAGCTAGCCTTAAATAAATACAATTTTGCAGAGAGACTTTATATGAAGAAGTCAGACAATGCCACATAGAAATATTACAAGTTCCAGGACTTTATAAAAAAAATAAAAAATAGATTTTCTTTGGCAAAAATTTTATTGGTCGCCTTCGAAATAGTCCCCTTCGGACTGAATACAACGATTTGCACGATCAAGAAGATTATCAAATGACTTTTTTAGGTCATCCTTCGGTATGGCGTTGAGTATGGCGGTCGAAGCCTTTTGAATAGCATCAATGTCAGCATACCGTTTTCCTTTCATTGCCAAATGAAGTTTTCCGAACAAGTAGAAGTCGCGAAAACGTTTAAACCACTCGTGAATGCGGCTACGGGATAGACAATCGTCGCCATAAACTTTTGTCATCATTTGATGAGTTTCGGTAAATGTTTTACCAAGTTTAAAACAAAACTTGATGTTCGCTCTTTGTTCGACGGACACAACAAAAGTACTGTCACTTTTAGCGCGATATCTCGGCTTCTATACGTCCGAATGTCATGAAAATTTGACACAACATGACAGAGAAATAGACAATCAAACGATAAAATTTTCAGACGAAATTTAAAAAGTCCTGGAACTTTTGAATTGCACCTTGTATTAAATAATAAATGACATCTCTGAGTGTCTCGTATATGGATTCATAAATAGTTAATATACAATAATATATTCAATAAAAATAGTTTACTCAAATATAACAAATCAAGTATATTTTATGTAGAATTTTTCAGTAAAGTGCAGCAACTGACTTGAAGTAAACGAAATTTCCAATGGCAAAGCATTTTCCATTTTTTTCTCCCCAAAAAATCTCTAATGCTAATTTGCAGCTCAGTTGTTGCACTTTACTTTCTCCAAATAGGTTGATGTTCATGTATTATCTGATTTTCGTGTTATGTCAAGCAATGCGTAGTTCTTGTATTTAACATATATAGACTCATAGATGGGGCAGGTAAGCCAACTGGAATGAGTCTAAAACTTAGCACTTAAATGGGAGTTACATTAGCTGCTTTAACCGTTGTCTTGGCTTTAGCTGGCATGATTGTTACTTGTTTTATTATGTTCTATGTCTTTTTCATATTTTCTATACTAGATGTGATAACTGCTAAATGGTATTTATATATTAACTTCTTAGCATTGAAGGCGGCGAGCTCTTTGATCGTGTTGTGGACGATGAATTTGTTCTCACAGAGCGCGTGTGTCGTGTCTTCATACGACAGGTGTGCGAGGCCATGGCCTTTATACACGGCAATGGTATTATCCACTTGGACTTGAAGCCCGAGAATATTTTGGTGCTCACACAGAAGGGAAATCGCATTAAGATCATTGACTTTGGACTGGCACGCAAATTCGATCCCGATAAGCGTCTGCGAGTGAGTTTCAATCGGGCACGATTTTTGCACAGAGTATTTATATATTATGCAACTCTTTCAGGTGCTCTTTGGCACACCGGAGTTTGTGGCGCCTGAAGTTGTAAACTTTGACTGCATCTCCTATGGCACTGACATGTGGAGCGTTGGCGTCATTTGCTATGTGCTGTAAGTATTTTCTGCGCAGATATTCGAATTTAAACTTAATTACACTACACAGCAGCGATTTTCTTTAATTTACAAAAATTAGATAAATTAGATAGAAATTTTGTCGAATTAAATTTGTAATTATAAATTTCAGTAAATAGAATTATCAATTGCAAAGAATGTTTTTTGTTAATGTGCTGCAAATTCAAATGGAACAACAATTGTGAATCGCCTTACTATGCGCTTCTCATGATTTTAAAAATTCCAACTGTGTCTCAAGCTTTGCTCTTTAGTATGAAAATTACATTTTTTGTTGGCAGTTTCTAAAATCAATTTATTAAATGAATTTTTCTTTGCCTATCAGATTTTTCTAATCAAAATTTCTTTGATTAAAACTAGATTTGACAGAACACAAGTTTAAAGTTTACTGGCTAAGCTCATTACAAAATTTAAATTGTAGCAGAGTAGATTGTACTTTCAGTAAAGATTTTATATTGAATTAAATGCACTTTCTCTCACTTAATTGTGCTGCGTAGTGTTGCTTCAAGAATATGACACTTGAAAATTTAATCAAAGCTAACTTGAGGACTGGGTGCGATGTCGGGCTCTGCATTTGCGTTGCTCGAGTGAACAAAGTAAACTAATTAAAAATCTGTGAAAATTGCGGCAGTCAAGAATTAAATAATCAAAGTCTTAGAAATGCTTGGGAAGGTGTTCGAGGCAAACCAGCAAGCTAACATACAACGATTCCCCCTGCTCAAGGCACAAATAACTAAACCAGCAAAACTCGCTCGACGCCAATTTAATTTAGTTAATTAAACGCGAGTGTTTTTTTTATGTATTTATTTATTTTGTGTGCGCTGCTTTTACATTTCATGTTTATTGACTTTGCCACACCCACACAAACACACACACACACACGCGTGGAACAACAAAAACAATTACAGCATATCTGGTCTGTCGCCTTTCATGGGCGAGAACGACATTGAAACAATGTCAAACGTAACCATTGCAAAATACGATTTTGAGGATGAATGCTTTAATGGCATATCCCCGGAGTGCCTGGATTTCATAGCGAAGCTTCTAGTTAAGGACTTGAGGTGGGTTTTTTGTTAATTAGTTGTCTAGCCCATAACCGGGCCAGCCAACCAGCCAACCAGTTAAGCAGCCAACCAGCAGTCGCTCTTTTAATCAACCAAATGCCCCACAGCACCCGCATGACAGCCGCCGATTGTGTGAAGCACAAATGGTTGCAACAGCATCCCGCTGCCACGCCCCTAAAAAAAACAGCATCAGCAGCAGCAGCAGCAGCAACAGCAGCAGTAGCTGAAACAACAGTTAGCAAGAGCGCCTCAGTGAGCAGCAAGACGCGACTGAAGTCAGAGTCGCCCACAACGTTAGCCTCGGAGTCTTCAGAGGATTCAACGGAAACAATCGAGGATGCGGATGATGACGAAGATGACGATGAGGACGCGGCTACGGAACAGGATGAGGACAGCGAGGAGCTGGCGCAGCTGTGCAAAACACATGAGCTAGAGGTAAGCAGAAAGTTAGCTAAATAGCGCACCATGCACTGTCACATTCACTGCTTCCCTAATGCCTCCAAATAGAACAAAGAGCTGGATGCCACGAAGGATAATTTAAAGAATTTCATAGTGCGCTGGGAGACGCATCCGAATAGTCCGTACGTCTTTGACGTCGAGGGCAATGTGATAGCGCCTCTAAATGAGACCAGCTACACGCATCCCCGACGGCCCCATGGTCCGGACAGCATCTCCTCGTCGCGAGGTGAGTACTGCCGCGATGGTGGCTCCCAGAGGCAGCGCGACCGGCATGCGCTCATCCATGGCAAATGAGCGGGGGCGAGGCAATCACAACCAATTTTGTAAATTACATAATTAACTTGAGAACAACAACAAAAGAGCAACAAAACAAAAAAAAAATCAGCCAACTAATTGTTTCTCTCTTTCTCTCTCTCTTAACTTTGAATGTACACCAAGTTGGCTTAATGAGAAACGCAAAGAAGGGCACGCTTTAGTGCCCACTCATAAAACTCTCCCGTCTCTCATGATTAATTTTTTTTTATGTATATTGCAATCAATTTATGTTTTGTGTTAACATATCAACTTTTAATGAGCTATATTGTAATTATGTTGTATGTGTATGTGTGCCAACAACAACAACAACAACAACAACAACAGCAAATTACTTTCAATGTGTGTTAGCACAAATGTTGTTGGCTTAGGCTTTAAGTAATTGTAGCTTTAAGCGCATCCATATATCGGATGCTACCTCTATTAACCAAATTGCCTTATTGTATAAGTTGCTTAGCGTTTCGCCACTGTGATAAAGACAGCCAATGACAAGAGTAATACCAAAAATATACTTCAAATTCAAATACTACAAATCTTCTTTCAAATATCCAAACATTCCAAAAACAAACAAACAAACAAACAATAATAACATATTTAAAAAACAAAAAAACAAAACAAAAAACAAGTTAAGACATTATCCCAAACCTAGTTCAAGTTTAGCTCAACACCTAGCCACAGTTTCAAAACTATCGGACAAGGTAAGCCCCATTCATCGATCAAAGATATAGCAAAAACTATTGATCAAATGCTGCCAAATTCAAAAGTTCAAGTCAAAATATCATTTCATTCAACGGGTTGATTGTTCATCAAACATGATGCTTATGTGTGTTGCGTTCCGTATCTATAAGAAATTATTGAAATATTTATAAACAAAATTTGAAATAAATTATTTAATTTTTGTAATATTTATAAAATGCTTGAAGACTTTTTGCGCAAGTGAAAATTTTAGAAATTCCAAAATCAATTTAAAACGAAAACTCCAAATATATATAAACAAAATGCTAAGGTTTATTTTTATGATAATAAAATAATGGTCATTAAATAGTGTAATTAACCCATACTGATCATAATTGAGAAGTGTAATTAATCATGTTTAAGTAATTACAAAATAGTTTAAGTAATTACAAGACCTTCAACAAAATTCAATGAATAATTCATTATAATCATAACAGAATTATTTTCCAATTACTTCAGTAATTACACTTAATTTGATTCAGCAATTTCAATCAAACATAAATTATGGGCATAATTAATCATTCTAAAATATTCGTAATTATATTTTTAACTACTTCGAAAAAGTTATTGAAGTTACAAATTTGAATACAAATTTTTTTTAAATTATAATATAAATATTTTTAAAATACTTCAGTAACTACACTTAAAATAATACAATAAATTTGAATTAAAATAAAATTATTTGGTTAATAAATTCAATAAATTACGAAGATTTTCAACTTAAATATTTATTAAAGTAGTAAATCTTAAACAATAAGAACAATCACAAAAAAAAATATTAAAATATTTAAAAATTACAAAACTATATTTCAAAGCTTTGGCAGATACAAATTTTAATAATATCCTTTATAGATAATAGAACAAAAACATAGAAAAAGCTCATTTCTTCAAGTTCGATCCTTGCGCACAGTATGTTGTCTATCAGGGTTAGCTGTTACGATCCATTATTAACTTCTCTGTTAACCAACTGGGCTGTCTGTCTCATAAGCATGTTCTAATTTTCTGTCTATATGTATGGCCTATATTATATATATTAATTTCGGATATACAAATTTTGATAATTCGTCTAAACCTAACACCCAAAATAACCTAAATTTTATGTGAATATTTTCTTTGCCCAACTGGACTAAAATCCTTTTGCCTTTGCAGTTTGCTCGCCCTCGCCATGTGAGTCGATAGCGACGCTGACGGACGATGAGCAAGAGGCTGGAGCGGCCTTCGAGGAGGAGACAGAGCGCAGCGCTGACAGTCCCCATTCGGTAGCGACCACGCCCATTAATGAATCCCGCGAGAAGCTCTTCCCAGTAACTGGTGCAGCGGGCACTTCTGGCTGTGCCACGCCCACGCCACAGCATCTGTTCAACGAGAACTTCGATGAGTTCTCCGGCAGCGAAAGCAGCGCACAGCAGCGGCGCAGCATGAAGAGCTATTTGCATACATTCGATAGAAGAAACTCGGACACAACCTATTTGCTGGGACGGCGCAGTTCCGGGGAGCGCGTCAATCTGGCTGATGAAATACGCAAGCTGTCCGATCATCTGCTCATGCTAGCCGAGATCAACACCAAGCTGGGCGATAGCAACAATAACTCCGACTCCACGGAGACCAGCTTCACCCAGGAAGGTAACAAGGTGAAGAGCAGCACGCGCAGCAGCCGCGTAACATCGCACGGTCAACTGCACAGCTCCAGCTCCAGCTCCAGTAGCCAGACACAAATGCGTTCTACGGATGGTCAACAGAAGATTAGCTCGTTGTCGGTGCGATTGCAGCAGTCCATTGAGGAGACGCCGAAGCTGAGCAATGGCAATGGCAATGGCAGTAGTGACAACAGCTGGTCGCAGTCGCAACTGCGCAGCCAGTCTACAGTGAGCACCATGAGCACGGCCAATGCTAAGAGCCATGTGCAAAAGAGCAGCACCAGCACCAGCAGCTCCAAATTCTGTTCCAGCATCAGCACCAGTGCCAGCTCGAGCAATCATGTCTTCACGGAGTCGGCGAGCAGTCGACGTGCCAAATTTCGCATTAACCAAATGAGTCGCGATGTGCCCATCGGATTGCCGGATACGCATCAGACTGTGAATCTGGAGGAGGCAGCCAACACGACAAAGGATTGCTTGCTGCATCTGCTGGAGAAGTACAATGAGACGAAGATACGCAATCCCGTGGGCAGGCATCAGAGCATCAGCGTCGACTGGCATATTAGCGACAATCTCGAATACCGATCCATGAGCTCCATCAATGCCTTCTTCCAGCGACACAGCCACAGCAGCGGCGGCCAGAATGTCAAGCACATACAGGCCCAGCTAGAGGAGAAGGCAACGGGGAAGTAGTCGACAGCCGGAGCCGGTACCATCTGAATCCTGTATATAATCCTATATATAATTCATGTACTATAAACGCAACAAACCACTCAAAAATCAATCGCAACTAATGAGAGAAAAACATTAAAACAGAAAAAAACACAAAGAAAAACTTAGTTAATCGCAGTTACAGTTAGTCAATTTCTATGTTCGCAAATGAATCAAATTGTTTATGTATTTGTCGTAAGTGATAAATGATATTAATTTATTGAAAATAAAAATTAAACAAAAAACTTTAGTCTTGGTTAATTGGAAATCAAAAACGAGAAGGGAAACGGCAGTGGCCGACTGGGAGATAGTTTGAACCCTGCGCAAAGCTGATATTTAAATCAATTTAGGTATTGAGCTCGAGCTGAATTTGAGACTTTACTATTATAAGACAAAATATTATATTATAAGTATATAAAGTCTTGACTTTTCCTAAAATTTGAAAAGTTATATCTAAGTTATCTGTAACCAAAATTCCGATATTAATAAAATAAATTTTGTTATGTAAAGAAATTAGTCACTTATGTTTAAGAAAAGTTTCAGGCTTGTGAATTTTTATTTAATACATTTATTAATTTTTCTAGAATATATAAAAAAATGCACGTTTTTTTTGGTCATCTGAATAGGTTTGGTTACTAATTTGAACTCATTGCAGTTATCCAATCGATCATAAATTAAAGTTAAAGTTCTCAAACCTATTCAGCTGAGGCAAAAAAATAACGCGCATTTTTTTGTTTTTAAAAAAATTATTAAAAATCATACAAAATCAAAACTTATAGACCAGAAACTTTTTTTCATCATAAGTCACTAAATTATTGATATAACATTTATTTTATTCAAATCGGAGTTCTGGTTAAAGAGATATAAATTTTTCAAAGTTTGTTTTAAGTCGAACCTATTCAGTTGAACGGGAATGTATACAACATATTACAGCATGTATGGCATGATAGTGGAACAAACGAGAACGGTGAAATACCTGGGGCTCACGCTGGACAAACGCCTCTCCTTCAAGCCCCACATTCTGAAAACTGCAGCTAACTGCCGATCCCGTCTTAAGCAGATGTCCTGGCTGCTACACTCCAAAAGCAAATTATCCCTGTGCAACAAGCGCAAGATCTTGACTCACATAATTACACCTATCTGGAGATACGGAGTGCAAATTTGGGGAATTGCCGCCAAAAGCAACCGCCATAAGATTCAAGTAGTGCAAAACAAAGCTATGCGACAAGTTACTGGCTGCCCTTGGTTCGTCCGAAACAGTTGCCTACACAGGGATCTCAACCTGGCCACAGTGGAAGACCAGATCTCCTTCTTCTCGAGTCGGTGTAACGATCGACTCAAAGTCTACGCTAACCGGCTCCCAAGAAAGCTGTCTACTTCTCGCCCCCTAAGAAGACTAAAACGACGCCACTTTGGAAACCTTCTCACCCATTCTTTGTAAATAAATGTCTAATATAAATATAAGTTTAGGTTAGTATTAGTCAACGTAAACCAGGCGATGTTAAATTAAGACACAAGGATGATAATGGAGTAAAAGAAGCTCTGAGTGCTTCCTAATAAACAAACTTTGTTTTAATAACATTTTATTTTTAACTTTAATTATTGAAGCAATTTTTGCTTTAATATAGAATCCATATAGTCAGTTGTTATTCACTGAGAATACCCATAGCAAATGATCAGATTTAAGTATAGGAATATAAAAGCATTAAAAACAACTAAAATTCGATATCATAACCCAAAAAGGAGTGACTGTGCCGAATGCAACTTGCATTGCTTGAAGAGATAACAAAGATGACATAAAACACAGCAAGACTTCTTTGTAGCTCCGCAGAACTTATAATAGTATAATTCAAATTAGGCTACTACAGAAAGAAAAACAAAATTTATTAGAAAAAAAAACAAAAGAATTTAAAGAAATTAAACTACAAACTAATTATTATATTGTATAAACAAAGACGTGTCTACAAAAGAAAACAATAACATACAATAATAATGAATAATTCTAGACGTAATATTGGATAATAGTGTTTTGTTTTTTGTTTTCTTGTTTTATTGAAGTATGAGTTGGATTATAAACACAATATGAATTAGATATAAATACTTTGGATTCTTTCTATAGGCTAGACTTATGAAGTAGGATGATCGGTGTGTAGGTGTTATTCAATAATATAGGCTCTGCCTAGTTATATAATAGTTGACATATATATATATATATAAATATATATGTAGGTATATATGTACATATATATGAATATACATATATTAATCATAGCATTTGTACATTATAGTTAAGCAAAATCTCTTTCATCATTTGCCAAACAATTTGGCAACGGATAGAAATTAATTTTATATAAATTTTACAGTTGAGTGCCGGCAAATTCATGTACTTTTGCAAATACTAAATAAATCATCTGCAAAAGCTCACAAATTAGCAAAGGAAATGAACTTAGTTTCTAAATTATTACACTGGTCGAAAATTTAAGGACTTTGATGTTCACAGTCACAGTCACAAAAACAAAAACAATTATAGTTATAAATTAAACTATAATTATAATTGTGAGTTTTAGTGAATGTTTCAATAAAAAAGGAACAAAAATCAACATAACTCTGCATTCAATCAAATTTTGATATATAAACAAATAAATGTGTACAAAGAATTTTCGGAAGGCAGAACTACATCAAGTTTTGAATTGCAAATTTTACAAGTAACTCTAGACAGTTGCTGGTAAAATTTGACAGTTTAGATTTACAATTTAAGTTAGTTAGTATAGCTTAGATAATTCATGGTTAAGGATGGTATTCAAAATTGTGGCTTTTCATTAAAGATGTCTCAAGGTTTTCTGATTTCTTTTACAATTAGGTTTACGTTATTTCGATTTCTTATTGTTCTTATTGTGGTTGTAGTTGTTGTTGTTGTTAAGAACTAATCACTTAGTTTATGGCATTTCTCACTAGAGAAATCTAATAAGTTTCATATAGCTCAATATAGCTATTTAGCTAATGCTTAGTATATATTTTGTTCTAGTACTAGTACTGGTTGTAGTAACTGGCATATAAACTAGTTAAACTATATGTTAATATTCGCAACTTTCGCCCTTGCACTGCACAAAAATGAGTAGTTAATTTTGTATATGTAAAAAAATTTGTATATGTGAAAACTACTTAAAATTTACGCCATAGAAATGTTTGTGTTTGTATAAAAAAAATACGTATTTTGTTGCCCTTTGCAGTGTTGTAAAAAATTAAAAATAAAATTACAAAATTGCAAATTGAGTGTGTGTGTGTGTGTGTGTTTGCTGTTGCTTTTGCTGTTCTAGTTGTGACGCGTGCGCTTCAGCAGGGATCCACTCGAGGAGGGATTGTTGCTGCTACTGCTGCCGGAGCTAGTGCGCAAACGTTTGGCGGGTGAGATTTTTTTGGGCGCCTGTGCCAGTCGCTTGCGCTCCTTCATGAACTCTGAAAGGTAGAAAGAAAGAGCAGACAGTTAGTAATTTAATAAAATACAAATAGAGGCAAGCATCAGAGAGTCAGCTGGCATTTGCTACCCTTAGCGAATGAATGAATGAGTCATGACATTTGTTGTCTGATGCTTAATAATAACAGCAGCAGCAGGCGCCGCCTGTTTTTGCACATTTTGATTTCTTTCTTCTTTTTTTTTTTTTTGGGAATTGTGGCACGTGGCTGGCCAGGGGTTGACTGCCACAACAGGGGTAGCTGAATGAAATGAATGCAGAATGAAAACGAGAGGCACACTCAGGTAGTCCGCGCTGCATCGATCTTGCAATATATTGTAGCTGCATAAATTACACGCCCAACTGCCAACTGCCAACTGGGCAAGATTCTAGGCTTCGTTGCACAAAAGTACAGCCATGCCCACTAGGCTAGATACATGCGGGCTGTCCAGCACAGACACTTTATTCTTTTTTCGTTCTTTTTTTTATGTTAATAACTGTGCCAAGTGGCACTAAAAAAAACAGAGACAGAAATTATAATACAAAAGCAATCAACGGCAGTTGATAAGCGCTGCGCTTTGATGGCGGCACATTGTGTGCTGCTCCCCCTCGCTCCCTCGCTCCCTCTCTCACTCTCTCTATATCTCTCTCTTCTTGTGGCTGTCTCTAATGAGGTCAAATCGAGGCAGAGCCGCGCACATCTGTTAGCATTTACAGCAACCCGCATGCAATGATCACATTTGAAATCAACCCCCACGACGCAGGCGCAGCCGCAGTCGCAGTCGCAATCGCAGGGATGTTGCGTGCATTGACTCTAAACCAAAGGCACAGCCCGAGGGGATGGGGAGTGCATATTGTTTGGGGGAATCAGAGCTAGAAAACAGCTGCAGCCGATCGCTCTGCTATAGCCTAACCCCTTAACGAAATCACATAAAACAAAACTAATAATTATATGCCTTAAAGCCGCATTGGGCAGAGCCTGTTATTAAGGCTTTCATTTTGGGGGATTGTGGAACAACGCCCACGCGAGCATCAATGAAAAGGCTGCGCCCATGGGAAACCATTAATGAAGTAAGTTTTGGGTCATAGTTAGGATATGATATGCGTATAAGGCATGTTGGAAATATTTATACTTTCTAAAAAATAAATCTGAAGCCTGTATCTTTAGATATTCAATGAATATGTAGATTTTTGTATAATCCTATTACAGTGATCCCTTACAAAAAATAACTTTTTGTTCGTTAAGCTTAAAAAGAATTGTCTGAATTTTTGTTTTTTTAAGTTTTGATTGAGGTTTTTACTTTATTATATTAATAACTGTTGAATATATTTAGTAAAAACTTCTTTTCTGATGAGGTCTTATGATCGACTCACATTGGAAGAAACCCCCTATATTTCATCTATTCTTCCATGCAAGATATCCATGATTTTTGAATATGAATTTACGAAGTTATCTTAAATAAAATTTGATATTTTATCAACATTTTGTGTGTAAAATGAAATGTAAAGTAAAAGCTTTTGTAGAATGTAGAAATAATACAAAAATGTAAAAACTACTCTAGATTTTAGTGAAAATAATATTATTTATAACAAATGTTATATAAAAAAATAGAAAAATATTTTAAAAAATATTTTAAATGTTGGAAAATAAAGGAAATTTGAAAAATTCATTTTTCGATAACTGCATTTTATGCTGATATTTTTCTAATAATTAAAAAAGTATAACGCACAATTAATGAAATTTAATTATACAGTATTCAAGGGGTTTTCGAGCGTTTTTTTTAGAGTTGTGGTTATCGTGTGACCACTGTACGCAGCTTGTTTGGTTTCAGTTCCCCTTTCAGCAACTCACCCACTAAATAGTTCAATAAGCGAACATTGAGCGTTATGGGAAATGAATTTGTAACGGGCAAAAAGAAACAAAGTTCAGATGCAATCAGGCAGAACGATGGGAAGGTAGGGGAGGATCGCTAGGGTAGCAGGACAAACAGGGCATAGCACAGGAAACGGAACTCACCTGTGATTTTAAGCTGTCGCTTGCGTTGCTGCGCGGGTGAGCTGCAGGTTGCGGCGTTGGTGGAGGAGGAGGAGGCGGAGGCGGCGATCAATGCGGCTGCAGAGGTGGAGGCGACCACATTGCTGCTGCCGATGAAGTTCAGCGAGTCATCCTGTGAGTCGTACTCGGTGTCTGTGTTCGAGTCCAGCGAGGAATTTGCCAAGTTCTCACGATCGGCACGATCATCCATCAATGCATCCATATCGCTAGCCGAGCCAGCGGCATTCGGACGCACATGAGCCGCACGGGTGAGTGTGTACATCTGTGGGGCAAAAGTCGACTCTTGCGAACTGACGCGTTCCCAGTTGTAGCTGGGGTTGGCGGCCAGCGGGCGATCTGCACGGAAATCAAAGCCCCACTTCTGCGCGGCGCGCTCCTGCTGCAGCTCCAGCTCAGTGCTAAAGAAGTTACTAAAAATACAATTTATTTTGATTATTATTTATATAGTATATTTAAGTAGATTTTTATTTAGTTTCTATATTCTACTTACGGTTTGGTTTCTATTAGCGGCGTCTGCGCTGGGCCAAACAGATTGCGTTTGATGCGATCCAGTTGACGGACGCAGGGCGAATTGCGTATGACGGCTGGGCTGGAGCTCATCTTGCAGAACTCACTGCGCACCACTGGATGGAGCATACGTGCGCTGACCATGTTGTTGTTGCTGTCGTCGTTGTTTGCACTTTTGTTTGCGTTGAATTTTATTTGACTTATTTTTTATTTTTATTCGTTCTTTCGTTTCTTCTTGCGTCGTGCACTTTCTGTCTCTGCCTACGCTCTGGCTACTTGTTTGCGAATTTGCGACTAAGCAAACTGTCAAAGTTTTGGCGCCAAAAGTGATTGTTTTTTGTGCTCGCCTGTACGTCGTTGGCTACCCAACGCAAAAAGAGGGGAGAGCTCACTAACACACGCCCATGCAGGTACACGCACACACACACTTACACGCGACGCGAGTCTCCACAACTTGTCTCTGTATATGTGTGTGGCTGAGCGTAAATGTTTGCTTGTGTTCGTGCTGTGCTGGTCTTTTTGCGTCTTTTTAGGCACTCGTTTTAAAAGTGAAATTCGTATTTGTTGCTTTTTTGTGTATTTGTTTAGAAATATGATATAAACAAATGCGTTGTGTACTGCTTTTTTGTTGCACTTGCAAATGTCGATTATCTCTGGTCTTATTGGTCACGTACAAATACGTCACTCACTCAAGGCACAGACAAAACTGACGAGTCGCGTTTGAGTTTAAATTGCGACTGTTGCGAAAGAAATACGCGTTTAACTTGCTTGCACTTGATGTTTGGTGTTCTTGTTTGCTTTACAACATATGTTGTAATATCTTGGATATATTTTATAATTGGCGTTTTAATATATTTGCTTTTTTCTTTATTATATATGAATATTTCGTTAGTTTGCCTTGAGGTGCGCACTGCGAACGCACTCTTCGACTGAGCTCAACGAGCAGAATAACAAAACTGAGCGTAAGCAAACGGTTAAAAATGATATTTATACACGGTTATCTTTGCGCTCAGAGAGCGCACTTTTTACGCTCTTGCTTGCTCGAAGGCAGCAAGTTTTGCACTCACAGAGTCGTAGAGCACACGAGAAGTTGTGAGCGTAAGAGAGCACAGGCACAAAACAAAACGTCAAACAACCACCACAGCGTTGCCATACAACGTTCCACTGGCAACGGCATAGCAACCCTCGAATTCAAAATGATCAAAGCAGCACAGAGTGCTCGCTCATGCTGTTGTGTTTTCCGAATGCTCTAAGAAAATTGAAGCATATCAATTTCAGTAAGAGTTTTGTTATATTAGCAGGAATGACTTGTAAAAGCAAAATTAATTCACACTAGCCACTGATGCAATATTGAAAAAACTTATATTTCATGTAAATTAAATCTAAATGGAAAATTATCTAAGTGCTTATGCAATAGTCTATCGATAAGAACATTCGTTATTCGGCTTGATGAAAAATCCCAGCGCATCGTTGCTGCAGCTCGGGTTGGAGCTGTACTTTTGGCTTGAGTACGATGAGTAGATAAAAATGTTTTGGCTTCGGTTTGTTTAACCTGAAACTGGATTTTGTTTATCTGTGTGTGTGTGTGTGAGTGTGTGTGTGTGTGTGTGTATTTGTTGCCATGTCAGAGTCGGACAAATTGGATTTAGGGCGGCCGCGCAGACAGTTTCCAACCGTTTTACAACAGTTTCACTTTCCAATTGTAACTCGGGGGCCTTGGCTCTCAAATGTGGGGCAGCCTATGGCAAAGTGCATTAGAACATGCGAAACAGAGTGTGAAGATAATTTACCGTTGCTGTAAGCTAAACACAGCCGTTACTTAGGCGGCAGATTTTCAAATCATTCAAACAAAGCAAAAAATGTTTATGAAGTATGAAGATTTCCCAAGCTTTTTGCCATTCGAGTGCAAAATCGTAAAAAATTAAATTACATTGCCAGGGCAATAAAATACGATTTATATTGTTTGCACAAATGCAATTAAAGTGCACAAAAAAAAACGAGAAAAAGAATAAAAAAAGTCAACCCGGTTCACAGCTAAAGACATCATTTGCTTTGTACTGGGAGAAGAAAAACTCTTGTTTTATTTCTATTTTTATTTCCATTTTTCTATTTTTTTCTAAAGTGGAAAAGGAAAAACCGAGCCTCGAGTGCAATCACCCCAGAAACGGCAGCAATGGAAACCGATCTATAGATCGATTAGGCAGCCAAATCTCGATTTTGACTCGCCCCTCTAGCCAGACATACCGCAGAGCTCGATGTTTATGGGACACACCCTCCTAAAACCGAAGAAAAAAACAAAAAAAAATAAAATAAAGAATATAGGAACGTAAATTTACACACTTTTTAACAAATTTGGAAAAATTCTGCCGGCGTTGAGTTGCAGTCATGCCTGAAACATAAACAAGTCACGATCTTAAAGGGGGGAGGCCTCTGGATGGTTGGCAAGAGTTCGTGATCCTTTTAAGTAATTTCCTCAAGTTGACGATATCTTAACAGGATGTACTGAAAATATATATGGGTTGCATTTTGCTGTGTAAACACACGGAAAAAGAGGCGTCGAATTGCGCGCAGGAATAATGAAAGATGTAGAGAAAGAGGTAGGTAGGGGTGTCCTTCAAGTGGTGCTCATAATCCTTTATAAGGGCAGCTCATCAAAGGATTGCCCAACTTTGGAACGTGCGGGTATTTAGATGCGTATTTGTTTTCATAGAAAAGTTGAGCCTTTAATGCTGGCTAGCTGAATAAACAAGATTATTTGTTGACTGAACTACAATTTTGAGGTAAACTTGAAATTAATATATAAAATTGAAATAAATATTTTAATATTCGTTGACTTTGATCTAAGGTTTTCTTAAGTCTTCCAGTATATGTTGAACAGATAGATAGTCTCAGTCTCTATAATATAGAAAAAGTTGACAACATAATGATAAATCATTAGTTGAATTTTATTAATGGTTTTCTTCAGCCTCCCAATCTCTATAAAATATATTAACAATAAATATATTATACAGAAATATGTCTATATTTCTATTTACCATAATAATCATTAGTTGAGTTGTCTCTAATATAAAAGAGTTATTTATAGAGAAAAAATTCTATCTTTAATTATTATATTAAAAAATATAAAAAATTTCGACAGTATTTAAACGAGAACAATCTTTGATCTAAGATATTCCTTATACTCTGTCCCCATTGAACTTATAGAAAAATAATGCTTTACTTACATATATAGCAAACAGAAATCTCTGACAATATTTGATCATTATTTGACTTAATCAAACCTTTTTCAATCTCCCAAATCTGTTCCTGAGTGAAAAGCAAATAATAGAGCAATTTATAGAAAAGTTTCTATTTTAAGTTATCAGAGCAGTAAGTATTTGATCATTGGCTCTCTTTAATCTATACTTCTGCTCAGTCTTATGGTCTCTACTAGACTGATAAGCGCCCAAGACTCTCTAAGACCCTCTATTATTCTCTGCCACGATAAGAGGCCCAAGTTGAAGGTCGCCATTGTAAGCCTAATATAATATTATCTCATTTGGTAAAACCTCAATGGACACTGCATAAAATATACGTTACACTCATTTCGAATGCAGCACGCCTTATCGCGCCGACCGGAACATAAAATCAACAGACACCCCCCACCGTACCCTGAACTCAAAGATAGAATACTGAAAAAAAAATAAAAAACTTGACTTAGCATACGATATGCCACGTGTTCGGGCGGGCGGTCGATCGAGTTTTTCCTGCCCACCTAGCGTGACAGTCGAAGTAACGTTCCAAATTGCCATAAGATATATTTTGTTCTATGCAAGCTCATACATATATGTATATAGCATTCTGTTCCGTAAGGAAATTGCCATAAAATTGTTTCGCTCACGAACTGTGACCGCAAAGCTCACTTTCAAACTGAGATACTCTGGGGCAGGTGCGTTATGGTTAAGGATATGTTTCTTGCTCATTTTTATGGGCTTGCCACGATATTATTCACATCAAGTAGCGGAAGTGTTCTCGATAGGGTCTAATAAAGTTTAACCGTCTATGGGAAAATTTGTAATTGAGCTGAAATTGAGTTGGTTCTTACTACGAAATAAATGGGTTTCTTTTTTTGAGTATTAACACAAATTCTTTGATATAGGGTGAACTATGAACTATGAGAAATATAGAAGAGTTGAGACAGCTGCAATGATCTTTACTTATATAAATGCTGTTTTTATTATAGTAATTATATTATATATAAATTCAGCGGTGTTCATAAAAATAGTAGTGCGACTGATTATTAATATAATAAAATATATTGAAAACAATTTAAAAATTTATATAAATATCTTAATACTCGTTTCAAACTGTTTACAAAATATTATATTTATCACAATATTTTGCTTCAGTCACACTACTATTTCTATGAACACAGCTGTATTTACACCTATTATTATTATACCAACTGATCTGACTTGTGTAGAAGTCTATATATTTGATCATCGTTGTTCTATTGCCTAAAGACAAAACTATTTAAATACTTCATAAACAGAAGTTTGCATTTGCTTTATAGATTTTGAGCAACTATCATATTACGTTTGGAATAAATTTGAACACTGCGAAACTAATACAAATTTTGTAACTTTTAAAATTAAAATTAAATAACTTTTGTCAATAAAATGTATTTCCTTCTATTTTACAATGTTGTTTTTTAGATACTAGAATTTCTAGATAGGCATATATAACAAATCTTATCACCTATAATTATTCTCCAGGAAAAAAAAAGTCTTGGAAAGACTTGTTAGATAGTTTTCTATTACACTTTTATGCCATGCTGACAGTAGATAGATCTCACAGTGCAAACCTTAAATCCTGTATACTTTAACCATTAAGATGTATTCCAAATTGAGGTAAATAATGGCAGATTTAAGATTTTAAGATTTAAGTCAATATTTACTAAAGCAACGCTCAACAAATATTCCCTACTCTAGGAAAACTAGAATCTGGATCTCTACATTTCTCAGTCCGAGCAAAACCAGATCGCGCTCCCTTAACACTCTAAACACTCCCTGCCTATCAAAGTCTCCCTCTAATTTCAATTGTGTTACTTCTATCAGAGCCAAGAATCTCGATCCCAGCTAAATGACCAATCATTAATATGAAAACAAATCAGAAATGTTCGTGACATTTATAAATGACGTGTGGCTTATCTTGGATTTCAGACTTTCGGACAAATTGCTGCGGTCAGTGCTGGAGTTCTGTTTGACAGTGAAGATCAGCTAAAATGAATGGACTGATGAGCCATATTGATGACTTCTTCTTTTTTAAAATGCTATGCAAAGATGAAAGTTTAAATATTGTACATATGCAAATATTTGTACTGGCTACCGTTGAGCATGAAATCCTTTTTCCTGGCTACTGTGCTACTTGTGCCAGTCTGCAATAACAATCATCATCAATCAAGGCGCACACTTGTGCCGGAGATAAAAACCGAGTTGCAGGACCGATCCGAAATGACAACTCATTTCTTTTTATTGGAACAACCTACTAGATAAACAAAGTAGAAAGAGGCAGAGAGAGTGTGTGTGAGAGAGACTGGGAACGTCCTCAGTGGAGTGTTTTTCCTGGTAAACGCGTGGAAACTAAGCGCAGCATGACTGCAGCAGCAGGGGGTTTATTTGTCTGTGTGGAAAACTTGTTTTATCAGCAGAAGAAAATTTATACATAGATACATTTATGGAAATGCATTTGCAGCAAGAACAAACAAACATTCGAAGTCAAGCGACAAAATCTTGTAAGGTAACTTAGGTCAGCATTTCGTTGTTTGCCCCACCAAAAACTTTGTCTCTATGCCTCCATGTATCTTTATATGTTTTGTATCTCTGTTTGCCCAGTCTATCAGCGGTGCATTAGCTGCAGACAGACTCTCGCCCTGCACCTACCCCAAAGTGAAAAGAAAGAGCGAAGACTGCGTACTTCTTTTGGATGCATAATAAAACGATTTCAATGCCCCAGAGGGCCACGACTGTATAAATAATAATAAAATGCATTTATGACTCTGATTTGGTGAGAAACGGCATAAAAAACACCAAACACCAACAAACACTTTGGAGCATTGAGCGACGTCTCGGTTTGGGTTTTTCCTAAAATCCTTTCAGGAAACCTTTTACTCAACCAAATGCGCAACGAAAACAGGTTGAGCAGTCGAAATAAGCAATAAGAAACGGATGAGGCTGTTGCAGGCGGCTCTGCTCGACTGTAAGACATCTATTTTTGTTAGATTTGATATAACACAATTTTTTTACATTTTTGCGTTACCATGAATACTAAATATGTAGCTGCGTAACAAATTGCATGTCTTTATACTCCAATATATTCTGAGTTTACGAAGACTGTGGGCCCAAAGAGACCAACCCAGCTATAAATGTATCGAACTGACTAATTTGAACATTATTTCTATATTCTTCATATCTAGATTATGAAGAGATTCTAGAGTACAGTATACCCGCTTATAACACTTACATAGTATACAAAAGGAGAAGACAATGAAATGTTAGGTAGTTAGAGTCGCGGCTTACGGACAACCGGACAGCCAGACAGCCCTGACAGGCTTGTGGGTACAGACTGGCACACAGGTAGATAGATTGGGGGCAGTCAATCACAACAACGCCGCGCGGTCGCAGACAAATTTATTAGAGGGACCAGAGCGTGACCCTTTTTCGTTTATTATTATTGGAACCAAACTTCAGAAACTGATGAAAATGAACGCGGAGGAACGCAAAACACGTGTGCAACTACAGTTGATATCCAGTTTTCGGGATTGTTTTTCTGGTTTTAGAGTTGATTTGTTTTCTTCATGTTGTTGTTCTCCTCAGTTCTGATCGGATTCGGGCTGTGCTTCGTCGTTGTCTTCGTCGTCGTCGTCGTCGTCGTCGTCGTCGTCGTCATCATCGTCGTCGTCATCATCGTCGCCGTCATCATCGTCGTCGTCATCATCGTCGTCGTCGTCGTCGTTTTTTCTCTGAACGCCTCGTGTATCCCATAATCCGTATTTCTTGCCCACTGTTTGCTGCCACAAGCGAAGCCCGCCGTTGTCCGCGCATGAGGCATAGACCTCGCCATCGGGACTGTACTTGATGCATTGCATTGGACGTTCGTGGGCATAGAAGGCCTCCAGGGTTTCGCCTGTGGCATAGTCATACTTGTAGATGTAATGATTACTGCCCGCACAGACAAACGTCTTCTTCTCCGGATGCAATGAGACGCCGACCAGACGGACGGGCAGCTTGCGATGCTGCAGCACCTCGAAACGCTCCACATCGATGAAGACGATACTGCGGCCATAGGCAATGGACACAGTGCGTCCATCCGCGCACAGCTCCAGCGACTTGGCATGATGAGGCAGGGCGATAGAGTGCACCTGCTTGCCACTCACCCGATCCCACAGGCGTATCGAGCGATCATGCGAGGAGGAGAGCAACGCACGATCATCCCGGCAGAAGAGCACATCGCGCATGCCACGTGTCTGGCCCACAAACGAGATGGGCGAACCTGGTTGCTCCAGTGAGTGCAGATACAGTACCTTATCGGTGCGATGGCACGTCTTTCGATCCAGGCAACCCACAGCCATGTACTCCGACTTGGCATCCAGCGCCACGCAGCGCACAGGCGAGTTGACCATGATCTTGGTCAGCTGCTTGCCATTGACTGAATTCCAGAAGCGCGCCGAACAATCCTCACCGCCCGTGGCCAAACGAGTGGCACCTGCATTGATGTCTACACACATCACGGGCACGCCGACCTTCTCGAAGGTCCCCACCCAGTCGCCAGTGTCGCCATGTCGCAGCATCACCTGCCCATCCTGGCTGGCCGAAGCCAAGTAATACCCCGAGCTGCACACCTTGCTGAACGCCAGTTGCACCACATCGCCCATGTGACCCACACAGTTCACGGGCAACTGTACCTTCGCGGTTCCTTGTGCCATTTCCAAATGTTTGTTTTTCTGAAATTCGAAAATTTTACGCTTTCTAGGTTATTGATTTAGTACGCCTTTCACTGCGTGCTGAAAATTTGTACTAACTTTTTGTTCGATATGTATTAGAAAAGTCATACGAAGGCGAGAGAAGGCATAAATGCATGGCCAGCTGTGATATGAGAAAAGGTATTTCGATAGACGTGTGTGAAATTAATTTTAATGAGCCCTGTCCGTCTGTCTGTCTGTCTGTCCGTATGTATGAACGCGTCGATCTCAGAACATACATATAAGAGCTAGAGACTTTAAATATTTTTTGTATGTGCCTGTATAGCGCACGCGCATATTGAGTTTGTTTTAAAAATTCGATAACTTTCCTTGTTTTATTGTTATCGATTAAAAACCTTATCGCAATCAAGTTATTAAATTATTTCTCGTACATCTTTCAAGCTAGAGTCTCCAAATTTTGTATTTAGATTAATTTCTATTTTATACAATTTCGATTTTTGTTATATTTTGGGTACCGGCCAAAAAAAAACAATTTTTTTTATATTATTTAATACTACAAGCTTAAACTTTTTCTATGCTAATAAATACATACCTGAGTATATTTAAAAACGCAGATCGGGCGGGGTTCAGGGGATCTCCTAGTCAGGTGCGACCGACTAGAGTTTTCTTACTTGTTTTTATTGTAATATTATTATTTATAGCATTCTTAAGTTTGAGAGATCTTGTGAGTCTATTTCGACTCTTGCTTAGACAGGTCTCTTGATCAAGCATATTTACTCTGATTAAACTGTACTCCCACCTTAACATACTTGCCATAAGACTTAGATGCAGATGAAGGCGCAAAAGATTCAACAGGATATACCCATCACACTGACCAGTTCACTTCATTTTCATCTCAACAATGAGATCTTTTAGCTCGACAACATGAACAAAGAAGTTTAAATAAATAAAAATCATTTTCGAAACCGAAGCTATAAACTTTTGAATAGGTTACACTTCGAGTACCTAACCCTACATATCTACGAGCTAAAAGTCTTCAAATTCAGCCCTATATATATACGAGCTATAAAAGTCTTCAAATGAGTTTAAGTCTTAATTTCAAATTCCCATAAAAATATTTCTATAATATCCTAATCTAAGCTTCAACCACATTCTGCATTATGCAATTTGGCAGAAGCCAATGCAAATTTCTTATACTCTGCTAATTTCCGTTGCGCTCGCACATCAATTACTTTGTAAAGTAAGTTGCTAAGGCAAGTTTGTAAGAGTCCTGCAGCTAACTAGTTGTTCTATACATATTAGCCGAGTGTGAAGCAGACAAGATAATTAGCATATCGGATGAGTTGAGCAAGTGCTTGCGACCTAAGTACATTATGTGGCAGAAATTTTTGGGGAAATCCGTTTAATTTCCTTAAATATTTTTTAGCATGACAAAGGATGAACGAGAACAGAATCCAAGTCAATTTGCGGTCGTGTTTTTGTTAGTCTTGCGGTTGGCAACGACAAGCAACGGGACGCTGTAGCAGGTAACATTCAGTTATTGCGAAAGGTGACAGCCAGGGGCATTGTCTCTGTTTGTTTTGTGTGCGCGCGTGTGTCTGTGTGTGTGTGTGTGTGTGTGTGTGTGCACAGGTGTCATCAGCCTGACACACAGAATGGAATCCTCTTGGCGTAAACCACTTAAAGGCAGCGCACGCGCTTCCCAAATTTCTCACATGTCGCCGCCTGCAGGGCTCGAACGCCTTCGTCCTCTGCTGCTTTTGTTGGCCGCCTAATGAAAGCAAAACGTTCTGAAATATGAATTGAATCTTCTTGAGTGCATTTAATATACATTACGCTTTTGTACACCCCTGCCACGCCCTACGGTTCACAGCCACACTGCCGCGGCGCCTTTAACTTTACCTTGTTAATATCCTGCTGCCAGCGTCATTTGGCTTCCTGCTACCAGTCAGCCAGGCAGCCAGCCAGTTTGCGAGTAGTTTGCATTCAGCTGCTGGCCAAAAAAGAATATATATATATAAATTATACAAGATATATAAGTCTGTGTGTATGCTGTATAATATCCGCCGAAACGTTTAACTCGGATTAACAAGTGATGACTGATACGACGACGGAACTTTGGTGGCTCTGCTCAAAGACGCCTCCTTGACGCTGTGTGCTTTTTATTAAATTAAAAGAGCTGTAGCCAAGTGGGCGGGTAGGCTGCATAATAAGCACACAGGCAGCAGGAGTTCACAACTGACGTCTGCTTCGATAGCTAAGAGCGAGCTGACAGGTTCTGTTAGCTCAAGATTATGTGTCGATTGTGCTGAGGCGCTTGAATTTTTTAACTGAGTGCCTTGAGTTATGCCAGAGCTGAGAGTTAAAAGCTAAGCAAGAAGTCACAGCTGTCGATAGTCGTTTTAATAGTGTGTATATATACATATAAGAGAAAATGTAGTAGCAGGCAGCAGATACTCGCTTGCCTACAGCATATCTATTATAATATGAAGTCTGTAGTTATAGTAGGCAGCTGCTGCTGAAGAAGATTGATCAACTAGTCGCACGCTTTTACAGGGTATAACAATTGACATTAGGAGTAATAGAAGGCAGCATATGATCATAAATTAATGCTTTTCTATATAGATAAACTGTATAGAATTTCCGATATTTGACAGAGTTGTTTGAATCTTATGCATAACCGAAGGACAAATTTATATAAATTTAAATAATGCTTAAAAGTAAATTAGGCTTCAGCTCTTCATAGTTATTATGATGATCATATTTATTTATTTATTTTTGTTTATAACTTGAGCTTATTGAAAATGGCAAATAAGTCGATTTAGCCCTGTCCTGCCTGTCTGTCTGTCCGCCTGTCCGTCCGTCCGTCTGTCCTTATGTATGAACGCGTCGATCTCAGAACCTATATGAGCTAGAGACTTGAAAATTGTTTGTAGGTCCTTGTATAACACGCGCATATCAAGTTTGTTTTAAAAAATCGATAACTATTTCCATTTTATTGTTATCGATTAAAGCCCCTATCGAAATCAAGTTTTTAAATTTTATCTCGTACATCTTTGGAGCTAGAGTCTCCAAATTTTATATTTACATTCATTTATATTTGATACAATTTTGATTTTTTTATATTTTGGATTTTGGATTTGTGTATTTTAAAACGCAGATCAGACGGGGTTCATTAGATTTTCTAGTCGGGCACCACCGGCTAGAGTTTTCTTACTTGTCTTGTTTCGACTTCATAATTATCATTTATAGAATCAGAAATATCTCTTTCTATCATGTTTAGAAGGAGATATTTCTTATTTGAGCATGTCAAATGCTCCTCTCACTACCTCAAGTGAAACCCGCTTTTATGGAAGCCTCCTGACCCACTATACCAACTTTCGCTGTCATAGCCCGCAGACATATGCCACAAAAAAAAAAAACAAGCCCAGAAACAGTTGCTCATCGTGCGGCATCATCAACAGCACAATTTATAGAAAAAGCATTAATAATAATTAGTACAAATTTAAAACTCAACAAGGAAGCACTACTCAAAGGCCAAATAGTCGAGTCATGCCATTAATGATAGTTTTTTTTTCTTTCAGTTCTTATTGAAATGGAAAGTAAGTTAGAATTGGGGCGTAGTCTGAAAAGTGCTTGGATATGCTTGAAGCGGAAGCGTTGCTTCATTTGTCAGTCCATCAGTGCGGAAATGAAGAGACGTCGCGACGTCATCATGGTGGGCTGGCTGTGGAAACTGAAAAATTGGCCAACGTCAGCGGAAGTCCGTCGAAAATTTTAGCGCTCGCCATCAAAATATTTACAGTGCCTCATAAAGTTGCGCACTTTATGACAACTCAGCGACAGCATATCTATATACACATATACATACACATATATAAAATGCTTTGCTTTCGTATATAATTGCATATAATTTTTATAGAACAACGAGCGAAATCAGCAAGGGGTAAGGCAGCGGCAGCAGGAAGAGGAGTGGCACACCCATTGATAATGTGTGCCTGGAAAGTAGCGAATGGTGCATCAATCTGAGCATATGCCCAGCGATTTCCCAGTCCCTTTCCTCTTTTGGCTATGCGAATGTGTCAAGACAAATCAATAAACTTCTAATTTTATGACGGTGTGAGCAGCAGCGGCAGCTTCATCTGCACATAGGAACGTTACAGATACCGATCTGTCAATTTCTATTGTCAATTTGACAATTGATATCTCACACATCATTTGGCTCGAGTGCGCACAATGAGATTGTTTATGTCGTCCAATAGTTTTGGGGGGTAACTCGCCAATCGATACGAAAATATTCTGCGACCCAGCCAGGTATCAACTTTCTTACCTTTCTCCTGCTGCTCCGAGGGTTGTGCGAGGCTGTGTACACATATTGCGGTTTTTCTTCTTTTTTGTATGTTTTTTTTTCGGGCTAAAATTAATAGAAATTGGCATCATTTCTGCTGGCATTTTGTCCACTTAACGCATTACTGGTCAGAGTTCAAATATGGGTCCATTGATCCTGCATTTATCCTGCATTGACTAATGACATTTGGTTTGCATAATCCGCATATTTGCGTCTTGTGGGTCAGCGCATTTTGTTCTGGTCGAGTGTGCGACTTAAGGCTGGAAAGTGAAAGATGAAAGAGAGATTTCTGAGGCCGAGTAGGATCACTATTTAACTATAATTGTCAGGGTTCGAGGATGGAAGTTCCATCACTTTAAAGCCAATATCTTGGAGTTGGCAAGTTGTTAATGTTGTATTCTTCTAGACTTTCTTTCTGTGCTGCCTTTTTTGCTAAGGCATTTAGTCTTTAGATCTTTAAGAGTTGATCATCAAATCAGCTTCAAGCAGACACTGACTAAAAAGTTACTGAAACTGAGTTAAACATGGTCTGGAAGTAGCTTGACTAGTTGTTGTTCGAATGAAAAAAATTTAGAGCTTAAACAGTTTCTCTCTAAACATATTTACCTCAAGGCACATTTACTTTGTATTGCAGAATCTATGAGAAATTAAACTGAACTTATTTTGGCAGTATTACTTAACAAAATCTGCAAATATCCATTTCTACTAGAAGAAGGTATTAATGACTAATAGTTGATTAATGCTAAATGAATATTTGATGAAATTTTAGTATTCTTTGCCCTTTATATTACTCTACCAACTGTAGCCTATAGCTTGCTCTAAACCCAAACTAAGATTTAACATTTACAGCAAAGTCTTACTATAAGATATATAAATATATATATATACAATATATATATATACATATAAATATATTCTTTTCAGAGACGTAACCCATGGCTAAACACATCATAAAATGTCAGTTGAGCTCTCATCAAAACTCTTCCCATCACTTACCCTGAGTTGGCCATCCCGGCGCGTCGCTTTATCCCTTGTAAAACTCGTGTAAACCTCGACTAAATTATGCAAAAAATGAAAAGTGAAAGAAAATCACGCTCTACATCATGTTAAGAACGCTGTTCAAGTGATCAATCCCAACAGAAAACCCAATTTTTGACACTTTAAAGAGGCGAGAGAGTGTCGAGTGAGAGGAGAGAATTGCAACCAGTCTGAGAATTCGCTATGGCTGTCGCATCGAGCAGAGAAACTTTCACTGATCTCAACGGACGGACGCGCACATATCAATCAAAGTTCGTCTCGGTGTCAGGAATTATGTCACTCGCTTACTCAAATTGCACAACTGATGCCAGATGACGGTTAGAACTGATTTGCATAGACATAGCAGATGCAAGTTGAGTTTTCACGCCAAAGGGTGGTTGGAAAAACCTGAGACCTTGAGCAAAACTTTTCAATTTTTCAGTTTTTTTATGGAAATTCTTGTGCGATTTCTGAACTGTCAGCGCATCAATCATAGACTTTATGTTTATATGAAAGCAGATACCTTTTAGTAGACATGCCTTTTCACACAAATTCTAACAGTTTTTCCTTCCTTTATTTTTTGTGTAATTAAGGTGAGCGTATTTAGCATAGCTTTAATTAAAATATGTTATACGATACTTTTGTGCCTCGAAGATTTCTCACTGAGGGTTGAGTTCCTTCAAGTGAACAGCAGCTGTAGCTGCATTTTGCCTTCAATTTGCCTGACTTGCCCACAAACTAATGAAGTCATTTGCCCAACTAGCCCACTATTCAGCCTCAGCTCCTTTTGAGATCCCAGGCGCCATATATCAATCAATTGTCTGAGCCGCTTTAATGATGATTTTATAATGGAGCAATGAGCATTAAATCTAGCCGATTGCCGCTGGCCAGCTGGCTCGGACGTGGCTATAAAAATGAGTAGCGAAAATTTTTATAGATTTTCCTAGCATTTTGTATGCCTCGAACGATGTTTATGACCAGCGCAAATTGGTTTATTAAATTCGGGGCTCAGCTGCATTTCACATGTCACATAACTTGGCATTTTGGCTTGTCGGAAGTCCAAGAAAAAAGCAGAAGAAGAAGAACAACCGAGAGTTGTCTTAGTTTTTGGGTAGATGTTATCTCTCTGTTTTTCTTTTTCAACCTGAAGAGCTGCAATCGCTTCCTGTCGCACAGCTAATTACGCAGCGCAGGATAACAATGCCGAAACAGGAAGCGGAAACTAAACTGTTTGCTTGGATGAGCCTCTAGTTAACTAAGCGACTAGTCAAAAGGCAATGTCACAACAGTCCATACTCAGCACACAAACAAAACACACGCAACTAAGCAAATTTAAATTACGTGCGCGTCGCTCCGGGCGCATTCATTAAACGTCTGCCTAATAATTAACGCCCTTATGCAGGACTTTCCGCTCTAGGTCCCTAGCCAGGTCCAGGCCAAACACAAAATATATGTATACATCGGACATATCATTCAACAATGCTCAACGTCCGGCTGGGCCAGGCAAAAACTGTCCCCTTGGGCCATTGTGACTAATTGATTTGCCCAAGCATTGTCCGCACTTTTTCTCAGTTTTCTTCAGTTTTTCCTAGTTTTTCGACTCGACTCGCAAATTTGCGGCGGCTAGTTAATCGCATTGTAATCTCACTCGAAAAGACTTTCAAATATCTTTCGTCTGCGTTGTAAATATCCAATTTGACATGCTCTTACAATTTAAAACTTAAGGGCTATCAGCGAGACTTCTATAGCAAGCAAATGAGCTGGACAATGGCTCAGATTCAGCTATAATAAACGGAATAAGGGAATTTTATTATTGATTGTTGTACGATTTTAGCTATAAGAAATTGTGCAGAATTATATAAGGAAAGCGTTCTTAGAAGGAAAATATACGCAGTAAATATATTTCTATATGATTATATAGGATTTAATATTGATTTTTCTTTTCAGTGAAAGTAATTTCATTTTTCTGTTCCTTCCTAGCGAAGACATTTGCTATTCTGCCAGAACTCTCTCTTCCTTTAATAAAATCCTTGCTGTCAGATCATCTTCACAAAATCAGTAAAAGTGGCCAGTTATGAGCAGCGGCATAGCTCTCTTTATTTCTCATTTCAAGTAAATAAAATAAAATAAAAAAAATATATATAAGGTTGTCAAAAAAGTCTTGCGGTATTTCCGCAAGCTTGTCTTTGCAAGCGCGTAGTTCTAGTTATATTCGTCGCATCGGTTCACGCTAGAGCATTTTGGAAAGCTCTTTTCACGTGCTAACACGTGTTTGAATGATTGTTGTTTGTTTTTAGTCGTTCGTGAGTTATAGCGTCGCAAACATGGAGCAAAATAAGGAGAAAATACGGCATATTTTACATGCATCTCATGCTGCTAATAAAATTTGTGCAGTTTATGGACCCGATACAGTTTCCATTTCCACCGCACAACGCTGGTTTCAACGTTTTCGTTCTGGTGCAGAGGTGATCGAAGATGCGCCACGGTCCGGAAGGCCTGTCGTCGAAAATTGCGATAAAATCGCTGAATTGATCGAAAGAGACCGGCATAGTAGCAGCCGTAGCATCGGCCAAGAGTTGGGCATGAGTCATCAAACCGTTATAAACCATTTGAAGAAGCTTATACAAATAAAATAAATAATAATAAAATTAAATAAATTAAATAAACAGAGTAAATAAAATAAATAGCATAAATAACATATAAATAAATATAATAAATTTAAAAAAAATAAAAAAAAATAATGTAAGCAGAGTAAATAAAATAAATAATAGAAATAAAATAAATTAAATAAATAAAGTAAATAAACTTAATAAAATAATAAAAGAAATATAGTAAATAAAATTAATAAAATAAATATTGAAATGTAAATAAAAGAGAAAAGTAAAACAAATAAATATAATAAATAAATCAAAATAAATATGATCTATGAGTTTTTCAGTTGAGGTTTAGTTTAGTTAAAGTTAAGTTAATCTTAGATAAAATGTGGCAAGTACAAAGACCTTAAGTTAAGCTTAGCTATCATAATTATACAATACATGCCGTTGCCTTGTTTGATGACGATGCTGGGTTATGTTCCTTTAGATAGGGCAAGTCTCATCTAAAATTATTTCTTTTTGCTTAGTTATATAATTTTTTTCATATATTAAGTAGCAGCTCTTCCCGTCGCTTCAATAAGATTCTTCATTAAAATACATATATTATTTCTCCCACTCCAAAGACTACTTCACATCAGTTTTAAGCTAACAAAAATAGTCTAGATATACTATATAACGAAAGTCCATTGGGCGTGTTATTTATAGAAACAATCAGTCAGCGTCCTGCACCCTAGATATATATAACATGAGACAATATTACAATTTGATGACCCAAGTGGACTCCTCGAAGGAAGTCAGCTACTTTGCTGCGTCACTTCTAGTTGTCTGCACAACAAAAATAAAATTAATATTTTTAGTTCTTCATTTGAAGAGTTCAGCAAATGCAGCCCACGACCTTATGCACTCCACAGAGCAAGAGAGTGAGAGAGTATGAGTTAGAGTGTGTGTGTGAGAGAGCGAGATGGACGGGATACAAAGACATTTTCGGCAAAAATTATTGACCCGTGCGGCGCATTGAAGTGAAGCAGTTTGGAAAATGCTCAAGTCACAGCCGATGCATGGCTCTGACAGATAGAGGCCGCCGAAAAGAGGCATCCAGAGGGAGAGGGGGCAAGGGGCTGCACATATAGAGAAAAACTGGCTCAAGTGGTTTTTGGCTCTTGAGCAACCCTTTGCAGCTAACTGTCAGGGATTACATGAGGATTTTATGTTTGTCTGTTTGCCTCAATGGAGGCTGTCGCTAACAGTTGGCTAGGCCAAACATCATGACCAGTTTGCTAGGCAGTTACAACGAAGGGATGAGGAGAAGGTTTAACTATTTAACTGGCCAATGCCCGCAGCTGTTGAGCTCGTGATGCTACTGCGACTTGTCTCGAGCTTCTGCTGACTTTATTGAAATTAATTTTGAGAGGTAGACCCTTTTGTTTTAGAGGGGCGCAACCACCCTGGCTGTACACCCTCTACCCTCTCTACTCTCCACAGTCTCTCTCTCTCTGTCTGGCTCGCTCAGCAATCACTCAGAATAATTATGTTGCATTGTTGCAGCAACTTCTTCCATGTCGTAATGATTCAATTAACGGCACAGCTGACCATTGGCTGAGTTCCGTCTCTCTGTCTCTCTCTCCACATGGGAAAACAAAAGGGTAATGCGGAAAATAATAACTCTCAAGCGCTTTTCTCTGATTACATGTCCGTTTTTTTTTTGTTTGTTTCCTCTTTTTACTTGTCCATTGTTGGCTCTCAGACTTGTCATAACTTTTGGCTACGAAATTTATGTGCCCGAGTCTCCGGTTTTATCCTTGACTTTGTCTCCTGTTGATGGTCATTTGAGATGCGTGAAAAGCATTTGTTCACATTTCGTTTTTCCTCCAGGGTTGAGTCAGGTAGCAGATTGAGTCAAGCTCTCTTCCATCAGCCAACAAAAAATTAACTTACATTCGCAATGGCATAAAGAAAAGTTCATTTGGGTTTCCATGAGTTGAATAACAATTTTTTAATTACATTTTTTAAATTTCAGCTGACGTTCGTCAAGATTTCTGAAGGCAGAAGAAGAAGATTATTTAGGAAAATCTTTTGTGCAAGAAATTTTAAAAGATGTAGAAGGCAGAAATTCTGTTGAGTAGAAACTTTTATTATGAAAGCTTGATATGCGATATGATATAGAAGTCATTAATAAAGTATTCCAATTTAGTTTGGGCTTCAAGATTTTTGTTTAAGTATAGTAAAGATCTCTTGAAAAACTCTTTCACATATTTACAAAATATTTTTTTTGTTCAAACATGCAACAATATTTTATCTTTGTCTGACTGTCTCTATAGATGTTTCATATCATCCTCGCATAGCATTTTTTAGAGTCGTATCATTTACTGAGAAGGAATTTCATTCTTTTGAGCTAATTTTAAACAATTTCTTTATAGATATAGGCTCTAATTAATATTGTGATCTGGAATAATATCATGAAAAAGTCTTAAAAATTTAGTTAATTTAATTCCGAGACACCTCCAAAGAGCTATTGAATATCAACGTATATTTATACATTTGATTACATTTTTCTTAATTTCTTAATCAATCTTAAATTTAAAGCCATTATATCAACTTCATATTGCCTCATACGATCAAATTTCTATTCCAATTATGAGCACCTTTTAGGATTCTAAGTTCCTCTAATTCGAAGCAGCCTGAGTTGCTTTCATAATGCATAAACAAGGTATCACTAGCCCAAGCTCTAACATAATTCCACGTATTGCCACACAAGATAAGTGTAACACTCTCCTACACACGAACACGAACTGAACAAACAGCCAAGCAGCCAAGCAGACCGTGTGGCTGGCTGTTCTGGTTGCTGTCCACAGCTGACAGCGACAGTTGGCTGGTTCTCAGTTTACGCCTGAGGCCGTATCATGTCAACGCTTTGAATGGCATTTAATTCAGGCTAACCTGGCGCTTAATGTTTTCTAGGGTATTTAAAAGGCTTAAGCTTTAATTAAAAGGTGAGGCCGAAGCAAATGAAAAGAAACAAAAGAAACAAAAAAAAAGACGAGACACAGCTGTGCGCTGTGTGGGTAACTGAGAGCTGAGCGTCGAGGAACTGCTCGTTACCATTTGATCTACGCGTTGACAGTTGCCCCAGCCAAGGCTCTGTGTGCCTGAGTTTGAGATCCTTTTCGACGTCGATGTGAAAAAGTGCAGTTAGTAATCGGATACTTTTATTGCTGAAAGGATAAACCGCAAAATGCTTTTGTATGCAATGGCCATAATATAATACATTTTATAAGTACTCGCTCTCACTCTTTGATATACACGCTACCCATTGCAACTGCTTGACAAGGGGTAGACTGGACTGAACTGCAATGAAGTCGAAACTTATAAAGTTTTGTAAGCTAAATTTTATGCAGTAAATTTGTGTCAAAGAACAAATTTGTTTAGATTTCTATTTAAAGTTTTTCTGGTTATTGCTCTACAGCTGCTATTACAGGGTATCTGCTGGTCTGCTAGTCAAACATTTTCGCCTTATATAAAGCAGACTTGCCACCTCTCTGCTCCGTTCGTTATCATATATAGAGAAAGAGAGAGTCGCATAAGCAGCTTAAAGCCGTCTCTGCAAAACTTTACGACTGGCAACTGTTGTAACCATTTCGACTGATGGCAATACCAAAGGCGTCTTTTGTTTCAGTAGGAACCGCAGCGACGAACGGAAGGCTTGGAGGAAGGGAGGTAAGTGAGTGAAGCCACAGCAATGAGAATCGCTGTGTGTGAAAAATAAAATGAAATCATAATAATTGCATGCAGCAACAGCAGCAGCAGCGGCAACAGCAGCGGAAAAGGGAATTCGAACTGTTGGTAACTGGGACATAAATAAAAATACTTTGCCATAAAATTGATGGATTCGCTGCGCGCATAAAACGTACAAAGTAAGCGCCAACCAAGTTGATCGACAGCATGAACAAAAAATTACAAAACTCCAAATCACATTACATACGAAAAAAAAATGAAATGAAATAAAATAAAGGTGTCGCAATGGCCGGAAGTGAAGTTCGGCTGCTGCTGCTTCTTCTTCTGCTACCTTAAGTTAAGCACATTAAAGCGTTAACTGTGCATTATTCAAATACAGGCCGCAATAAGCACATTAACGGGATTAGGCATGGCCAATAAACGGTCAGAGAGCCAGCGCTGAGAAGTATATTACATATGCAAAAGGACGAGCGGAGCAGGATGACTGAGAGAGAGATAGAGACAGAGAGGCAGTTCTTAAATCAAATTTTGCTGGCAAATAGATAAGAGAGAGAGTGAGAGAGAAAGAGAGAGAGAGAGAGAGAGAGAGAGAGATGCAGTTCTTAAATCAAATTTTGCTGGCAAACAGATAAGATAGAGAGAGAGAGAGTTAAAGATCTATAGTCTAGTCTATCGTCCATAGATCTCGCTCGCTGAAAAGAACAATCCAAAGCCAGCGCGAGTTTAATTCAATTCTTAGGGTAGTTTCTGCTCTTTCATTGTGTGCCCTAGCGAGGATTAAAGGGTTACAGTTACATCTCCACACACACACACACACACATACACTCCGCTTTAATAGAGTCCTGTCAGTTGCGAAAAAAAAGGATCGTCACATTGTGCCAACTGGATGGCAATATGATGTGCATGTTAAGTAGCTCTGCGGAGAATGGGATTTACGTAAAGAATATATTCATTTTGCGATTTTTGCGTGGCTTGGGTTACCCCCCTAGCTCTGCCACCTCTTCTGCTTGCTTAGTAATAAAATGTTTACAAATTTTTGCAAATGATTTTGCATTTGGCAATTGAAGTTTCTGCAAATGCTGTAAGTGATTTATTGTTTGGGAAACGCAGAAATTTTGCAAAGATTGCTGCGAATCTTGATGACTTTGTTAAACATGCATAATAGATGAGCTCTTAAGGAAGGGAGGAGGGGCATTGGGAAGGTGTGAGAAGCGACAGCGGATGAAAGTATTTACTTGGATTGGAGAGAAGAGAAATGTGTTGAGCAGAGATAGGCTGGATTGAGTGGCTTAGGAATCTTAAGGATAGTCAAGAACTAGGCATAATGTCTTAATAGAATTATATTGAAAATACTTGTATATCAAATATATTTAAAATAAAGGCATTCTATAAACAAAGAACTGACTGCATGAGCTATAACAAAAATTTAATAAATAAATCAAGAATTATTGAAGTTTGTTTTTATGCAAGTTGAATGCTTAACAACTACCAAAACATTTGAAATGGTTCCTGGATTAAGATCATGTAAACAGAATTTTACTGACCACAGTTTATATTATAGTTCTTCAGATTCAAAGTTTTCAAAGTATTCTAAAAAAGGTCCAGAAAATATTGAAGAAATTTCATATGTCAATATTTATATGAATAAGGAAATCCAAATTTACCTAGGAATCTTAAATTATTTTATTATTATAGTATTTAAAGTAGAGGCAATCTTAAGCCCATTCAGCTCGAATAGTCTTTACATAAGAACCAAATTAAAATGCAAAACTAAATCTTATTAAGTCTAACCAAATGAACTTCTTATAGACATTCTCGCAGCAAGTTCCAAATTCTCAGAGTTATAAAAAACGACTTTAGATGACAAACCAAACCAAATCAAAAGAAAATTTATAAAAATTCTTCCTTTTTATGAGGAGAGAAAGATTAAAGTAGTGAATCCTATTGCCTTTATGACCATAGCCACAACAGTCAGTTGATCTGTGATAGGTAACCTAACCCAGTGGCTCACATTTGAAAGACATCACACATCGAACAATCGCTCAACGCATCTCGCAGCGAGAAGCGAAAAGGCCACAGCACATTTTTATGACTTGATGACCATCTTTTAATTGTCTGGGAAAATGCATTTTATCGCTGGAGTGAGATCAGGGAGCAGCGGCAAAATGATATCAGGGCAGTTAAGATGGGTGCCACGGCAACTCAGGGGAAACAACAAAAATACGTTACAAATGGAACGCTTCGCTGGCGACGGCGCAGGCGAACGAAGAACTGCGTGGACCTAGCGGAGTTGGTCAAGTGCTGAGACTTTTAGCGCCCCGTTTTTTTCTTCTTTTCCTTTAAATATACCCTAACTTAAGGGCAGCCTTGGCAAGATGATGTGAAGAATGTCCGACGGAATATGTAAAAATTGAGCATTTAGAGATTGGGTTTAATGCGAACTGCTTGAGCTTGCAAGAGTTCAAGACTCTTGAAGATTTGGAAAATCTTGGCTTGGAAACAGATTTGTTTAACTATAGAAAAGGCTTCAACTGTGCATGGAAATCATTAAAATAAGCAAATTAGACTAGGGAATTTTTAAAAAATATATATATATATATTTATTTATATGCTAAATCCTAAGTAATAATTAAAAATAATAAATAACTATTTTATTCGAGTTATTTATTTTATTTTATTTATTATATATGTTTTTATAAATTAGTTAATATTTAATATTTAACGTTTCCTTTTAAAAGAACTTAAAAACACATTCGTGACAGCAGCAAAAATATTATTAGATTTTTATATGTATAAAGTATGAATGAACTTTTTACTTATTTATTAAATTAATAATTAATTAATTAATATTTAATATATATATATAATAATAATAAAGCAATATTTCTCTGCACAAATCTAAATTTAGTTTTGTAGATCATCAGAATTCATCAAGACCATGAGAACGATATTTATATTGCTTGATAGATGCTCAACAGAAATCAGTTTTTCTTCTATTTATTCAAAGTTTCAATAATGTAGAAAATATATATATATATATATATATATATTATATACATATAATATTACATTGGCCAATTGATTTAAGACCAAGTTGATTCGAATCTTAAGTCTTAAGTTTGATAATTCTGTATATTTAATTTTTGGATGACTTTTTTTAGACTTCTCAGACATTTGTGATGTTAATATATATATTTGGTATATATATTTTTTTTCAATTCAATATATGCTTTATTTCCATATTATAACATTTAGCTTAAAGCTAGCTTATTTTTTCTTTATACAGAGTTTAGACTTATTTCATGTCTGTGCAGCTGAGATATCATATTTACATAGAATTTACTTTGAACATTTTTTAATATACTTAGATGGTAAAGGAAAATGGATGAAAAACCTTAAGTTCTAATATTTGGTATATATGGTAGGTTTAGTATTTTTAATATATCTAGTATTATTAGTTCATATATTATATATTATATATAGTAAATGTGGTATATTTTTGGTATATATGGTATATTGTGAATAACTAGTATATTCAGTATATATAGTAAATCTAGCATATTGAGTACTTTTAAGTATATATCTTATATCGAATATATCTAATATATATAGTATATTTGGCATATCTAGTATATCAGACGTATTTTTAGAATATTTAGCATATTTAAAATATCTAGTATACTTGGTATATCTAGTACATCTAGTATATCTAGTATATCTGGTATATCTATTGTAATATGTATGTCTAGTATATCAGCTATATCAAGTATAGCTAGTAATCGTGTATATACAGTTTATATTTCTACATATACATTGGTATATCTAGTATAGTATTTAGTATATATAGTATTTTAGTAATACATAGTAAAACTAGTATTCAATCAAATCAAAGAAACTAGAATAACTGTTAGGCCTTCCAAAATATTTACCTATTTATTTATTTTATTTATTTAATTCATTTAATAATTTATTTTATTAATTTTATTTAATTTATTTATTTTATTTATTTTATTAATTTTATTTATTTTAATTATTTTATTTATTTATTTAATTTATTTAATTTATTTAATTTATTTAATTTATTTTATTTATTTATTTATTGATTTTATTTATTTTATTTATTTTATTTATTTTATTTATTTTATTTATTTTATTTATTTATTTATTTATTGATTTTATTTATTTTATTTATTTTATTTAGTTTATTTATTTTATTTAGTTTATTTATTTAATTTATTTAATTTATTTAATTTATTTTATTTATTTTATTTTATTTATTTATTTTATTTATTTTATTTATTTTATTTATTTTATTAATTTTATTTATTTTATTTATTTTATTAATTTTATTTATTTTATTTATTTTATTTATTTTATTTATTTTATTTATTTTATTTATTTTATTTATTTTATTAATTTTATTTATTTTATTTATTTTATTTATTTTATTAATTTTATTTATTTTATTTATTTTATTAATTTTATTTATTTTATTTATTTTATTTAGTTTATTTATTTTATTTAGTTTATTTATTTTATTTATTTAATTTATTTAATTTATTTTATTTATTTTATTTTATTTATTTATTTTATTTACTTATTTTTTTTATTTATTATTTAAATAGAACCAATCCAATAAATTTTAAATTATATAAAAAGTAAAATTTCATTGAAACCAAACGCAAAGTCACATAATGAAGTCACTTAAATGATGTGACTTTGTCTTTTGCCCTTTCAAGATAAGATAATTATTGTATAATTATCTACAATCGACTTCTTAGGGCATTTGGCGACTTGGTTAGGGCATTTGGTAGTCGTTGTGGTTAGGGTGCAGGGGACACCCGCTTGTTACCTTTATGCTCATTGAGCAACGTGTGAATTGTAGGAAGTGTCTCTGCCCCGATGCAATTTTGATTTGAGGCCCGCAGGCAAAACGGCTACAGGTGAGCGACTCGGCGGAAACAGGTTGTTGGCCAGGGGTTTAGGCCAGGCCAAAGCCTGGCTGCTACTAATTGGCGAGCGGCGCACAGAAAAGAGTTCTTCGCAATTGTTGTTGTTGCTGTTGTTGTTGCGCCAGCAAATGCAATCAAAATATTTACAGGAGGCGCAGTCAGTCGAGTGTAAGGATATGCGAAAGGTGTGAAAGGACAATAAGCCCGCAAGCAGACGAAGTCAACGAAATGGTGGTAGAGGACAGCTGAGGCGATGCAAATGCAATGCCCGAAAATCCAGGTACTTCATGCTGCCATGTTCGAGTGTCTTTTGCTTTGTTGTCCTGCGTGAGATTTATGCAGCGAAAATGTAAATGCGAAAAGTCGAAATTAAGTTGTAATCCTTGTAAATTTCATTCTTTTTGCCGGGGGCCGAAGGGGTTGACAGCTGTCAAAGAGACACACAGAAAGAGAGAGAGACAGAATGAGAGAGATAGAGACAGAGGGAGAGTGTGACTCACACCTTTTTGATTTGTCCTTGCAAGGACCTCGTCCTTGCAGCACAAAGCAACACATTTGTTTTGTAAATATTGCGTTCGTAATTAATGCAACAGAAATTTCCATATCGATAGACAATTCTCTGACTGCCGTTGATATCATTTTTCATTTTGCGTTGATAAATATCCTTTTTTTTGTACTTTCTCTTCCTCTTCCAGTTAACAGTTATTCAAATTTCCATGTCACAGGGCGCAGCTAGATTAATGAGCGAAATTTGCATAGGGCCAACTTGATGCGTTTTGTTGGCCATCTGTGCCTTAATTGAGGGGCACGCGATCGGGCTAGTTCGAGCAGCTGCCAGCTGTAGTTGATCCTGGCCATCCTGGCCATCCTGGCCATCCTGGCCACCCTCTCTGCCCACTATATCAAGGCAATTACCACATTCCGTATGCTAATTTGTTGGCAGCCCACGCGACACACAAAACCAACCACACGCGATCAAGTTTGCAAGGATCTCCAGCAAGGATCTTTATGAGGATCTATACTCTGTCTCCCTCTCTCTCTCTTCACTAAATTTAGACTCGCATCTGTTTAACTGTAAATTAAAATGCATTTGACGCAACTGTTCCGCCAGCTGCTGTTCTAATGCCACGCACTTAGCACTTCCACACAAAAAGGACACCCCCACACACACACACACAGAATGAGTGAGTGGAAAGGACCTACAATGCCGGATCTATGTTTTTCGACAGAAACAACACATTTTCATGCTCGACTACCGTTGGGCCGCAGCCCAAAAATAGATTAGCCACAGCAAAAGGATATTGAACCCCGGCAAAGGAGCGCGATCGCAGCTAGACCGAGGGTCAGCCGAAAGGCGCGTGCCAAGCGGGCAATGCACCAGGTCACTGCAGCAGCTCCTTTAAATAGAGCAAATGCAATCGAAAGACAGCGAGGCACGCTCTCAAGCCGATTGCACAAGAATCAAACTAGATGCGCTGGCAGGCAGAAAATTAAAATAAAAACTAACTTCAATAGCGTCGAAATGGGTTTGCGTTCATACGGACAGACGGACAGCAAGACGGACATTGCACAAACCCAATATACTCAAGAAACTCAAATCGAGTGTAATAAAAATACTTTTAAGAAGTTTGACTGAAACAAAACTTTGAATCAAAACTAAAAAAGAATTTAAGAGTTTTTAAAACTTATGAAAAAAAATATATAACGGTAATAAATATAGAACAAAAATAAAATAAAAAGAAAGAAAGTTCAAAAAGATCTAAAATTATAAAAAAAGTCAAATTAACGGAAATATTTATAAAAAAAATTAATAAAAGGATGAAAAGGAATAAAATGGAGAGATAGCTTAAAAAAAGTATTTTATTTAATTTAAATGAAAAATTAAAAGCGAAAAGATATATTAAAGCAAAAATAGCTTTAAAATAAAATTAAATTTAATTATTTAAATAAAAAATTAAATATAAAATAAAAAATTTATTGAATATTTTGAAAAAAAATAAATAAAACGAAAAAATTATAGAATTAAAAGAATTTTAAATTTTAAATAAAACCTTTAAAACGAAAAAAAAGAAGAAGAAGAAGTCAGCAGCAACATAATGTTTTTAAGTTGACCATTATCATTTAGTTGTTTAAGCATTTCACATATTTAATTCATAATCAAATTCTTTTGCTTCACCTTTATTTACGTGTTTAAAATCATTTTGCTTTTTCAGCACTGCTTGAATTTTCAAAAGTCCCGCGAAACACACTGCTGCCATATCGCTTGGGCAAACAAAATTAAGCAGTCTGGCAACACTACTTTGTTGACATATATGTCAACACTGTATGTGCATGTCGCCGCACCGCAACCACTTCGCCGCAAATTAGAATCAGTCAGGTCACTTAAAACTTATCGTTCAGCAGTTTTCGACGCATTTATCGAAATAGCGAACATAACACAAAATTAACAGAACGCTGTTATGTGGCCACTCGGACTGTTAAGCGTGTGGGCTACGCCATCTGGCAAGGCCGCCGTAAACTCTATTGTGAACCGCAGAGTACAAGCAACACTAAAAGATTGCGAATTAAATTTTTGGCAACAGCAATAGTTAAGGGCTGCTCGTGGCGAAAATTGCAAAATTCTTGAACGTTATAAGTGTAAAGTGTGTGCAATTAATTGATCGCTGCCTGCATTGCATATGCAAGCATTGTGTGTCGATCGAAATAACAGCAGCAGCAGCAGCAGCAGTAGCAGCAGCAACAGCAATCGTCGCCGTCGCCGTCGCCGGACCCACACTCGTGCACATTTCGCAGTCGTCGTCGTCGACACGCTATTTTAGGAATTAGGCATATAAACAATATCGAGGCATGTCCCGCTCTGAGTCAGCCTCCTGCACGAGCGCCAGAGCCACCAGCTCCGAGCCACCACTGTGTAAGCGCCTCAAATTGGATGAAGCCGGCGAAGATGGATCGCCAGAAGCATCATCAAGCAGCGGCAGCGGCCAGCAGCAGAGGCGCAAGCTCGCTGCTAGCAGTAGCAGCGGCAGCGGCAGCGGCAGCAGCAGCGGCAGTGGCAGCGTCAGCGGCAGCAACAACAACTACGAAAATCACGACAAAGCAAACGACGTTGACATGTTGACAGAGACAGCTATAGCTACAGATGCCAACGAAACAGACGTGTGCGTATCGTCGTCTACTTCTGACACGGGCGCAGCGCATACGTCAAAGCATTCGGCTGCCGGTGGCGGGGACGTTAGTACATCGTCAGCATTGAATAAGGAAAGTAGTAACAATTGTGCGTTGTCCTCGTCCGCGGCGGAAACAAATTTATTGGATACGGCAACAATTGCGCGCACTGTCAGCTCAACAAACTCCGTTAGTTCCACCAATAGCAATACACACAACACCAATACTAATACAACTACAACCACCACCACCACCAACAACAACAACAACAGCAGCAGCAGCAACAACAATAACAGTAATAACAGTGCAGTTATGGCTGCCAACAACAGCAACAGTGGCGGAGACATCGATGAGTCGCTTTATTCGCGCCAACTTTATGTGCTTGGACACGATGCAATGCGTCGCATGGCCAATTCGGACATTTTGTTGTCGGGATTGGGCGGCCTCGGTCTGGAGATAGCAAAAAATGTCATTTTGGGTGGCGTTAAATCGATTACCCTCCATGACACAGCAACTTGTACGGTAAGTGGCTAAAAATCAATAAATTTACTTTGTTTGTCGCGCGCGCAAATTCTAGAAGAGAACCAAAAAAAATAGAATAGAATAGAATGAAAAAAAATTTGATCGCTCATGATTCATGATTCTGCAAAAAACAACAACAGCAAATTGAATTGGCAAACTCGCTAAACTTTGTCATAGACCTCGTTTTGTAGGTTATGTTTGCGTTTTGCCTAGTTTTGAACGCAGCAATTGGCCGAAAAATAAGCAGAAAAAAGAAATTGCTTAAATTTTTTTTTCCATTTGTCTTTTCTTCAGCTTCTTGCTATGCCCGCTTAGTGCTCGCCAAAAAGTGTGCGAGCGAGATGACTAGCGTTTGCGTGCCGTCTCTAATTGTTTTTGCACTATGCTTTGCATGCACATTCGCTTTTGTTTTACTCGGTGAGCGAGCAAAAAGAAAAAAAAAAGAAGCAGAATACAAATGCGGCATAAATTATAAGCTGCAAACTTGCTAATTTAATTTTCTTTGCATTGTATTTTGTTGAAGCGCTGACTAATTTTGTATAGTATTTCTAATGCACAAATTCTCAGTTGACAGGCGCATTAACAGCGTGGCCAGTGTTGCCAGACAGCGCGCAGCCCAACAACTGTTATGCACATATCGCAATAAGAGCTTTCGTATAAACAGGTCACGACGGCAACAGCGTCGTCTGCCTTTTATTACCCCCACACCCCGCTTATCGTGCCCCTGCATCCCCTGTGCAAAGAGTCAGCGACTTTGAACTGAATTTCACAATCTTGCGCGTTCACTGAACTCCACTTTAGTCATGATGTTTTGCTAATGCCTCCCGCTTCTACTCTATCTTCTGCAGCTCAACGACTTGGCCTCGCAATTCTATCTAACCAAGTCGGACATTGGTAAGAATCGTGCCGAGGCCTCCTGTGCCCAGTTGGCCGAACTAAACAGCTATGTGCGCACCCATTCATACACTGGCGCCCTCACGGAGGAGTTTCTCAGCCAGTTCCGTGTCATCGTTCTGACCAATTCGGATGCTGTCGAACAGCAGCGCATTGGCCACTTTGCCCATGCCAATAACATTGCTCTCATCATTGCCGAGACGCGCGGATTGTTCGCCAAGGTCTTCTGTGACTTTGGTGACAAGTTCACCATTTATGATCAGGATGGCGCCCAGCCGGTGTCCACCATGATAGCCAGCATTACACATGATGCCCAGGGCGTGGTCACCTGCTTGGATGAGACGCGTCATGGCTTCAATGATGGCGACTATGTCACCTTCTCGGAGGTGCAGGGCATGCAGCAGCTCAATGGCTGCCAGCCCATTAGGATCAGTGTCCTGGGACCGTATACCTTCAGCATCGGGGACACCAGCAAATTTGATGCATACAAGTCGGGCGGTGTGGCCACACAAGTGAAGATGCCCAAGACAATTAGCTTCAAGTCTCTAGCCGACGCCGATCAGGAGCCGGAGTTCTTGATCTCTGATTTTGCCAAGATGGATGCGCCCGCCACTCTGCATGTGGCTTTCAAAGCACTTGGCTGCTACTTGAATGCAAATCGCGGCTTGCCACGTCCCTGGAACAATGAGGATGCCCAGAAGTTTTTGCAGCTCTGCCAGGAGCTGAAGAGTGATGTGGATGAGCAGCTGGTGCTGCAGTTCGCTAAGATCTGTGCGGGCAACACATGCCCCCTGGATGCAGCTATTGGCGGCATTGTCGCCCAGGAGGTGCTGAAGGCGTGCAGCGGCAAATTCACACCGATCTTTCAATGGTTCTACTATGATGCACTGGAGTGTCTGCCAGCCGAGGGCGTCACCGAGGCCGATGCCCAGCCGCTGGGCACACGCTATGATGCACAGATTGCCATATTCGGCAAGAAGTTCCAGGATCAGCTGGCCGATGCAAAATGGTTTATTGTCGGCGCTGGCGCCATTGGATGTGAGCTGCTGAAGAACTTTGGCATGCTGGGCCTGGGCGTGGGCAATGGCCAGATCTTTGTCACCGACATGGATCTCATTGAGAAATCGAATCTGAATCGCCAGTTTCTGTTCCGTCCGCACGATGTGCAGAAGCCCAAGGCACTGACAGCTGCCGATGCCATCAAGCGTATGAATCCCGATGTTAAGGTGACGGCCTATGAGCTGCGTGTGGGCGCTGAAACGGAGAAGGTCTTCTCCGAGGACTTCTTTGGCAAGCTGCACGGTGTGGCCAATGCGCTGGACAATGTCGATGCACGCATTTATATGGATCGCAAGTGCATCTTCAATCGCATACCGCTGGTCGAGACGGGCACCTTGGGCACCATGGGCAACGTCCAGGTGATTGTGCCATTTGCCACCGAATCGTATAGCTCCTCCCAGGATCCCCCCGAGAAGAGCATACCCATTTGCACGCTGAAGAACTTTCCCAATGCCATTGAGCATACGCTGCAATGGGCACGCGACTCCTTCGAGGGCGTCTTCAAGCAGAACGCCGAGAATGCTGCACAATATCTGGCCGATCCTCAGTTCACTGAGCGCATTCTCAAGCTGCCTGGCATACAGCCACTGGAGATTCTGGAATCGATTAAGGTGAGTCATTGACTACAGACTACAGTAGCGGTACTCCCGATGATGATATTTTAATTACTGGAATATCCCTATTATATCATATTATCCTTAATATACTGGAATATCCCTATTATATAACATTATTCTTGATGTACTGGAATATCCCTGTTATATAAAACTATCTGTGCTGTTCTGGAATATCCCTATTATATTAAATTATCATTGATGCACTGGAATATCCCTATTATATCATATTTTTCTTGCTGTACTGGAATATCCTTATTATAAAAAATTATCCTTGCGATTTGCTTATTTCTAAAAATCCTCCTTTCTTTATAGAAAGCATTGCTTGATGACAAACCGAAGAGCTTTGCCCACTGCGTGGAATGGGCTCGCTTCCACTGGGAGGATCAATATGCCAATCAAATCAAGCAGTTGCTCTTCAATTTCCCACCCGAGCAGGTGACATCGAGTGGGCAACCCTTCTGGTCTGGACCGAAGCGCTGTCCCGAGCCACTTGTTTTCGATGTGAACGAACCGATGCACTTGGATTATATCTATGCTGGAGCCAATTTGCGTGCCGAGGTCTATGGCATACCCCAAGTGCGTGACCGGCAGAAGGTTGCAGAGCTGGTGCAGCAGGTTAAGGTATGGAATCGAATGTTAGAGTATCTATAGAACGTACGCTCTCATATATGTAAATGCTTGCAGGTGCCCGAATTTAAGCCACGCTCTGGTGTTAAGATTGAGACAAATGAGGCCGCTGCCGCTGCAGCTGCCAACAATTTCGATGATGGCGAAGTGGATCAGGATCGTGTAGATCGAATCATAACGGAGCTGCTGAAGAATGCGGACAAGAGCTCGAAGATAACGCCGCTGGAGTTCGAGAAGGACGACGATAACAATCTGCACATGGACTTCATTGTGGCCTGCTCCAATTTGCGTGCAACCAACTATAAAATCCCACCGGCCGATCGCCACAAGTCGAAGCTGATTGCTGGCAAGATAATACCGGCCATAGCCACCACTACCTCGGTGCTATCCGGACTGGCTGTGCTGGAGGTGATCAAGCTAATAGCCGGTCATCGTGATTTGCCCAAGTTTAAGAATGCATTTGCCAATTTGGCTTTGCCATTCCTGGCCTTCTCCGAGCCGCTGCCGGCGGCCAAGAACAAGTACTACGAGAAGGAGTGGACATTGTGGGATCGCTTCGAGGTCACCGGCGAGATGTCGCTGCAGGAGTTCCTCAACTATTTCGATGACAAGGAGAAGTTGAAGATAACCATGCTGTCACAGGGCGTTTCGATGCTCTACTCATTCTTCATGCCCAAGGCCAAGTGCGCCGAGCGCCTGCCCCTGCCCATGTCCGAGGTGGTGCGTCGTGTGTCCAAGCGGCGCATTGAGCCATACGAGCGCTCCCTGGTCTTCGAGATATGCTGCAACGATGTCGAGGGCGAGGATGTGGAGGTGCCCTATGTGCGTTACACGCTGCCGGCCTAAGCCAAGCTACCGTCACCTACGACCCCTCACCTACACTAATCTTAATTGTAACAGTTAAATTATTATTTAAACAAAACAAGAGAGAAACTAATATATATATATTTTTTTTGGAGTTGTGCGCCATACAAATTTTTACGGTATGTAGCAGGTTTGCATTTTAGAAAAAGATAAACCAGAACAGACACACAAACACACACAATCAAACAAGAAAAGGATGACACACACACACATCTCCCACGCGCGCACACACACACACACGAACACAACTAATCGATATAGAAATTATATATTATATATGTATGTGTAATCCTATAAGGAAATGGCAAATATTGAATTCGCGTTACACGACAAAATACAAAGACTCGACTTAAAAACAACAACAAAAAAACAAAAACTTATGAAAAAGAGAAAGAAAAAAACGAAACAATAAAAATTTTAAATTGTCTGCTCATAGGTTAAAAATCTCTTAAACATGCAGCACTTTTCGTTTTGTTTTCTTCTTGTTTTTTATAAATATTTGATATGAAAAGTAACATTAAAAGAAATCAAATTGTATTAAAGGCGAAGCAACTGAATAAAGCTGTATATTTCATATGGTAAACGAGTCCTGGCTAATATCCTTTGGCAGCAAAAACTCATTTCGTTTGAGTAGCTTTTGCATAAAACCACACGCCTCCCCAGAGCTTTCTCAATTATCTCTGCAGCGGCCAATCTTAACGTTATCGCCGCAGCAACCCCATCCGCTCCATCCACACTTCCATTATGTTTGTTGCACTCGCTCGCAGTCAGTTAGTAAAAAGTTACGTGACACAAATATTTTATGCCCCAAGACGTTTATGCCGTGTCGGTGGCAGCGACTGCCACAAAAGTGCAATTGGCAAGTGCCACAAGCCATGCCCCACACAGCCCAGCACCCATCCCTTGCTTCGCCCACTAAAGTTGTGTGCTATAATTAAATATTACACGCAATGCAACTGAAGTATTGCAAAGTTATGCAGCTTCTCTAGCTGAGCTGAGCTGAGCTGCACTCTGAAGTGGAAGCGGCCGGGCAAAGTTTTCCCTCAAATTATGCAGTTAATGAAACAAACTCCTGAGTGAAATACATCGCGTGGGCATCACGTCGACTGAAAACTGCCAACTGGCAACTGGAAACTGGAAACTGGATACCCAGCTGTATGTTTCACTTGTACGTTAATTAAATAATACAACAAAACTTCACATTTTTCTAATTTAGTTTTCTCTGTGCAGGTAACTTGGCTGATGCTGCAGCAGGAGCAGGCTGGACTTGCGTAATGATTACTTTGCCTCATGGTCAACAACTTGATGATTGAGACAAGCTGGAACTGCAGCCAATGATCTGTATTATATTCAGTTATGCAAACTAAAATTAAGTTAGTCGTAAGAGTCAGACGATGAATTGTGACAGAGGTAAATCCTATATAGCTTATCCCAAGATGCAATTGTCTGAGTGAATAATTTCTTATAAATACCTAACTGAAGTTTTCTACTTTATATGAATCATGCTATGCCATTGAAATCAGCAGTTTTAGTCTTTCAGTCTATTATAAATTGAATCAATTAAAAGCCAACGATCTATCTATAGTAATAAGACTTATAGTAAAAATGTACTGAAGATATTAAACATGCTTACTAATATTACTATTATCATTATAATTAATATTAATATTAGTTTTAAACTATTTTTCTTATTATTAAGTATTGAAATGCTTTTACTGCTTTGAATCATTATTAAATTAATATTATCATTACTAATTTGACACAAATTCACTCTGTCATGACTACATAAGATAGGGAAATGCAAAAAAGACTGAAACTTAAAGTAGAGACCCATAATGGAGCAGATGTGGAAAGACAAAGATGCTTGGGAAGGAGTCTTGGACTTCGCCGCGAAACATTGCTGACAGTGCTCAGTTAGAGCACACAGAAGGGCTCCAGCTTGGAATTTAGTGTGAGGTAGTCCAAGAGAGATGCGGGTTTTAGTCAGCTAGTGGGAGTGATAACCTCAATGACAATGCATAAAACATTTTCACCTAACTCGTCCACAAGCAAAAAAGAAGAAAGTTATTATTATTATTTTTATGTTCATTTTTATTATTAAAATTAACATCATATTTTTGTTTTTGCTAATATTATTGTTAGTATTACTATAAATTTTCCTTTCTTCTTTCATAATTATTCTTTCTTTATTATAGTTTTTATTTAAATTATTAATATAAATAATAAATAAAACATATTTATATAAATAAAATAAATTTAAAAAAATAAATAATTCTGAAAATTAAATAAATAAATATAAATACATAACTATAAATAATAAACAAATAATATTTATGTAAATAAAGTATATAAATAAATAAATCTAAAAAATAAAAAAAAATAAATAAATATAAATAAAAATAAATAAATAAATATAAATAAAAAAATATTTATATAAATAAAATATTTAAAATAAATATAGATAAGTAAAACATATTTATATAAATAAAATATATTAAATAAATAAATAAAAAAAAAATATAAAAACAAATAAATGTAAATAATAAATAAATAATTTTTATATAAATCAAATATTTTAAATAAATATAAATAATAAACAAATAATATTTATATAAACAAAGTATATAAATTAAATAAATCTAAATAATAAAAACATATAAATAATAAACAAATAATATGTATATAAATAAAAAAATTAAATAAATATAAATAAATAAACAAATGTAAAAATAAATAAATAAATGTAAATAATAAACAAATAATATTTATATGAATCAAATATTTTAAATAAATATAAATAATATATAATTAAATACAAATAATAAATAAAATATATAAAATAAATAAATAAATCTACAAAATAAAGATATAAAAATAAAATATAAATAATAAAAAACATATAATAGACAAATAATATTTTTTAAAATAAGAAAAGAATAAAAATAATATATAAAACATATTTATATAAATAAAATAAACAAATAAATATAAAAAAAAAATTTTAATAATAAATACATTACTATAAATGCAAACACAAACTGTCATTAGAATCCATAATACCCATTAGAATCCCATATAATACCACAAACCATAAGCTGTTGGATCATATAACTTTTTCAAAAATAATATCTGAGTAAATGCTTCAAGTAAAGCATATGAAATACTTTTCTAATGACTATTATTTTAATTAATTTGGATAAGTTTTATACTTAAAAAATCATAATAAATTAAGTAAAAATTGCATAAATATATAATCCTTTCAACTACTGTGCCTTCTCTATATCAGCTGCTATTGTAATAATTTTATACAGATCTCTCTTACGTATTAAGTATATTTAGTCCAGTAATTCTGTGTGAAAAACTTTCCATTCTCCCGTATCGCAATGGATACAGATGTATAAATATATACATATATAAATACAATAATAAATATGGCAAGAGCCAATAGTTCTTTGTGCTTTGGGCCAGCTCATGCGAATGATTTTGTTCCACGTTATTTTTTATTCTGCGTAATATTACTAACAGCATTAACCCAGAGATAATCAGAGATATGCATATACATATATGTAAGTTGATGTCGGTAGTGCGTCAGCTCTGCTGTCCAAATATCGGGATGAGTCATGGGAAATTGACAATACGTCGAGGGGAAGCACTCACCCAACCATGGCCGACGGAAATTTCAAGTTTGTCGATCAACTTGGCCAGTTTAGTCAACAATTGAAGAAGATAGAAAAAGTACAGCAAAACTTGTCATATGTATTGTAGGTATAATAATATGCAATATCTAGAGTTGATTTTATAGTCGTGCAACGCATTAGTTAAACAATTTTAACGAGCCTTAAATATGCCTGATTATCTGATTAATTGCGCCGTAAATCAGTTTTTTTTTATAATATATTTGAAAGAGCATTTAAAATTCCTTATTATCTTGCGATCCCACTACACACAAGTCTTTTGTTTGTGCCGTTTCTTTGTTGTGCTGCCCTAACTGAGAGTATAATGCATTTGTTGTGCAATTCAGAGAACACCTGTGACTAGTTGTAGTATATGCTGGATCTGTCTTTATAAAGTATTAATATCATCCAAACTAGTCAAAGAATTTGTTTATGATGCTTGCTAAGATCACTATATCAGCTATATATATTATATAGTTAGCCAAGTTATTGATTGGATAACTTTACTTATCCAAATATCTATGAGAAAGATTACCTAAATTACAGAAATAAAAAACTTTAGTTAGGTCAAACCAAGCAACTTTCTTAGCGATTCGATTCAATGTCCAGGCTAGGGCAGGGTATTCACTGCTCTGTCTTTTTGAATAATATTTTTCTCTTTTGTTTTTAGCTTTTATGTCAATTGTTGTACGTAGTGTGCCAGGTGACGTCGCCAACCGGTTGGCTAAAATCCAAAAAACGTGAAAAATTTCAATTATACGCGTAAAAATTTGTGTGTGTCTTTTTTTTCTGGCTATTTGAATATGAAATCTCTCATGCAGTCTGAGTTTTTCACTTTGTTTTGTTGCTTAATTAATTAAATTCAATAAATTTTCACTGCCTGGTGACACTTGTGTTGATAATGAGGCAAAAACGCCAACATCGAATCTGATTAATGGAACGTTCTCCATTTAAATCGTCAAGGTGGACGCGACCCGACCATATGATGGACCCGGACTTGGGTGCATTGCACGGCTGCGTGGTCCAAGGGGAACATGCAGCATATCGCAACTGTTATGACAACAAATTTGTTTATTTATAATTTTTTTTTATATTATTAATTGCTCAGATAGATGGCCATTTGGAGGCCATGCGAAGGCCGCCGATCATCAATTGGGCTGGCATTTCCTGTTGCCACAAAATCCAACTTTTACTTGCAGTTCGCTTGGCTCATAGATTTGATTACTCAGTGCGATATCCGCTGCCAAATTCATGTCATGCGCATGTGTCAGTGCCGGCCCACTAAGTGGCTTTTATCACAGGTGACTCTTGTCGTACTACATTGGCTTCTTTTAATAAAGTATGAGCTATAAAGTTATCTTTATAGGTATGAAAATGCTATATTTGTTCGTTTTAGTTCGGTAGGGTATAACAGGAATTGATATTAAATATTCACTATAAATATATAAATATATAAATATTTTAAATTAATTAATTTAATATTAAAATATATAAAAAACCTCTCAATACTTTCTCTTCTTTGTCTCATTATTGCTGTCGTCGACTTGCACATAGTAAAAGTCTTTAAATATTTTATTAATCATTGCTGAGGCAATTTTGATGGATTTGCTGGAAAGTTAATTTGCCACGACAGCTTTGGAATATGATGGAGCAGACATCTGTACGCGAGAGATGAATACACTATACTTCATTCCGTTCTGGAACGTAGTATGAAAATAAATAGGCTGAAAGACGATACGCCAATTGCGAACACGGCACTCGCCTTCAGCCGTAATGGATTTGGTTCGAGATTGTGGAGATAACTAAAACACGTCCAAATGAACAGCCCATTTTAAACTGCAATTCAATCTGGAAGTGATAAGAAACAATCAAGTTGACTCAATTCAAAGCCAAAGATGCAGCAACATCTGAACATGTAACTCTTGCTGCCAAATGATGTCTTAACTCACGTCAACTTATAAAATCATAGAACAAATCTGGCACAAAGCTAGCAGCTTGCTTGCATTCTCAGAGAATGAACATTAATTCCTTTAAATATAGGTCTATAGAAATTATATAGAAATCAACATTACAATTGTATTTATATATATATATTACTGTGATTTGCTGGAAGAGTGCATTTCTCATTCATGCAACCACAATTAGCCACAGCAAAACGTGGCTTTTCTGTAAAATTCCCTAAATAGAGAAATCGTTGATAATTTGTAAATATGTAATTTAAAAGTAAATAAATTAATCATTTGAGGCAGTTCGCAATCAAATCAACAATATGACTTTGCTTAATAATTTTTGTTCTATAATAATATATATGTGTTCATATATTAGTTTATTATTCCAAATATGTTGACTGATAAATTGTTTAAATTTAGTAAATTTAGGTTAATGCAGAAATCAAATTTCAAGCAAGATTTTCGTAGAGTTTGACCTAAAGATCAAACTCTCTCACTCACCACTTTACCTGATCATAGGGCATCTGAAAGTCCATCGGCTGGCAACAGAACAAGCACACATTTAGCCAATGGCAATAGTTGTTAGGTGAAATCGAAAATAGTTTTTCATTTCCTGTCACGCTTTGGTCAGTGTGTCGTCTGTGGAAATGGAACGTGATCGATATTGCACACCTCTGGAAATACGAATAGAGATATATCTATTTGCTTATATGAAGCAGGACATGTAAATCGCATGTCCATTTATGCAAGCGAGCGCATGTAAAATTATTGAAATTGAGTCATCATAAAAAACGAATCAAAATAATAATAAAGTTGCACAATAGGAAGCGGTGGCAGGAACAGCAGCTCATTAGACAGCCATATCGGCCAGACAACGTCGGCGCCCGCGACTATATATGTAGTATATATGTCGCTCAGTCAGGCAGGCACATGCTCCGGACCATAATTGATTTATGTCACGAACTAGCTTCAAGATATAACGTATTTATCAACTGAAATTAATGTGGGAGCGCAGTATATATAAAAAAAAAAAAAAAAAAACAAAAACAATTATAAATATGCTTATATAAAAGAAAAACAATGAACAGATAATGCCTGACTCAGTGGGCATTGACATCGGCGATTACTAACCTTAGTCCCCCAGCCAAATGCTTCACTTTACATCTTATGCACACTATCATTATAAAGTATATGCATAGGAGACATACATACATACATATGTACATCATGTATGTACAGCGGATGTACCGATAAGTCAAGGCATCCGATCTTGACCATGACAACAGGGCGTATACGCAATCAATATCAATTGATCGGAAGTTACGCCATAGATACATTGAGTAATACTTTGTTATCATTGTTGATAAGGTGTCGAAGACATACTTTTTGGAATTTCCTACAGTCATATTTATTTGTTTCTTGTGGGTCTTTTTGTGGGTCACAACGTGCATTGACCAAGCGCACAGTGGGGCAATGCTGGAGTCAGTGAAATTTCAATTGACGATTGATCCCAGAAGACCTTAAGACTCACTCGTCTCATTGGAGCAATAATACAAATGTATATATTCTGTTGTGGAGACCGGGGTCTAGGTCTACGATTATAGGCTTGCGCTGGTAGCATCGAGCATTGGTCATGATTAAATGACAATAAATGAAATTTAAATGAATGTGGATCATCAATTATCGACAGTGTGTGAGCAACACAGATCAACTGAATACATGTGTAAGTTAGTTACAAAAAATATGTTTATTGTAAAAGTCAAATGTAAATACTTAGTCATATATTGTAGATAAAATAGATATGAAAAATAGATATGTTATGTAATAACTAATTGATATTTAGTAATATTTTTAAATATTTTAATTTTAATAAATAACTCTTTTTCCTAAACACTCTTTAAAAAAGCTTACCTCAAAAACTCTTTAAACTCTCCATTTGTTGATCTTTCATATGTTAATAGTTCACTGTCAAGCAATGCAATGCGCGCACGTCCTACCTACGTTAAGTGTTCTCAGCAAGGCACACGGCAACACTGTTTGTGCGCAGCTGAAGCAATGGTCCTAAAAACAAAAAAGAACAACAAAAAAGCCACACCATAGACAAGCAAATAGCACCATTCTCTCGATCCGCAGCAGCTGTGCACTTATGTATGAGTGCATGTGCGGTTGGACCACGATTGACTCTTGTAACAGCACGGTTGGTCTCTCTAGTGCAGCGATCGCTGAGGGCATGAACGCTTCGCGCTCTTTTTCTTACTCTCTCTCTCTCTCGCGGCTGAGCTAAAGCAAGAGTCAAGAGTCGAAAACATGGTTTGTTTTGCGTTCGTTTCTCTGTCACTCTTAGTAGCGGGCCGGCAGCGAAAGCCAGCGCAAGGCGGATAACGCTGTTTAACGAGATTTTCTGTGTTGTTTTATACGAAAAAAGAAGGATTATTTAAATATATTTGTATGTGCTTATATTTATGTATGTATATGTGTGTGTTTGTAATAAAAATGAAATAAAGAAGACGCCTTCTACAAGCAAGGCGAGTCGCGTGAGTTGTTTTTGTTTGTGTTGTTGTTGTTGTTGTTGTTGTAAGAAGGTGCGTACACAAAAGCAAATAACAACAACAAAGCAGAGCGTTCGCTGTGTGTGTGCGTGCGTGGGATTACTGCAACAAATGCTGCAGCAGAAACAACTCCTTTGTACACGTATCGCGTGCTCATTAATTGTGTCGTTGCAATTACAAAAGCAAACAAAAGCAATAGAGAAACAACACCAACAACAACATCAGCTAATGTGCGTTTAATCGTGTGTGTTTCGAAATTTCGAAATTTAAATTTAATTTATTACGAAAACGTCTATTGTGACATCATAAGTGAAGGAAAAGAGAAAAACGCCAAAGCCGGAGACCGAAGTAGCTGCCACAACAAAAACAAAAAAAAAAGAACGGTAAAAGAACTATACACCCGAGGCATCGCTGTTTCAGCTGCTTCAGCTGCTGCTGCCGGCTGTTCGGCACTGCGCATGTGTATATTAAGAGCAGCCCACAACAACAACGACAACAACCACAAGTAAAAGTGAAAAGTTCAAGCAGTAACGGTACAAATCTAATTTGTTATTGCCTGCACAAAAAGTTCTATGCAGCTCGCAGCTGCAGTCAAAAGTGGAGTAGCAGCAGCACAAAAAAAAGCGCAAGTGCTTTGCGAGTGTTGCCGACTTCAAGTAATAACTCCAAGTAACAAATACCTACATATTAGCGTATGTAAGTTAAGTGCTGTTGCTTACAACCTGCCAGTGTTTCCCTGTTGCATTTGCATTTAGAGGAGCACAAAAATGTGTTACACATGTGGATGCCTGTCATCTGTTGTTTTTGTTGTCTGTTTGCTGTTGCCAGCTGCAGTCGCCAATATTCATCAGCTGCATAACAGCCACAGCAGCAGCAGCAGCAACAACAACAACAACAATAATAAGTATGACGTGCAAGGGGAGCTGCAGCAGCTGCGGAGCAGCGAAAGAAGTAGCGTCTCTGAGGATATGATGGTAAGTAGTAGTAGAATTTAAATAGTAGTAAAAGTAGTATTAACATAATGTGAGCATTCGTACAGTATTTATAACTTAAAGCAAAGTTATGATTGATTGATTGAAACTTTATTTAAACAAGATTATAACGGGTTTTATTTTGAGCTTGAAAAAAAAAGAAAACAAAAAATTTGTTTATATTTTTTTAAGTGCACGCGAAACTACTAGTATGTTAATGACTTTTACACTGATCTGTTGTATGTTAATCATCTGTCCGTAAGGCCAGCATAAAATGTTATAGAGAAATGTCATTCATGATTATTCTTATCGGCTTTAAAGCATTAAGTACTTACAAAGTCGTTGACTTTTAGTAAGCAGCTTATTAAGATACAATTAGGGATTTTTCTTTTGTTTTCCTTGCATTTCAATGTTCTGCTTTCTGGCCATGTTCCTTCTGTTATGTTATTCACCAATGATTCATTCATGGTAATAATATTTTTTCAACCCTTAATGCGTCACCTGCTGACTGTCAATCTAATTCCTCGAATTCATTAGGAAACTACCAACAACAAACAACCGCAACACACAATGCAATGGCAAACAAACACAAAGACAACAGCCAACAAACAGTTGCAACACCAACAACAACAACAACAACAACAATTGAAATGTCTGTGAAAGACATTTGCTTCGCCGTAGTTTTGCCAATTAGAATTTGGAAAAGTTGCCTCGCAAGCAAATTGCAACAGTTTTCGCGGCAGTGTCAACAACTTTATAAACAACTCAGCAGCAGCAGAAGCAACAACAGCAGCAACAACTCAACGCATTCTATATGTGTATGCCTGTGCTCGTGGGTGTGCGTAGATAACAGAACTTTATTTTACTTCACTTTCTATGTACATTTGCTGAGCAACTTTCGTTTGGGCATGCGGCCGCAATCGCCTTTGCCCCCAGTTTTCCATTCTCTCAACTGCAACAGCAGCAGCAGCAGTAGCAGCAGTAGCAGCAGCAGCAGCAGCAGCAGCAGCAGCTACTTCCTCTGCTCCGTCACCAACAACTACAACTGCAACTCCCCTATCATTTTGTCTTGGTCTTCGACTTCGACTTCCATTCGCGTCCCATCATAAGCGCGATATGCGTGGAGTGTGTATGTGAATAGACTTACTGTGTGTGTGCGTGTGTGTGCGTGTGTGTGTGTGTGCGTGTGTGTGTGCTATGCGTTCAACAACCGCCCGATGCCTTGCTGGCGACGCAGCAACAGCCCAGACGACGTTGTCGCCGACTCTGCCACTGCTGTGGCTGCCACTGCCACGGCGTCCGTGCGTCTGTCCATCCGTCCGTCCGTCCGTCATGTGGCACATACATATCTCTGCTATATAAATGTATACACACAAGCACACACATGCATATAAACGCCGAGGGCGGTTCAATTAATAATCATAACTCTGCTCAACTGTGTTACGCAAATGCATTGACATCAATTAATCAAATTGTGAATTCAATTTTGTGTTTTAATATAAATGAGATTTAAAGTCTAAATTTTTGTATCATGAATGATTTTCATAAAATCTTTTCGTTTTCTTATATTTATTTAATAAAATGAAGACACAAGTTTTAAAATTTACGTACACAACTTGATCGATTTATATGATATTATGGGAAGTTACAAAATATTTTATTTAATTAAAAAATAAATATATAAATTTAAAATTATTTTTAATATGTTTTCAATTTTTTGATTTGACACGAATAATATTTAAAATCCCTAAATATTGTTTTACAAGTATTTTGATTGAATGTTTATCAAGAATGTAGTAAAATATATATATTCTATAAAATATGTTTCGATATTATAAACAACATTAAAAAAAAAAATGTTTAAAATAACGTAAAAATTTAATATAAACAATAAAAAAAAAACAAAATATGAGTTTACAAATAAAAATAAAACTAATAATATTGACAATAATAACAAATACTAATAATAATTATATATATAACAATTATATATAAAAAAAATTAATAATAATAATGTTAATATAATAATATAATATTTTAAGTTATTGTAACAGTTTTACTAGTATTTAATATATATATTTTTATTTTTAAAATAATTTAATTTGCTTGATTCCATAGTTAATTCGAATTTCCGGAAAATATGTAGTTCCTGGAAATCTATTTACTTAATTATCCGAATTTCTAATAGCGAATAAAAGTCCTTTCAGTTATCTTCCTCTATTATTTAAAGTAACCGCCCTCTTATGTACACACACACACACACCCACACACACATGCAAACACACTCATATGTTCATTGGCCTGTATAGCTCGATATATGTTTGTATGATGTGTGCCAGTGCCTCGGGTCTCGATATCCTTACTAAATAAACAATATGCGGGCTCGATTGGAGGGCTGCCCTCGGTGTGGCAAGTAGTTTTTATTTCAGCTGCTCGACATCTACGACGACGACGACGCCGACGACGACGTTGAATGGTTCGCTCAATTATAATTTTCTCACTCTGTACTTCGTTTCGAGGGCCTTTAATAAATGTAAAAATTTTGTCTTTTTATATGTCTCATATATATACTTTTATGTTCTGCATGCCAATCCAATGGACATGTAACGTCAGTCGCGTTGGTTGTGGGCGTACTTAGTGCCACTTGCCACGTCGCGTGTCTGGAGTCCCGCATCTGACTCATCGGTTCGGCTTGGCCGCATCGCATCGGGGCGAAGGGGGTTCAATGTCCTTAAGACTTTGCCCTGTCGCCTGAGTTCCTTTTGCTTCGAATACATTGCGCATATTTTGATTAAAAAAAAAAGACGCCGTCACTTAATGAGCGCCTGGTCAAAGGAGCGCCAAACGGACAGGCGTAAGGGGTGTAACAACTATGTTTAGTATGAATAACGAGTCGAATGTGAATATGAATGTGAATGTGAATGTGAATGGGTATATATCCTAGCTGGGCAGACAAAATACATTAAACGCTGGACTGCAGCCAAAACAAAAAGCCTGCATTGTGCGCTCAGCAACAGCTAACATATCGTGCATAAATATATATTTATATATATATTATATGTATGTATATATTTATATATATTTACATGTAGTTATATATACTCCTATATATGTATGAACGTATGAAATTATGTATGCAGGGCAACGCAGTGTGTGTGAAGTTCGTTTTGGGGTTTCGGGGTCAGACACTGGAAGAAAAGAATTCTGGCTTCTCATGTGTAAGCGATAAGGATTTCATTGAACCTTTTGTACTTGTTCTTTTGAGTTCTATAAATAATTTACAAAATTTGAGTATATTTTTTTAACTTGTGTTCACATTAGTTTAACAATTCATTATACTGCAATATCTACTGTTATATAATTATTTTCCAGCAAATAAAGAATTAAGACAACTTTGAAAAATGACAAAATTGATTATAAAAATGATTTCCCTTTTTCAACCGGCTTAGGGTATAAAAAAGTGAAAAATGTACGTAAAATGTGTAAAAAGAATGACTAAGTAGATTAAAAACATTTAAGACGAACATTTGTTTATTTGTGTAAACGCTCCAAATTAGTTTTATATCTATCAAATTTCAATATAAAAAATAAATAAATAAAAATAAATAAATAAAAATAAATTAACAATAAAAAATAAGTAAATGAAAAAAAATAAATAAATAAAAAAATATATAAGTAAGTATTTCGATTTAATACAGAACCAAAAGCTTAGCTTTATGTGTGAGCCATATTAAATATTATATTATTAGTCTTACTACTATTTACATATGTGAACGAATTTTGTATTATATATTATATAATATTTTATTTTAATATATATATTATATTACATATTAAAATATATAAATAAACAATTATTGAATGGAAAGTAGAATTAAAGATTTAAATAAATTGAATTTAAGTCAGTTACAGTTTTGTAGCTCCCTCAAATTTTCGTATTTGAAGCCACAGCGTTCAGCAGGTTGCGGTTGTTGCTATGGTAAATGGCTTATAGTAAAACCCAGAATTGGATTTAAATTTTCCACTTTGATTTTCACATGTTCTGTAAACGATTTAAGTAATTCAAATACATTTTTTTCGCTGAGTGTATTGCATTACTGGGCAGCCCATCTGCAGAGAGTCGGGCCGCCTTATGAAGATTGTTGGTTCGCTTGGAATATGCATAGGCCCAGATCTGAATACACACGCAGACATATATAAATATATATATATATATATTTACATATATATACATACATACATATGCTACTGTGCGCTGCATGGGCATTTCTATGTGTGTTGCTTTTATTTTCAGTTGTTATAGTTATTGTTGCATGTTGTTGTTGTCGTCTGTTGCTGTTGTTGCTGTTGCTGCTGACCTCCGGCGCACACATTTATTTCATGTTCTATTTGTGTGCATACGCAGTGTGTTGGGAATTCGTATTTGTCTACCCGTTATTTTCCCAGCACATTCATATTGGTTAATTATGCATAAAGCTCCGCCTGCAATTGCAATTTGTATCGTTATAAACTGTTTTTGGCTTTGGGTTTATAGAATCGTTTTCAGTTAATAAATTGAACAATTCTCAGTAGATCAGTTCAGATGTTCATTAATTAATTGGATAAATCAATTATTGAATGTTAAATGCATTAACTGGATTGAAGTCCGAAATTCCGAGAAATAAAATACTTTAAAATTTATAATTTGAAAATTGCCTTTTTTTTTGGATTTTATTATACAAAGTCAACAAAGTTTCTGCTTCTTTCTTATAAATTTATTATTTAATTTTTTTCCTCTCAACTATAATTTCACCAGAGTTAGTCATAGTTTTGGAAGACTTGTGAATGAGAATCGTTGGGTTTTGCCCACAGATTAATTAAATCACTTTCCAGTTATTACGTTAAACCGTTTATCGCACAGAAAATCTTCCAGAATTTTGTATTTGAACTCGGCTAACACAAGTGTTGAGGGCCCACACAGCATCATTTGACAAATTGTTAGCAATTGAATAATGTAAATTGAACGGAAATATTTTTTATTGTAATTTATAATTGCATTAAAACACCAACGGGATTTATAAGTATTAAGCAAAAATATATGTGAATATATATTAATGACAGACAAGCTGTGAATCAGCCTGACTTATGTGTATCTCAGCTCGACTTAACTCGACGCGACTTTCAATCGTCGTCATTTAATTAATTGCCTCACATTTAATCTGTTGCAAGCTCTACCCTTTGCTTAATTGATATCCGTCTCTCTCTCTCTCTCTGTCTCGCTCTGCCTCTCTCTTCTCTTTCTTTTCTTTTGTTTATCGCTTTATGAAGCTGACCATAAAATAATTATATGATCTGTCGGTTCTTCAGCGATGGTTCGCTTAGTGCATTCAACCGCGATTCAAAACAAAAGAAAGAGTATTGTCATAAGCCTATTAAGCGAGGCTTAAATAATTATTATGATTGTTTTTTATTTCTTGTTTCTGTTCAAATGAATTGTTGGAAATGCTTTGAAATGCTTTAAGTGTGCCATAAAAAAGCGTAAACAGTGGCCGAGAATCGGGCCCAGGGCTTCCGTCTACCAGGAAGCCATTAAACGATCAACTAATTAAAGATGCCATGCATCAGCTGTATCCAATATATATATATATATATATATATATTCGTATTCAAATCCATATATGATCTTCTTTTGGCACAATAAGCAGACAGCTGAATTCTCATTTTGATGTCTACAGCAATCAATTGGTATAATTAGTTGGCGCTTGTGAAGAGTCAAATCAGATTTAGTCATCGGCTTAAACACAAACACACATGTTTATAAATATTGAATGAGTGTGCTTAATACATATGTATTTCTTTGTGTTATATATAATATATATATACATATATATTGTAGTTAAATAAAATAAAATATATATCAATTTCTATCAAATGAGTCAATATATATTTAATCTAATAATAATGGAACCATCCGTTAAAATTATTGGTTAAATATTTGATAGGGGCTCAATATTTATTTTCAACCTTTCATGATAATAATAACTAATAACTTTATACTAGCTCTATTTCATTTATATTTTTCTCTACTCTTGTGATTTTACTGAGCTCATATATTTATATAATTTGCAATAAAGCCCCTCACGGGGCACTGCCTGATTCATAATTTGCGTCAATTTATCATTCACTTGGTCCTTAAAACGTGCTTGTGGTCTTCCCCTCCTTCCCTTCCGTATCAAGTACTGATCGAGCTGGAGTTGTTGCTTCCATATGAGCAATGTGACCCAGCCAACGAAACCGCTGGATGTTAATTCGCTTCACTAGCTCGGCATTCCACCTAATACGATAGGTATTGCCAATGTAAATAGGCCCAAAGATCTTGCGTAGGATTTTTCTCTCGAAGACACCAAGAGCAGCTACATCTGACTGCGTCACTGTCCACCATAGATTAACACTTAAATGATGAGTGTCTTGTAGAGTGCTACTTTAGTTAGTCATTTGCTAAACTCATGCCATAATCTATATTAAAAATAAAAATAAGATTATAAACCAGTATATTAATATCCATACTAAACTTGTATTAAGGAAGCGGGCTCAAGGTAATATATTTGTGGATTATTATTGCAAATCAGCAATAAAATAAGATATACACACTCAACAGTGAGTAAGTCGTTTGTTTCAAGATGTGGTCGAGCCTTGAACCACTTGACAATTTTATGATTAATGCTTCAGCAAAGAGAGCCAATACGAGTGCAATAATAAATATCCATAAGTGTTGCAGTAGCTCTTATAGATTGTTGATGTTAATAAGAACAGTAGAATGACTATATTTTTCTAGAGGTAGATCTTCTTTCCGACAAATAATATCTATTAATATTAACAGACTTTTAATTGCAAAAACTAAAAACTTCTTAATAAAGAAATCGAGTGCCTATAGACTTTTTAAGCATATTAATTCAGGCATGCTAGGCAATGTGTGTAGAAACCTAATTATTTTAATTATACTATATTTATTAGAGCTCGCTTTGCTCTTTCCCCTTTTCGTTCATTTATTGCGCTACCTTTACTGCTTTTAACTCCTCGTAATACGCAAACTAATTGCAGGCTTTTAAGCGCGTCTTTTTTTTATTTGGTCATAAACTAGTTAAAATGGCAGACGGTTTTTTAAGAGCCGGGCATAAACAGGACCCCCTTTCGGCCATGCGTGTCGTCTGCAGGCTGAGCTGCTTTATGAAATTTCGCTTTCAATACAATATGCGAGTCGTTTTTCTATATCCCACTTTTTTTTCTTCATTTTCTATTTAGTTTTTTAATTGTCACGTAGAAAACTACACGCGGCCATTGAAAGCTCGGCTGCCTTTTTGGCTTTGCCACAGCAACTTGTGTGTGTGTGTGGGTGTTTGTGTGTGTTGTTGTTGTTGTTGTTGTTCGCATTGAAATGCAAGGCAGCGTAAAAATGTTCAACACAGTAGCGCTGGAACAAATAATGCCCAATTTGCATTGGGAATGGCATTCAGCGAAATAAACCGAAGCGCAAAAATGCATGCACTAAAAAAAAATATTAAAAAAAAGAATGAAATTCCATACAGAGAACAAGTGAGGATGTTGAACGTAAGAACGGCGCCAGCGACTGCATTATACTCGTTCAGGGCTCAAATGTAGTAAAACTCATATAACTTACTGGTGAGGAACAGCGATGCACCTGTCAGATTAGGCGAATTTGGCTTTAAAACTGCGAAAACATTCGAGTTTCTTCCTGATTCGCCTTCGGCTCAATAGGTGTGCATATGTAATTTTTGCTTGATCTATAGAGAAGATCAGAAGGAACTAGAAACTAGGAAGGAACCAAATTTTTTAAGATTTTAGATGTTAACTATTTCTCATGTAAAACTAGATTAAGTTGCCACTAAAGGTAGCAGAAAACTTGTTTTAGAAAATATAAAAATTAAAAAAAAAAAAAATAAATAACAAATAAAAATTCTTACGCTTTTAATGCTCATCATGTTGCCAACGCACACATATCTATTATATGTTATCACTAAGAGGTTGCTCACACACAAGTATGTATTCTAAAGTTTAGTTCCTAACTACCATAGAGATTTTAAAATATTCCTGATGTGTCAAAAGATGTTCGTATCGGTAAAATCTCAACACTTTCAAGTCTCTCAGCTTCATTTGGGTTCATTTGGATAGACGGACATTGCTCAAGTATCACAGCTTCAATAGGGTTCATTCGGATAAACGGACATTGCTCAAGTCTCTCAGCTTCAATAGTGTTTCTTAGGATAAACGGACATCAAGACGGACATTGCTCAGAAACTAATATACTCTATTCATGTGCTGAGCGTGTATCAAAATGGAAAATTATATGCCGCACAAAGGAAACAAACGAAATATAAGAAAAACGTGCTGTGCACAGTAAATAGGAAGTATTTACTAAATATATAAGCATGCCAGCTGCATATACTACATACGAGTACAGTACAAAACAAAAAAAAACGAACTTAATTAAAAACTGATAAGCGCAATAAATAAAACGCACAAAAATTTGATAAGCACAGAGAGAGAGAGCGATGCAAGCGAAAGAGCTGGCTGTCGATGCATTTTTCATTTGTTTTATGTGCCATTGATTGATTTTTAATAGTATTAGGGTAGCCAGCCACACACACGCACATAGAGATAGAGAGAGAGAAAGAGAGAGAGAGGGGGAGATGGGGGTGAGAGAGAGAGAAAGGCAGACAGCTGCATTATCATCAGTGGCAGCAACATCATCGCCAGGCAGTCCACGTGGCGTATGATTGATGTATCCACAGTTTTAACTTCAGTTTGCAGTTGCTGCCGCTGCCGTTGCCGCTGCTCCTGCTGCTGCTGCATTTATGCATTTTGCGTATCCGCTTCGCATCATTATGACTGCGTACTTAAATATGAGAAATTTGTTGAGCATACAAATTTTGACAGTCAGTTGTGTGTGTGCATGCACATTAGCCTGCTCAAACCCCTTCTCTTGCCATAAGCTCGTTGCAATCTCAACTCCATCCACACTCACATTCATTGTCCATCGGTCATGTGCACAATTTTGGTTAGCAATGACAATGATTCATGCAGACAAGGCTTACACACTCACTCACACACACACACACAGGCACACATTGGGTGTGCACCTAGGTGCTTGGCAAATTGTGGGCGGCAAAGCACTTTGGCACACCCCGTCCGCCCAGGCAAGGTATGCGGTTACATCGATCTGAGCGCATGTGTGTGCGCTTCCTACAATAACTCACAAATTGTCGATCTAAATGCTGCTGGGCTCAAATGGCAGCGTGCGGAACGATTTAAGAGCTGAAATCAATCCGATTTGTATAAGTGAAAAGATTGACTTTAAGTAAAGCCTAAGCTGATTGTTAGCAGAGTTTTGGCCTGCTCTAGCTAAAAAATGTATTTTAAAAGATTAGGAGAACTACCAAAAAAAAAAACAGCTCTGATAAGAATTGGGTTAAGTTGCAATGGCTTAGCAGTCGTGGCACTTGAGATATTGTGCGGTCTATGGCGGCGAGTAGAGCAGACAACTTATTCTACTTTTATAACAAGCTGTTTAGTTAAAAATAGGTGAGAGTGCTCCAGTCGAGAGAGTTACCCTGAACCCCACACTCAACTATTTTCTATATGTATTAAATATGTATAATAATATATAAATAATATACAATAGTAACAATATCTTAGATTTTCACTTCAAATTTATATGAGAAACTTAGCTGATTCTCGTAATCATTTGGATAAACAATAATAATATGCAATTTGCAATAATTATAGATCTGAATTTAATTTTAATATTAGCACAAAATTTTCTTTAAATATTTTTTTAAAATTTAAATTTAAATTTGAATTTATTTCAACATCAATTTATAAAATAATCCTTTTAATAATTCTGAGAAGGTAAAGGTTTTTCATATAATATTTCGACTAAACCCTTAATGCAAATCTTCAAAACTTTTGTTTGAATCAATTTGCAAGTTGGCTATAATTTGTTAATAAGTTTTGCTTTGCATTCTATATATATATGTATAATCTATATATAAGTATCTATATACATATATACCAATATATCTACATACCCAGAATTGCCATTTACAATGTGTTCGGCGCATAATCACACTTCTACTTTCAATGTTAATTCTCATAGGCAAGCTAAGAGCTCGGCAAGCCAAAGATAGTTATTCGACTTTAAAGTGAGAATGTGCAAACGAAATCTGTAGCAAATTATCAGCACTCATACATACAGCTGTGGTCATAAGAATAGTAGTGCGACTGTATTTCGTTGGACAATGTTATGTTAATCTTAATACTCGTTTCCAAGTGTTTTCAAAATATTATGTTTATCACACAATTTTGCTGTGAAACATTTCAGTCGCACTACTGCACGCACAGCTGTATACCATATATAAAGATAACATACAGTGTAAAAATATATTTGAATATAATATCTATATATATATATATATATATACAAGTATAGTATATATTGTATATATATATATATATTATATTTTTTTCAGTAATTAAATCAACACTCTCTCTGTTTACATTTTCAGTTTTTTACAATTTCCACAATGAAACAAAAAAAAAATGTATTAAATTCCAGTTACTTTGCTATAACTCATAATACAATATAAAAAGCTTTAAAATGCAAGCAAAGCAGTCAAATTTCTTAACTTGCAACCGCACACACACACACACACCCTCTAAGTTCTAAGCTTCTTAGCTAAACGAATATCTTTTAGCCACAGATATAAAAAAAATACATTATCGAAATTGCAAAATCGTTATTGTTATTGTGGGCTAAAAGTTTTCAGCTTTATCTGCTAAAAAGACGACCAAAACGACAGATGCAGTTACACAGAGAGAAAGAGAGAGAGAGAGAGGGAGAGTATGCTAGAGAGAGAGCTAGCAAGACTCGACCCTCCATTAGCAGCAGAAAAATGAAAAAAGATGCAGCGAACTATGCAGATTTTAGTTTGGCACTTTTTACACACCCATCTAATGGTGTCTTGGGTGTGCGTGTGTGTGTGTGTGTGTGTGTGGTATAAGTGTGCAATAAATCTAAGTAAAATATAAATAAATATATACATATATGTATATAGATATCGTTTGTAAATAGATATAACAATAAAGCACAACAAATTTCGTTTTAGACTCCATATTTCCCTATATAATTTGAAAAGCGTGCTGCTCATGCTGTTATGTTTATGGCTGCCGCAGTTGTTGTTGTTGTTGTTTATGTTGTTGTTCTTTGTGCTGCAGAAAGAATTTATAAACAACAAAAAAAATGTATAGCAATTGAATTTGACCCAGTTTAATAGCCTCAGCCTCCGTCTCAGCTGCTTCTGTTTGTGCTTTTGGTCTTGTTTTTTTCTGCTCTGCTTTGTTGTGTTTTGTGTGTTGTTCTTTTTTTGTGTATTAATTATCTTATTTCATTTGTCTCTGATTGGGGCATAAACAACAATTCTTGTGCGATTTATTTTTGGAGCGGCACGCGAGCTAACAGGAATCACGCTTGCCGCGGGGGTCTTCTCAATAAAACAAATACATATGACATTTGCCAAAAAGGCGGCACCAAAAAAAAATATATCGAACTTCATTTTAATGAGGCACATGCAACAGTCCCAGCAGCAGCACCAGCATCATCAGCAGTTTGTTCAACTGCCTTCAATCGCTGGCCTTTTCCAATGAAATGCCGCTGAATTCTTGCCACAACAACAACATTAACGACAACGCCTTTTTGGGGTCCAGTTGTGCATCCAGCAAGTTTCCTTTTAAGTGTTGCTTGGCTTTGCCATCAATTATGCGGAATGTTGGCCGGCAGCCTCATCCTCTGACTCGCACTCACAATCTCTGCCTCAACCTTCGCTTTGTGTGTTGCATGTGGCAGCTGTCTGCCAAAGAAGGTGCGCGCCAACCAAAACAGCAACGCGGCGACACGTAGGTGTGTGCAGTTGGCTCTCTGTTTTGCAAAAGCGTTGACTGGCATTCAGGCAGCCAGGCAAGACATCAACGTTATGCAATACCCTGTACAAAAGTTAATTGCATGGGGTATGTGCGTAAAGTGTGGCTGTGTGTAGCTATGAAATACTCTATAATAAATTCAATAAACGGAGTATACTAGCTTTGAGTTAATTAAGTCTCCAAGAGCAGCCTTAATATATGGAATACCCTGTACAACGTGTTAGGGTATATAAATGTTGTGTTTATATAAGGCACAAGCAGACTTGGTCATTGATTGCGATACCCTGTAGGGCAGTTCAGTGAGCGCATCAAGTCAATAAGCCTTGAGTTGCTTTTTTTGTGTCATCTTAGTTCACATTTATTGAAGTGGCAAACCGGAAATGTTTGACAATACCCTGTACAGAAAGGGTAAAGGGTATCGATGACATTTTCAAATTTATAATCCAAAAAGTCACAAGAAGTTCCACATGAAAGCGGATTAAGCCAGACAATAGAAACGAGTTTTTAATTGAGATGAAAACTGATAAAGATATTATATCAAAAACAGGCAAATACTTATAGACTTATAGAAACTCAAGCTAAAAACAGATAAAAGAATAAGTATATTACAATTTGGCCTTGCTCAGAAAAATTACAGAAAATGAAATCATTATGTATAATAATTATCGTATTATAAAATATTTTTTTCACTTTCATATTGTGTTTTGTTTATTATAGTACATTATTCATTAAACTATATAAGAGGGTATCACAAAGTCCTTATTTTACCGCATGCTTCACCAATTTGCGGCTTACCTGTTTTTGCTTTTCATCATCTGCGCCAGCGCAACGCCTCTGAATCAGTTTTTGCGTCGTTGCCGTTTTCTGGTTACGGTTCAAAGTGCACAAATATTTGACCACTCATTAAATCCCGCATATTGTGGGCTTTACCACGAAACAACAAAAACCAAATATCCCACAAATAACCACTGTGATACACTCAGTCAGTCAGTCATCATTAGTAAGCCATGCAGCATCACATTTAGTCAAAACAGTAGTCATACCTGCTGCTGTCGCTGTTGCTCACAAACGGGTTTATTGCCCCGCGTTTAGTTATCTGCGCTTTGAGATCTGCTCAGTCGGCTGGCGCCTAAGCCTAATCCCGCTCTATTACTTGGTGCCACCAAGCATCACTGAGCAGGTTTCTTGTTGGGGGCTTTATGTAACTATCGAAGCGACTCTCAGGTGAATTATCTTTGAGATTCCGCAAAAGCGTGGGCAGAGAATGCAAATAGGTGGGTGGGATAGGAAGTAAAAGTGAATGAAAAAAGTGAAAAAGTAAGAAATAAAGAAATAGCTGTCAGGATTATTACAATTAATATTATTACTTGATATTCAAAATGAATGAGCTGTATATAGAAGGAGACTTAACGTATGCACAGGCACTTAATATATATAATGGGATTATATATATGTATATATATATTTAAAGTTATTTTGTCTCATCTGTCGTGAGTAGGCTGATCATGGAGAACATGAATTGTGAAAGAATGATAATCATAGATAACGGATCAATTATAATATTAAAGCTAAAATAGAAAGAAATATTATGATAGCAAGAAAGTTGAGTTCATAACATCATAAATTCAGCTTGAGATAACGTCGAACTCTTGGGAATATTTCAACTACATGTTTGATATAAGAACTACGAAGACAACTGAAGATATTTCTGGAAAATTTATAGCCATAAAAGTGATATAGGAAAACGGGGAATTTTGAAAAAGAAAATATATGAATATTGAAATATGAAATAAAGACGATGAGATTGAGAGAGAGAGACAGACTAAGAGATAGAAATTTAATTGGACTAAAGAGATAGAGTAACAGAGTGAATCAGTTGTAAAGAACTATTCAACTTTGTCTAAGAAAAGTATTAAATGTTTATCCCATATAGAAGGCTGTTTATGCAGCTCATGATCATGCCGGTCTGATTTTAGTCTATGCATATAAGTAAAGGTCATCGTTAACAATAATAAACTCTACTTGAAAACATGTTTATCCTTTTAAGACTTAACATTCCATTCTCAAGGCCAAACTTGAGCTTTTGTGTCTTGCACTTAGGAAATGCTACACTTCGTGTTGTTTCTTTGTAATCTGTTAGTTTGATGTGTGTGTGTGAGTGTGCGAGTGCAAGCCGAATACAGTGTTGGCCCCTTTTGGTGAGCATTAGCATTTCAAAGCATAAACTAGCTGGAATATATGGGCAAATTCAATTGAATTATTAAATAAATTGTGTCGCATTTGCGAGTTGAAGCAACTCGTGGTCTCAAGTCCCCAGTTGAGTCCCCAGAGACATGCACAGCGCCAGTTATCCAGGTCTCAGGTCTCTTGGTCTCTTGGTCTCTCGGTCTCTTGGTCTCAATACTCAGTTGTCGTTGGCTATAAACACAACGCACAATATATATCAATGACCATATCGGGTGACTGCGGCTTAATGCGCCTGTTGCCAGCAAATGGTTTTAATGTCAGAAGTTAAAACGAAACCTTTTACCCCAAGCATCGATGTTCGATGCTCGTTGCCCGATGCTTGATGCTAGTTGGTCGATGCTAGATGTCTGAGATGTGTACGTCGTTCAATGCTTGTCCAGTGTCGACTCCGATTTCTTGTCAGTTGTTGAATTTGCATATAATTGGACTGGAATCCGGGCCGAGTCGGGTCGGTCCACACCGGGCCGCTGGCAGCTCAACTTGATTTGCACTGCAGCCATATGGTGCATTTCACAGGCGCCAACAGAAGGGGCCGGCAGTGGAGGTTGGAGGTTGATATTGAGGTCTGCTGTGTGTCTGTAATTTCAGTGTGTGTGTGTGTGTGTATTTATTTAACCATCTTGCAAGTCATTGAACGCAAACTTTGTGTCTCGTTTTTGTTTTAAAGGCAACTCAATGCGATTGTGCATAAATAATGATTTATTTGTTTATTGCAAAATGCGCGCACAAATACGCAGTTAATCAACTTATTTATTTTGTTTTGTTCCGTTGTCTTTAATATGAACTCGATGGTGCCAGGGAGAAACCTTGGATTGCTTGCTGCTGACTTTTTAATGCACGCCATTTTCCATTTCGCATTTCGCATTTTCCCATTTTCTCCATTTCGCCGCATTTTCTATTTACACAAGTTGCTGCTCGGTCCAACCAGCCCAGCTGTGGGCCATGATGACTTGTTGCTTAGAGTCCCGCGGCTGTTGAAGCCCACAACACAAGCCCCGCCCCCCTCGGCTTCCGTTTCTGCTCTACGCCCATAGCCATGGCTAGTGGGCGTATCTCATCACTTTCCCATAAACATTCGAACTGTTTTGAAAGACTGGGGGTTCGAGCTGGGGCGATATTGCAATTTACGTTCTGTGGTCTAATTAAAGTGCAAGTACAACTAAACTTGTGGCAGGTTGAGCCACGGTTTCAGGGCTAGAGACGAGGCACAGCGCCCCTCGGTTCAAGTGCCAGCGCCAGCGCCAGCGCCATGCACATTGCGTGCTCGCTGTTTTGCGGTCAATTCTTTTACTGGGCTCCCATTGCAGCTAAGAGATTACAGCGTGTCGGCGTTATCAGAATAGATTCGAGCACGAAAAAGGAAACCAGTCACGACATCAAATGCAGAGTGAAAACCAAAAACAACTCGAACTGAAAGTTCCGACTTGTAGAGGCTTTTATATAAAAGAATAGACGAATCATTAATACTATTAATATAATCTAAGCAACTAAAACTACTAAATGAATAGTTCTTTAGGAAGAATTCATTGAAGATCAGTTACAAATATTTATTTGTATTTATTTAAAATTTAACAAAATTTATTTTATAAATGAAAAATCATTTATTTAATCATTTTGTAAAAATATCTTAGTTAATAAATATTTTCATCGTTTTGCTTAATTTAAAAGTGAATGAAATAATTAATAATTTTAATATTTGGAAAAATCCTTTTCTTAAATACGGGTTAAATAAATGTTTCATTGAAATCAGAATTAATAAATAATATCAACAGTTTTCTTAAACTTTTTTTATTAAAAAATCTTTTATTTAAGACTTAATTAATAATTATTAATTAATTTCAGCAATTTTCTTAAATACTTAAAATCCTTCTCTTAAATATTTAAAACTCTTCTCTTAAATACAGCTCAAATAAAAAATCTTGTAAAAAAAAATTTAATTTTTTAATATTTCAACATTTTTCTTAAATATTTGTATATTATAAAAATGTTTTATTTAAAACTGAATGAATAAATTTATTAATTATTTCAACATTAAAAAACATTCTGAATTACAGCTTAAATATAAAATCTTTAAATGGAAATTTAATTAATAATTACAAAATTTTACCTAAACTCTTTCAGTTGAAATTTGATTCGATTTTATTCCCATTGTTTTGATTTTATTCCCCATTCTCTAATTATATATTTCGTGTTGCGACACGACTCTTCGTGTCACGACACGTTGCCTACTCAAATTGGTGCTACAGCTGCCACATAGTGTTGCAATATAGTAAATATATCGTACGAAGGCTTCTCATTCTTTGGATTTGCTTTTGTCTTTTGCAGTCCCCGGTTCATTTTTCTCGTATCTCACATTAATCAATGTTGATTTCAATTAATTTAACCATCTCTTCACTTGCCAGTCATTGTGGCCGGCGTCCGTCCTTTTTGCTTTTTTATTAAACCAATAATACAACAACAAAAGGAGTAGAAGAACGAACGCCTTCGTTGTGGGCCGACACACGCTTCTCGCTCAGCTCGCGTGCTCTCTATGTTCTCTTTTTCTTTTTTTATTAAAATTTTGCAGTCTATAAATTTCCAAGAGGTGTTGGGCCTGGGCCTGGGCTAGGCCACTGCCAGATAGTGGCACGCACAAAGAGAGGCGGACACAGTACGAGGGCGTATCTGGAACGCATATGTTTCCCAGTTGTACATACAAATACATATACATTTGCCATATATGATATGATACTTAAGTTTGAGATGGCAAACGGAAATGCGTGGAGGGCGCTCAATTTCCATTCAGTCATAAATAAGTTTATGCATAGGAATGCGATTTCAGATTGGGGTAAAGCATTTACCCATCACACTTCGGCTTTGACGTAGCTAAGTGCGTGAAAAGCAATTGAGAAGTGTTTTATTTTTATAGAAATTTATTGAGTTCAAATCAAAGAAAACAGTTTTTTTCTTCTTCTTAAATTATCATTGTATTGGAAATTAAAAATGAATTCTTGATATTTTAATATAATGTTTTTTTCAACAACAAATTAGCTCAACAGCTGTCAGCATAAGCATCAATTGCGATATTTATATTTGCTCTTATCTAGGATATGTGTCCTTACCAAACACTCAATATCAGGTCTTAAAGCTTTGTTAAAATTTGCATGCAATTTTATTGATAGTTCTCAAGGACAACTGCAAACACACACACACACACACATGAAGCTCATACCAACACACACTCGCCAGATGGCAGCCATTATCATTTGTCATGCTTGAGAAGCGCATAGAAAAGCAGCAACAGCAGCGGTTGTAGCTAGGAGTTGCTATAACAGTCGTAGCAGCAGCAGCAGCTTGCCAGCGAGTGCATATTCCAGTTTCTCAATTGAGTTTTGAAACATCTCATTCAATGCAGCAGTGAACATTTTTTATGTGGCATGCAACAAACACACACACACTGAAAGGGAGAGAAGCAATGCGACCATTATATGATTGAGTTATGTTTTGTTGTCCCTGCGGCGCAGCTAACACGTAAAATTCTATTCAATACCTCCACTCTTTCAGAGACGCCGCCTTCTCGCCCCGTTTTCCCACTCGCTTGTAGCAGCCATAAATTTTGTGGGTAAAAACCTGTTGTTGTGTGTGGCAAGCAAGCCATATCATGGCCATATCCTGTCAATTTTGCCCCACTACTTGCCTTGCCACCATGTTGCATGCAGTTCCTTGCGGCTGCTGCTGCTACTGCTGCTGCATTTTCGTTTTTTGCGCATTTCTCACAATTTGTTGCGCCTGGTCGCTCGCATGGCGTTTGACTTGACTCGACTTGGCAGGCGAACAGGCTAACGCAGGCTAACACACAATCCGGCCTGCCTTCCCTTCGCCTCCTGCTTGGCAAGGACAATGTGTCGCCTCTCGGATTTGCCTGGATCGAGCTGTTGCCTCTGCATCTGGTTAGAGTTAGATAGATGCGCTCGTTTGTTGCAGTTGCTTGTCATTTTTATAGGTTTGTTTGCGGCTCAGTCGAGTGGGCGGCTGTTGGTAGATCTCTCTCTCTCTCTCTCTCTCTCTCTCTCTCTGTGTGTGTGTGGGTAGATGGTTGCATCCCTTATTGGTTATTGGTCTGCCTTTATTAGTTGCTGCCTGTCGTCGCCGATGCCAAGAATTATGGATGTCAATAGCCATTGGGCCAATGCAGCCTCTGCTGCCAGATAAACCAATTTGATTTGTTTGTGTGGCCAACTGCTATACCAGCCCTACCCCCACTCCCTCCGTCCTGCCTGCGCGCCGGTTGATTAAAACATATGAGACACTCGCACCCGCACAGCCCCGCTCATAGCTATTTGCTCAAGTAATTGAGTTAAGCGACACAAACACACGCGCGCACTCAGTGGGTCTCATTTAATTGTTGTGTTCTTATTGTCCATTCATAATTATAATCCAATAAAATAATAAACATATCGTATTGTTCAATTTACTTTCACACACACACACAAACTCTCTTTCCACGGCCAGAATTTCTGTCACGCCATCTTAACTAAATTAAGCCAAAACATTTATGGCGGGCTACGTTTACACTTTCACAATTGGTTTTATGCCCTGTCGCTGAAATCGTTCGTGGGTTATATTCGCTATTAGATTTAACTCATATTTTAGTGAATTTTGTCAATGAATATTTGACTTTATCTATTTAGATTTGTACTAAAAATTTGGTGTTATTACAGCTACAATAAGACATGCAAGTTGTGGAACATACTTTATTGTATAAATATATATATATATATTTATATATTCTTCTTTTTTTAAACTTTATTTTATACATTTTCATTTACCGATCGATTTTTAACTTGCTTTTAATTTATGTCTACTTCATTGTATACACAATTGTGTTCATAAAAATAGTAGTGCTACTGAAACGCTGGACAGCAAAATATTGTGATAATAATAATATTATTTAGATATAATATTTTCAAGAATACGAATTTAATGATCGTTTCAAATTGTTTTTAAAATATGATGTTTATGACATAATTTTGCTGTCAAACATTTTATTCGCACTACTATTTTTATGAACAGAGCTGTAAATACTTTCTTTCTTTTCGAACTAATTATTTATCGATCGATGTTAAGCTACAATATTTTTCATTTATTTCTACTTCATTGTTTATATTCTTGTTTTTCAAAATTTTTATTTATCGATCGATTTATAAGTAAATTTTAATTTATTTTTATCTTTTCTAAAATATATTAATCTTTATCTAAGCCTTCCTTTGGCCTTTCTTTGCTCTTTTTTAGTGCCATTTTCTTGCTTAGATTCTATCACTCTCTCTCTCTCTTTCACTGTTTCTTAGCATTTTTTTCTCGATCACAATATTCTCTCTCATCTCTATCTCTCATCGGTTCTTTGTATGATCTTCAAAAAATATCGTATGCGCTCTGTACAGGGCATGTGTTTGTCGTCCACTTCATCATGTTACCAACTTTTTCTATTCCCGTTTGCTTATTGGTTTCTCTGCTTGTTATTATTTCTGTATCATGATTTTGTTTACATGCCAAATGCGCACGTACCGCGCGTCGCACTTTTTACTATGATTATTATTATTCTATTTTTTTTCTAGTTTTTTTTTTCCTTTCACTGTTCACCTGTTTTATTTATTTATTTTGTTTTTTTTTCTTCTTCTGTCTTTGTTTTTGTTTCTGTCGTTTTTCTATTAGCCTGAAACGTCGCTTGACCACGTACGACATGCACTGCAGCCAACGGCTTGCCATGCCCCCCTCTGTCACTATTCCCCGCTCGCAACCTCTTTTCGATTTTCAAACACGTAGAGCGCCAGCAAATTTCCCATTTCCCATTAAAAGCGCAAAAGGCCAATGCATAAATGATTGATCCACCCCATATACACCTGGACCCTGACCGTACCGCCTACCGAAGGGGTTGACTCGCTTCCGTTGAGCCCAGTGCGAGAGGCTCGTGCAATTCATTCACTTAGTCACTCACACACTCACTCATTCACTCAGTCACTCATTCAGCCATGCATGCATTCGTTCATTCATTCATCGGCTATTGTAGTTTATTATCGGCGTCGCAGCGAGCGGTCATAAAAACAAAGCTGCTCATCAGACCCCCGCCAAGTCCGTTCGTCCATCCGTATCGTGTATCTGTATCTGTGACTGTCTTTAACAGCCTGACTGTATCTTATTGCTGGGCTTTGGGTATCCGCGACACACCTTGTTTAAGTAATATTTATGGCAAATGGCTTCGATTAACCAAATTGACTAACAGTTTTCTGGCCTTTTTGCTCTTGCCACCGACAACTTGACTGCTGAAGAACGGCTGCTTGTCAGTTTCTCATTCACTCTGAAGAAGTCTTTATATTTTTATATGACTCATGCAGCGAAAATTGCTGTGATCAAGTAATCTGTAAACTTTCATTAACTTAAAGCTCAGCAGCTCCTTTTCCAGAAGAAAGAGGCGAACACTTTAGCAGGGCAAGTTCTTATGATGTTGCATTGTTTACTTGATTGATAAATTATTTAATTCATATTTACAATTCGAGGTCTTTGACAATAGCTCTTCCTGAGCTTATCTCTTTAATGCTCTCACTCTTCTTCTACCCTTCTTTATTTCTTCTTTGGCTTCAATCTGCTGCCTACGTCAAAATTTGATGGCCAACGTTTCATTATTTTTTTTTCGCGCTTATAAAAAATTAATCAAGTGTCGCCGTTGCAGACATACAGTTTCCGCTCGTTAGTTGTCCGATTGTCCATTTGTTCGCTTCTCCACTTTGTCCAATTCCTTAGCTAATAAAACTTGTACATATTTTAATTGATATTGTTTTCATGTATGTTGCTTGGGTATTGTTGTTGTTGTTGTTGTTGGTATTGTTGCTGCTGTTGTTGGCCACTGGCTTCAGCTGTATGTAGTTGTAGGCTCCCTGGGCCCGATACGTTATATGAATTTCAATGTGCCTTTGCGTGGGCTTTCTTCGACTACCCTCGTCATAGTACACACACAGGCAAAGAGGGAAAGAGACAGAGAGAGAGAGAGAGAGAGTGAGCGAGAGACGGCGCTACGTAACATAAACTCAACATAACGTTAACGTAACCGACTGACGCTGACGCGTTGCAACAACGTGACAACTTTTGTGACTGTGACGCACTTTGTGACCAAGTGGTTGCATGGACATTTTGCTGCTGCTGCTGCTGCTGCTGCTGCTGCTGCTGCTGCTGCTGCTGCTGCATGCTGTTGTTGCTACAGTTCTTATTGTTGTTGTTGTTGCTCTAGTATTTTTTAAAGCTCTCCCTCGACTACAGCTGGTGTCAAGTTTGCTTTTTTTCAAGTTATTATTGCACTTGCATTGCTGCTGCCAGGGTTCCAAAGTTACATAAAAAAAATACCTGCAACTCAAGCAGCAGTGTGTGGCATGTGGCAAGTTATTCCAACTGAACAAAAGAAACCAATTAGATGCAAGAAAAACTTCGGGTGCTCATGCTTAAATCTTTAGTCTAAAATATCAGATTAGAGACGGAGCAGCTTATTCATATCAATTCTCACCCGCCGCGAATTTTTTATCTGCGCTGCCCAGAAATATATATAAATATATATATTCTATATATATGTAACATGTTTTGCTTGCCTTAGAACATCTATAAATATTTATGCACATTCAACAAAGTTTCCCAAATAGTTTTCAACATATGTACAAAAGATTTTCATGGTTCAAATAGAATTTTATTATGATGAGTTCTTGCGGAAAAAGCAGTATTCATTTCCGAACACAATTATTATTTTCAGTTGAAACTACAAATTTTGTAAATATTTTCTGTATGTTATTATGAAAGCTGAAGTTGCAAAAAAAATATTTCCTTTGTTTTAAAAGACCTGAAGCATTTTTTATTTATTTTTTATTTTTATTTAATAATAAAATAAACATAAGAATCTATTTTATTGCTTAAAACTGAAGTCAAAGCAAACACTGAATAATATAATTATGTAAATATATTTTATTTTTATATGCTTCAGGCATACATATATAGTAAAGCTACAGTGGCGATACTTCTTGAAGAATTTAACATTATTAAATATGAATAATTTATTAACTCTATGCAAATATGGCATATTCTTCATTTAACTTCTCATTAATATTAAGTTTATTGGAATTCTTTCTAATAAACGCTTTAGCCAATAATTGCCAGCTAATTAATAATTAAGCAATTAGTTGAATGTCGCCAGCAAGTTCTTCAACTTGTTGCAGTTCTTCATTGAACTTGCTGTTGCTTAAAGTAGCTTAGCCAGTTTCTCCTACCACTTTCCCCTTGGCCCTCAGCTGACGCAACGGCTTCTGGTGTTATCTCAGTTAGTTTGATATGCATCACACGATCTTTGGGGCAACGCACCATTCATCAATCGATTCCACAATAAATTCAGCTAATCGCTTTATAGCAAGGGAATCTTAACGTGTTAACGATTCTCCGTCATGAACAATTTTTTGTGAATCGACTTTTGGCGCTGATTCTATAACAACAACAACAACAACAGTTTACAAAAGAATGTTGTTTGCTTCTTTGGTGTGTGTGCTAGTTTGTTGTATATTGTTTTTCGCATGTTTTCAACAAATTGCGTGTGGGTGAGGCGTGGCAGAGAGTGTGTGTGACAATTTTCCCATATATCCGAAATGAAAAAGAAAATTTAATTTGCAGGTCACGTAAGTTGCTGGAGTGTGTGTGACACGCCCCCACACACGTAAGTATATATGTGTGTGTGTGAGTGTATGGATAAATAAATTTGCCTGGTTGGCTTTGCTCTGTGTATCTTCTCTCTTTGTGTGTGTGTGTGTGTGTGTGTGTATTACATGTAAAAATATGCAAATCCAGTCTACACATATGGCCGAAGCTCTGCTTTGTCGTCGCTGTCGCCCACTTTACAGTTATGACTGTTTATTTGGTTGCGGGCCATGGCCCAAAAATAAAAAAAATAAAATAAAAAAAAAGAAGGAAAAGAGGAAGGGCTGGCACAATATATGCCCATCGATTGTGACCAGACTCGCAGAGGCCTAAAACTGAAACAGCAAAGCCTGAAGCTGATGCTGATAGCAGCTACACTCTAAACTTGCCTCCACATACCTTGTGTTCTTGTACTGCCTGGGGTATGTTGTGAGTGAGACTGAATATGTAACAGAGCTAAAAATTATAATTATCATAATTATAAATAGCTTTCTTAGTTATGTTAATAATGATTATTAGTCTAAATAATAACTCAACTGAATATGTAGCTTGTCACATTACCTAAAAGCTGTTTTAATCATATTTTATTTTTATTATTCATATTATTTGCTTTCATTCAAATAATGTATAATTGCAGAAGCACAGTCATCACAGACATAAGCATATCCATTTATTAAAATATTTCTCTTGCTGTAATGCTCTCAGCTGAAAGTTTTTTCATATATATAGATGTGACTATGGGTAGAATGGTATTAAAATTCCTTAAGCAAAGAAATTTTAGTTCAAGTTTTCAGGTTAGTTAGCAAATATTTCTGATATACGCTCTAGAAAAACTAGTCTTATGGCTTAGCTATAGCTCAAATTTCTCTTTCTATTTAGCTTTAATATCGCAAGCGAATGCATCACAGCAGTCTACAAAAATCAATTAGCCTAAGACTATCATTTAGATATTTAAAAAAAATTAAAAAAAAAAAATAAATAAATAAGTAAATAACCAAAAAAAAAATAAATAAATAAGTAAATAACCAAAAAATAAACAAATAAATAAATAAATAAGTAAATACAAAAATAATTGTAAAGATAATACAGTTTCAAAATACAGTCAAAGAATCTCAATGTCAATTTGTATTAAATAAAAAGAAAAAAGTATAAAGGAAACTCTATAATTATATTATAATATATTTAAAATTTGACTTACTAAGCTTCTGCTCTCAACTTTGCCCATCAAAATTAGCTGGCAAATTTTAAGGCAACTGCGAGCGTAAGCCCACAGTCGAGCAGCTTTCCATCTTCTCCTTTTTATTGGGGTTTCGGTCTTTTTTGTGTGGCATACTTTTTCGCTTATTAATGTAACGTTAAACTTTGCTGTTGTTGTTGTTTTTTTTTTGTTTTTTTGTTTTTTGGTTGTTTTAGGTTGTTGTGAGCTGTGACTGTTGCTTTTATCATTAACTTTATGCAAAAAGTTTTTTATGCCAGCATCATTTGCCGACGCGCCTACATTAAGCCAACAAATAGTTTGGCTCACAACCATTTTGCCCAGTTTTTGGCACACTTCCCTAATGCATCTGTCTGTACACTCACTCGTCTTCCTCTTTTGGCCTTCTTACTAAACCACAACGCTTCCATCTTTGCAGTACAATTACCTCATGCAGTTTGATTATCTGCCCAAGTCGGATCTGGAAACGGGAGCCCTGCGCACCGAGGAGCAGCTGATAGATGCAATAAGTAAACTCCAGGTGGGTAGCTGCCAAACAGCATGCTGCAGCTGCTACTACTACTGCTGCTGCATGCCACATGTATTATGCACAATTTCACAAACTAACGTTTTCGTCTCCGTGCCACAGGAATTTGGCAACATTCCAGTTACGGGCAAAATCGACCCGGCTACGGCCAAGCTAATACAATTGCCCCGCTGCGGCGTGGGCGACAATAAGCATGCGTATAATTTCTCACCGGATAATCTGGATCATGGCTCGCGTAAGCGTCGCTATGTTCTGCAGGGCGCCAAGTGGGATAAAACGGATCTAACATGGAGGTAAGTGCTAAACAGCACAAATAATACAAATAGTTTAACATTATATATGGAGGTATTTGGTTAGTTTGCGAGTTATACTTGTTCAGAAAGTGAGGGAAGTAAAGAGATGTTAATTTCATGTAGTTGAACTTAGACTGTGGATGCTGGTACCAAATACCTGATATGCATTGTAAGTCTTTAGCTTAGATGAATACAAACACTGGGATTATGATAGACTTTAAGTCGTAATCTGACACAGTTAGAGTTGACAGACTTTAAAATGCAGACTTTAGCTTCAGATAAATTTAAGATAATTTTGCAAAATTAATTATTAAATTATAAAACTTTGGTTAGATTCAGAAAATTTTTTTAAATTTAATTTTTTCATAATATTATATTTTTAGTTGGTATTCGATGCATTAAATTTTATTTTATTATTTAGTTTTTTATTGACTTAAAAATATTATTATTATGGAACTCAAAGTCTTATAGCTTGGTTAAAAACAAAAATAGAATTTAAATATTTAAATATTTATTGAATCATTATATAAATTGTGAATCTAAAATTGAGTTTTCAACTGCTGCATTTCTAGTTTGTTTTTTGCTTTCCCAATTTTGCCAACTGATGCATTTTGTTTAGTTTAAAATTGATTTTCATTATGCATTTTCCCACACAGCATCCTTGACCACCCTCAGCTGCCCTCTTGATGCGCATTTCAATTAAACTGCATGCAGTTCATTAATTTTGCAACGCTCATTTAGACGCGAATTTATAATTTTATAAGGCAAGCAACAGCTCCTTTCTCTCCCTTTCTTTATTCAGCATCCAAATGAGCTCCTGCAATCTGCGTGGCGACCCTGAACCGCCCTCCCACCCCTTAGCCACTCGAATGTCCTGTGCATACGCGCTTTCAATTAATTCAAAACTCAAACGTAGCGTAGCTTGTTAATTTTTATTACAGCCATTGCATTTTGTCAGATCTGAGTAAGGAAAAAAATGTGAGGTCCCCATGCCCCTCATTCTCGAAACAGAGTCAGCCCTTATTTGGTGCAGTAGTTTTAGTGGGTGGCAGCGCCCTGCATTGCATAATTTGATGTCCAAAGTGTGTTTTTATGTAAAACAAGTTTTCTTCTACTCTGTTTTTTGCTGTTGCTTTGTTGCTTTCTATTGCTGTTGTTGTTTGGTTCTTAGCCATGCGTAGCAACGTGTGCGTGAATTGTTAATGGCCAAGTTGGCCCGCTGTGCCAGTCGTGAGGGGGCGCGGGGTGTGCGGGTGTCGCCAACTTGGCGCTTTCATTAAACACTTTGCGCCAAATTGAATTTTATGATGGCCAACACCCGAAAAAGCGAAAAAAGAATATGAGGAAAGAAAGCTGTTGCCTGATTGCAGCTGTCATCTTGAATGTTCTATTTGATTTTTAATGCGCCAGCTGCATAATTGCGCTTGAAATATTGAAGAAGCAAAACTTGCGCGAGCAACGGCGGCTCATTAATAAAAGCAAGTCGCACGCATTCAATTTGCATAGCTGTTGCAGCGGCAGCTGCTGAAGAGCAAAAAAACTGTTGCATACTTTTGCGCGGTGCTTGAAAAATGATTTAACTCGAGAGAGTGTGGATTACGCATACGCAGCGTGCGGCTGGCGCCTGCAAGTCAGCTAGCTATTAACGCCCATACAGAATAGCACTTGCCACATGCCACATGCCACATACCACATGCCGCCTGCCGGCTGTCGACTGCTGCCTGCTGCCAGCTACATGCCACATGCCGCATGCCGCAAGGGCGCATCGCATGCAGCGATTTAATTATTTCTTGTGTCGTCTACGCTTAATTGGCCATTAAGGCCAAAGGCGGCTGTGGGCGGGCCAACTAAACATTATTCTGCCCCGCACAGCGGGCGAGTCAAACGCAACTCAAATTGAGTTTACATGAAATATACATAAGGAAAACACAAACCCCGCCCCGCCCCGCTCCCCAGTCAATATATATTGACCTGTGCTCTACAGTTTTTTTCGCTCTCTGTGTAGTTTAGCTGCATGTGTTCACGCTTAATTGCAAACATAGGGGACGGGAGACGGTGCGAGTGGGGAGGGGCAGACAGGAAGGTGGAAAGTGCGGCCAGTTGCGCCACAGCGAGAAGTGTTTTTCCATTTCCGGTGCGCGGCGCAGCATGCAAATTGTCGAAGCGGAAGTCGTTTTAAGCATTTTGTACTCATTTTGTTTTCGCACAAGGACAAGTGACAACATCCTGGCCATGGACAAAGTTGTGCCCGCGTGCCACGGCACATGCCTCGAGATGCGAGTATTAACTGCTGAAATTGTCAGTGCTGTTGCTGTTGCTGCCGCTGCTGTGGCTATTGCTGCAAGTGACAAAGACACAAATCAACTGACAACAGCGACAAAACCGCAGCAAAGCTGCCAAACGGAAGTCGACAGACAAACTTGCTTGTCGACCAAAATGTTTTAAGCCAAATTGCCAATTGTTTTGCAATGGGAAACAGGCAAACGTTTTATAATATGCCATTTACTTCGCTGCAAATGAACTTTCTCTAGTTAGCGTATACCTACAAATAAAAGCTTTGAAGTGGATTCATAGACTATTTGTTCTCGTTGTTGTTGTCGCCCACCTTGTGAGGTGTTGAACAAAAGTTTTGCCCCATTCTAATGCTTCTTCTTTTCTTTTTTGTAACTCGCAAAAAGTCCTTCAATGAGTCTTAATTAAACTTGTTTAACTACGCAAAAAGTCAACAATTGTAACGCTTCTGCAATTGTTCAGGCCATTTGCCTTCTGTTAGTCGAGTCGCTGCTGTCGCCATTTTTGGCATATTTTTTGCTGCTTATATACCCTGTAAAATCAGTGTTAGCTATAACTGACAGCTGATCAGATTCAATTTTCAACTTTTTATAAAGTAAATATTCAAGTAAGCTGATATCCCCAATGTGTCTACCAAGCGATGTATCTATCAAGTGAAACACATTTTCAGCATTTATCAAACAGTTAAATTGTCTTGAAGCTGCAGATATAGAAGATATAACTACTAACTATTATTAATATAGAATATAGATAGATCAGAGATATACTATACTAACTATTATTAATTAATACTCCTTCATTGAACAATTTAATGGGTATATCAGCTAGTTGAGCCCTTTCTTCAGTTAAAACATTTCTCACTTATTTGCGATTCTGTTTTTCTGCTCTTCTCCTCCTCTGCTTTTCTATTCTTTTTCGGGTTACGTGCGCTGACAGAGCGAGCGAAAATTGAGTGAAAATAAAGTGAGATAGAATTGTCCATTGTTCAAATTGTTATCAAATGGTTGCTGCCAGTTAAATGCATTGGCAAACAGTTGCTCAACCAAAAATGGTTCACAATGCGCCAATAAATTCGTTGAAAAACTGTTGCATTTCTCCACAGTTTTTGATCTAGAAAATTTATTGTTTGGCTTTAAATAACTGGAAAATAAATTGAGATAAAAATGCACTCGATTTAGTTTATAAATTTTCAGCAATTTTGCAGAGTTCATTGTATAAAGCAACGTAACTAGTTTATTGAACACTTGAAACCAATTTGGAAATGTGTTGAATTAAATTTGTAATATTTACTACTAGAAATAAAAAGAAATATAAATATTAATATAATATATATATATATATTAAATGAAATAAAAATTATTAGTTGTGATATTTTTAATAAATAAAAAAGATTTTAATATTATATTTCTTTTCACTCTATGCCTTAGATAGAGTTTTAAATGTTTGTGACGGTTTTATTACGCATACGACTTGTTGTGCCACATAATCTTAGGCTGTGGCTGTTAAATGTGCTGCATAGAGGCAAGTGGTGGCAGCCCTGTCAATTGCCAATGAGATAACAAAGTTGCAACACTGACCAGCCACATTAATTGGCACTTGTGCGTAAGTGTGCGTGTGTGTGTGTGTGTGTGTTTGTTGTGGGCATTAATAAAGCGCCACATACAGGCAGCTGGACAAAAGTTGGTCAAAGGACAAAGGGGCTATGGCTGTGGCAGGTTGTGCCATTTGTTAGATTTTTAATAACATTAATAAAGTGCACAAAGCAAGCAGAGTCAAAGTGCGGAGCGCACGCCATGGCCTCGCGCATGTCCAGGATGTGGCGCACGCACACACAGACTGAAAGGCTGGCAGAGCCAAACGGAAGGAAGCTGCAATCGAGTCACATGGCAAGTTTGCGTTTATGCTTATTAGCGCTGGGCTCTCGTGCATGCGATCCATTAATACAATGCAGTAGAGCAGGCGCTGAGATAGGAGCAGGAGAGCAGAAGCAGCAAAGGCAACACAACCAAGGACCAGCATCAGCATCAACAGCAGCAGCCAAAGGAGCAGATGGAGGATGAGTAACAGGAAGCTATAGCATCCTTTTAGCTGCAACATAAAGAAAACGTGTATGAATGTCTTTGGCATTGGCTGGCTCATAAAAAGCACGACATACATCAGCGAGAGCTGCGTCAGTTCGCTGGATCCAGGACGTGGGGCTCCGCCTGTCATGTTACAATGATAAAAAGTAATTTTATGACGCACTCACAACAATGCATGGACGCAGACTAAAACCAAGAACCCGTTGCACTTATTGGTTCGACAGGCGTTCATTGTCTTTGCCAAGACGCAGGACCCCGCATATGTCCATGTGTATATGTGTATGTGTATATGTGTGTGTGTATGTCCTTTTGTAATGACTATAGCTGGGCATAAAAGGCGTCGCTTTTAAAAGCGTACTCTGCACGCCGCGTGTAACTTAAAACGCATGCCTCAGACGGCAGATCCTCCTTCTTCTTCAATCCCGAAATCAGTCTCTGCAAAAAAAAAACCTTCTAAATTTTAGTAAAGTTGGCGTAGAACCACTATATATTACTTTCAACTTAAACCATAGTGTGCTATGAAATAACCTAAAATTATTTATAATATAAAGAATAATTGAAATAATGTTAAAAATTCAACAAAAGTTTTCAGTGTCAGAGAGAAATACTTGAGCTAAGAAATGTTTTCCTATATTCCTCATCTAAAGCTTTATATTTTATAGAGATTTTAGTTCAATTAAAATATAAGAAACATAAAAAAATTAATTTAAATAAAGAAAACTAAAATATCAATTAAAAAATTTTAATTTTTACTTAAAAATTTATTTAAAAATAAATTTTTATTATTTATTATATATTATTTCTATATTATTTATTATCTATTATTTCTATGTTTATTTATACGATTTCATACATATTTCTGACCTTGAAAACATTCTCTATTTATTTATTTTAATTATATTTATACTTCTATATTTATTTCGTTGTTAAATGAATTTAAATTTTTATTTTTATTTAAGTAAAAAATTCATTGAAAATAATCTAAGCCTGCTTTAAGATAACCTCCAAAAAAAAGTGGTGAAAAATTGGCTAGAAAAATTCTAAAAACATTTGGCGGCTGTGACTGCATTTTAATGCCATTTGTTGCAGCTGTTGCTGCTAGCCGCAAAAACGCCAAGCGTGGAGCGCAGAGGCCACGCGTGGCAAAGGCTTAAATCAATTTCGGTTCGGCGGGGGCCAAAAGCCAAACATGTGGCAAGTGTCACTGTGCAGCTGCAGACATGCCACAACGGCCGCCAAAATGGCAGTCGTGTGCGTTATTTCCGCTTCCGCTGGCCGAGGCCGCGGCCATTGTTTTTAATAATATATTTGTATACATATATTTGTTTATATATTATGTTATATATATTTATTAATAATAATATATGCAGCAAGTGAAGTAAATCACATGAACAGAAAGACGGAGTGAGAAAGAGAGATAGAAAAAGAGAGTGGGAAAAGCTGCTCGTTAAATGCCGCAAACAGAATATGGAAATAGTTTTATATGAAAATTGTTGTTGCAGGCGCTGCTGCTGCTGCTGCTGTTGCTACTGCTGCTGCTGCTGCTGATTTTTCAGCAGTCATTTGCAGTTGCTGCTGCACTTTGTTGCCCGCCTTCACGCCTCCCACTCAAAGGACTCCAGCCCACAATCTCCTCCACTATAGCTACCCTGTTCATTTTGGCCCCGTGGCAAGTCTAATGGACGTCATTGGCCATAGTTTGCTGACTTTTTGTATGCTGTCAAGTGCTCGCACTCGAAATTATTATCTGCCATTAATCATGGCTATAATGTTTTGGCTGGCTGCTATAAAATGGAAGTGGACCAAGTGGATACCAACACAGTAGCAGATCCACTACTTCCCCCTTCTCTCGTTTACTCGCTTTCTCCCCTGCTCGCTGTCTCATATTCTCACTCTGTTACTCCAAGAACTTTGGACACTATGGCAGCTCAGCGCCATGTCGAGGGTAGCAAGAACTCAAAGCGCTGATAAATGTGTATTCGCGAATTTTGTAAATTTTTAGCGCTTAACTTCAACTCGAAGCAGTTAATAACTGAAGTATGTCAAAGGGTATTAGTCGATATAAGGTGATTGAGTTGTACTAGCTGATCTAACTTGCTCCCTTGAGAGTGAAAGATTGTTAAATGGAAGCAGTGAGGAACAAGTGGAGGCCATGAGTTTGGGAAGATCGTAGAGAGATGGTTATGTTGAGATGAGTTGTTGATGAGTTGCTGTCCACCCATACGAATTTTGTATAAGTTATCATTGAAGAGTTGTAGCTGATGAGCTGGATCTTATTATCTAGACAATGCTCTAGGAAGTATTATTTACATCAACTGGCTTATAGCCACAAAGTTCTAATCGATATCAGCTTTACGGTTCAATAAAGTTTTGTATTTGAAATTAATTCAATTTGATAAGTCAAATAAGTCGCTGTCTGATCGCTTGCTGTGGTTGTTCGGCTTAAACCTTGATTTAGAATAGAGAATTAATTTAGGGTTAAATTGATTTAGCCCTTCATTGTTTGGAATCTATGATCCTGATACCTGGTGATCTAATAATTAGATTTAGAGAGGATACTCTATAAAGTCCAACATCATTTGGACTTTACTTTTCTTTAATCCGCTTAAGTTCGCAAATATTTGCGGCTTTAACTTTCACTTGCATTTGTCTATTTGGGAAACTCTTTGAATTGCCCGTGCATTTATAATTTTCTGCATCACTTTATTACAGTGACAATTATTTTAACTGCAGGGCATTTTTATTACGACAGTTCTGGCTGGCATTTTTTGTAGTAGTTGTTGTTGTAGTAGTAGTGATGTTGTTGCTGCTGCTGCTGGTGTTCACCCCCCGCACTTTTCATTTATTTATATTTTTTCGTGTTATCCGTCCGCCCCCCGCGTTGAGACGCACGAGTCTGAACTGTGTTTTTCTGTTTTTTTTTTTGTTTTTTTTTTTTTGTGTATTACACAAAGCCACACGCTGGGCGTACAGCAGGGCGCAAAAGTCCTGTAAAGGCAGTCCACAGAGTCCAGACTCTGGCCATAAGGTATTGTAAACTATACATAAATAACAAGCTCAATTTAGGCTCATATTAAAATAGAAAATAGAAAATTTTGTGCTGAGGCAGGCAAAAAAAAAGGTGAGACAGCGCAGGGAGGCGGCCAAAAGTGTGTCAACAGTATGTGTGCGTTGGTGTGTATGTGCGTGTGTGTGTGTAGAAAGGATTGTTTATTCTTATATGGCTGTCTGAGCTAACTGTCTGAGAGCAGCTCGCACTCACTGACTCAGACACTCATACTTGTATTCATATTCCTACTCGTATAAAATTTATGACATGGCATATTTCCTTATGCTGGCGAAGGCTTTGCATTTTACATGAATACCGATACCGACTCACATATATATGCATATATATATGTACATATATGTATATATATTTTTTTGTATGTATTTCCTTTTGTCTTAACGCCATTGCCGTAGAGGCAATCTGATACGAGCAAAGGTGTAGCATTTCAAATTTAATAAACCACCACAGCAAGCAGGCAGCAAGGATAAACAACAACAACAACAGCAAAAACCACTAAGATGAAGAAGAAAACTGTATTCTTACGAAATGTTGTAAATTAAATACCCTTTCAGATTTACATGATATATGATAAGATATTTACATTTACTTTATGAAAAGACTTATGCAACTAATGTTTACTTTATAACAACTTCAACTTTTGCATATAAAATGTTTTAGAATTTTATAATTTATCATTTATTTAAAATATATGTATATATATGCATGATATGGCAATACCATCTTAATAAGATCTTGTCCAAAAAAAATTAAAAAATTAATAGAATTTGCCTAATATAAAAGTTCAATATCTGAAACTATGTTCATAACTAAAACAAGGCTTCACTTTTTCTATTATCTATTATTATATTCCTTTTCAATAAATGAAATACGATGTCTGGACAGCACTTGCTCGTACAATATTTATTAGATTTAGTCAATTTCTTGCGAACAATATACCATAGTCATTTCGCAGTTATCTTTATCATAGCGTTACACACGTCTTGCCCCAGTGAAAGTGCCCCATTGCGAAGGTTTATATTCGGCAAGAAGAAGCTCAAGAACAACATGTGGCACTACCTACCGCAAAATTTCATAAGCTTGGTAAAGTTGTATGCGGGCGTAGCGTGTAACCGGACAGAAGCCCGTACCCCTCGAAATCCGGTTCGAATCCATTGAAAAACCATTTAGTAATGCCCACGCTCAGACCTTGTTCTTGGTTTCAGTTTCGGCGCTTGGGTCCGTTTTGCTGTACGTGTCAATGCAGCAAGCGAAGTTTTTGTGTGCTGCCTGGCTGGCCCTGTTCATGTTATTCCAAGCTCTATGTGTGTGTGTGTGTGTGTGTGCCACATCAGTCAAAGCACCGCAGCAACAGCAGTTTATACACACACACACACACACACACATCTACTCACATCCAGTGAGTGATGCAATGTTGCATGCTAACGGTTTTTCTGTCGCTGGCAACTTAACACTCACAGCTGCCTTTGCTTTTGCAGGCTCTGACCAATTGCTGGTTGCACATTTTGCATCAGCTTTCGGCTCCTGTGTGTGTGCGTGTGTGTGTGTGTGTGCTAATTTGGCATCTAATTTTGCAGCATGGACAGCGGCAAATGAGCAACTTGCAACTTGCAACTTGCTGGCTGGCAGCCTGGCAGCCTGGCAGCTGCTGCTGTTGCTGATTTTGCTTTTCTACTTGCAATCGCAACTGTCAAACCATCAAAATGAGATGACGCAAGCAGCAGAGGCGACAATTGCATTTTGTCATTCAGTGTTTACCCCTCAATTCACACCACGACAAGAGCATCATTTTTGTTTTAGCCTAACAAACTTCATTAATGCGCATATGCAGCGCATTCGCTAGCTGTTACGTGGCGTACAGTCAATCAGCTGTTAGCTAACATTTCGCATAATGTTATTGAATAATCAGAATCCACTTAACTCCATTGACTATGCTGTTGAGATTGCTGTGAATCTGCTGGGCTTGATGCAGTTCAATTAACCCAAATGCAGACGAACTAAGAGTGTACAAAATTGAGTTAGGGATTTTTTGAATGATGTAATTGAACATTGAGTTATAAAAACGGCAGTCATAAGTCCAATAACTACTGCAGCTCTTAAAGGGTTTGAATGATTCTAATAGAAAAATTATTAGAAATTATGTTTCCTAAGACATTCAGATTTGATTGAAATTGCAAGTTATATAATCTATTAACTTACATTAAATATTTATTTTTATTTATTAAACTGACAAACATTCTAAGCCCATTGCCCTATTCAGCTGGCATACAGCCTGCTCGCTGTTAACTAACATTGCTTTAAGCGTAACATGACTCAGCATAACATTATAATGAAATATACAGCCTAAGATTTATCAAATCAATCTCTGAAGTTATTATTAATTAAATGAGCCTGAAGATGTGTTAAGTGACTAACATTGAATGGCAAGCAGTAGCAAATTATGTTGCTACTTCTAATTTTATTTAGCTTACGAGCTCTAGCAGAATTTTAGAATTTTGCTGTTAACTAACATTAAATTGTGTAGTTAATTTAAAAAAAATAAAGCTCGTAGAAATTATTGTTCTTGTGTTTGTTTTCTGATAACTTGATTACAGTCAATCGGATTGAAGTGCTTTCAGGCATTGTATGGCCATATGAGAGCGCTGTTAATTAACATTGCCTAACTAATAAAGGGTCACTTAGCCAATTGTTGTTAATGCCGCTTATAGTATGCGCTTGCAATTAACATGCGATGGCAGCACTTTAAATTCAGGACCTGACGCGCTGCCAGGCTACTGAACATAAGCCAGCTATAATGCAAACACATATATATATATATATATGTATGTATATATATACTATATATTTATATATATATATATATATTTATATATGTTTGCGTAAATGCGTTCTATGGAGGTTGTAGCAGCAGCGAAATTATGTTTGCTTACGTGGCCAGCGTCGCTAGCAGCAACAACAACAGCAACAACAACAGCAACAGCAACAACAAGGACAAGCGTAACAAGGATGTCGCCAATGTGGACAACACCAACAATGCGGCTTGAAATTTGACACTTTCACAGTTGGTCAGTTGATTTGGTCGCTTGCCCGCCATGGCCTGCATGACACCACACCATGTCCAGCGCCCTGCTTGGCTGCTAGCTGCTAGCTGTTAGCTGCTCCCAGTTCCTGCTCCATGCTGCCGCCTGTCTGCATTTCGTTAGATTAATGTCCTGCTCAATCATCAATAGGTTCAGCGTACTGCGCCGTTTTGTTTGTATAGCACTTGTTTATCGGTCGTGGCGACCGGGCGCAAGCCCCGGCCATGTTCTTTGGGCTCCTTTCGTTTCGTTCCGTTTCGCTGTGTTTTTTTCTCTCTTTTTCTGTTTTTGTTGTTGTTGTTGTTGCTGCGCTTTATCCTATTTATTACGGCTTTCATTTTGGCTTGTGCATTCATCCTTTTGCTTTGTTCTTTCGTTTACTTTTAATTCATTTAGGTTTTCTTGTTGTTCATTTTGATTGATGACCACTTTAATTGCGGATATTAAATGACAAGCGAATGGCGCATCCACCCCCACTGACCACACACCACACACCCCACAGCCCCACAGCCCCAACCCCACCGCCTTGGTAAACACTATGTCACCTTCTGCTCCTGCCGTCAACTTTAGCATTTTGTGGCTTCATTTTGGCGCTCTAATTTCCAGCTGGTCAGCAGCAAATGGCTCGGCTTTATCGATCTTTGCGTGGGCGGGTTTCTCTTCACTAAGCTGCAGCAATTTGTTGTGTTTTCATGCACTTTTGCACTCACACACACACACACTCCTACACATCCACACACTGAGTTAATCAAAGTGAAAAAGAATTGCAATTTGATGTTTGACCAAAAAAGCAGTTTTGGTTGGCTCTTCGCTTAATGAAGTAGGAATCAAATTTTATAGCTTGTATATAAAGAGAACAAATGACGATTAAATGAAGAACATAATACAAGTACAGTGCCTGCGGGCTATAGATAACTTAGGAGCTAAGACAAGTTATTTAATTGCATACTTACTCAGAATTTGTTCTTTTCATATGATTCCTCCAATAATTTAAAATGTTATATTTAGTATTTTACTTTAAAATTATAATAGTTCGACATTCTTTCTTCTGTTCTTTGAGCGTTTTCGCAAATAACTTTTCTGAGTTTCTGGCACCTTATCAAAGTTTTCATTGCCATTAAACTATTATAAAAACACTTTTACAAAATCCATTCAACGCATTTCCACTTACCTGTGCTGAGCTGTGCTAATCAGGTATTCTGGCACGCACAGACAGATAGTCAGTGCTTCGATTTAGAGAAAGGGAATGCCACAGTTCACGCTATTTTATGCCTTTGATGTGGGCGCTAAATAATGTTGACTTTGCCAGCCAGTTAACGTACAGGTTGATGATGATGATGATGTTGCAGAAACAGGAACTGGGCTATATAACTACATAATAATTCTAATGAAAAATGTCAAGCTGCAAATTTGATTACTTGCTTTGATTGTCAATTAAAGCAGAACAACAAATTTGCAGTGTAGAAATCTCGTTAGCTGTTCTCTCTTACTCTCCCTCTTCCTTTCTCAGTCTCTCTTTATAAATATATATATCTTTGTATATTAATATGATGCTATATAGAGATATGTATGTATGTATATACGTGTGTATGGGACCGCAGATGATGATGAGCGAATCCTAATTAATTTTGTACACACAGGCACATATTGTTGGGCCTTGCATTAAGTGACACAGCAAATCAGTTGGCTCTCTCATTAGGCGCATTAATTGATAAATTGATATTGGCTGGACACAGCCAGAGGGCAGAAGTTGATTGTGGTTGGGCGTTATGAACTAAAACTTAACTTAGCTCAACTGAGCTGAACTGAACCGAACTGAACTGATTTTATGACGGTGTGTGTGTGTGTGTGTGTGTGTGTTGTTGTGTTTGTATTTTGACCACTTGCAGTTGGAAGTTGTTAAAAAGTCGCTGGGACTAAAAGAAAAACATCAAATCGAACCCTGTCTGGCTGTCAAATCAAACTTTGATTTGATTTGATGCTTTTTTGCCGTGCAACTTTTATGCGAACTGACATGAAGTTTTTGGCCAACAACAATCAGTTAATGCAATGCTAAGATTCAGTGTGGTTGAAAATAAAAGAACTGAAAAGAACTGTTGTGGCAAAATTTCTGTGTTGATTAATTGTTTTTGGGTTTTTAGTGTCAGCAGCGGCATGATTAATGCTATTGTTGTTGTCATTTGTTAGGGACGAAAGCGTGTGTGACCAAAACTGTTAATTGTTGTTAAGCGTTTTAATTTTGCACATGTGAAAAAGTAAAACATTAGCAAGAACCGAGCAAATTGCGTAAACAGCCATAGCAGCGGCTATAACAGCGGCTGAAAGGAACAGCTACAATAACAGCGGCAACAGCAACAGCAGGAATATAATATTAACAGCAGCAATAACAGCAGTAGCCAGAACAACAGCAGCAGCACCAATAACAGCAGAAGCAACAGCATTAAAAACATGAAGAGTCACGCAGCAGCAGAAGCAACGACAATATTAACAGTTACAATAACAGCAGCAGCAACAACAGTTTGATTAACAGCTACAACAATAGCAACAACAACAGCGGCAGCAGGTTAAATACCACAGCGACAGCATAAAATAAAATAAAGAAAAACTAAAGCACGAAGCTACCAATGTAAACGAAGCCAAAAGCCGAGCATTTTTATGCGAAAGCCGAACAGCAGCGTAACTAATTAAGGATGCGCCTGCGCTGTACGCAATGAGTGTCGCTTGCTTTCTCGCTCACACACGCATGCTCTTATAAAGCTTTTGCCTAGAGCTTTGGGATCAAAGCAATGCAAAAATGGTCTTATACGTCGCTTGATTTCATTGAAATACGGCAGCACAGCTGCTCAGACGTTCAGTCGCTGGCAAGTGGTCGGTGTGAGTGGTTGACTGCGCAGCAAGCAGCAAACAGCACTGGAACAGCAGCAGCAGCAGCAGCAACAGCAGCAACAGCAGCAACAGCAACACCAGCAGCAGTTGCTAGTGTGTGGTGGCAATCAAAGTTAAATTGCTGTTAAATTGATATGTGTTGTTGTTGTGGGCGATCAACATCAGCAGTAGCTGTGGCAGAAGCAACGGCAGCGCCACTCGAATCAGCAACGCATTCAACGTCAACGTAATCCCTGCCACTTGACGAACAACAAGCAGGACTCAGACATCGTAGCCTGTTTGACAATGGAACGCCCGATTAAAAAACAAAAAATCAGAAAAAAGATGAAGAACAAAAATGAAGGAAAAGAAAATCCATCGCGCTGAAGTACTCAAGTGTTGGCCAAGTCATTTGTGCGTTCATTGTGCAGGAAGCGGATCCTCAGCAACTGCAGCTGAAGGATGACTGAGCTGTGCATGAGGAGCTGGCAGCGTCAGCTTAGTGCAGCGCTTCTCCTCACATAATGTCTGCTAATATTTGAAGAGTGCGCCGCATTAATTGACATGAAAGCCAAAATGAGGGCGAACAAAAAAAGAAAAAAATAAGCTAAAACAAGAAAATGAAAGAGAGAAGGCATGAAGAGGATGTGATGCTGGCTGCCTAGACTTTGGCTTTTCGGTTGACTTCTAATGAGCGGAGCTCACTACTGCGAGGTAAGTGCCGGCTTAAGCCTAAGACCTGCTGTGGCTTCTTAACTCTTATGTGTGTTGAATGTTGTCTGTGTGTGTGTGGGTCTCTGTGTATGTGTACTACAGTACAGTACTACAGTGTGTACTACAGTGATTTGGTGGCGAGGCCAAAGTGATTTATGTGCCAATAAATGCACGAAACGTTCGCATTAATATTGCATCTACTCTAACATTTGCACTCCACCTACTCTTTCACACTCAGTCTAAATCTCTCTCTCACACTCACGCTTATGCGCTAAGCCACTGGCAATTGCTGGCCAATATTTTATGGCAAATTAGCCTGGCTATGTAATTTAGTGTTGCATACACAACAGGCGCCGCTCTCTCTCTCCCGCTCTCCTTCTCCGACACTAAATTACATAACTGTAGTCAACCATATGGCACAAATTATACGACAAATCGTTGTTGCTGTCAATTTGCAAATTAGAGACAAGCACGCACACACTCAAACAATCACACTCACACACACTCACACAATCACACACCAAATTTGTTTGTTTGTTTGTTCGGCTGCCTCTTTTTATGGGGCCTGGCAATCAGCCATCAATTGTTTAACATATTGCACTTTATTATGTGCACCGGGGTTGGGGCACACAACACGTATATTCCATCTGCATTCGTTTTTATTGCCCTGATTGCGATTTGTTCGATTTGTTCAGCAGTTGATCTGCGGTCGCTTCTGCTTGTTTTTCAATATAATTATATGCAATTACATTTAACTGTCATTTTTCTACATGTTTTTACCGTTTGTTTAATGAATGTGTTTGTAATTTTAATCAAATGCTGTATTTTTTTCAAATATACATTTATTGCAATATATCTGTGTAATTGAATTTACCATAACTGTTGATATATATATATAAATACTTAAATATAAACCAATTATTTATTTTTTTATAATAATTAAGCACCTGAAATATTTACAATTTAAATTGAAAGTATCCCAGGCATTTGGCCAATTGTTTTATCAATCAGCTCCAAATCAAAATCAACAACTGTTTGGCTATCAATTTTAATGCAATAATAAACTTAAGTATATTTTCGAATTTGTTTATAATAAACTGGTAATATCGCGAATTTTATGCTAGATTTATTTAATAGCAATTATATATTTATTAATATAACAGAAAATTCGGAAGAAAAAGTATTTGAAAGAGGCTTGCAAACTTAAAATAAACTGAATTTTATCATACATAATATGAAATTAGGCAAAAATGAGTTATGACTTCTAAGATTACTGAGCCATAAAATGAATTAAATATGGAAATGTTTAAGTAATATAACAACAACAGTAAATAACCTTATCCATATTGTAAAAATAAATCAAAAATGTTCTTCATACTTCATCAAAAAATTGCAAAGATATTTAAAAGACAGAAACAAAAGCTTTGCCTTATCGAGCAACTTTCTATTTAAGTAACTCTCTTTCTGCCTGAGTTTCATGCCAACTATTTTCACTACATTTTCAACTCCTGGTGTCTCTTTAGTTAATATTGATAAAAATGATTCGATAAGCGTTAGAGCCAAGCCTAGCTAATTTGCAGTCAATTTAAATGCAGCCTTTCGTCCACCTAGTTCATATATTTGGCTGAAACACTTTTGCTTTCAATGGCGAATTCAATTAAGAACGAACAACAAAAAATAATAAACCCAACAAAAACAAAAGTGCGCAGAGTGTAGCGATGTGAAAATGTGGCCTGAAGCTGCCGCTGCTGCTGCTTTTGGCTAGCAAAAATCTTTTTTAATAATATTTAAATGGAATTACTTTTAATTAAGTCCGAAGTCCAGGCGCAACCACAAAAGGCTGCAGCAGTTAGGAACCAGCGACTACGCAGCCAGCCAAAACCAAAATGTTAACAGTCTCCAATTACCAAGTCGCAACACAAAATACAAAAAAAAAAGTAAAATTAAAAATAAAAAAGAAAGAATTACCAAAACAAGAAGAAGGAAGTTTCTAAGTTTAGCTGAATGAATATTTAATACTCTAATAATGGCAAAAGACTTAGAAAAGATTTTTCGAAATTATATTCGAGGGACTTTGTGAGGTGTGTGAGTGTGGGACTTTAAGTAGGCTGATTAAAGATTAAGTATAAGAAAGTATATTAATTTAGTTTGACAAAATATAAAATAATATAAAAATATATATAAATATTACGTTTCACATCAAACTTCTGCCTTAAGATTCGATTTGCTAATCAGATTTTCTAAATATGTTTTTTATTGGTTGACATATTTACAGATTAGAGTCCTGTTGCCATTAAGGCAACTTTATCTAAACAACAATTAATCAAATATATTTTTAAGACTATGAAAGACGAACAGATAATACATGGTTTAAGGGAAGAAAAGAGTTATAGCGAAATTAACTATCACAGATAAAGTTTAGGGGAATATTTGATATACTTTAGGTCAAGACACAGTTCAGTATGTCTTGAATGAAGCTGAGTACGTAACAAGCAGACTTACTTCTCGTCGCGTCGTTTTCCACATATCAAATTTTGTATGTGCTAAGTTCGCATCAAAGACTACAATATCTATAAACTTGATATATCTAGAAAGCCTGTCCTTGTGGATCTAGTCTAATTTCAAAATTAGATTCAGCTCGTCAAAATGCCTTTAGTCTGCTAGTAAATTCTGTTGATTTTTTCCGATAAAGAAAATATATAAAAGTCAATTCATAATAATAGTAAATAATTGTGTAAATTCTTTTCATTAGAAATTTGATCTATAATTGTTTCAAGTCCATCGCAAATAATCGTATATTGGCATGCAATTAGTATTTTAATTGGGGTAATTATCTGCCTTCTGTTATGCCATGTAAATGACTTGGGCAACTGAGCTTACCCTTTGTTAGGGCATACAAATGAAGCGCAAGGTGATTAAAATTTTACCTACCTAGGCAACTGCTGGTCACTTTTACTCTCTGCCTGCCTCTTTGGCCCTAAGTTTTTGCCTTTTCTGTTGCCTTACTGTTGGTTTCTTTTTTTGTTTTATTTTTTTTTTTGCTTTATTTTTTTTAATAAGTAAGTATTAATTAATGCAAAAATGAAGAACTGGAACTTAAGTAGGGCTTCTGCTGCCGACGCCGCTTCTTGTTTTACAAATGAGCAGCGCTTTTGCAGTTCCTTTACTTTTATTTCTGTTTTTTTTTTGCGTTTTTTTTTGGAAATTTGAGAGCGTGACGCAAATTAAGAACCCGATTGGCGTTCAGGGAGCAATGTGCTGGGATTCTGGTAGCAGGAGGAGGTAGCAGTACAACACACTGCTGTCCACTCAACCGGCAGCAGCTTAATGAAAACGAAATTGACACCTACCTGTGCTTCCACCTGGCCTCCCCTATCCCTCACTCCCAGCTCTACCTCTCCCTCAGCGTCTGACTGCCCCTTTCCGCTTATAACGTATTGTTTTCTTGTCCTTAGCTTCATTTTTTTGCTGCTGCTGCTGCCGCCGTTGCTGCTGCTGACCGCAGTAAAATTATACGCACGTCTGAAGTTACGTGAAATGTCGATGATGGGGACACTGCGTGTCAATAGTTGAAACACCACGGCCATGCAGCCTGTCCCAGCCCTGTTCCGGCAGATCCTTCAGCCTGGGCGCTTCCTGTGCCGTTGACATTCTGTACGCCATCATTGCACACATCCGTGCGTGGCCAGAGAAAATGCTCATAAATCTTCCCAAAACCCCATCAAGCCTCACACCCAGCTCCTAGTGTGGCGTTATTTCGATTTCAAAACTCTGTGTGAGTTTGAGTGTGAGTCTGTGTGTGTGTGTGTTTGGTTGTGCGTGTGGCGACTTTATGTTTTATCTTGCTTTTACGCTTCCGAACTGCTGCTACAGCTATAGCTACATCTGCAGCTACAGCTACAGCTAGAGTTTCTCCTGCCGCCTTTGGCAGTTTCGGCCACTGCCCGAATTGTGTCTCCAGCTATTTCAGTTTGTTGTTTAGCTCATAAATCTGCTTATCTGTGGAGTCGTCGCATTGGCTGCGCACCGCCTAACAGCTCAAACTTGCCATCGCCTTTGCTTTTCTAGTTTTTGTTTTTCTTTACACTGTCGAAAGGGTTGATCAGCACTTTGTACCGACTTAAGCTTTAACTGTTGCTGATTGTAAGCTGAAACTTATATTTAAGTTAAATTTTATGTATTTTCTTAGAATTTTCATTGCCAGAGATAATATTTGTAATATAGTTTATTCCTCAAATTGCATTTTATTCTTGAGTAACATTAGCTCTAATTAAAGCTAAACAGTTTAATAATTAAAGAATTTGATCTGTAATTAGAAATAAATTGCAGTTAACTCAAATGCAAATTAATAAATAAGGGATATATTTATAATGCCCGAGTACTCGCTTCTTTTTGGGCTAGATATGATGAGAAGACCTCTGTCAATTGTAATTAAATTATGAAAAAAAATATGAATTTTAAAATTAATTCTATAATTTCACAGCAAAAATTTTTCATATTGCAAATAGAATTTCTTAAAGTGTATTTAGTATTCGAACGGCAAACAATTTCAGTAGCCTACAAGTTTTGTGTACTGTTTTTTTTATCGGTTTGGTTAGATCCGGTTCAGATTTGGTACGGACTTGGCCCAGCTGTGGCGTATTAAAGGATTTTGCAGCAACTTGACCCTGTTGCAGTCATGCATAAATTTGTTAGATTTACCCATTGACAAGAGCAGCAAAACCAAACCAAGAATAACACACACACACACAGACATACATACATATATATGTATATAAAGACCGGGAACAACAAACGGCAAAACAATATTGTGGCAAAGTGTTCTGTAACCCAAAATGGTCGAGCGCCTGAAAGTTATAAATATTTTTGGAAATTAATTAAGCCCTTGCACGGGCCAAGCCAGCAACAACTAAAAGGACTGCAAGAAGCGGGATTGGAGGGGCCGGGAAAATGGAACTGAGAAGCATTGACCGGAGGTCCGAGCAGTTCTGATACCCCTTCCGAACTTCGGCCCGTAGCCAAAAGTATGTTTGAAATATGCACGAAATGAAATTAGTAGCCAAAAGATAAAAACGTAATGAAATCAAATGCGGCCTAAATGTTTTGCGAGTTGTTTTTGTATTGTCGCTGGGGAGCTGGGGAGCAACAACACAATGCCCCAAAGGGCTCAGACCCAGGAGAGGGAGAACGTCAAGAAAATTGAAATATGTGCGCCTATAAATGGGTTACAATGCGAGCTACCAAGTTAACTGAAGCGTAAAGTCAAATGCGCTAATGAAAGATGGCGAAGGCAATGCAAAAGATGATAACTACACGAAGCAGTTGAGATGATCCCCAACAAATCGAAGGGAGGGCCAAGGGCAGGAAATTGGAAAACAGAACTTTTGGCAAAAGGAATTAATTGATAAGTTGATAAGTTGAAATGCGAAAAAGAAATGTTGAAGAAGTACTTTTTAAATTATGAATTGAATGAGGTATGCGCGGGTGGGCCAAGCGAAACGTAGAATTGCTTGAAAAGTATATAATTTTTATAATATATAATGTATAATATATAATAATCATTATATTATATATTATATACAATATTATAGCTGTTTCTAAACCGACTAATGCAACAATTTGAATTGCTTTCAATATTTATTAAAGTCTTTATATTTTTTTAAAGTTATTTATTTTATAGTTTTTTATTTTATTTTATTTTTATTATTTTGTATTTATATTTTCTGTATTTTATATTTTTTTAAATTTTATATTTTGTTGTTTTATATTTATGACATTTTTCTTTTGTGTATTTTCTATACATTATTCTTTTTTATATATTTTGAACATAATTTGATTTTTATATCATATAGAAATATTTAGAAGGGACTAAAAATTAGCTTACAAATTTAATGATAAATTGTATTTGAAGTTTGCAAGTGTGTTTAAATAAAAGTTCCTAACTTTCTTCATATATAATAAAAAAAATAGGTTCTTTGCAAGAATTAAAGTTCGAATCCAAGCAGATGAAAACATGAAGTGTGTGTAAAATATAATATATTTAATAAAAATTCTAGCTAGATAGATTCATTTTATATAAAATTTGTGTAGTTTAGTTGAAGAGAGTTGCATTCGTTTAAAGACGGCAGCTACTACACACAACTTATGAGGGAGCGGCCGCGGGTCAGTCATTCAGTCAGTTTTTGATTGCCGCTTCGGCAGCATGTCCCAAATTTAACTGCCATTTAAGAGCAGTCCGGGCGCTCGGCACAGGCGCCCCGTTTTAGAGTCGTAAAACGGAGTGCGAGCCAAAATGCGGTGCCATTTAATTTGAATTTTAATGTGCGTTCAAAATTCTCGCATGCCCCGCACGACAAAATTTCCGTTTTTTAATATTTATTTCAAATGGCTGGAACTGCAGGCGGCGCAGTGGAAAAAAAGGACAGCAGAGTCGTGCGGAGCGGCAGCGGGAACCAGTTAACAGGACATGGCCGAGTCGTCTGCATACGTCATCGAACTGTTGACCGAGTTGGCGTTTGGCCAGCATGTTGCCTGTTGCCGGGCGCAGCTACTACAGCTAGCACACCCTGACTCCCGCTGACCGTCCTGGTCGCCCTGTCCGCCCTGTCCGCCTGCCTGTCAGCAAAACTGCGCAGAGATAGCGCTAAAGGACACGCAGCTGCTGACTGCAGCCAGCTGAAGGCGCCGGGGCTAGGACACTGTTTTATGCATTGCATGCATTAAGGCGCAAAGTGTTGATAGGCAGGACACACAGAGAGATTTGTGCTGAAACAGCATGGGCCATAAAAATAAAGCCAGTGCCAGAGTTGCTTGCTGCAGCTGGGCGTGGTCAGATGTTGACCGCATCTGCAAGCAGCTATTACCTGCTGCAAATACACTTACTAGCTACTGTCCACTGCCCACTGTCCGTGCGACCCCCTCTTGCCCTTCGCTGTGTTTTGGTCCTTGGCATCCATCAAACGCCGCCATATTGAATCAACGCAAAATAATTGCTTTTTAAATGGGTTTTTATGCGATATGAACGCGCGCACATAAATTCAAGGCGCCACTGCCATGCCCCCAACTTCGTCCCCGCTACACCTTATAGCAACGCCCCCTTAGGCAAAGTTTTTGAGCCGCGCTACCAACTTAACCGGTGTTACGTGAATGTCTTGGTATTTGCCTTTTTTATATTTTATTTGTTAGCTTTAATTTTCAGATTTATGCGCGCTGCTCCTGCAGGCCGCAAGGACATTTTTAATGAGATTTCTCTAGCCATAGCACGTAGCAGCCAGGCACTGGAATTGAAAAAGTGAACGGGGTGGGCGGGAGTTTGTCTTCACTCTTAAGCGATGACAGACGCAGATTATGAGCCAAGCCAAAAAGTCACTGTGGTTAAGCAGCTGCTGCAAAACAAAATGAAAATGGCAATGGAAATGTGGAGTGGGAATGGGAATGGGAATGGTAAATGGCTAAAAGGGGCGAAGGGGCGAAGGGGCCGAATGAGCTTGTGGTCTACAGATTGAAGATTGAAGATGCTGGCTTCAAGTTTTGCACTTGGCTGGCGAAACTTCTGCTTCTTGCTGTTGTGCTAGTAAATTTGCGTTTTAGAAACCCAAACGAAATAAGTGGCAAACATTTTTGATTTGTTTTTGCGTCCAGCTCTAACTCTTTATCTCTCACTCTCTCTCTCGCTCTCTCACTCTGTCGGTCACCCTCTGTCTACACATATAACTATCTCGTTCTATTGCTATCCGCTCTGTTTGCCGGAGACACGCAACATAATTGACTCATTTATCAAGTGAATTTGTGGTCGGACTGTCTTATTTCGAGTACAGCTAGCAATTGCTTTTCCAACTTATTTTTTTTATGGGTATTTTATTTAGTTTTTAGTTTTGTGCTGAAAAATGTGCAATTCTTATGTAAATTCTCAGGCGTGTTTATTTAAATGAAAATTGCTGAACAGTTCCGAGTGCAAATAAAAATATTTTCACACTTAAACAAACGTTTGCAGTTGGCAAATATATTTTTATAATAAACATATTTAATGTAATTTAATTATTTTATCATAATATGCGAAGTATTATTATATAAAAATATTTAAAATATTAAAGAGTAGGAGCTGAGATGGACGGACTATGTTAAATAGTTTTCGAAAAGCTAAAAATCAGTTTTAACAGATTCTGAATATATTTAATTGAATCATATTTAAATATATATTATATTATAATATTTTAAATAAAATTATATATTATAAATTCTTTTATTTTAAATATTTTTATATTTTTCATAGAATTATATATTAAATATATATTTTTATATTTTATTTATTTTAATACTTTTGATTGAATTATATATTATATATTCTTATATATTTTTATATTTTTAATAGAATTATATATTATATATTTATTTTGATATTTTTAATATAACTTCATTCATCGCTCATTTTGAACAACTCTATAAATCACTCATATTTGGAGTGTTACTTTATTCCGCTTAGATTTAATTAAAAATTCCTATCCAAATGATATCAGATGAAACCCAAATGAATCGCATAGTTGCGCCAGTTTTTGGTTGTTCGATGCCGAGGCAAATGGAGCGCAGCATTCGACGCATAGCAACAATCAAATACAATTTTCATTAAGACTAAATTTCAATACTGCAGTGTGAATGAGAGAGAGAGAATGAGAGAGAGAGGGAGGGAGAGAGGAAGATAGATATAGACGAGGCCATAGATTTGTCATCGAATGTTGTTTATGCATAAACTTAATTGAGTTCAACTGAAAGTGTCAACTCATGTGACACACAGCTTCAATATACGCAAATGAGGCAGGCGACAGAGACAGGAAGAGGCAGAGAGTGAGAGAGAGCGAGAGAGAGAGGGGAGTTATATTTTTGTATAGACTGTCAAATGATTTGGCGCAAATGGCAGCTATTTAAATGTCTGCTAGGGCGAGAGCTAAGCCCAAAGGAGGTAATAGACAGAGCGGGGCGTGGCTGGGTTTGCGCTTTTGATTAGCAATTTGTTGGGTATTGTGCAAAGTTATATCACTGCATGATAATTGCTGTCATCAGGCAAACGCATAAAAATGACTGCATTTAGCATATCCGGCAGCTCAAACGGAAACGGAAGTGTAAAAGCCGCAGCGAAGCACACTCACACACACACACAGATACAGACACAGACACACAGAGAGAAAGAGTTTGAGTGTGTGTGCGTGTGCTAAATGTTTCGTGTCTGTCGTGTCTCGCTGTGTGTGGAAAAAAGTCTTTTGAGCCAAGGCGCATTTATAATTAACATAATGATGGCATTTTGCTAAACAGCGTTTTCCGCCTCGCCCGCTGTTACACATGTAACAAAAACACACACAAACTGAGAGGGACGAAGAGAGAGACAGAGAGAGAGAGAAAGGGAGGAGTGAGACTATACTTGAGTGTGTGTGCTGGCATAGTTGACATGAAATGCCAACTTAATGTCAGAAAGTTAACATGCCACTTGAAATTAACAAGCCCCAACCCAGGCAACGCCCCACACACTGAGATGGCACAACCCTTTTACGCCATTGTTGTGCGTCCTCTGTATGTGTGTGTGGGTGTCCTGTGAAGTGCTCGACGTGCGGCTCGTCAGGTGAGCCGCATTAAAAATGTAGAATTTTCATCTTTTAGTCAGCAATTGTAACCGTTTCTTTTTTCTGCCGTTCTGCTCTATACTGTTAAGTGCCTGCCTGTCTAAGTATTCAAGTGTTTGCGAGTGGTGGTTGTGTGTGTGTGTGTGTGTGTGTGGGTAGGGGTTGGTTTTGGAAGGCCTCTTTTTAGCATTGTTTAAAATTGTCGCGCACTTTGGCAACCACAACGTTGACAGGCGTCGTGTCCCTCATCCTTCATGCTGTCTACTTGAAACGCACATCTTACTTTCGAGCGGACCTGGCGCTCAGCTCAATTATGAATTTATGCCCAAGCGCATACCAACATAGACACACGCATTCATCTCTCATGCATAACTAACAATATGCAGCTGATTTCAGACTGCAGCAGCTTTTGAAAATTTGATGCAACTGCTGCCAATAATCGAAGCCATTTTGAAATGGCAAGCGGCCAGGCAGACAGCTACGCCCAGTCTATAGTACAACAGTACAGCCGACCCAAAATGTCGCAACGCAAGTTTTGTCATCTTGTCTTAGCCAAGAAAGCTGGTAGACAAAGGCAGCTGAGCGAGGGATTGAGTGCGTGATTGAGAACGTGCTGCATTATTCTGCTATAGAAATATGATGCATGTATGTCTATATGCTGGTTATGTAATCTCGTATGATTGAAGTGCTGCTAAGTTTGTATACTCTAGCTGCGGGTATTATACCTTATTTATGATGCACTACAGACGACAGCTATAAAGCAGACATATACACAAAATCCATTAGTAGATAAAGTGAAGTGGAGACATGCCTGTAGTAACGACATTTTAACAGTTTATGTGTCACAGTCTGTCGTAGCTAGGTACTATATAAAATAACGACACAATTAGCTAAACTCTTGAGAAAGAAAATATTTATATGAAATATATAAAAATATATAAAATATATTAAAATAATATTCTTTGTTATTCTTATATGTTTATATTTTATATATATTTATAAACATTTTTCTATTAACTAAATATATAAAATAACAATATTAACAATATGTATAGTTGTGTTCATTAAAATAGTAGTGCGTGAAAAAAATGCCACAAAATTTTAAAAACATTTATAAACATTTATATATAAATAATCTTAATAAATTGTTTTCAAAATATTATGTTTATCATAAAATTTTCTTGCCCAAAATTTCAGTCGCACTATTATTTTTATGAACCCAGCAATATATATTTATATACAATATATATTTTTTATAAATCATTATCATTATCAAAATTTGAAAAGCATTTTAGTTTCTCTCTTTCTATATGTCTGTTAGAGTATTTAGCTCGTCGCCTCTTTGTTTGGCTTTATGTTGTCTCTTTGTGCTCTCTGCTTTCATACACATCTGACTGCTCGTCAAAGTATTTGTAGCCATAGCTAAAAGATTGAGTGTGCTATTTTCAGCAGTATATGGAAAAAGTTGAAGTTGAGAAGAATTGACTTTTTGACTTGAGTTGCAGCTGCTTGAATTGTAGAAATTGAGCATGGCATTTGTACTTTGTTTTTGTCTAATGAAATAAAGTTTATGTGCAAAGAGCTAAAGTTGATTTCAAATATGGGTTCAGCTGTTGTTTTGTTTATTCTGAAATTCATATTTGCATATTTATGGTGAGAATTTGACCGAATAATGAAATATTATAAAATATTAATTAGAAAAGAATATAAAATTAATACAGATACAAATAAACATTTGCTGATGAGCTAATTTGGAATGCAAATACGAAGAGCCAAACACGTTAAATTAGTTAATATTGTTAAAATCAACACATTTTTATTATATATATATTAAATTTCAAATGAATAAAATCAACACCAGCCCAAAATACTGCCCAAACTCTTAAATGCTTAAATCTAATTTAATATTCACATTTCTAAGCAACGCAGGAGTGAAAAAAAAACGAAAAACGAAAAAATTAACTGCCAAGAACGAAAACCCAAATTGGTCGTTAGCACATTGTATGGCAGCATTGCAGAAGGGGGGCTGGAGGTGGTGGGGGCGGGGCGTAAAGAGGTGGGGGCAGCGAAAAGGTTGCTGCAAATTACACGTGACAAGCGGAATGGCAAGCGCCAAAAACGATGCTGCGTGATGATGATGATGATGATGTTTCGAGTTCAGCCCCGAAATGCTCATAAAATTAGCGGAGCAAAAGTAAAACATATGAGACACGATTTGAATTTGACACCATTAGCTTCATTTGGCGCCAAGACCAAAGCGGGCGTGCGGGGGCACAGACCGAAAATGACGCAGAAGGCGCCGAAGTCATTTACATAAGAGAGACTTCAAGTACGATTGTGTGGCAGTCTGTGTGTGTGTGTCTCTGCCAGAGGGGTATTTGAATTTTTACGGCTGTGCACTTTTTATCGATGCCTGTTAAAAAGATGAAAAAAGCACGCTGACTGGCATACTAAACATTTCTCTTCTTGTTTTTTTATGCCACACACTGATAAACGCACACACACACAGGCAGAGAGAGAGAGAGAGAGAGAGACACACGCACACCTAATTATGCGAGCTGCGATAGCGTTAATTATGCAGCGTGCCAGCCTAATTATGATTTGTTGCCAGGCAGCAGACGGAAGTGTAATGAAGAAAATGTTGCCTACTTGCGGGCGCTGGCATTTGTGCTTAGGCAATCAATAGGCCCATTGTATGTGGCAGGACGAAGGCCCGAAAACGCACTCGAAACTTGTTTCATTTTCTTGTTGTGCGCAATCTACAATCTGTGTGTGCGAGTGTGTGTGTGGAAGGCGGCATAAGGGGGCGTGTCAGCGTTTAGTGCGCCACTTGAGCGAAACAAAAGATGAAAAAGCGCAGAGCAGAAAGAACAAGAAACAGAAGCTGAAGCAGAAGCAGAAGGAGAGGCTAAGAACGAAGCAATGTGTATCTGACGGATGCGGTCGCAATTATGTTACAAAGCGTTGCAATTAGGCAAACTGTAAGAATGGGCAAGCGTCCAGCTACAGTGAATACATGCGCAAGCATGTCGCGCTAACTTCAAATATATATGTAGCTAAATATATATAAATGTATGTCTATGTGCATGAGGATGTGTATAGAAAAAGCAGCAACTTCCGTCGTTGTCCTCATCAACACTTGAGTGCACTTTCTTTGTGTGTGTGTGTGTGTAAAAGAAGCATTCATATTGCAGCACAAAAGTTGTCTGCTTAACTGTAGATGTGCGTTTGTCTCTGTGTGTGTTGAAACGTGTTCAATTGATATTTTTGCACGCGCCGCTTTTGCTCAAGAAGTTATAAAAAACAAGAAGCGGGAAACTTGAGCCAAAAACAAAAAAAAAAAAGAGAGAAGAGAGAAGAAAGTAAGCAACTGCAATATTGCTTGCTTTACACTGTGTGAGTGCCAAAAAGGCAGACAGGTCTAAAAATACACACACACACATAGACAGAGTTGCACACCCAGAGGGCACTTGAGCATGTGTAAGCAGCAGCCACTCAGCTATAGCTCCTGCTCCAACTCCAGCTGCAGATACTGCTCCGTCTCCTGCTTCATGCTACAGCTCTCTGGCTTCCAACGGTGGCAACTGCCACCTTTTGCACCTTGGCATAAGCTGCTACTTTGGGGCAAGTTTTACTAGTGTGGCAAGCCAAACAAGTGCCTGTTACTCATATTGATTGCTAAAACCCGGACCAAAAACTTATTGGCATACCCCAACATAGCACATAAAGAAAAATGAAGAAAAAAATAACAGAAGCTGATGTGGCGCTGAGCCTGTGCGAAGACGAAGTCAAAGTACTCTAACAGTAGTAACAATAAATTTGCATGCAAAGTTTTCAGAAATTATAATATTTTGTATCAAGAAAAGTATGAAGATTTATGAAAAGAATTGAGGAAAAGGATAAGGAAAAAGGATACGGATAATATACATAATAAGGCGTGAAGAATCAGATAATACTAAAGTTATTAACAGATGAGATAAACAAATCTATAAAATAAGGATTTTAGTTTTAGTTCTAAGTCAAAACGAACCATAATTCATGATTCCTGTTAATATGTCTCTTACAGACTTTGACAATATTTCTTAAGTGTTAAATAATAGCCCATTGCTATGGTTAAAACTATGTTTTCACTACATTCAAATGTCCTTCTAGCTGGCAGAGTGTATTGGAAAAGTAGATGAAATTTTGGCATTGCTCTCAAAAATTGGCCATGTTTTTCATTTGGCTGTCACACGTTTGCCAAAGACGTCGCAGCAAACCATTTACCTGTAGTCAACGGCAATCCCCACTGCAAGCTGCGAGCTCCACTCTGAAGCTGCATATTGAAATTTTATTGCATTTGGGGCAGTCCCTGGGCTAGGCAGAGCGATGTAATAGGAGTAGGGGTAGGCACACGGGACATTCAGTCAAGCGGCACAAATTCAAACATTTGTGTTGCTGAAATTGAAAAAGGTGTCGAGGCTGCAAATGAAAAATTATCCAATAGATGGAAACGGGAAAGTCAGCGTTGCAGCGGATGGGGAAAACAGCGAATGGTCAGCCATGATAGCGGACTTTTTGTATCAATTTTTTGTTGTTTTTGTTTCCCTCCCGTTGTACTTGTTGTCTGGCCAATTTACAGAGAACAGGTATACAGCTAGATGGATATTGTATGAAATATGTGTGCGGGTGTGCAGTTTTTGGCAATTGTTGTTGTTGTTGTTGTTGTTGTTGCTGAGCTGTTCTCATTTTTGCTATTTGTATTTTTAATTGTAAAATATGCTGATATATCGCATTTTTTATACACCTAATTAATGGCGTAATTCATTGATTTGCATACATCATTTTTTTTTATAAATGGCCTTTTAATGCATGTTCTTAATTAGCTATCAAGTTTTTTTTTATTATTTTTATTTTTATAATAAATTAACATCAGTTGATATGCTGAAAATAATGGTTAAATTTAAAACAGCTTTGCTGAATTTCACATTTAACCATTTTTATGCACACTTCAAAGAGTTTCATTAAATAAATGCATTCATTATTAATTGACTCAATGAAATTTGTGCATTTATTACAACATAAATAGAATTTGATTATCTCTAAAAAATATTAGAATGCTGTTAATTTATACATTTTAAATGTAGTTAAGCAAAAAATCTACTCTTCAATGGGATTTCCATACAGGAAATTTAGTGAATTTAAGTCAAATCCGATTTTTTTCGACTTGGTTTTGGTTCACAGAAAGAAAAAAAATGTTTTGCTCATGGTGAACTACAGTTTTATCAGCTATAACAATATTTTTCAACCATAGCCACTATTTCATATTTTTCAATAAATGTCTTTCTTTTTCATGTCATCTCAATTTTTGCTCTTTTCTGTTACTTCAACAACGAAATGTTAGCTTCGAAACTGTCATCAATCTGACTAAAGTCACAACATGCTACAAAAATCATATTCTCGCTGTAGTCGACTTTTTTTTTGTTATTTTGTATTGTTTGTTTTGTTTTTTTTTTTTTTTTTTTCATGTATGTTTCGAATCAGATACATTCGCACTGGCTCTGGTTGGCAATTTCTATCTCGGGCTTGGCCCGTTCGTCTGTTTTGTGCGTGTTTGCGAAATTTATCTTTTCATTTTGATGCTGCTGCCATGCATTTATGCAAACATATGCCGCGTGAAGAGACATCGACTAAAAAAAAAAGAAGAAAGAAGAAAATATTAAAAAAAACACTAAAAAACAACGACGCGTAGACAGTCGAAAAAGTTTGGCCAGCTAAACCCCCCAAACCCCAAGTTAGCCTAGCAGCCAGCTGTCAGCAGTCAGCAGTCAGCAATCTGCAGCAAGCACACAGTCAGACAGATAGAAAATTGTGGCTTGGAGGCGTTCGGCTAGAGGCATGTGCTATGTGGCATGTGGCATGTGGCATGCAGCAGGCTGCAACCTAAAAGGATGATGACATTTTGGGCCGCCTGCCATTTTGGGCCTGTTTCATGCTCAGAGTTGTTTGTTGTGTAGCTAATGCGTTATAAGCACTCGCAGCAAGCGTGCTCTCACTCTGACTGTCTCTCTCTCTCTCTCACACCTGACTAATGCTCTGGATTAATTATTCATGCATAAAAGCTATAAAAACAGCTGACTCGAAGGCTAAGCCCACCCTTGCGTTAAGTAAATTTCAATAATTCTAATTTTGAGCAGCAGCAGCAACAAAAAAGTACTTGGGAGGGCCAGCCATGTGGAGCAGTTGCGTGTGGCTGGGCTAACAAAAGCAGGCAACACCTGCCCCCATGCTGCTCGGAAAGCCTCACTGAATGTTTGCCCAATGTAAACAAAGGCACAGACATCAAGCGGCCAGGACGTAGCACACACACACACACACACAATCAAGCAGAGGCTATCATTATACCAGCAGCTTCCCTGCCAGCCCCATCTTTCATGCCCGTTGCCCCCTCAGGAAACGTGCAACTCACGTCGTTTTGTTGTTTTGGCTTTTTCATGCACCATTTATATAACCAGACCAAAAGCGTCTGCTCTGGCAGCTGTTCCGGCTACAGCTCCGGCTACTACTGCGACTACGACTACCACTACCAAGCCCCTCTCTCTCTCTCTCTCTCTCTCTCTATGCTTGGCCTCAGCTAGAGTATTTGACGTGTGCTCGTTTATCATTCATTTTGCGCTCGCTTACTCGAGTCTCCTCAAAACTGAACCTAAAACATTAAATTTTAGCACGTTCTGTGTTAACGTGCGCTCATTTAGGTGTGGGTGGTTTCTTTTGCATCGGTTTTGGCCAATGTCTTGGCATTACGCACGCCATAAAGCTTAGCCTTAACGCGAATCATCCCTCTGCCTTATGCCCATCTACTCTACGCTACGCTTCCCTTGCCTGTCAATTCCTCTGGCATAATGAAGTTAAGTGACGGCGCGTCAAGGCGGCTTAACAATTTACGCTGCCAGAAATATTTCACTAAAAATAACAACAACGAGAAGGCAAGGCAAAAAATATAAAAAATTAAGCAATATATAAATAAACAATAAAGTTAAATTGAAGCTGAACTCCTGAGCATTGTCCGGGAAGTACTCGTAAAGACCTTAGCTTGGGGCTTAGCACGTTGAGAGTCTCAGCTCTGACCGAATGAATTATTTATGTTAAATAAAACGAATAAGAATTGAAGGGTTGAAATGTTGTGCTGATTGTTCTCTTCTTTGTTTTACTATTATTATATCTTTTAACTTATTTCAATAAGTATTTAATATCATTTTCTAAAGATTCTATATTATATAAAAAAAGATAAATAAATATAATATAAATAATATAAAACAAAGACATAATAAATGATTTATCAATAATATTAATATTGATAATTGAGAGTGAGTGAGCTGAAAGAAACATCTCCGCATTTGATGCATTCATGATCTGAACTGCGTTTATTATTACTGAAAATCCTGGTCCCAACAGGGAAGTCCCTTTATTACTTATCTTTTTATTTATTAATACATCAATATATCGTCAAAGGTTGCTCATCTGAAAGCTTTGCAAGTTCCAGCTCTTAATACCCAAACCAAACCTCACAGATTCACAAACAGATTCTGTTTTTTAAGTTTCCTAATTCGTGATGAGTATCCATGAATATAATCTTAAATAATTAATGTAAACTAAATATTTAATCTAATTTTTTTAAATATTTAACTTATTTAAGACTAAGTAAGCGCAGCGTTCTCTAAAAATTTCTTGCATCCGTTTGCTTAAAACAATATTTTAAACGCGCTTTCACGTATGTTTGATTTGGATTAAGTTATACAGTTTTTTAGAAGTTTTCGCGTCTGAGATGTTTTTCATTTATGTTTTAATTATATAATTTTTTTTGTGCTCAAATGAAATTTTATGAGAGATTTATGCAGCTGGCGCTTTTAGTGCTGCAGCAGCGCGAGGCGCCACAAGCTTGAACAAAAATAAAAATACGCCAGGCTCCACTCATAGTTGAAATAATTTTGTTTATAGCGCAAACATTTTTATGCTCTTGGCGTTAGGCTACAACGGCAGCGGCAGCAGCAGCAACAGCAACAAAAGCCACGTCCGCGGCCATTAATTTCCAGGCAGGTGCAATTTGATTACGCAACGCGGAAAAAAATATCAGCAACAAGTAACAAGCAACAAGAAGAAGAAAACAGCTTATTTATTTATTTATTATTCATGTTGAAGCAAAGCTTTTAAACAATTACGCATTTCGGCCAGGTGAACAACTGCCACGCCCACACCACTAGCCGAACGTAAACAAAAAGGCACTTTGGCGACATTTAAAATTCAATAAACATAATTAAATGGGCGAAAAAATGCGGGAGTACCCCTATGCCAAATGCATATAGCCAGAAATATGAAAACTTTTAATGTTTTCTAGCTGTCAGATTTAGCTGATATTGTTGCTGCTGCTGCTGCTGCTGCTGCTCTGCTGCTGCTGCGTGTATTTCGGCTTCTAATGGAAAACTTGTTTAAAAACTTTTAAATTAATTTTATTTTCGCCCCGGCTACAACTGTCTCGCCCATTGTTGAGCTAGCAGCCCGAGTCGAGGGTCCGAGCTGGCAATTAAAATAACAATATTCCATGCAGTTGGCCCTTATCTAACATTTGTAACTGTATCTCTTTCTATATATATATATACATATATATATGTGTGTGTGTATCCTTTGCTCTGTATATCCTTCTGTGTCTGCTTCACTTGACACCGTTTTCGAGCTAAGCCAATTGTCCGGGCAGATTTCAGATTTCGACCCCAAATACACACAAAGAGCTGCATGAAAATGTGCAGAAAAGATGCACAGATAATTTGTAAAGCTAAGAAATTACTTTATTTTTTCACCAATACACAATTAAATATATCTGTGTAAATATAAATACGTTTATATATATACAGTCAGTTCTTTAAGCCAGGGCAAAGTTGACACCATCAGCATCATTTGACCTTTAATTCTAGCTAGAAGTTTGTCTTCTTTGCTTAACATTATTAAAATTAAAATTTGACTTTGAAGATTCTAAGGCTACTTATGAAGTTAGTTAGTGATGCTCTTACAATGACTGAAAAATATATAAAGGTTTCTTTTATTATTATATACATATTGTTCAAGCATCAACATGGCATTCAGCAAAAGTGTTGTGTCTCAATCATCTGGTCTTTCGAACCATATGGAACAGTTGAGTGAGCTACAACATGCTGCACTTCGTTGTATGAGTTAGGGCGATCCATGCTGAACTGTTCATTGCTCCGAAAAGCGAACCAATAGCTGCATAAAAGTTGCATAGAATGATTGGCTTATCAGCTCTTCGCACTGTGTAGAGTATCTGCTTGTCGGGTAATCTGACAAGATCACTCTTACTTGTGCTTACTTATAAAAAATTTATAAATAAAAAATAAGGCTTATTTTTCATAAAATATTGCAAAAATCTTACAAGTCATAAATATCTCAATATTAAAAATATTAATTAATAATTAATATTATAAATATCTTAGTCAAAATGTAAGCAACATACTAAGTTTCTATAGACTTTCCCATTAATATTAGCTATACACACTTGTGTTTGCCAACCTATTTACTTGACTGAGTTTCAATTTTAAAACAGTCTTGGCTCAAGTCATAAAGTAAACTGATCTGAAGCCTGTACCTGTTGCTGCTGCAGCTGCAGAAAAAGCTCTGCATCTTTCAGCTTAGCTCTCTTCTCGCTCTCTGGAGCGAGCTTAGCCAAGCAGCCAGCTGTAAAAACTCAATTGTGGTCGAGTGTTTAACGAAGCATGGCTAACGAACTCTGGCCAAAAAGGAATGCAACATAATCTGAGCTAAGAAAATATGTAAAACTTTTGCCTTTTCTTATTATTTCATTGTAAACTTTCTTAAATACATCTTCACACACACACAGCTATATATACATATATGAAAATTTATTGGTGTATATATCACAGTAGAACTTTTGCTGAAACAAACTTTCAATTTGGAAATTTTCAATTTCCCGAAACAAGTGACAAAAACTTTGCCACATATGAACTTGCAGGCATGCAAAAATTTTCTACACCAAACTAAAGTTGACTACTCGAACTGCAAGATCTGCCATATACAATATATAAATATATATCTATATATATATATGTATGTGTTTATCATGATTGGCGCTAACTGACGCTCGTCTGGGTCGATATAGCTTTAGGCAGTTGTAACGTTAGACACGCAAGCTGGGCCGCTCCTGTGCCCCATGCCTCATGCAATATAGTACACTGTCCTGCACGCTGTTTGACCTCAGGGTTATAGAATCCGGTCTGACTCGGGTGTTGTGCATTTTTAATGTTTGTTTGCTGTCGCTGTGTCGCAGTTTATTGTTTTTGTTTTTTTTCTGTTTCAGCTTTGGCTTCTTCGTTTTGTTTTTGTTTTTCTTTCCTTTTTTTTTTATTTCGGATTTTCTTGCTGTTAATTTTTATTTCGCTATTTGTGTGTGTGTGTCGGTGTGTGTGTTGCCGCAATGTTGACGCTAGTTGTAGAACACGCACACTTTGAACCCTGGGCCAGGGACAACATGAACAAAAGTGAGTTAAAGACTGTCAACAGTTGCTTGACTATGCGGTTACCTGTAGTGGCAGATATGGCTAATACCGAAGACTAAAGGCACATTTAGATAGTTGCAAATTGTTTGTGAAGTAAATTTTATTCTTATTAAATTGTGCATAAAATGTTTACCAAGCAGTCCAGTGTAACTCTAAATTACTTAAGAATATAATACATTTCTTTAATATTAGAAACCTCAGTTAATATGTTAACAATTTTGTGCCATTTGTAAATAAAATATATACCAATATTATAAAATAATTTATTAAATAATTTATATTGAAAGTATATGCATAAAAGGTCTCTTGAGCGTTAAGAATAGATATTTGAGCTGCCACTATTTGCTCGCAAACATGGCTAGCTGCCCGTTGGACAACGACAGGGTATATAACATGTATATATAAAAAAAGTGACCAGCTGGCCAAGTGTGCTGTGTATATGCATGTGCGTGTGCGTGTGTGCTGGAGTGTTGGTGTATTGGTGTGTGTGTTAACACAACAAACTTTCCAAATTACATTTTGTGTATTTTGTTTTTCCAATTGCCTGCAGTCCATCGTTGTCTGGCCTCTATAAATATGCTATAAAAACACAAGTCGAATAGGGGCATAAGGTGGGTCTGTTGGGGAGGGGTCTGTGTGCTGTGGGCGGGGCAAGCGTCATTTAAACGCTGCCAATTAACAAAGTAAATTGCGCAAGTTGTTTTTTTTTATGAGGCGCTTCGCCCAGGTTGACATTTGACGGATTTAAAACCAAGCCCTTATTAATTTTTACTCAGTTTTTAACGTTTGCTCCGTTTCTTTCTCTCTCTCTCTTTGCAGGTATGTATCTATTGATGGCTGATGGCTCAGATGTTAACATGCAAACGCCATTTTGTGGGCGAGGCGCAGTGGTGGCGGGTGTGGAGGCGTGGCGGCAACATCCGGCGCCCACTTTAATGCAGCCGGTTTTTTAACTTTTCATCTGGTGGAAGCTGCTGCAAAAGTTTATAACATGCTGTCATTATGGCCAGGCGACACTTTGTGACAACCACCCGCCGCCCGCCACTTACCACTTCCTCCATTTTGTTTTGCAAGCGAACAACTGTCCGCCCCGTCCGCCCACTAATTTCTTCGACATTTATTTTTGTGCTTTTGCGGTAAGTTTTCGGCGCGTTTTGCGGACAAAGTTTCAAGTGTTGCTTTCAAATGTAATTAAAGTGCCCCGCCTCGGCGCCCCGCCTAGCAACTCACCCACGAAATTATTGCAGCGTTAGAAAAGGTTCAAATAATCAAATGAAACACAATTTATGCGACTTAAAGTTCTTAAAGGCAGTCAACAACTAATTTGTAGCATCAAATGGAAAGCAAATAAAATGATCAGTGCAACGTGTAAATGCTTAACAAATTGACATTTGCCACACGCCAACACACACACACACACACCAACACACATGTTGCCACATGTAGCGAAGCTCGAAGGCGTCAAAAGGCGTCTGCGTCCTGCCACTTATGCTTACTGTGCACGTAGGCGATAATGTTTGCCTGCCAACTGAGCTGAGACAGCGGCAAACAAGAGGCTGACGAGCGGGCGGGCTGGCGGGCTGGCGGTCGGGCGGTCGTGTGGCAAAGGGGCAGCATCTGCTGCTAGTCCTTAAAAACTGCAAAATAGTGAGACGTGGCACATGCCACAAGGCCTAAATGTCTGCCACATCAAACACACGTTTTATACATGCTATTTTGCGAGCGTGTACACACACGCACACACACACACACAGACAGCTCACAGTCTACACCTCTATGGTCCGCTTCCCGCATAAATCATTCTGTTTATCAACATCATATGCTAAAGTTATGCGAGCTGTCAACCTTTTGAGCTCTCTCTCTCTCTCTCTCTCGGGCGGCTTTTCAATATTTATCAATAATTTATTTAGCGCACGCCCGTGCGTATGCCATACATTTTTCATATGCCATTGCTTCAATGTAATTAACCAATTTGTTCATTAAACTGACCTTTGTGTAAATATGCGTACCATCATATACACGCACACATATACCTATCTATATATATTGTATATATAAATATGTATACATATATCTATATGTATCTGCTCGCACACATAGCACACATAAATCGCGCCATACTTCAATTAAATATTGACTTTATTACGCGACCCGCGTCTATCGTCCAATAAACTGTTTAATTCAATAAAATACAGTGAATATTGCTTAAGTGTATCTGCCACACAGGTATCATAAAATTAAATTAATTGGAGTATTGCTGCAGCTATGACTAAAGCTATCTAGCTTTTATCTATTGAAATGCTAATAAAAAGTTAATTAGATATTTCTGTACTTCAAATGAATATCTGAATGAATTTAGCTAAAGACAAAGATAAGTTTATAAGAGATAAATCAGCAGATAAAAGTAAAGGAAGTAAATGTTAAAGCAGCCACCGAGCACTTCAAGACTTAGCAAAAGAAATACTAAATACTAATACTATTGAATTATTAAAAAAATATATATATATATTTCCACCTACATCTCCAACGTATACATTTAATCTTATTAAACACAATTATAATTTGTTAACTTATCTAATCGATGTGTAATTGCTAACTCACATGAACGTAATTAATTCAATTGATTCGCTTATTAAAAGTCACTTTAGCGAGCGTTTACTGTAGCTGGTCGTAAACCATTCGACCATAACGGTCTCTTCTATTTATATACCTAACTCCCGACCCCGTTTATTTTCCTTTTTGGCCACGCATTCAGCGCATTGTCACGCAAGCCGCAGTATAGAGGCATATAAAAACTCTCTCTAGCACAGCTACAAAACCAGATATTTATCTGGCCTTATTGACAATAGCGTTTTGTCGATTGCTCAAATAAATTATGCCCTTATCAATAAAAGTCTGCGCGCTGTGCGTTGCTGTACCAGTCTACCAGTCTAGCAGTCTAGCAGTCTAGCAGTCAACCATGGCTTGCTCTTGCATGGCCCGCCTTGTTGCGCTCTGTTCGTGTCTTACTACTAGTCCCGTGTGCCATGTGCCTGGGCGCTGTTGCTACGTGATGTTGACTGTAACTGGCACAAGATTTGTTATGCCCATAATTTGAGTCAGGCCAAAATCAAGTGGTTTATATTTATTCGCATTTATGAGCTGTTGAGCCAAAGCGAACGAAACTCTATAAATCTTTAAAGAGCATCGCCTTTTACAAATCGCACAGAGGGTATTCTAATTTCATCATGGTATTTGTGCGTAGCAGTTGATGGGCTAATAAAAGCACAAATCTCTCATATCTAAAGTACGAAAGTCTATGGCTATGTAAAAGAAATGATTCTTGGAAAATTGATATGTGATAAACTGAGTTTTTGCAGCTCAGCGTTTGTATACTTGACTAAAATTGATAGACAATGACTTTTTTCAATATTATTTTTCAAGAGAATTATATTTTATTAAAATAAATGTTGTTAAATACAAAAATTAATCAATCATAAAAGCAATATACCAAATATTATATTATTATATATATAATCAAAATTTATTCTTAATCCTAGCAAAACATCATCGAAGGTGAACATTTTTGAGCTCAACCTCTTTTATATACAAATATTTTTATTAGCTAAATTTATTTTTGAGTTTTAGTTTTTAGAGTCACCCTCTCTAAAAACCTCTAGACTATATAAACTATATCAAACACATCATATGCCGCTCAGAAGCTAGAGTATTTGCCAGTCTTACGCACGTATTCAGCTTCTCGGGCTGGTGGCTGTGTCTGGGTCTGGCCTCGGCTTGAGGGAGCGCTGACTGTTTGGTCGAGACAAATCAAAAATCAAATTGCTTAAGTGATTTTTCATTTTGTGCTTTCACCTTGTTACGTTAACATAATTTTAGCGCCACTTCAAACAAACAGGAGCCAACGTCAAATGGCAGCATAAGTGATTTCCACCTCTCGTTCAACTTCTTGTTTTTTTTTTTTTTTTTTAATGCTGTTGCAAGGCCCAGCACCCGCAACGCTCCACTTTGATATATATTGTTGTGCACAGTTTTGCCCCAGCTACCGGCGGAATGCCACGCCCACTCCAGCTACAACCCCCGTGTGGCAAGCAAGCCGTCATTTAATTTTATCGTGCGGAAGTTCTAAGTGCAATGTTTTTGCCGTTGCTGTATTTGTTGTTGTTGTTGTTGTTGTTGGACAGGTGTGTGCGTATGTGTGTGAGGGTGTGTGTGTGTATGTGTATGGGTGCTCAGAACGACATTGCTTAAAAGCGCGCTAAAATGTTCAATTTACGTTTGCTTTCTTTTGCTTTTCATTTATATATTTGGTTTTTTTCCCTTCTTATTTTTGAGGAACATTGAAAATAAATTGAAAAATGTTGGCTCCCCCTCATAAAAGCTTGTTGACAACACAGCATAACAACAACAACAACAACAACAATGTCTACTATATATGATAAATAAAAGCAAATGAAGAGCACCATCAGCTACATTGTCCAATATAAATTTATATTTATTTATTATGATTTTCCATTTTTGCCAATTCCGCAATTTAAAATGCGTTGACTTCTTCTTCTTCACTCGAAATTGGCACAAAATGCGCCCAGCCACGCCCCCAAACACACAGTCTTTATTTACATATACATATATATTTTAAATTTTGTTTTTCTTTTTTGGTTTATTTTGTTTTGGTTTTACAATGCAAACAACAGAAGCGAAATAAAGCAAATGGAAATCTGTTAATATATTTATATGGATTGAAAAAACACGAGGCCGAGGGCAATTTGTGCCGGCCACAGGCTAGGCGCCAAAATAAATATGAAAAAAATGCCGCAGTGCACGGATATAATATGATATGATATGGACATACATTGGCTTTTTATGCTGGCTTACGTGCACAGTTTACTTTTGGCATGAACTATGAATTTATGGTTAATAGATGAACTACCAAGGGGAATTTGTGAGAAAATTGCTAGGGAATCGAACAAACAAGGAAATTCCTTGGTGAAGGAAATTCTACTCTAACATATAATGTCATGATTAAAGACCTATCGTAATAAAGTATTTAGAATAGTATTTTGGAAGCCTGGAAATTTATAGATATGAAGAAACTTCAACTTCAACTAATAATGACATTGAAATAATAATAAAATGAACAATATTAATAATAATACTAATAATAACATGAAAAATATTAATAATATTAAAAAAAATACTAATAACAATAAGAATGATTATCAAAATGGTAATGCTATAGAGAACTATAATGATAATTTTAGTTTTTCGGGTCAGGCCCATCATAGAAAACACTTCTTCTACAGATATTCATGACAATTTAGTTCCGATGTGTCCAAATTCTTTTGCTATTGCTGCTTACCGACTGAAAACATCCTTCTCTTGAGCTGCCTTCCTTCTTCTATGTGATATAATTTTATGTGATATAATCCCAACGTCTAGATCCCACTTTTTCTGCCGCAATAACATAAGCCATTGTGCATTGTGATCTGTGCACATTTGCTCCATTATGGTCTTCATCTTGCTCTGCTGTAGGTAACCATGATCAGAGAAAATTTGTGTCAAATACAAAGACACCTCAGCGTGCTTTCTATTAACTATTCATGTTTTATGCATACTTAAGTAATTTTCGATTAAAATGTAATTTGTAAGCAGAGTTCCTGGCAAAACAACTCAGAAGAACTATAACAGTTTTCTTCTTTCTAGTAAAACGCACTTCCCTTGAATTATTTTTTCTACGAAATGGCAATCAGAAACGTAAATATTGTGTCAAATAATGTACGCAGCTGTTCCCCCAAAAATAAAATATATACTCGAGCATGTACTTGAGAAAGGCTTCTTCATAGAAAAATAATAAAACCATTTATGCCTGGCAAATATATCATATATCAATGTGTGTCCTTCGCAGAACAAGCAGCTCAAGACTGCAGCAAGAAGAAAGTAAACAAAAATAAAGTATAAAATACTAGCTGTACCCGGCCACGCTTCGCTGTGACATATTGTGGTTGCACGTATAAGAAATAAGGAACACAACAAAGCATAAGTTTTAAATGCGTTTAATTTTGTAATACTTGGGGATATACACTATTTTTCGTTTTTCCATTCTCGGCATAAATATAAAGACAATCTTGTGGGTATCCGAGGGCATCATATCAAGTGCTGTTTTGAATAAACACACCAAATGGTTCCGATTGTGGAGGAGCTCCTGTAGCCGCAAAATGATGGACTTTCTTACGGAGGTGTGTATTCTAGATCGTGCATCCGCTTCGTCTCTATCATCACCGATAAAGTACATTTGAAGAAATTTATGTTCACTGTCTGGGAACGGGAGTAGGGCGCCCGCTTTGTGATATATTTGTCCTTTGACTTTGAAAGTTGGCATGAATTGGGCAGTCACAATTTCCGCCCCAAATGACGTCATTTGGAAGCAAGAATTATATCGCCTAATGTTTGATAGGAAATGCTTCGATTCAGCAGTAGATCCATCAAGTAGAGTTCGCAGTGGCTCTGGTGGTGCTTCAAGTTGTGGTAATTTGATTTTGCCCCCAGCACCACACATTCCGTTCGTTTCATTTTTGAACTTCAGAGCCTGACAGTAAGTGCAGACATGACTCATCTGGCCAATGACGACATGTCGGCTGCGGCTATAATCAACAGCTGGGTCATAGCGAAATGCTTTACGATGGCATTCCTCAAGTCGATCTAGTGTTATCTGTGCTCGGGATTCAGATACCCTCGCCCTATCGTGTTCATTTCTTTGCGAGCGAAGCAAATGTGTAACTGCAGACCGCCTCTCTCGTAATCGCAAACGCTGATCCTCAAGCCTGGCTGCGCGGCTTTCAGCTGGTTCTATAATCATCCTCTGCCTGCTCCTCAGCCGGTCTGTCTCCCGGACCAATTCCCGTTCTTCTTCAGTCCTATTCGAAACATTTCTTCTGACGTTTTCTGCGTTGCGAGTACGACGACCCAAATTCGCTTTTTTAGGGGGCATTATTTCGATACTTACTTTTTGACGAACGTATACAATCACGGCGCGATCACACAAACGTCTTTCGATAGAAAACAAAATTGTATGCAGGTAATTTTCGAGGCAATTTCTATTTTAGTGAATGTGATCAGGAACATGCAATGTTTCCTGCCACGTGGCTCACATGTGACTGCGGCGGCTGTCAGCTGATATGGGTGTTGCTCTCGCTCCCAGCAGGTGGCGCTGCGGTCAGTGCACAGGGGGCTGGTATAAAAAAAATTCACAATTAAAGCACTTTAATCAAGATTCTTGCTGTTGGAAATGAACAAATATATTATTCAATTATCTGTAATTCGGTGCAAAAATTGGGAATAATATTTTCCAATATGAAAAGCAGTACCTTTGTAGTACATGAATAAATTGATTATAATTGTAACTTTGTAACTAATTCCAAATAACATATCGCTGATACTTACTTTTTGACGAACGTATACAATCACGGCGCGATCACACAAATGTCTCTCGATAGAAAACAAAATTGTATGCAGGTAATTTTCGAGGCAATTTGTATTTTAGTGAATGTAATCAGGAACATGTAGTTGCCTACCACGTGGTTCACATGTGACTGCGGCGGCTGTCAGCTGGTATGGGTGTTCCCATCGCCTGCAGCAGATGGCGCTGCGGTCGAAGCACGGCGAACCGCTATAAAACCCATTTTATTCGCGCTAGCGGGTGTGATATCGACATAAAAAGTAGCCATAAACCGAGCTGGCAGTTGACTCCATAGTGTGTCAAAATTTGGGCGCAATCGGTTCAGTAGTTTTCGAATCCATAGATGTTGGAGAAACGAACATAACATTTTTATATATATAGATAAATAAAAAACAAAAAAAAAACTGAAGGCTGCGGAAAGCCAAGTAAAAACATTTCCTGCAATTTGCACGCTGCATGGAACATTTGTGCGCATATTTTAAATACAGGGCATTATGTTTTGAGTGATTTACGGCACAAGAACTAAAGAAACAATACCAAAAAAAAAGAGGAATAATAATAAAATAGAAGAACAACATTTTTTGCTGTTTCTCTTCAGTTTTGCCCCTTGTCGAGCTGCAGCTGCTGGGAATGATTTGTGTCGGAAACTTTGCACGGCCAGCGTCGGGGCTAATGTTAATGCAAAAAAGTATACTGTACAAATTGTTGCGACTGCTACTGAGGCTGCCGACGCCAGAGCCAAAGCAAAAGCAAAAGGCAAAGCCAAAGCCAATGCCGACGCCATTAATGTCGCCAGCAAACTTTAGATAACTAATTAGACGAAAGGCGAGTCATAGACCGAGTCCTGTCACGGCTGTAGCTTTGTGCCAACCTTAGCGCAGCTAATTACATTTAATGTGTCGACTAAGCAACTGCAAAGTGTGGATAGATGGCAAACGCTTATTAAATAGGAGTATGGCAATGACAGACTAGCAGCTTACCCTATAAGAATCATATGAGAGGGATAGATAGTATGACTTACTATTAGACTACAGCTACATACTCAAACCAATTCTGTACACAATATACCCCATTTCGAGCTCCCATTACAGGGCATATGCTTAGCACTTGCAAGCAAAGCACGTAGCTTCTTGTACAGCTGTGCCTGTGCCTGTGTAGCTGTAACTGTAGCTCCTTAAGTGTTATGCAGGAGCCGCCGCCTGGCAACGTGTGCTAAACTTAATTATAACTAATTTGTGGCATATGTGGAGAGCAGACTGGCCAAGTGAGTGTAGGTGGGCAGTAGGGATAGAATGGGGCACAGGTAATATAGAAAAAGTGCCAAACAAGCCGCAACTTTTGTGGCTCAAGTGGCCATTAAAGCATTAAAGCCGAGCACACACACACGCACCGACAAGCGTACAGCTTACTTCTAATGATATAGCAATTAGCCATGAGTGTGTCTGCCAGTGTGTGTGTGTATGTGTGTGTGTGCGTGTGGGTGTGAGTTCGTGTTGTGGCATATGCTCAAATTAAGCGCCCAAAACTATGCAACACTAATCGCATTTTGTGCGAAATATGCGCGCGCGTTTTCTCCCTCTCTCTGTCTCTTTTGCTCTCTCGCGCGGTAGGCCCAAAATGCATTTGCATATTTATTAACGTTGATTTCAAGCGCTCGCGCGTGTCCTTTGTCCTTTAGCCTTGTTGGCCCCAAAAGCGCTACGCTAACATGGCCAGCCAACTGCCCAGTAAAATGATTGAAATTAAACCACAAGCATACATAAAAAATCGCTTACGCTTAAAAGCGATGCCAGATCCCAGCAACCCAACGCTCTGTCTCTGTCGCTCTCTCACGCTCTATCTCTTTTTATCCGTTGGCCAATGAATTCACGTAACCGCATAAAATCAAACGAAATAAGCCAAGCGCCGGCAAAAGTGGCAACAAAATGCACTTTATACCAGCTACCAAGCCCAGCCGCAGCCAACTTTATACGTGCCCCAAAGCCAACAGCTCACCCCTTGTTGCAGCAGCCCCCTCTGCCATCCGCTCCCACGTACCCACCGACGAGGTGTAATAATGGCCAAAGGCTGTTCCGGCACGCACGTGCCCACCAATGCAGCCAATGGACCAAAAATGGTTCTGGACTTCGCCACCAAATGCACAATGAAAATGCTGAGCATATTCGGAAAATGGAAAATGGAAAATGGCAACGGATCCAACACGGCAAATGCAACTAACCAAGTTAAAGGCAACTTTTGCCCATAAATGTTGCCAACTACCCTCATCAAAAAACAGGAAAAAAGAGAGAAAAAAGAATAAAAAAAAATGCGGAAAGTATCTACAAACCGTTGAGCAAATCGTATGAAAATCAAGTTGAACATTTTGTTGAGGTTGAGTCGAACTGTTGAACACTCCAAATAATGCTGCAGGCCACCAAACCAACTAGCCAAACGGACGGTATGGTGGGGCAGGCACTGGTGCTGCATCGGTGTCCAGTTAAATGTTTAAATACCCAAGTGTTGCTTTACCAGAATTTATGAAAGCTCTCAATATGAGGCAATAATCGGAATTGGTTGAAACTTGATACATGAATGTGAAAAAGATGAGTAAACTCAATTTAATTGTAATCTAGTTAGATTAATTATTCATTTTCACGTTTCATAATATACACATAGATTTTTTAAATATTATTGAGCTTGAAATAATGAAAGTTTACACACATAAATTCAAAGATATTTGATTGAGTCTTAGAAGAATTTTATATTATATATTATATATTATATATTATATATTATATATTATATATTATATATTATATATTATATATTATATATTATATATTATATATTATATATTATATATTATATATTATATATTATATATTATATATTATATATTATATATTATATATTATATATTATATATTATATATTATATATTATATATTATATATTATATATTATATATTATATATTATATATTATATATTATATATTATATATTATATATTATATATTATATATTATATATTATATATTATATATTATATATTATATATTATATATTATATATTATATATTATATATTATATATTATATATTATATATTATATATTATATATTATATATTATATATTATATATTATATATTATATATTATATATTATATATTATATATTATATATTATATATTATATATTATATATTATATATTATATATTATATATTATATATTATATATTATATATTATATATTATATATTATATATTATATATTATATATTATATATTATATATTATATATTATATATTATATATTATATATTATATATTATATATTATATATTATATATTATATATTATATATTATATATTATATATTATATATTATATATTATATATTATATATTATATATTATATATTATATATTATATATTATATATTATATATTATATATTATATATTATATATTATATATTATATATTATATATTATATATTATATATTATATATTATATATTATATATTATATATTATATATTATATATTATATATTATATATTATATATTATATATTATATATTATATATTATATATTATATATTATATATTATATATTATATATTATATATTATATATTATATATTATATATTATATATTATATATTATATATTATATTTCAAAATTAACTTTATGAATTATGTCGAGCTGCCAATTCATGCAATTCCTGATTTAAGCTTTAGCTTCCGTCATTTTGATTGCATTTTAAATTGTAAACTTCTGTCGCAGCACTTGAGTAAAATGTAAATGTGGCCATTTAATGCGATATCTGCTGATGTACTTAACGTATTTTGTTATGCTCAATTGCTGGCCAATTGACTCTCTGGCCAGAGAGACAACAGACAGACAGACAGACAGGCAGGCAGAGAGACAAGCAGACAGACAGACAGACAAGCTGTGGGACATACTGCATTGGCTGGGCTTATCATGCGGCAAAGTTACAGGCAGCAACTCGTACGAGTGCTTACTGTTCAATGGCTGTCAGATTGCCTAGCTCAACAGCACTTCCCTCAAGCTGAGCACACACAGCGCACAGCACACACACACACACTCGCCCACTGAAGACAATAACCCAAATGCAACTGCCAATATTACTTAGTTACATCAGCCAACTTTTCCCTCACACACACACACCACGCACACACACATTCATACATACTCGAATGGAACGTAGAATCGACCTGAATAGAATAGAATCGAAATATCCCGTAGAGCTAACGACATAAACGACATACGTGCCGGGTCTGGCAGAATTGCCAGATTGGCTGAATGCTCCAATGCTGGCAGCACAAAAGGCACAACTTTTTTTTGTGTGCTCCCGGGCAACGCCGCAAAGAGACAGAAAACCGTCAAAAAGTAAATATGCAACAAACAATGGCATTATGCAACTGCAACTTTAAGTGCGCAGCGTGCAGTGGCAGCAGCAGCAGCAGCTTAACAACAATGGACCCCAAAATCCGATTAATGCAACTGCTATACCCTAGCCAACTCTATATGTAAGATGACGAGCGAAGCTGCCGTTGCTCTTCACTAAATACAATGAATCGCTTCAACACACACAGTCGTTCACACACTCGCACACACACACACTCACACTCATGGCCAATAAACAAAAGGACAAATGCGACGCATCGCGCCGCCCCAGAGCCAATCAATCGCTATGGCACCCCAGAGAGCAAAGCGAGGGAAAGAGCTGCAGAGAGCAGGTTACCAACTTAGTAGGGACTGCTGTGCTATAGGGTGTGCATGCCACATTGCAGAGGCGATTGAACGCAACCTGACATGCGACCAGTTCAATGCACGCTCCCCTCGCCTGGGTCAAAACCCCGAGCAATGTAATAGATTTTTGTCATACAAGCTAAAATAACTGGAAGTGTTCGGCGACAAAAAGACAAAACTAATGCACTGAAAAATGGGGTAGATCAACTGCTGAAAATTGCAAAATAAACGAAATAAAATAATATTTCTAAAATTATCTGTTTAATGAAATGTTATCTAAATATAAATTGCCAGCCATATAATAATTCATTTAAATGATAATAGCTCAAACCAGTTGCATAGCTAGCAAATATGGCAATTGCACAAAGTAAACACCTATTCTATTTAATATTATTAGACAACGCCCCACTATGCGATTCTCAGAACTTCAAGTAGGCCTCAGATGATTTCGAGCTTTTAACTAAAGTGATTTTCCATTAAGCTGTAATGGCATGTCAAGTAAATGTATATATTATTTGTATATGCCCATGTGCATGTGTGTTCATCTATGTGAAATTGTTTATCTGTTCTTCTATGCTTCATACGCAGATCAAGCTTACTTCCTGCTCTCTAAATTATTCAAATAAACGCATTTACCTAATATGAAATGCCTACTAAGAAATTCAATTCCTCGCAGGCTTTTCCTACTCTTACTAAATGAGCTCTGTTACTTAGTTAGCTTTAAGTGCTTAGTAACATCTATATCAAATGCAGATAAGTTAAAGAAAATCTTTATATGTATCGCATATACCCATTCAAAATAAAAAAAAATCACCTTTCAAATTGATGAAATGGCATTTTGTAAACGAACTAAAAAGAAATTGAAGCAGTGCATCGCTGGTTCAATAGATCAAAGCATTTGTTTGCGCGTGTTGAACTTAATGCATATATGCAACAAACAACACACAAACACAACACACATATTAGCCGCAGACAGCCACGCCCTGTGTAATGCAGTTACAATTTGGCTAGCGTATCGCGCGCTTAATTCAATTACATAAACCAGCCAGCGAGCGTTTGGAAACTTTAATTTGTATGCAAAGTCAATGCGAGGACAGGACAGGGCTGGGCGGGGCAGGGCAGGGCATGGTAGAGCATGGCACTGCATGCTGGCAGCGTCATTGCTGTCATGTCCTTGCGCACTCAGGCGCCTAATCCTTTGAAATTGCCATACACACATGCACTCATACACAAATACAAACAGAAACCAAATGCCAATAGCAATACCAATGCCAATATACCCAAGCGAATACAGTGGCTTAAGCGCTGTTTATATTACGCATACGCCGCGTGTGGCGCGCGCGCGTTAAACTCGTAAATAAGCAGACAAAGCGCATAAAATGTAATGCATAAATGCGCCTGAATATTGCATAAACGAATTACAAAATGTTAACTGCCAGCCCCAAATTAGTTAAAAGGCCAGACACAGTCGCATACGCAAACGCAAACGCAGTCCGATGCCCATGCCCATTTCCATTTCGCAGTCACAGTTGCTGCCGAAATATTTATAAATAATATTCGGGCATAAAAATTGCAAAGCAGCTTCTACCCAAAATCAGGAGAAAAAAACGTTTTTCTCATTTCCGTGGCGTGCAGAAAATATTTTTGCGATTTCCGCCACACCCTGAACAGTGGGACATCTCCTGCCCTCCTCCCGCTAGAATGGGCAAGCGGCACAGCATGAAATATAAATACAATACAAATAAACGCGTGTCGCGCATATTGCACAATGTTGAATTTATTTACAGCTCACACAAACACAGTGACAACAAAAGGGGCTGAGATCTCTGTGTGTATGTTGACAATTTGTCAGCCTCCCATTTAGCCAGTTAGGCCATAAGCCCTGCAGACCATGAAAATGTGCTGTGAAAATTTGTTATGCGCTGCATTAAATTCTTGTGCAAGAGCCAACACACACACAAAGATATGCACGTTTGCATATACATATATATATTTGACTATAAAATAGATCACTTTGTGGAGTAGAGCAGAACGTAGTGTAGAGAGTCGGGCTTTGGAGCACTAATGATTGCACTGAAATAAAACATTAAAGTTTTTAAAATAATAGAGATGCTAAACTAACTCTATTTTCATTGAAAAATAAAACCGGAACTTTACAAAAGTATTTTAATTTCAATTTGCATTAAATATTAGCTTTTTGGAAATCAAAATGTTTCACTTTGCATTGAATATACGAAAAATATAGAAAATAATAATATGGAAAACATTTTTCTATATATTTACAATAAGAAATAATCAATGGAAAATATAAAAGACAAAATATATCTAAGCCAATATTAAAAATTTAAAGAAGCACCAAGAAGAAGTTATGCCTTATTTCTAAATTTCTTATACATAAAATATTTATGTAAAGTTTCAACTCTGATAAGAACTGAAATATTATAGTATACAAATATGAAATGCATAAAGTTAAGGCTTGTCCTTGGACTCAGCTACAATATGCAGTTTATTCATCCAGCTGTGCGGCGCGCCTTTGCTTGCAAATTAGTTGAATTTCGTGAATTTCAATCACATATTCCAGATTCAACACTTTTGACAAACCCAATGGTGTAGTCAGGGGACTCGCCGTCGACATTTGTTCAAAGAGCAAAAGCGTTGAAGCAATGAAATGAATTTGCACGCGCTCATAAATATTTTACATATGCATATTGGCCAACATCCTGCCCAACTACACGCGCTGCTGCCAGCTTACTCCAATGGAGAGATGCCTACAAAACGTGAAGATGTTAGCTGCTGGCACGTGAAATGAATGCATATATAATACACGCATACACACACATGCACAGTGCAAATTATTGTGACATAAAGTGCTTTGACAGCGACACCCAGCGCCAAGCTGCGAGCCTCTGCAACTGCGACTGCGACTGCGACTGAGCCTGACATTTGAATTGCTGCTGCTGTTGCTGCTGTTGCTGCTATTGCGTGTTGCTGCTGCTGCTGCTGCTGACATTCATGCGCCACATAATTCACAGCATACTTCGAGGGTGACTGCCATTGCAAATTCAAATGTTGAGCAGCCGGTATAACGCGTCGTCTGATTAGTCCCGCACTCGTCTCGCATATGGCATGCATATGACATATTTAAGTGGGTTATGTTACGCGTGCACAGTGGAGCCAACGCACGCACACACACACACTCACACGCCGACACTGACAATAAAGCTCATTAAACCTGGCAACAGCCGAACATAACAAAAAAAAATATAAATATATATAACTGAAGCTCATAAGTCGCCAGTTAAGGCGAGTTATGCATATGAGTATATCATCTATATGTACATATACGATATGCTCTCATATATAGCATATACATATATATGTATATGTATATGGTCTTAGGCTCTTTTGTCATTACAGTCGACTGTAATGCTTAAATTTAAGCGCCTTAACTTTAGGCGCCAGCTGAAAAGAGACTGCGGCTCAATGAATTACAGCAATAAGTAGCAAATTTTCCATAATTTTCTTCTATTTCTCCCGCTTTTCTTTTGCCTCGCTCTCAGTAGTCTTTGCTTAGGGCCAATGGAAATGTTATTCGACCTCGAATATATATCTAGCGTAGATTGTTTGATATAGCTTAAGTCTTTAAATGGGATTGAGAGAGTCCGGATATTGAGAGAGCTTTGAACTCTGACCAGCTCTTAAGGAATTCTTTACATATTCGTGCATGTGTTTAACAGCCCAAACAAACATAATCCCAAAACTATTTTCAAGTACATACCATAAGCAGTCTTCAAACTTCACAGACAACTGCAATAAGTTAAGGCGCCTTTAAGACTTTACAGCTCTGCGAGCGAGTCAATTCAATTCAGACTGACAACTGTATTTCATTACTTAGCCAAAGTACACAAAACTCCCCAAGGCTAAGACTCGAATGTGCAATTGGCATTGAGATCTTTATGAGTTGAGCACAAATTCCATCATTGATATTAGCTGTCAATGGCCAAAGGCTATCTCATATGGCACACAATAGTTGATGTCAATTGTTAAACTAATTTATACCATTATCTGACTGGCAATAAATCTCAAGCTAATTAATTATTAGATTTTATATATATATTAAAATACATATGAGTGCTTACAGTTTTTGAAGCTTCTCTGTGTGTCTCATTTCAGTCAGCACTTACGCTCTGTTGTCTCCACATCCTCCTCTGTACTCAAGTAGACATATCCATTGGTAAAGTTAAAAGTCTTAATCGATATCTTTCCTTAGTTCGTCAGGCAAGAAGACCAATTATAGGCTAATCCTCAGCGATGTCTTGCCTTAACTTATCCCATAAAGCTTATCTCACGCTCTCTAGTCTGCCTACATCCAATTTGCTTAACTCTCGCTGCAGTTTTATGTCTGCTCGCTAATAAGCTCAGCGCATCTGTATATCTCCATGGACTCGAGAGCTACAAAACTAGGCAAATCCATGCCGAAAAGCAGAAGCAGCAGCAGCAGCAGCAGGCGAAGCAGCAGCAACAACAACAACAAGTGAAAAACTGTCAAGAAACACGCTTTTCCGCCCCCTCTGAGACTGCTCATCCAGTAGCATGCCTTGTTGTTGGCCCTAGGGGCCGTTTGCGTTTTTATTTACTTTTTCGCTTTTTTTCCCTTTGTTTTTTTGTTATTTCTTTCACTTTGCCTTATCCAAAAGTAATTATTTTCCATTAAACGTAATAATGATGCCTGGAGACTGATAACAGCCGCTGCTGCTGCCTGTGGAAATTAAATTATGCGCCGTTTGTTTTTGCTTGCCGCGAACAATCCGCACTTCTCTGTTGTTGTACCTCGGGGCTAACTTTGTCACCTCAACAAAAAAAGACTTGTGACAGCGCCAAAAAAAAAAGGAAAAATATATACAAACATACACTTATATTTATATATATTTATATTTATATTTATATATATATATATATATATATATATAGACTCGACACACAACAACTGTAGCAGGCACAACAATTGCTGCGCGTCCTCGTCGAGGTTTGTTAAGCGCAGCCATAAAACGGCTCAGTACACTTGATCGACGCCGCAAATGACTTTGGCTAGGGTTGCCACACACACACACACACACACACACTAGTTGTCTTCTTCTTATTTGTCTAGTACATGCCCTAACCCGTGCTGCCTAGGTACACTCGAGTCTAGGCCTGGTCCTGGGCCAAGTGTACGCCTCGCTGGTTCACTATGCGTTTATCAAAAGCATACATAATATCTGCGATATAGCCTGCCTCTGTCCCTATTTCTATGCCCGGGCACATTATAACAAATTTCTCGCTTGCATAAGCAACACACACTCAACAAATATGGGCGTGTGTTAGCTTATTAGAGATGTGCGCGTGAGCGTAAAATTATAGTCAAATACAAATACAAAAGTTTTCTCTTTTGATTGCATCTAATTGTTCATGGCTAATAGAAGTTACGCTTCGAGATTGGAGCTTAGAAACTGATAAAACTAATATAAAATGCAAATTATAAATATTATTTTTATTATTTGACATGAATTTTCAGTTACTTATCTTTTATTTTAAGTCAAAGACTTGGTTTTCATACCGAATTTCGGTTTAAAAATATTTTGTCGAAACACGCGTTCATCTCTAATCAACATGCACAGCATAAAACGCTGGCTCGGCTAGCTGCTGCTATATCACTGCATAACAAATGGCCGACACACACACACACAGCCACACACGCACACATATGTGTCTCTTAGTGTATAGAGCAAAGCGTCATGGTGGCAGTCCATAAAAATGGAACGGAACTGCAAGTAAATTAACAGGCTGGGCACATGAAGGCGGCACAAAGCTAGAGCTAGAGCTAGAGAGCTCTAAGAGACAAGAGGCAAGAGGCAGGAGGCAGGAGGCAGATGGTTAGATGGTTGGGTGAATGTCTGTTACTCTATGTGCCTTGTTTTACATAATCAACCCTGCATATATGTGCGTGTGTGTGTGTGTGTGTGTGTGTGATGTTGGCTACTTAAGTTACACAATGACATTTTTCAATGTGTCAGAATTTTATTGTTGGAACTTGGGGCATTGTTGTTGACAACTGACATCTTTCTTTCTGCAGCTGACAGAGCGTCATGGCTGCTTTTCCTCTACTGCTGTTGCTGCAACTCTCTGCCTCTGCCTCTGCCTCTGTTTCTTGTTCTTCCTCTTCTTACATTTCTATTACATTTTTACTGCTGCTGCTGCTGCTGCTGTTGCTGTTGCTGTGTCCGGAACTGTTGCTGCTGTTTTTGCTGTTTTGTCTTGAAATGTTGACAACTGTTTTGCCACTTTTGCCGTAATTGAAAAAAAAAACCATATTCAAATATTGTTGTGCTACTCAAATGCAAGTCATTTTCGAGAAATGTAACTGGAAATTTGAAAGAAATATATATAATCCTCAAGTTGCCCATGAACTGGCTTTAAAGTGCTACACTAAAAGCGACTAAGCAGCAATTGCTTCAAGGGAGCACTTATTCAATCTGAAGCAAAACAATTATAAAACAATTCGCAGACATATTTCGTGATGATGATAATGATATAAACAATCCTAAGACAGTCTAACAGTTAAATATAAACATTTTTTATATTTTTAAGAAAAATATATTAGTAAATAAATTCAGTATTAGTAAAATTGAGCTAAGAAACTGCTTCAGAACTTCTTTGGGCATTTCCAAAAAGTCTAAAGTAAAATATCTTTAATTGCCTCACATTTATTTGCTCTCCAAGGAACAATAGAAATAATCAACACACACACAGACACACACACATAGAGCACAACATGCAGCTGCACAGCAATTGGAATCTCAAAAGAAAACTGTGAAATTTTGCAAGCTGCAATTGCAATTGCATAGATAAGAAAAGCAGCAGTAAGTGCCTGCGCTATAAGCAGTGCATTACTAGCAGTGTATTCATAAATATATACAAACCTACACACTAACAGAAATTCCACCAAATTCCCGCTTATTGTTGCCCGACTGCTGAAACTGTGCGCCAACTAAAGCAATTTACAGTTCCTAAAAAACAGGCAGCCACGGCATGCAAGTGACCTGGCAAGAAGCTGGCGGGCGAGCGGGTGGCACAGCCAAACCAAACAAATGGAAAAAATTCAAATTATCTGCAAGGCAAAAATAAAGGGAAAAGGCAGCTACAACAACAATAACAACAACATCAAGACTCTGGCGAAGTGTGTGCCAAACTTGAGTTCTTTGCACACATTCTGGCACTTGAACATTTTTCTTATTGTGGCCCCAGCCAAGAGCAGCTCAGAGAGATGGAGGGGGAGCGGGAGAGAGGAGCATGCGGGGGCAGTGGCTAAGGGGTAGTTGGAATTTTGGTGGAACCAAATTGCGCGCGCTGTTCTCTAACGTGTTGGGCTTAAGTTGGCTTGGTTTCTGGTCTCGGTTTGGGCTCTTGAGCGAGAGGCGGCGGTGGGACGTTGGTGTCTGCCTTTTGGCCATTTTATTTGCATGCCAAAAGGCAACACACACACAGACACCAGCTAAGTGAAAAAGTGATTCTGCGTTATGTTTTTCTTTTATATATACTTTTTTTTTTATATATTTTCTTCTTTTTTTTGTGAAGTCAGGCAACTTACTTTGGGCTGCTTAATGCATGAAGGCAAATGAAAAATGAACTTAATACAGTTGCAAACTACATGAGCAACATGAGCTACGGGTAATTGCACGCTGATTTGCAAAATGGCCAAACTCACACTTACACTTACACACACACAGAGAGAGAATACTTGGCTATTAGCTGGCTTAAAGTTGTTTGGTCAACTTAAAGCCAGCCACTAACGGCCGTAAAATGTTTTGCTGTTCTGCGGCTTTTTGGGCCAACAACTTTTTCGACAAGCTGCACAAAAATGTTGAAGAAGAAGAAGAGCTGACAGTTGGCATTTGCCAACAGTTTAACAGTTAAACAAAATGTCAAGAGCACAAATATATTGAAATGTAAGCTGCCCATGGCCATGGTCATGCCTCTGCCTCTGTTTGTGCCTCCCCCAAATCCTATCCCTATACCCAACTGGTTTTTAGCTGTTGGTCAACGAGCTCTTGTCCCTTCTGGTTAACCCCATTTGCAGCTGTGTGTGTGTGTGTGTGTGTATGTGGCAAACGCAATCTGACAATTTATTCATTGTGCTCCACGTTTTTCAGCTTAATCCATTAATGGCATCAACTACAAAGCGTTGACAAATGGAGCTGACATTTTTAGTCTCTTTTTTGTGGCTTCGGACTTGAAGTTTTGGGAAAAGTAATCTTCAGATTGACTTGCAAGCTTTCTCTCTGCGCTCCAGTCAAAAGACTTAATATAACTTTTGCAGAAACTACATATTTGCAATTTAAATAAAACATTTCTCTTTAATATTCATTTGACAAACTTAGTAATGCAATAAATTAAACCAATATATACTATATAAAACAAATTAAAAGAATTGATCCATGTCTGGGTTTGATATGTCAGATGCATTGACATAAATATTGAACAAATTTTAATTTAATTAAATTGTTAAAGTGAATATTTATTTATTAAATTTGTATAAATCTTTTTTTTAATATATGCCTAAAGTTTCAAAAGATTTTTATACATGTCTGTTATCAATTGGGTTGTTAACTTGTAGCTGCTTTGTTTAGCATGTTCAGCTCTGCTAAGACTTTTCAGCTAGTGCTCGACTCTTACAAACCGCATTCAAAAACTTTTGATCCACTTCTTAACCGCAAAAACTTGCAAGCTTTATTCTAAGCTGACCTTTAAATAACTTCTAACCCTGCTTTGCTTTTCCCTCACATATTGTGTAACTGCTGTGAAAATGTATGAAAAGATCAATCAAGCAAATGCCAAAGGACAATCTTCAACTTCCATTCTTTGAGCCCGCGAATGAAAAATGTTGCCTACTTTTTGGGGCAACGGAATTTAAATGACTTGCATGGCGCTGCAATTTGCCATGCTCTGCGCTTAGCCTGGCTGACAGCTAATGCACTTAAAACTTCACAAATGTCTTGTCAATGCTTAAATGTTTCTACTGTGGCAACGGCCACGCCCAGCGCCCAGCGCCCAAACGACAGCGACAACGACTTGAGTGCAAAATTCAATTAACTTGCTTAAGCACATCTACACTCACACACACACACGTGCTCGCACACAATGCACTCACACTTGTGTTGCATGCATATGCAATAAGTGTCTGTGTGGGTGTGTGCGTGGGTGTGGGTGTGCGAGTGTGAGTGTGTGCGTACGTATGTGAGCTATCAATTTCATGTCCAATCAAGCAGGCAACCAGGCAACTGCAGCAGCTGCAAATGAAACTGCAGCATTGGCTCGTAAAAGCCATGAGGATTGCCCAAAACCCCAGCCACTTAAGCAGATGTCAACTTCATTTTGCATATGCCACATGCCACATGCCACATATCGCTGTCCCCGCTGTTGCTGTGGCACTTAAAGGTGCGGCAACCGCGCGCGCCTCTCACAAAAAACCTTTGCCCCATCAATCGATACAGCTGCGGCTTGACTTGCGGCAGTATCTGTAAATGTGGCTAATTGTTTTTGCGGTACATTGCTTAATTATTATATAAGTCCAAAAAGCATGTAATACACACAGACACACTCACACATACACACACACGTACAGCCACAATCGTAGCCGTCTAATTAAAGCGATTTGCATATTAAATGAGAGGCAGTTGCTGTGGTTGCAGCTGTTTCATGACCCGGCGCATGTCATTGCCAAATGGGCTGTCAAATAAGAAAGCGTTTTGTCCAAATGTTACCGTTACGACACAGCACAACAAAGTTTGACATTTTATGATGGGACCACAGTAACAAACAGCCAAACCAAACCAAACCAGCAAAACCAACCAAACCATCCCAACCACACAGCCCTTTTGCCTGTCAATTACATCAAAATTGTGAATTGTTGCCGTTATGCATTTGACATTTTCGAGTCAATATAAAACGAAAATAACTCACTGTGTGTGTGTGTTTGTGTGTGTGCGATACAATCAAATCTGGCAAACAATAGTCGTACACCTTGTTTTGCTCTCCTCATCGTGCCCCTTTTTGCGTGCCATAAATAAATAATCAATGAATTTATACCTTTGCCATGTCGACTCGACGTATACGTAATATGCTGTGCAATTTATTTGGCCCGGCACAGATGAAAGCGTAATTTGATTGTCCTGTGATTTATATGTGACTTTGACAGCTGGACAGCTGTTAAGCTGAGCATAACCAAGTGCCAATTGCAGCCCCCATTAGACAGAGCTTGAAGAAAAATCAACATACATTTGCTTGCCTGGCAAAATAATGATCGGGTGAGAGGCATTGAATATCGAAAAGTAATGTAATTTATTTTAAGACGGCTGTAGTAAATTCTAGTTAAATTTAGGTTGATCAAATAGGGTTAGATGAAGGCCACACCTAGTCTGGGGCTTTGAGCTGTTTCCCTCTTACAATTTTTTACTAAATACTTGTATTAAGATATTCTCGACAATTCCTCACAGCAAGGTTTAATTTCCAACTCCACATTTCGACTGGGATATCCTTGTTGAGGAGAAAGTCATCGAAAATTCCATTTGATTCGTTGCCTTTTGCACCTGAGCAATTTATGTCAATTGGGCATTGATTTATTTGCGCTAAATTATTTATTCATTTATTTATTTATTTATTGGCTTTAGCTGGATGCCTAATGTCGTGACTGGAAAGTAAATTAGTTTTGATTTTGTATTTTCGGCAGAGGCTCTCGTGACCAGACGACACTCCAGCTCGATAAAACATTTGGGCAACTTAGATAAATAGCAGGTGGAAGGTGCAAAAAAGCTGAAAACAAAAGAAATGAAATGAAATGAATACAAAACAAGGAACTAAAGGCAAAATGCACTGCAAACGAGAATCCCCGAGCGCATAAATTGCCTCGACATATAAAAATACATATATCTATGAAAAGGGCAGGCAAGCGAATGGGTTGGGCGAGCCAGTGAATAGGGCTAGAAGCAAGCCGAACAAAACGTGGCCAATGCAGAAACTCGTGCTAACTACACATTTGGGTATTTGTGTATTAACACTTTGGCAGTTAGTGGAGCAGCTGAAGCTGGTTCTTGCCAGGAGGACACCCAAGCCGAGGCCAATGGCTGAGCTGTTGTTTTGCGTCCGGGCTAAAGTTTAATTGGCTAGTTTAATTGTCAGCAAATGAAAAAAGGATGAATATAATAAAAACAAAGAAATTTAATCAAGTAAGGAACAATTGTCACACACACACACCTACACAGACACCCACACACATGTATAAATAAAAAGTGCAAACGTTTATTGGATTTAACGAGCTCTCAGTGTCGTCGCATGCGGCAAGCGGCTAGCGGCATGTGGCAGCGTACAGCAGCGCGAGGCAACATGAAAGCACTTTTAGCGCGCTGCACAACGATGCCAGCTTAATTTAAATGTCACCTGCACTAAACAAATACCAGGACAAGGGATCGCACCAAGACAGACAAACAGCCAAACAGACAGACAGGCAGAGAGGCGGACGATGATATTGTTAGTGACACTCTTTCAGCATTAAGTGTGTACATGGCAAACACACATGCATGTGTGTGTGTATCTGGCTGCACTTCAAAAGCCACTCAGCACATCAACAGACAGGAGCCGGTACCGAACGACCGACAAAAAAAATATATATGCCCAGCTTTGGGCAGATTGGCTAGCCATGTGGGCTGACAGCTGCTTAAATATTTTGATTAAATTGTTGCCGCCGCAAAAACCAAATTAAAATACAGTCAAACATCGCTAAAAAAAAAAAGCCCCACCCGTGCAAGAAAAACATAATATATTTTAAGTGCTTGCTATTTGAAAATATACAAAAAATATATTTAAACAATATATAAATGCAAAAAAAAAATGGCCTTTAATAATTAAATAAAATAATCACAATTGAAACCAATGTAAAAATTGAAAAGGTTCTAAAAAAAAATGGAATAATGGAAATTTAAATATAAAAGAAAAATTCAGCTTTAAAATATTTGTAATATTTTCACAGAAATTTCTTGTATGCGAACTGTATAATATTTGTATTCAATTCATCATGGCGATGCTTAACTGTAATTAAAAATAAGCTAACTGACGTTGACATTCTCCAGTGCCATTACAACATGGCCAAAGAAATCATTATAATGCCAATAAAAATAAATAATTTCGATGTCTGCACAAACTGTGCAGCGTCCATTTAGCTAAGCAAACGCAGCAGTTGCCATACCATTTACACAAGCCACGGTCCTGTTTAATATTGTGTGCGTTTGTGTGTGTGTGTGTGTGTGTGTGTGTGTGTGTGTGGTTTTTGTGGGTAATGGGCCGCATCTTGTGGCTCATATCATTATGCATCATTAAGTTGATGGGCCAAGAGCAACGGGGCAACGCACTTCGATTTTATGGCCATGGCCGAGTCCAGGCCAAGGCATATGTCCTTCTTTCTTATTTCTTCTCTCTTCCTTTTTCTTTTGCCTGCCTCTCAGCCTCTGCGCCTTCTGTGTGCGCTATTAAGCGCATATTACTCATCGAACAATATTTTTGCCGCCTTCGGTTCGATTGCAAATGATATAGTATAAGAGACATCGTTTTACGAGTGTATCCCAACTTACGTCGTAGCCAATAATGAGATAGTTCGTTGGGTATGGATGTCTGCGTCTTCATTGATACGGTATGCGGTCTGTTGGGCTAATACGTTTATGGACCAACAAATTATTACTAATTAAATAGCTGTGCTTTACGTAAGTCTGACGTAAGCAAGTACATATGCATCTCTACTTACGCCACAAAAACTTAACTTTAGTAATTGATATGCCCATTAAAATGTTGTTCAGACAGTGACGTAAGCAGGCTGTGTTAATTACGTATGACGTAATTGATTACGTAGTATTAATGAACAGATTTTAGCTAATTAACACCAAGCAGCAGGTTGTAGGTGTGAACAAACTTTTCTTTATTAAATGACTATGTTGCTTACGTGACGTAAGCTGAACTCACTCCATGAATTTTAAGAATATTTAGTTACTCGTAAAAAAAATAGTTGTAATTAACCATTGTGCTATGCAGATACTGTATTAACAGTCAATAATCAAGTGACGTAACAATTAACGTAAATTACTTAACTGCAACATAAGTAAATGTGTGTAATTAAATAGTTGACATTTTGTGAAATCAGTTCAAACTGTGTAGCACACAATACAGCATTAACGTAAAACTATTGCGCAACGTAAGGCAAAAAACTTATGCACTCGTAATCATAATGTTAAGCCAGAGAAAAAAAAACTTGTAAGCAAGACAAATTACATATGAAAGTGCAACTTTATTTGACACAACTCCCAAATGGTTGACAACTTAACGTAAGTGCTTACGTCATAGTGTGCACAACTGTACTTTTTGCTGTTCGCTGTTCGCTGTTCACTGTTCACTGTTCACTGTGTGTTGTGTGGTGTTTTGTCTTTCGGGTTAGCGAGCGTCTACTTCATGCTATAACTTTCCATCTTTGCGTCAACTTTTTGGCACATTTGCTTGACAAATTGTTTTGTTTGCGCCGCTCGACGTCAGCAATCGATATACACACAGTGTATATGGAATATATATAGATTATATATACCCCGATTGATCTAAGTGTGGGCAGTATCAACAGCAGCAGCAACGCGAACGAACGTAACGGGCGAACACACCCACAAAAACTAACTAAGCAAAGTAGTTGTCACAGCAACCAAACATTTTGCTGTCAGCTAAATAAATATAAACAAATATACAAGCGGGCTTTTATATAGATATAAATGTACAAATATATATATATAAATATATACATATACTATGTATATAACACTTATATAGATTGACTAAAATTTCATTTTCTTTATATTTTTTCTTGTTTTTCCTTCTTTGCAGGTAAGTTGGAAAACGCTGTTTGGCGCTTCAAAGACGCTCGATTTGGTTATAAAATCAAAGTACGTACTTCTTTTTGACACCCACCCACACACACACATACACACACTTACTCAGACTCAGCCACCCACATAGTGCCAACAATGGCGCCATTAGAGACGTCTGAGGCAGTGCAAGAGATGAAATCAATAAAGTCGAACGTATCCTGCTGATAGCTGTTTAATGTTTACAATATGTCTTTATTTCTTTTTCTTCTCCTGCTGCTTACACTCTCGTTCTTCTTATACGACGCCCACGCCCACGCCCATTGCGCTTCTTCTTCATTTCATTTCCTATATACCCCTAGACACATTTGCCTTTGACTTTACCTTCAGCAAAATGCTGCAAGGTTCCCGCTTAGCTATGCAAAACGATTTGATAATACCCAGCGTTATGATCCTGGCCAGCAGCTGCACTTGTTATGATAGTAGTGCTCGACAGTGTACGGGGCGTGGGCCAGCGGGAGCGTGTCGTCTATAATGCCAAACAATTTAGTGCAGTTGCTGTTGCTGGTGCTGGTGCTGGTTCTGGTGCTGGTGTCGCCTGACAAAGGTAACCTCCATTATCCGATTTGCATTTAGGTTTAGGTGAATGCGCTCAAATGTGCAATTCAATTTAAGCAAAACTTGCTGCCAAACAAACAGTAACAGCCAGCTGAGAGGGGCTACTGCTGAGTTTTGGCATGCAGTTAACCAGAAAAAAGTAGCGCAGAAAGCAGCTTAGCCCCCGGAGCCAAGCTGCAGAGGGCAGTTTACCAGCAGCAGTAGCACCGGTACCACTAGCAGAAGTATAAAATAAAATAAAAAGTAAAAAAAAATAAAAATAAAAAATAAAAGGTCGACATGGCGCATAAAAAATTCAAAGTCAGTGAAACGCAACTTAAGCTTTTTTTACACCGGTTGCCAAGTGGCTTTGGGGCAAAGACTAACACAAAATCGGGATAAACACACATGTACAACACACAGAATGCGAGGGGAGACAGTGCTGCAGATAGCAAGAGAGTGAGAGAGGGAGAAGGAGAGGGAGATAGACAGCTGAGCAGGCGGAAAAGCGCTACAGGAAGTTAGCACATAAGCGGAGTAGATTAAACACCGAAAAACAGGCGCTCAATGAGTCACATGCAAAATGCCCCTACACACACACACACATACATATACAGAACAAAGTTGAGATTTTTATTTTGTTGAGGTTGTAGCTCATACCCTGTACTAATTCGATCATTTGAAAGTATAAGCAACGAGTGAAGTATAACAAATATAGTCAAATTTATATTTCTCTCTTTATTAAGGCGCATTTACTAAAGACTACCCATGACTCCTTTCTTTAAGCTAAAATGTGAAATGAATTATTATTGTCTTCAGAGGTTATCTGACAGCTTGTGTAGCATCTGTAAGCCAAGTATAAGTCAATATTTTACAGATATTATAATAAATTCAATTTTAAAAAAAAAATCCAAAACAATTCATATCAAACTCCATTCAAATTTATCTGAATAAAATATAAATTCATATTTTTCAATATGTTTACAGAGTAACTCTCAGTCTGTAACTTCTAACAAGCATGCTCTTTATTTCTGTTTGTTTTTTATTTGTATTTTTGTAAGCCATTCAAAGCCGACAAAGTGCGCTTAAAAATGTCAAAACAAAAGGAAGCCAACGGTTTTTCAGCTCGCCTGTCTATCTGCATTTTCACATGGGTCTAACCGCATTCCAAACCTCGTTGCCAAAAACAACCCAACAAATATTTGGCAACAGTTTGTGCTGGAGAAAAAAAGAAGCAACTTTTTAAACTTTTGTAGCTTAGCTTATGGAAATGTTTTGACCATAGCTAAATTACAATAATCTCGACTTTATGCCAACAAATAGTTACAAGCCCTTCGCATGTTATTTAATTATAATCAACTGCCCAAAACAAACTGCAATTCAAAGCTAACTACAGTTAGACAAGTAAACAAAATACATATATCTGAAAGAAAAGAAACTAAAAACTGGATTACTGAACTACTCATTGAGTTATTTAAAATATAAATATAATATAATATATTTAAAATATTTAATAAATATAAAAAATCAAAAATATATAACTTCCGATTTAGGTCCTAAGCATGTTGCCTCTTTCAATTGCCATATTATTTCTCTAATTTCAGAAAAACGAGAAAGTAAAATCTGATTTATTTTTAACCTTACAGAATTCGTGTGCTGCTTTTATCTTTTGTCAAAAACAAGTTGATTATTTTTTATTAGACAAACGATTAAAGACGCGCAGTCAACAAGCTTTGAATATGCGTTTCATTCTCAATTAGATAAGCGTTTAAGCAGTTGAAAGAGAAACTAAAAATAAAATTCAAAAACATTTTTTTAATCAGATGCAACACGTTTTGCTTGCTGTTCGCACAAACATATAAGCGCTAAATCGTTTCAGAATTCTCTGTGGCTTTTTAATTAGCTTAACAAGTTCGTCGTACGATTATATTACAGAGACTTTTTATGTGCCCATTTGACTTTTCTCGTTTTTGTTTTTCCACCCCATAGCTTCTGTTTTTGCTCCTAATCCGCTAACTTTCAATGGGCAGACAAACTGATGTTTGACCAAATAGAATTTGTTTTTGATGCCATTTATAAATAGAAATTCCTTTTAATATCCAATCCCAGATAATACCTTTAATAAGCCGTTTCTAATTGGATTTTTTTTAATGAGCTGTGTTGACAAGTTCTTTAGGACTCATGCAAATGAATCGATAGTCAAATGGTATTTGAATTTAATATTCCAATTCAAATGCTACACAACTGCTGCACTCAATAATTGAGTGAAAAATTCGAAAACATATAAATGTCACACATGTTTAGGGCCAACAAATTATGCATGAAGTGCAAATATTTGTGTAAATGGCATAACAATTATTGTTGACTATATAATCAGCATATGGTATGCAAGCTATGCGAATTAAACATTTGTAGCTGACTTTCGTCCCCAACCGAACCCGAACCCGAAACCGAAACGGAACCCTAACCCCACTTCAATCTAGATACACATATAAATATTAAATATGCATTAGCTTAGGAATCACACACACACACACACATACTCGCGCGCTCATTTGTATGCTACACTTTTTTTTACTTTTAATGCTCTCTTGCACAAGCTTCGCCACGTGGCGCCGCAATGTGTTAAATTTTTACAGTTGAATTTGTTATGCGGCCGTCTGTGTTTGTCTCTCTCTCTCTCTCTCTATCTGTGTGTGTGTGTGTTTGCGTAGTAAATTTGAATTTGATTGAAAAGCATGTGACACCGCGCCATCCGTCCTGTCCCGCCTCTAGAGCCATCATCTCAAAGAGGTCTGAAGGCTGCTCCTTTTTACCTGTGACGCTGGCGCTTCCTTTGGCTGCTTCCTTCCCGCGGCCCCTGCTCGATGTCGCCTGCAGTTTAGATAACGTTGAACGGTGCGCATCATTTGGCGCTCAGCTTTGACTGCTTACTTTGCCACACGTTGTCGCATGGGGCGAGGCACGAGTTGCGTCTTCTGCTTGTCAAATGGTTTTGTATAGATTTCTGGAGACGCCATCTGCTAGAACTACCCACTAACCAGGCTCGGCCTTTGTGAGTTTTTGTGACAGCTTGTTAGACGTGGCATGTATTCTAGTTGCGAGCTGCATGGGCCAAGAGGCACGAGGCACGAGGCATGCGGCATGTAGCAGCATTGTGCATCAAACTGACAGCGATGAATGTAAGCGATTTATTTTATGATTTATTGCGTATACGCATTGTATTCCATTGCCATGGATTTACACAGATACACACACACACATACATCATTATATAAATGTCTGTGGGTGTGTGTGTGTTGATGTGTTTTGTATTTGTGCCCATTTATGTGTCGCATTGTTAACACTTGCAAATCACTTGGCTATTGCGATTTTCCGTGCGGAAATACATTTCAACAAAAGAACTTCTTAAAAACATAAGCAGCAAAAAGTTGTTTTCAATCGCGCTGAAACCCTGACAACTAGATGACTAGATAGATAAATTGAGATAGATATTAATATTTAATATGAAACTTTAATCAAAACAACATCAAAACAAGAAAGTTGTACTTTATCCAATTGCTCCCATGCTAACTATATTATTTAGAAATTGACTCTGTGTATTTTAGGGAAATTTGTATTTAATACAAATATCAATTAATTAGTTTGATTAGTTCGACAAATAATTGATTAAAGTCCTGGTTAATCTTAAATTTGAATAAAATTGTGATGAGTCGAGGAAGTTTATGTTTTTTACAATATTTTTATTTTTAAATTTAACAGATTTTCAGAATTTTTAAGCTTAATATAGACTCTTCACAAATAGTTAGACTAATGCTTTGTACAATTCAATATGACCTCATTGCATGCATGCATTTGGCTGAACTTATTGATGTAAGCCTTTAAATTGTTTAAAGCCAACGCAAAACTACCAGAGTCTGAATCTTTTAAAACTTTCAATTCAATCAAGTGTCAAATTAGTGCGGATTTTTAATTTAAGCGTCCCTTTTTTACGACTGTTATCTTTTTTTCCCTTTTCTTTTTTTTTTTTTGCTGGCATTCGACTTATAAATAAAACATGTACCTGTCACTCAATTAAGAGCCCAACGTTAGCTGGACCAAGTGGGACTTGGGAGCAGTGGAGTAGGGGCGTGGCACTGCCAAGTGCCAGGAGTTACAAATCAAAATGTATAAAACATGCAATTTGTTTGCCAAAAAGTCACGCGTAAGTTGTGTGCCCCGCCCCAATTTTGGCACTCAACCCGACTCCTTCAGGGACTGAACTAAGAATTCGAAGCAGATCTCTATGTGTGCGTATGTGTGTGTGTGATGTGTCAAACTTTATGCAAATGAAGTGTTAAAGTTACGAAAAAGTGCAAAAGTGACAAAAAAAAACAAACTAAAAAAAAAACTAAGAATTTTGTCTTGCTTTGACTCACTCAACCTGGGTGTGATGTTATTTCGATTCGGTATCCATCACAACCTCCTTGAGTGAGCGATAGCAGGATAGAATATCCACAAAACTAAACCAATTGACCATTAAGCAAACTAGCTAAACGTTGAATGGGAAGCATTCAAAAGAGAAACAAAGAAAACGAAAATAAAATAAAATAACTTAAAGATATTCAGCTTTTATTTAAATTAAAAATTAAAATTATTGAAAAATGTATAAAAAAATATAAGATATATGTATATATAGGGGACAAATGTCAGTTGAACCCAATTAATAAATTTGCTTTAATTCGAACTGCGCCGATTTCACTACAGACACAGGCTCTGAGCCCTTGGCATATATTCCAAGTTTGCGCCTTCAAGATTTAATTTTTAAGGCCAAGCACTTCTTTTACTCTTGCAAGTAATCTTTAGTTGATTTAATGTATTTTCTTTTTTGCCTTAAGACCCATTTAACACAATTTGATATTATCTGAGCCGCGTCTATCTGTATACATATGCGCAAGCAATTTGCAATCAAAATAATGTATAATGGAGATGCGCTTTCTTATGGGTAAGCCAAGACGTTGCCCACAGTCAAGATGCCCCAGAATGGCGGCCGGAGCCTTAGGACAAAAGTCAAGCTGCGTATGCATAATAAAATTTTGAAATGCCAATTTAATAATGCTTAATGGCAAAAATCATTTTTGGTAATAAATTTATGAGCACATGGCTAGATGCCAGCACATAAGTGTGTGTGAGTGTGTGTCTGCCCTCAGGGCAAGCACTCAAGTCGAAGATGTGGCATGCTTCTAGGCGCAAGCAGTCAGCGTTGAGTGAAACGATAGAGAGAGAGAGAGAGAGAGGGAGAGAGCGAGCGAGAGTCCTGTGGCAAATATTTACCTTTTGAGAGGTTTTGCTCCCAACGCATTTGAAAATAACATTTGCAATTTTAAACACTTGAGACTTGTCGCCAGCTGCCACCACGAGTGTGCGTGTGTGTGTGTGTGTGTGTGTGTATGTCTGTCAATTTCGTCTCGTACTAATGACAATTTTCATTCTCTTATATTTATTTTTTTTCTGCTGCTGCTACTGCTGCTGCTGCTGCTGATGCTTATTACTCTTGTGGTTACATTGTGATTATTTATTAATTAAATTTGCTATGAGACAGCAGCTAAAGCAAATTTGTTTTATGTTTGTGTTTGGGTTTTTGTGGCTTTCAGGTTTCGGCTTTTGGCTTTTTTGGGTCCCAAAACACACACACAGACATACACATGCTCATGTACACATACACTGATCTCTGGCCTATTATTTGAAGACTTAGCCCAGCTTTTGTTGCGTGCAAACAATTTTTTACAGCAATTTATTGACTTTATATTCTAACCCTTTTTTCGTTCGCTCTGGCCAACACCTCTCTCTAAATATTTAATATGCCGGCTCGCAAGCTCAAGCGTAATTATCTGTATAGTTTGCCAGGCCAGGACAGCTGGGAGCCAAGAATTATGTGCTCTGCGCCCAGGTGGTTTCAGCTGCAATAAATTGTAGTTTAAGGACCTTAAAGGGTCAACGCAAATACGCTGACAATTATAAATGTGTGCACGAAGCATATGCTTCAACTCTGAGCAATTGACACAAAACTGTCTGTATTGATCAAAGCATCCATGAAAATCCATCTCTCTTGCATTTGATTGAAAATATATTAACCTACGAATGATCCAATTCCTCTAAATTTGTTCTGACCACAATTGTGTTGAAAGCATTTGATTAATTAATTAAAATTAAATTACAATAGTAATATTATATATGTATATAGAAATATTTCCATTTATACGCATCTGAATTATAATTTAAATTTAAATTATAATTGATATGCGTATAAATGGAAATATAATATTACTAAATATAATATCTAAGCTATGCACCCATTTCTTATCTAATTTGCATTCAACCTTCATATTCATTGCAATAAAAAATAAAAAAATTAGAGATAATTGAATTCCATTTCACTAATTAACATCTCACACAATTAATTGTTGAATTTTAATGAAAAATCGAACGACTTAGGAAACACAGAAAGAGGGAGAGAGAGTGAAAGAGAGATGAAGAGAGGCGCTCATTCGCGCGAGATTGGTATGTTTTCAGCTTGAAGCGTTATAAATCTTGTTAAGTTAATTAATTTCACATATTTCTCAGGAGATATTTTATTTTAATTTTCAATTTATTTTCAATGCTGCAAACCTGCAATAGCTGAAGCAGAAAAAAACAGTGGGGGCCCAGCTGGGCAAGTTTTGAGCCCCTTGCCAAAAAGGCAAAGCCATCGGCTGTCACTCCTCACTTGCCGGGATGTCAGTATTACCCCAATCTGTGACAGCCTATCACAGTCATGTCACAAAGTATTCGCACATATACGCGCACAATATTTTGATTAAAATTGCAGGTACAAGCTGCGAGTGTATGTGTGTGTGTATGTACAGCGACTGCTGCTGCCTGTCTGGCAGCGATTTGTTCGCCCTTCGTTGCCAATTGATTGAATTGAGCACATTGAGCCATGAAATGTTTGCCCGACGGCTAACAACTAAATCACCGTTGGCAGCTTTGCATGATTTCTCTCTCTCTCTCTCACTCTCTATCAGTTTAAGGCAAAAGTCAAGTCACAGACTGAAGCATGCAGTTTAGCTCAAACAAAATCTGCCATGAGATACCACGTAAATAATCGGAATTCAAAAACAAATATTTTCTTCGAATCCTATCATTTTGATTGATAGTACTTCATAACTTTTTACAGAGTATTATTTTTTCCTTAATTTCTAATTTGCTACAATTTATCAGAATGACTTACTTACTTACTTTGCTTAAAAAATAATCCAGGGTATATTCAAATATTCCATTTAGCCAAAATTTGCAGCATATACCCTATGCAATTGAGCAACAGCTGCAGGGTATCATAAGATGGCGTAATAGAAAATGCCTCTGGCCATCGACTGCAAGCGTAGACAACGCTTGGCGCTGGCGCTGGCGCTGGCTCTGGCTCTGGCGTTGGCGGTGGCGCATTTTGCAATTTTTCCTGAATCGCATAGATTTTTCTCCGCATAGCGGAGACAATTTTGTGCACATTTTCGCCGGAGAGTTGTCTTCCTTCTTGCCTTTTTTTTTTTTTTGCCTACCCTATAAACTTCCGTGAAAAGTTTCGCTGGGTTTTTGGTTTTGTTGTCAGACAGCTATCGAAAAAGTTTTCGGCAATGTTTGCCCAAGAGCGTAGCGAACTAACAAAATGAGTTTATTTTTTGCTTAATTTCGCACAAATTAAAAACGTCGAATCCGGCTCAGTTACGGCTCCAAAAATCCTTAGATAGAAAAAAATACAAAAAAAAAGGAGAAGAGGCGAAAAGAAAGAATACAAAAAGCTGAAACTGGGAAACAGCGCAATTTTTCGTCTTGCAAACTTTTTGAAGGCACTGTATGGCCAGCCATAAATATATAAGTCAGGCATGCGTGTGTGAGTATGGGTGTGTGTGTGTGTGTGTGTGCGTGTAAATTATATAATTTTTATTAAGAGTTTTTCGTTTTTGGTAGCTATCGTATGTTGCCTTCTTAAAAGTCGATTTCACGAACTTATCAGACATTCAATGAGTTGGCAAAGTGCTTAATGCGCCTCTTACACACACACATATGTATACATATTTATATATATATATAAAGCAAAAAGTGTAAGCTGAGCAGATTTTTTCGGGAAGCCAAAAGCGTTTCGCTTAACGCTTAAATAAAAACTGGATTATGGTTCGCCACAAACGCCATTAAATGTTGCCCTCGCATGTACACAACTCGCAGATATAAAAGGTATTACATGATGTGCTCTTTATGTCGCGGCAGCTCCTTAAACTTTGCAAGTGACAGCATAATGTACCGAATTACTGTCTGCTTGAAGTATATATTAAATAGAATATATTCTTTCGATTTAGTAATAAGAAATTGTTTTTAAAATTCACTAAAAATACTTCTTGAGTCGGTTTGATAAGAAGAAGGTTTCAAAATAAGTAATCACATGACATTGGTGAAGTAAACAAACGCGGCATACAAATAGAGAAGTCATGAATCGGTGGTTTACTCGGCAAGAACGCGGCAAAATGAATGAAGTAAGCATTTCCGGGTCGCCTAATCTCTCGTTTCTGGCTGGCCAGATCACCTGATTTAAGCGTTTCAGACATCTTTTTATGGGATTTTTTTAAGTCACGGATTTATGTCAACAAGCTTCAGACTCTTGAAGCCAGGCATGCAAGAACCTGTCACCCGAAGCTCTAGCAAGAGTGATGGAATATGCCATAAAACAGGCCCGTATGGTCAGCAACTCTAGCGGAGGCGATAGAACAAATTCTAATGGATTAAATCAACAAATTTTATAAGCAGAACTAAAGTTTGTCATTAAAACAAAAAATTACAACAAGAGAACAGCACTTCAAATATATTATTATCTTATCATAATTATTTACAATAATTAATTACTTAATTATTTACTAACAATTTTAATGTCTGCATTAATTATGAAAGGAACTATGTGTTTAAAAAGCTTTGCAATCAAATTTCAACATTTTTGTTCCTTTCAGTAACTCGCATTCACATTTTACATTAAAAATCGAAACTCAAGGCAATATACTTCATGAAAGATAAGCCTGCTCAAAAGGTATTTCACATTGAAATGTTGTGTGTATTTTTTAACGAATGGTGAACCACGAATGCCCGCCGGCAGCTTAGTCAATATGCATTGCACCACGCCCATTCGCCTCCCCAAACACTTGGCCCACTGAAATGGCAGGATGTCTGCCATGGCTCGCCCCTCGCCGCGCCTTGCTACAGCCTATATGAAGTGAAGCGAATGAACTCGCGCAGCCATTTGGCTAATTGTTCAGTTTGTTTTACGTGTAAGGCAACAAATTGGCCAAAGCACACGTTTGCCAACAGCAGCAGCAGCAGGAACAGCTGCTGAAGTCCAAAGGTAGTCCGCATTGGCATGTCCTCGACTCCACCCGGCAGCCCCTTGTCACCCCTTGGGTGGCAGTTAGCGAGGCAGGGTTCATAATAATTTAAATGCTCGGCACACAAAGTGACATGGCAAAGACAAACAAAGGTCAAACCGAGGCTACTGTTGCTGGGACTACTGCGACTCTGGCTGCAGCTGGAAATGGCTACGTGACAGGACGCAGTGCAGTGGCTCGCATTTAAATCCAAGAGCAGCAGCAGCAACGAAATTAGCACGACAAAGGGACAACTCAGGGTAGGCAGAGAGAGAGAGAGGCGAGGAACTTGAGGCAATTGTACGTAGTGCAGTTAATTTGCTATTGCAAAGCAACAGCAAACGCTGAGCAAATAGCAAACGAGTCGCGTGAACAGGAGTAGCAGGAGCAGGAGCAGAAGCAGTGTGCTGAGCCTGCAGCCTGCTGCCTGCTGCCTGAACAACCGGATCAACAACTAAGCAAACAAATGGCGTTGCAATTGGGCACGTTTTGGGCAAAGCGCTCGGAATCACAGTGAAAGTCGTAACCCAATGGAAATGAACTGCGACACGAACTGGACACAGACAGGACACGGCAAAAAGGACACCAGACTCAACGCAACTCAACTCAAACCAGCTCAAACCAACTGAGCCTGTTAGCTCATGCCAATCCAACGTACGTGTGGCTAATGATGTTGCAGTCAGTTACAGGCCGAAGCTCCGAATCAGATTCCAATGCAGATGCAAATGCAAATGCAGATAGAAGAAGGCGATTCCTTGGCTTGGCGACGTGTCAGATGGGCAATCGTTACGCACAATTTGATTGGAAAATGTGGACAGCAGCAGCAGCAACAGCAGCAGCAGCAGCCTGAACCTAAACTGAACCACTTAAATGGCCACAAGCACGCATACGCACGATATGCTGCAAATAAGAAACTACGACTAGCTCGCAGTCACAAAAGCCAGCACTAAAAGCCAACTAAACGCTGCAGGGAGAACAAAAAATAAATAGAAAAAAAAGAAACTAAAAAAATAGATGTGAAATTAAGAAACAGAGGACAACACAGCAGCCCAGGCCGAGGGGACTTTGAGCAAACCACACACACTCACACAGCCAAACAGAGCTAGAAAATGTGCTTAGGCTAAGTTTGACTGATGGAAAGATACCCTTTAGACAGCTCAGATTAAACTTAATAATATACTTAACACTTTTGCCTCTGAGCCTTTACAAAAACTGTGCCATAAATTGAATTTCTAGAAATATTCTATTTGGATTATTTAATGTAATGTAAATTAAATATATACCAAACATTATACAGAATTCTATTCTAATATTTCTAAAGCTATTTGCATTTATTAAATCTAAATGCTATTATATAAAAAAAACTAAAATAATTCGATATTTATCGATCAATCATACAAACCACCAACAGACTGATAGCAAATTATGTTCGGTCTGGCTAATACATCTACAAACTTCATTAAGTCCAGCCCATTCTATTCGGAGTACAGGGTATTCGGAAAAAAAACATGGAATAACAAAAGAGGGGCAAAACTTTTTGCTTTAGTTAAGAGCAACAGACGGCAACCAACGCCCGGGCTGCAATGGTATAAAAGAAACATAACTAATTTGCATAAAATGTGGAAAACATGGTGCCTATACAGAGTCCACAGCCGGCTAGTGAGGGGCGTGGCATGGTCGGATGGTCCTGCTCTTGTCGGAGCGGCAAAATCGAGTCAAAGTCGTAAGTGAAGAGTTGCTCGCTGTGCACTGGCCTGTAGTCCAGGTAAATTTACGTACAACTTTTTGGCACAAAATTTATCCAAAAAATAGTAAACTAAATGAAAGTGCCACGCCCAGCAGCCAGACGCCCCAGCGATTCACTTCAACGAACCTTGTATATGCGACCAAACAAAAGATATTTTTGCATCACAAAGTGAAAGTTATGTGCATGTATGGGTGGGTCTGTGTGTGTGGGTGTGTGTGTGTGTGGCCGAGTGTAGTGAGTATCTCTGTGTGTGTTTGTCATACCCCCATATTAGCGGTTTGTATCTTTTGCAACATGACCACGTTGAGACAAAGTTGTAGGCCAAATTGTCAGCAAACAATGTGCAAAGTCGGTTCACTCTAAAACGTAGTGTGACTGCTCGGAAGTGTGTGTGTGTGTGTGTGCGAGTGGGTGTAGCTTGTGTGCTTAACTATGCATAAGAAAAGAATCTGTGCGGGGTATACGCTTTGAAGTATGAGCTTTAACTGAAATCAGTGATAAAGAGCTGCCAGCCGAACCAAAACTAAATTCTTTGAGCTATGCGACAATTCTCAAGGAATTTTTGAATTTTTGGTTTTCTCTTTTTTTAAATTTTGCTATTTCCATGAAATGACTTTTCAATCGATAATAGGACAGAAATTTGAATGATTCGCGTGTATTGATTATGCTTACAACTTTATATTTTATGCGAATTTCTTATGTCAGCACCGCAGAGTCAACAAACATTTCAGATGGTTCGACTTTTGCCCTAAAAAAAAACATTGTAAAATAGCTGAAATCTTTCACAATATTTATATAAAAAAAACAGGCAGATTTCTGCTTAAAATCTTTACTTGCATAAAAATGTAACGAATTCCTTGTTGTTTTCAGTTTGGTGAACCAATCGATGCCGGATGCGGACAAAATTCGGACGATGGTGTCTCGAGCGCTGCGCGTGTGGGAGACCAATTCAAAGCTGACATTCCGTGAAGTGTACAGCGATCAGGCGGATATACAGGTTCTCTTTGCACGGTGCGTATAAAATAAAATGTGGAAAGTGGGTGAGCCTGTGCTGGCGCTGTGGGTGAATGTTATTTGCTCAGCCACCTCATGTAGACCATAAAAAAAAGCATTCTTTAGTGCCATAAAGATGGGCAGCACATAAAATTGCACTTAAAACCAGGCAACGATAAATAAGCCAAGTATTAAACCATGAAACCAATGATGATGATGACGATGACGATGACGACAGCAACAGAAGTGAAGGAGATGCGGCTGCATGCTGGATACCAATTTCAAATCAAAGAGTTTATGTTGCAGCTGTTGTGTCGTCGTTGGTCTTTTTTCCCTAGATAAGCTTTATTTCTGCAAGCTCGTAACTTCGATGCCATTGAATTAACTAATCAACGTTCTGACTGACTAACTCGCGCTCTTCTTCTTGCAGGCGCGATCATGGCGATGGCTATAAATTCGATGGACCCGGCCAGGTACTGGCGCACGCCTTCTATCCGGGCGTCGGCCGTGGCGGCGATGCACATTTCGATGCCGAGGAGACCTGGGAGTTCGATGCCAGCAATGATGATAGTCGTGGTAAGTGGGTGTGGCAGCAGCTGCTGTGGCTGCGGTCCGCAGATAATCTAGTCAGCAAATGCAATGCATAAATTAATAACATTAGATAATAACACACAATAATAATAATCAGCAGCAGCAACAGCAGCAACAGCAGCGGCAGCAGTGGTAGCAGCGGCTGTTGTTGCGGTCAGGTTGCGGCTAAAAGCCTGCGGGCAAATTGCAGGCGCCTAAACCGCATCGGCACCGCCTTGTTGCAAGTGGCAAAATCAATAAACGTTGGCGCCGGCTGCCTGCATGCCGCTTCGTAATTTAGCGCCATAAATTGCGCCCCTAACTGCAGATCCAAAGAACCGTATAACCCACAGCCGAATAAAGCGAGAGCGAAAGCCCGCTCCGTAACCAGAATCCAATGTCGACAATTTTAATGGTTTTTAATGCCAATAAAAAATTGTCAGCATGATGCGTGACGTTGGCCAAACGCAACCACGACCAATCCTTATATACCCTGTAATTATCAAATGTACCAAAGCGGCATGTAAGCGACATTCCAAGCTACATCTGTTTGATAAAGTTCGTCAATCTGCCTAAGCGAGAATTTGGTCAAATATCAGTCATACGGTTCATACGTTCATACGGACAGTCGGACAGAGGAACAGACGGACAGGGCTAAATCGACTCAGCTCGTCTCCCTGATGAAGAATATATATATTTTATAGGGTCTGCCACGCCCCCTTCTGCCTGTTACATACATTTGGCAGTTTAACAAAACCATTATACCCTGATTTCCCATTTTCAATGGGTTCAGGGTATAACAAGATTTTTACAAAACCTCATCAACGACTCTCCCGTCCAACTTACACAGTCAGAATTAAACCAAACTCTTTAGCATAACTACAGAGCATCTCACGGTCGAGCACAATCGCCTGGCTGCCACACAACTTGTGCTTCTCATTGTAAATGTTGCAACGACGCCATTTTTATGCCACTTACAAAGTCGTCAAGGCGACGACGCGTTGTTGTCTCCTTATTTCTTTCTGTTTTTTTATATTTTTTGCCTTGGTCGCTGGATGCCATTAACCAATCGCATGTTGTCGCATTTTACAGGCACCAACTTTCTGAATGTGGCACTGCATGAACTGGGCCACTCGCTGGGGCTGGGCCACTCCTCGGACTCGAATGCGGTAATGTTTCCCTGGTATCAGAACAATGAGGTCGATGGCAAATTGCCCGACGATGATCGCATCGGTATACAGGAGCTCTATGGGGCCAAGGAAAAAGTTTGGGGTCCCTATCGACCGGTAACCACAACGAGCACCACAACAACGACCACAACCACAATGCGTTCGCTTACTTATTATCCGCAGCAGCGACCCAATTATCCCAATCGTTATCCAAACTATTATCCCAACTATTATCCGCAAGAGCGAGATCGTGAGCGTGCTCAAGAGCGTGAGCGTGAGCGAGAGCGAGAGCGAGATCGTAAACGACAGCGTGAAGAGAGAGAGCGACAACGAGAACGAGAACGAGAACGACATCTGGAACTTGAGCGAGAACGAGAAAGACAGAGAGAACGAGAAAGACAGCGAGATCGAGAAAGGGAGCGTAACCGAGAGCCCCTAACAACAACAACGCGAGCGCCAATCACAACGAGAAGAACACAACCCACTCATCCCACCCACAGGCCCTACAACTACCCCACAGTGAATCGACACAATAAACCACAAAAGCCACGGAAACCTAAGCCAGACAACTGCATGACCTCATACGATGCCATCTCTATGATACGCAGAGAGTTGTTCATCTTCAGAGGACAGGTAAGAAACCAATAGGAATAGAAAACTTTTAATATGTCATGCCCCCAAAAAGACCGTCGATAAAGCAGATCAACAGTAGCTCCTAATTCGAATTTTTAAGTGTTTAGCTGTAAAACTTGTATAGATAAACTTTTGCGGCCTGCCACGGTCCTATATACATATATCGTATATATGTCTACTATATATTTTCGGTCTAAGGTTGTCAACGGGAATATATTCCAAATTTTAGGTCTCTAGGACTTAAAAAAATAGAACTTCTAAGATATATAAGTAGTAATATAGGATTTTTCGATTCACCACGCCCCTAACTTAACACATTATCTGATAAGGGTACCCACGAGTATATATTCCTAATTTCAAGTCGCTAGCTTAAATAGCGAAATGGCTTGCATTTAGACAGACAGCCGGACGGACGGACAGACAGACGGATGGATGGATGGGCATTGCACCAAACCAATATACTCTTTCACTTCAATTCATATTCAATTCAATTCACTTTATTAATATTTTTGATTAGTAAGACAAATAGATAGCAAAACCTATACAACTATTTGGTATTATGCGAATTCTGTATTAAATGATTATAACGGTATTATTTAACTCTCATCAGCATTTATGATTTAGTTTTGCTAAATTTATATTAATTATTTACTTTTATTTGTGCAGTTCCTGTGGCGCATTGGTGCCAAGGGCTTATATAATGGCTATCCGACGGAAACGCGTCGCCATTGGGCCGCACTGCCCGAGGACTTTAACAAGGTGGATGCCGTCTATGAGAATCAACAGCGTCAAATTGTGTTCTTTATAGGTAAACAAGCAAGCCTCTATCTCTATAGCAGCTAGCCCTATTAAACTGTTTACCTTGCCACCCACAGGTCGGCAGTATTACGTCTTCGATTCAGTCACCCTGGCGCCGGGCTACCCACAGCCTTTGACCAGCCTGGGTCTGCCGCCCACTCTGACCCATGTGGATGCCGCCTTTGTCTGGGGCTACAATAATAGGACGTATTTAACGAGTGGCACGCTGTACTGGCGCATTGACGACAGCACAGGCAAGGTGGAGCTGGACTATCCCCGGGACATGTCCTTCTGGGCGGGCGTGGGCTACAACATAGATGCAGCCTTCCAGTATACGAATGGAAAGACCTATTTCTTCAAGAACTTGGGCTACTGGGAGTTTAACGATGATCTCATAAAGGTGGCCCACGCTCGCCCCAAGCTCTCCTCCCGCAGATGGATGCAGTGTGCGCGCAGCGCTAACGATGTGGACGAGGAACAGTTCTGGACGGCACCCCTAGTATCCGGCAGCAATGACACCACAGATGGCAGATCCGCCTCGTTTAGCATAAGGCAACAGGGACATAGTCTAATTGTCATCCTTCTGGTGGCATTCACATATATAGCCTGGCGTAGTTAGGATTGTCACAGCATTGATCTGTGAAAAGATTGACATAGCTGTAGACTTAGCTCTAAGGCATCGACCATTAGCAATCGGATACTAGCAGACATCCTCGAGCAATGGTCTATGTACATACACATAGATAGACGTGTATACCGGCTCTACTGTCAGACAGTAGATCGATCCAAAAATATAATACACACAGCGGCCTTACAAATCGATGTGCGAGTGTTTATTTTTCGCTATCCAAAATACTTAACACTTGCTATCGCAGAACTACATACAAAATGCAGAAAAAACATATAAACTACATATAATATATATCGGAAACTTGCCAGACGCCCATTACAGGATTGCTTTCTTCTTTCTTACGTCAACGCATCTATTTTATAAAATAAATACAACTTTTATGCATAGATGATAACTGATAGGTAGCTAGTTTTATACGCAGTGCATCCGATTAAGAATGTCTCGAATTTTCTCACCCAAACACTGCCTTGTATAATTAAGTACAGTATTCCCCCAAATGAACGAACCGATTGGCCCGACTCTTAGTAGCTATGAGCTGCCCGCATTTGTTTTGTATGTTTATTTTTATTTTTTTAAATTGATTATAAAAAAACAAACAAAAAATCCCTTCTAATTATTTATATTTAAATAATGTGATATTATCATAAAATTTTGTATGTGTGCGATTCAATAATGAACCAGAAGAACAAACACTCAAGATCAGAAACCAATTACACAACAATTCGAGTTAGAAATATATATTTTGTTAGTTTTAGTGCTTTACATCTGTATATTTATATCAAAAAACAAAAAATTACATTTAAATTGAATATATTCATTCATACATACTTTGATAATAAATAAATAAATAAATAATTATAATATACACAGAGACTCTTTATCTATAATCTTTTTGTAACAATATCTTTATCTGAGTTTTTGTAAGAAATATTATCGATTGATATTCCAATATTTCTATGTTGTATAGATAAAGTTTTACAATTTTTAATTTTTTTTAGGAAACGGAAGATAGTTCTTGGGGGTATTTATATTTTATATTATTTATATTTATTTTATTTCCATATTTATTTTTTTTTTAAAGACTGGAAACTATTATAAAAGTTAAGTTCAATTAATTTGCTTTTTAGAAAAATCCAATGTCCAATGACTTTATACAGCTAAGACCCACATTTAACTCTTTTATTATAAAGGGCAACCTTGCGTATACTTCTAATTATGCTTATAAACGTTTGAAAGACATTTTCTTATCGTATTTGATACGTTTATTGATAACAACGTGCACAGATTGTACAGTTGAATCACCGATCAAATATCTAATAAATGTTTATACATACAAATATATAAATATATATATAAATGTGTGTGTATATCGTAGCTCATGATGAGTTTTCAGATATTTCAAGTTTTCACAGTTTAAATTATGAGCTTTTTTTTAAATAGGTAATGCCATTCGTCGTGTAACTCGAAACTCTGAGTAATTTATAGCCTAAATTTCAGTTCCAGCTGTACCTGGTATACAGAGCTTTGTGTACAAATATCTATTTGCGATAACAAATAATAATTAGTTGCTCTACGTAGAAATGTAGTTGAAAAAAAACTTCATTTAAGCAAAAAAACAGATGTATCATGTTTAACGATAATGCCCTTATCTAGCATTATAGACAGGTAAATAAAAATGCTTTAGATATATGCATTTATATATATATAAATATATATATAAAAGCGCCAACTGATATTTGGGCCAGTGACAGGCAATATATGCCGAAACAGTGTAAAAACAGATGATTTACTTCTATATAATGCATAACACTCCATTATCTGTATAATTACGCCATGAAAGCTGACCCTTGGAGGCGGTAGCTGCAGCTTACTGATATCATTATAATGTCCACTTATACTATATTATTTACAGACAGGCTTCTGTTATCTCAACGTGAGTGAACTGTCGCTTGGCATATGGTGCTGCTGTAGTGTAATGCAGCCAGCTGAACCGCTATATTCAATATTCGCTCAGTTCAATTGCACTTGGGGCTCGGGTCTGTCAGAACTTGTAGGCTGCTCCAATTGCCATTAGTCGATGCGTCATGGAACGTGACGACATCGAAGTGAGTCCCGATTCCAAGTTCGAGTTCGACACCGACATCGAGCACGAATGCCCAAAAGCTAGATCCACAGCCCAGCGGGCTGACAGTCGCGCATAGACCACAGACGTGGACAGTAGTTGGCGGTTCAATATATATATATATATATATATATATTATATATATATTTATATACTATATATTCAAATCGGGTCGCACGACGTGAAAAAATAAAGCCATTTATATATGTGCACACACCTACACAGCAGAAAGTACGTCGCGACAAATATATATTCATAAATATATATATTCATAAAAAAAAAATAAAAAAAAATATATATACATTATATATATATATATATATATATATATATATATTCATATATATATATTGTATAACTGCTTATATTAAATTAGAGACAATTGTGAGTAGAGGTCGAGCGAGCGTGGAAATTGTGCAAAGCTTTGTGTCGCATAGTTAAAGACGATTCAAGGCCCGCGCCTATATAGATATCGAACTGTAGCGGGGCTGATAACGCCCCAGCGACACCTTGTTTGCCACTCTGACTAAGCCCCAACCAACATAGAGTTAGTAACTAAAACTTACTGTAATTATATACAAGTTCAACTGTTAATCTGTTTGCTGATAGTCCCAAGGGCTTGTCAGATCTATGACAAATTATTTGTTCGTTCAAACTCGAGCACCTGGTAGCATTAGTCCATATCTAATCATTGAAACATGACAACTGCAAATGGCCCGGAAATACACTTTTGACTTTTATCTATTCCCACCTAAAGAGAATTTCAATAAATCAAAGTCCTACGTATACCATCAGATAAACGTGTCAAAAAAAAAATACATCCCACCGATAAACCATGTCGTCCACTGATGATCTTTACGTACGCCCGCTGAGCGCTGAGCTCGCACTTAAGGCCCAACAGGAGCTGGGCGAGGTGCCCGAGCGCGTGCCCGAGGATATTGAGACGATACGCACATGGATCTCAAAGCAGCCCCATCTGAAGGCACGCGAAGATGCACAGTTTCTGGTCGCCTTTCTGCGCGGCTGCAAATACAGCCTGGAGAAGACAAAGCTCAAGCTGGACAACTTCTATGCGATGCGGGGCGCTGTACCAGAACTGTACAAGAATCGCTTCGTGGGCGAGAAACAGCTGAGCATACTCAAAACAGCGTAGGTGCTATGGGAACCAAGAATCATCTCTAATATACTCTAAATCTATGCATATATCTTTTAGCTGCCTGCTGCGCCTGTCGCAGCCTCTGCAAGCGGACGGTCCACGCATTCACATCTCTCGCTATGCCCAGTACGATTCCAGCAAGTATACCATTGCGGAGGTCATGCAGGTCAACACCATGCTGGGCGAGATACAAATTAGAGAGGATGACAATGCAATGGTATCTGGCTTCGTGGAGATAATTGATATGAAGGGAGTCAGCGCCGGTCACATGTTCCAATTCGATGCGGTGCTGATCAAGAAGCTGGCTGTGCTCGGTGACAAGGCGCTGCCCTATAGACCCAAGGGATTCCATTTCATCAATGCGCCAGCCATAGCCGAGAAGGCAATGTCCATAGCCAAGAGCTTAATGAGCGACAAAATACGCAAACGGGTGAGTCTGAAAAGCATTTGGAATTGAAATACAGACATAAATAACCAAGTATATAATGAAATCTTACTCCTGCCCAGTTCCATATACACTCCAAGCTGGATTCGCTGTACAAATACGTGCCCAAGGAATATTTGCCCATTGAGTATGGCGGCACCAATGGCAATATACAGGATGTTGTCGATGTCTGGACAAAAAAGCTGTTGGACTACACGGACTTCTTCCAGCAGGATGTGGTCTATGGCACGAACGAGAAACTGCGACGCGGACAGCCCATCAATTCGGAAACGCTGTTCGGCATCGAAGGCTCCTTTCGAAAACTGGACATTGATTAGCTAATACGTTTTATTCTAGTACATATTTATACAAAACATAATTTTAAATGTTGTAAAAAGCATCAATTAAAGCACAAATTGCAAATAGAAAACATTTAAGTCGAACTGCACGAATATATTCTAGGCAGATGAAACATATTCACATGACAGTTAAAATCTGCTAAAGGCTAATAAAACAGACCGAACACAAATTAAATACAGTTAGGCAACGTTAAATTATAAAGGCAGTAAAAGAAAAGCAAATTCAGTCAAGAATTGGTTTGAAAGAGGTGGACTAGATCAGCCTACAGCTTAGCTGCCTGCTTGGACTTTTGGTTGACGAACTCGTAGGCGATGTCGTTATAAGGCTTGGATGCGTTGCGCACGCGCTCTAACCACTTGGCCACCTTGGGGAACTGGCGTTCGTTCACATTGAACTGACAGAGTCCTGGGAAATAGAGTCGATTAACAATGATATGCCAAAGGACACCGTAGTTGGATTGCTTACTCAGCTGTTCGATCTCAGAGGCGCACGATAAATCTGCCACTGTTAGCTTGTTGCCCACCAAGTAGTCATCCATCATCCAGAAGCGCTCAAGCAGATCCAAACTGGTTTCAACATCTTTCACAAGTTTCGCGACTGCCTCCGGCTTGGGCTTGGGTGCGAGTCCATTAATGGGCAATAGCCAACCCTTCAGGAAGTATGTGCCACAGGGCACATGCACATTGCGAAATTGCCACATCAAATACTCATCCACTCGGGCACGCGTCTCCACATCTTTTGGATACAGCTGCTGGCTCAGCTGATTTTTATCCGAGAGATAACTACAAATAACAAGAAAGCAACTGGTTGAAATTGACCTTTGGCCCTGATATTTATACATACCGAATCATGGCCACGCTCTCAGATAGGTGGAAGCTTCCATCCACCAGTGCGGGCAGCTTCTGGAACCGATTGATCTTCTTGTACTCATCGGTCAGTTGCTCACCTGGAAAAAACACAAAAGTAAATCAAATTCAAATTTGATTTGCCGGCTTGCAGGCATTGGTTTGATTGAACTTACGTTTGCGCAGTGCTACGGGGCAAGCCTCAAATTGTGTTTTACTTAGTTTAAGCGCTAGCCAAACAGCACGCGATGGCGGTGACAAGAAGTCATAATACAACTTAAGAGCCTGTGCCATCTTAATAAATTAAACCGAAATAAATCTGCTGCACCGACAAAATCAGCTGTGGTGCAAAGTTCAAATTTCGCTGCTACACAGCACTGTTTTTAGCCCAAGTCCGTTGCTCAGCACTGCTTTCGCGTGCCTATATAGCTGTCCCGCTCACACTTAGCTGTTAGCGTGAGTTGGCGCGAATTTTAAATGCGCAGGAAAACTTCATTAAAATCAACTTTTGTTCCACAACAAAAACAATTATTTTTTGTCCCACAGCAAAAACAATCTATCACAAAAAACATTGAAAATGACAAGGTTGGCATTACATTTAAATGCATTAATGCTTAAGTGTATTTTGTTATTAAAATTGTCGTTTTTATCGCATACTTGTAACTCGCCGAGACTTTTATCTAAAGCATAGATAATATCGCAACATAATTGCCAAGGCGAGATACGTCATAGGCTTATCAGCTGCGATTACTAAATAAATGATGATAAAAACCAAAGAAAATATCAGCTTTGCGATTGTGTGTTTTGTTTTTGTTAAATATTTCTTTTTGACATTTAAACAAATTCGTTTTAATTTATTAACGTACTCAACATGGGTCGCTACAATACACCGTCAATTATATATGTAATGTGTATATACTAAATATATATATATTTTTTTTTTATTTAATGTATATGTTTATGTGTAAACTAGTATCAAAAATTAGTAGAAACGACACTTAACTAACTCAAAAATGTTCAAAAATTAAATATATATGTATGCATATGTTTATGCATCGGTATGTTTGTACGAATGCATATTACAAATAAAAGCCAACAAAAACTTAGTATAATATACATATATATATATAGTATATATATATACATATATGTATATATAAGTAGAAGACGTCCATTGTGAGCGAAATGCGGCGAGGAAAAACAAGTGGGGCAACTGTAGACATATGGTATGTATGGGTATGTGCGTTGATAAGACCGACAATAAATTATAATCGACATTCATGAGGTTTTTGGCCATTTAATGGCGTTTTTAGTTTTTGCATTTTTTTCTTACATTTGTTATTTTTTTTAATGTTTTTTTTTTTAGTGTGCAATTTGTTTTTGTTGTAACATTGTTCAATTTGCTTTTAGTTTCGATGTTGCTTTCTATGAATTGTTATAAAATATCAGGTTCCAGCTATGACCAAAGTTCGCTATAGCGTTGTAGTACATAAATATATATATATACATATATATATATATATATATATATATATATATATATATAGGGACTCATATATAGACAGAGTGAGGTGTGTATAGTATGTGCATTTGAATATACAACTAGCTGATATGACCACGGCCATTGCGACAAGCACAGCCACTAGCCATTATCATCATCCCAGCCACGGCCTCAATCAAAGTTCAGCTTGCGAAATGTGCCCTCCAGCGTGGGTCGCTGCTCCTTCTCGCTGGCGGCGCGCAACTTCTCATCAACACCGAAGCGTTCATCATCCTTAAAATATGCCGTAAAGTTGGTCAGCTGCGTCTCATAGTATGAGGTAGCATCATTTAATGAGCCATTATTGCCACCCATCTCCACTGGCAGATACTCCTTGCCAATGGCCTTGTGCAGCGACTCCATATTTGGATGTATGTGCAACTAATGGAAGAGACAGAAAAATAAGATAGGTGAGCTTGTTTACAAACACTCTTTGTTGATGGTTACGTACTAGTTCCTTCTGTTTCATCACATTGCGGATTATGGTGAGCACAAATTGTGTTTCTCGCGATGCATTCACAATGTGCGTGGCCACCAAATTCGTGGGTATGCCATGCTCGAGGAAGGAATTCATGCGTCGGAACAAGCTCGGATCGAATTGCAGCAACAGCGAATAGGGGATTTTGGTAAAATCAATCAGCTCAACAACGCCAGCTATGTTCCAGTTGTCGTCGGTGTTGATCTCAATTTCAGAGCGGAAGGCATGGAAGCGAAAGATGTCGGATACACTATGCTTGGAAGTCTCTATGTGTCCCATGCGTGTGAAGTGTATACGTGGACCGCCCGGACCAATGGGATTAGGTAGCGTTGCGAATATGCTGATAAAACGATAATGAAACTTATTCCCTAGCTCTCTCTCTCTCTCCCTATCTTTCGACTTCGACTTCGACTTCGACTCACCCTGATCTAGCCAGCTCGAGAAGTTTGTCATCGACAAACCGACTCTTTAGCAGGCCGCGTTCCTTGGACTTGTAGTTGTAGAAGAAGAGCACACGTTTTTTGGCCTCCTCCACATCCCAGTGACAGAAGCGCAGAAATGCAACCAAGAACTGATCTTCGGTGCGTGCCGTCAGATAATTCTGTTCATCGATCCACGCGCGCAGAGCAGCAATTAGCTCATCCCGGTTCGCCGCATCCTCATGCAGCTCCGAGTGCGCCTTTTCCGCCAACTCTGGCACCAGCTCTCTAATCTTGGCCATAGTAGTAGTATGATAGCTGCAAATTTAATTATCGAAACTTAGAGCAAATTGACAATGTGTACGTGTGGCCGGGAGGGTATTGGTGGTGTGACTTGTGTGCTCCGTCTGGGCTGAAACACAACTAATATTTAAGTCGATGGCTGCCTTGTTTTGACCTGGAGCAAACAAGTGTACCCTACGCTAGTAGAAGCAATGGGGGCGATATTGCCGTGACCAATGCACAGTGATCCAAAAATCGATCAACGCTTTCTTATCGATTTTTCAAAGTTCCAAGTACTCAAATGTTTATGTTAATAGCTAACAGCTTATTTTATGAGAAAAAAATACCCATAATTGTTTCTTCTTAAGCTAATCATGGAACAACACATTTATGTATATAATTATATATATTTAGTCGATTTTGAAGAACTTCAAACTCGCAAGAAATATAGAGGAAATAGCAATATGAAAAGGTTTGAAATTATCAGCATATATTTCGCATGACAAACATGAAGTTTGGTGCCACTGTGCAGACACTGTTTGGCGATAAGATAAGCTTATAGTAGATATAACTGTAGCATGGTTCGATTAACCGACAGATATCGACAAATGCGAACTTTGCTATGCGACTTCTACAGCTGCATTTGTCCCCATCCAAATTCTTGTTCTTTTCGGGAAACATTTTGATAGCTGCAGCCGATAGCTGCAAGATTTTGACGATTAACTATTAACAAGCGAGATTTTTGAGCAACTTTTCTAATCTTATCAGCAATTAGCAGAGAGGGGGACCAGACCAGACCGCATACATAGAGTGCTCAGGCACTCGACATTAGAGGCATAGAGGCATTATCAGAGAGTACCGAATGATTAGCTATAAAATGGCAAGATTAGAGCCAACTGATTAGTGGCCAGAAGTGGAGAATTGGCCAATTTCAGTAGTTGCACAGTTGCCACGACGCACGGTTGAGATTCGTACAGAAGCAGGTTATGGCCGAGATACGTCCAATCAGCGCCGAGTTGCGTCAAATAGCCGAAACGGAGCTAAACGAGGTGCCAGCACGTTTGCCCGCCGATCTACAAGCTCTGCGAGATTGGCTAGCCAAGCAGCCACATCTCAAGTCGCGCCAGGATGCTCAATTTTTGGTTGCCTTTCTGCGCGGCTGCAAATTCAGCTTAGAGAAGGCCAAGTCCAAGCTAGACTACTTCTACACGCTGAAGACCATGATGCCGGAGGTGTTTGCCAATCGTCAAATGGACGCAAAAAGCATTGCGATGTGCCGTGCAGGGTAATCGGATTGCTGATTAGCTATAACTTGTATAAGGTCTAATTTCTGTACTCGTTCCAGCACATATGTGCCGCTGCCCAAACCCTTTGGTGCCGATGGACCACGCATTCAGTTGACGGACTACTCGAAGTTCGATGCGAATGGCTTTAAGATGATCGATCTGTTTCGATATCAGGTGACGCTTCTGGAGCGCCTGATACAGGAAGATGACAATGCCGTTATCAGTGGCACCATTGAGATAATCGACATGTCCAAAATGAGTCTCAGCTTTGTAGCCCAAATGGACTTTGCGCTCATCAAAAAAATGGGCGTGCTCGCCGATAGGGGAACGCCCATCCGGCTGAAGGGCGTACATTTGGTCAACTGCCCCAAGGAGGCAGTCACTGTGCTCAATCTGGCCAGAAGTCTTATGCCCGCCAAGCTACAGAATCGAGTAAGTAGAATTCAGGGAATAATGGTTTTGTGGACATGTTTGAAACAGGCGGAAGAAGGGGAGGTAGACCTTTAAAGCATACATATATATTTTTGATCAGGACGACAAGACTAGTCGATCTAGTCATGTTTGTCTGTCCGTCCGTCCGTCCGTCTACAGAGATCTCGTAAACTACAAAAACTAACTAACTACTCCTGTATACCATATACAGTACGAGTTATTCATTTTTTTCGATAGCTCATCTCCATTTAATTTTTTCGGAATTTTTGATACCTTTTCCCCTTCTCCACACATTTGCCAAAAACTTATTTCAAATAGTAGAGACCTGTACTTTGGCAAATACAGACATATTAATGTCATTATTACGCAGAAGAAAAGTTATTCAACAATTAACTCTTACTTAATTCATTATCTTTTAAATTTCTGATTCCAAACTTTAGATATTTTTGCTCAATTTCTCCATGCTGCTGTTATATTACCAATATGTACTTTAGCTTTGGTTAAATTTTATTTTGTTGACAAACCATTATACGATAATCCATTGTTATCAAGCTCTTATCGCAGTTTGTACAGCTGTTGGGAACCACAATTCATTAGATAAGCCATTCAGATCGTGAATCGATTTCAAATTATAGAAAGCAAATACTTTTTTTGCCGAACTCTTTTGCACGATTTGATAATGAAGCACCCCAAATATAGTTGAAGGGGGCTTTGCTTCAAATTAGTTTTATGAACTGGTTTAGCGACAGTCATAAATTAATAACAGTCGAAAACTAGCAGATAAAATTACGAGGGGGTTTCATTATTTTAGTGGGGACTTTTGAATATTTGAAATTCTTCATTTCAATAATATTTTGTATTCAGTTATTTTCCCTTATCCATTGAGTTCCAGAGCTACTATCTATTTATTCCACATATTCTTCTCACATGCTGAGTAAATGTTAATTTGAATTCGTTTCACAGTTCCAAGTGCACAGAAATATGGAGGAACTCTCTAAGGTAATACCACGTGAATATATGCCAGAGGAGTATGGAGGCAGCAATGGGCGTATTGCTGATATCGTGGCCCAGATAGAGCAGCAGATGCTCAGCTATAACGATTACTTGAAAGAGGAGAGCAACTACGGCGTTGACGAACAGCTGCGACCGGGCAAACGTCTAACAGCCGACTCGATATTTGGGATTGAGGGCTCCTTCCGCAAATTGGACATCGATTAGATTAGCTCACATTGAACTGAAATTGAAATTTAAATTTGTGGGGAAACCCCCCCGAAATTGTCGTAACTTTAAATTTAATTAAATGCCAAATGTAAACTATGTAAATGTAGCTGCAATGCTTTAAGCAGTAGCTACTGTTACTGCAGGGTGGTAGGCGAAATCGAAATGGCTCTTGCATAGCACTCGCAAGAGAAGCTAATGGAAGTATTCAAGATGTCAGAACAGATTTAGAATAGTGAATAAAGCAGCGCTGTTAAGGTAAGCTAAGACAAGATTGAGACTTGATAAAAACAAAGCGATCTGATCGAACATGGATGGCAGAACCTGTGTTGAAAACTTTCTGGGAAGCGAAGATTTAAACCATCAATCAAGAACTTCAAAGACAAAGCTAATATACCAAAAGAGCAATAATAAAACATATATAAAGCTGTGATCATAAAAATAGTAGTGCCACTGGAATATTGGACAGCAAAATTATATTTATATTTAAAATTATAGGAATATTTATTTATATATATATTCATATTATTTTCAAAATATTATGTTTATTACAAAACTTTGCTGTCCAATATTTCAGTCGTACTACTATTTCTCTGACCACAGCTGTATGTAGCAAAGCAACAAATGCAATATCGATTGAGTCGATTGATATATAAATATAATTGTATAATGTTGTTTGCTTTTGACTGTCAAATCATTTTTACAATCTGCAAATTAAAGTATCGATCTGTTTTAATATATTTACTTGTCAGAGAATCGAATTGAGCTTTTGGGTGAGAGGCGCAAAGAGAGGCAGTGTCTCAATGACAGCTGAGCAGCATTTAATAAGAGCTTTATGAAAGGTAAACAACGCCCACTAAGATAGTCAGCAAAATGTCAAATTCAGATGCTTTTAGTGTGCGGTATCAGTGACAAGTGTTAATAGCCTTATCTATCAGTTAAGTGAATTAGACAGGATCAATAAAAATGTTCACGTCAGTTTGCATGTTGGGGCCAGTTGTAAAAGTCAGTTGCCCTGCAGGAGCCGAACTTCAAAGAGCCAAAATGAATGCATACAACTCCAGTAGTATTGAGGTGAGTTTGGTTTTTCAATAACTTTAGAAATTATCACACTTTTTCCATACACTCCATACAAATAGCTCGACTTTAGTCAATGGGATTTTCCAGCGGAGCGCATTTGGCGGCACAAGGCGATAGAGGAAATCGCATGGAAAGTTTGCTCGTTTTTGCCACTGATTATATTTGGCTTGTATGCCAACTACATCTTAATCTATCTGATAGCAACGAACCGTGCGCTGAGATCGCCAACGAATTTGATTATAGCCAACATGGCAATGGCTGACTTGCTAACCCTGCTGATATGTCCCATTATGTTTCTGATCAACGACTTCTACCAGAACTTTCAGCTGGGCTGTGTGGGCTGCAAGCTGGAGGGTTTTCTCGTCGTTGTCTTTCTGATCACAGCCGTGCTAAATCTCTCAGTGGTCAGCTATGATCGACTCACGGCCATTGTTCTGCCACTGGAGACACGACTGACGCAACATGGTGCCAAGATCGTGATAGCCTGCACCTGGCTAACGGGTCTGCTGCTGGCACTACCCCTGGCCATCTACCGCGAGTATAGGGTGCGCATTTGGCGCAACTTTACGGAGCGGTACTGCAAGGAGAACACGAATGTCCTGCCCAAGTACTGGTATGTGCTGATCACAGTGCTGGTCTGGCTGCCCCTGGGCATTATGCTCATCTGCTACACGGCCATATTTATTAAGGTAAGCAAGAGCTCGAGGAACAAGTGGGAGTAGCCAAGCTACATGCACTAGGGATAATCGATACATATTAGTTATACCAAAGTTCTTTTAGTTTTAAACAAATTTAATTGTTTGAGTTTAAGATATGAGAATTTATATATCAAATTTCAATTTTCAAATTTTAAACTTCAATAGTTTTTTAGATAAATGCCTTTAGACGCTTAGAGTTCTATATCTAGCCAATTTCTTGTACTAATTAATAATTTTTCTTAGAATTTTAATAGATCATATAACCATTTACTACTCCCCAGCTGGATCGCTATGAGAAGCGCGTTTTGAGCCGCGAAAATCCACTGACTGTGAACTATAAGCGCAGCGTGGCCAAGACGCTCTTCATAGTGGTTGTTGTGTTTGTGGCGCTGCGTTTGCCCTTCACCATTTTTGTGGTGCAGCGCGACAGGTACTACAAGACGGAGGCGAGCGTTGGCTGCAGCATACAATACTTTTCCTACTTCTCGCAATACCTGATGTTTGTCAATGCCGCCGTCAACCCCATCGTCTATGGCTTCAACAACGAGAACTTCCGACGCGCCTATGCGCAAATTGGCTGTGTGAAACGAGGACGCGCAGCCTCAGCAAATCGCGTTCATCATTGTTGTTATTGCGACTTTGTACGAAATAGAAAAGCTGCACGGATAAATGCGGATCTCAAGTTGAATGAACAAATATCACAATCAGCTGCTGAGGAAACAAAAAATCTGGAGGAAACTACTGACAATTTTGTCAATGCCAAAGAGTCTCTGATGCCACAGCTCACTAGCGAGGGCTATATTTAAACTATGCTGACCTTGTTTATTATTAATATTGAAACCATTTTCAGAAGAAACTCTTTAATAAATACCCTTAACAGACTATGTTACCTTAGCAAAGTCTAACTGAAAGCAATTTATGGTCAGAAAATCTTATAAAGAACATCATTTCCTAATAGAGATTTTGTTTGTAATAAACAAGTAAGGAGAGTTCAATGAATATATCAATCATTCTATAAATCGATAATTATATTTAATTTTGCCACGCCCCAATGGGCAGAGTATATCACTTGTAGGCTTATCTGTAGAGTTAGATTAAGTGATTGGTTTCCAAATGCCGATTTAAAATCAATCTTTAGAGAAACCTTTTCAGCAGTAATAGTTCCAAAACAGTGGAAGCTGCCGTTGCCTCGATTTTCCATGTTCAGATATATCTACTATATATTTTTAGTCAGGGACTATCCCATTCAATAGTATTTTATTTTATAATAGTATTTAGTCGGTGTCTTAACACCTTATAAGCTGAGTATACTTTTAAAATGTTTTGACTTGGTTTGCCTTCATACGGACAGACGTGTGAACAACGAAATTGTGAAAAACCAATATACTCTTTGCACTGTGTAAACGTGTATAAAAAAAATAAATTATATATTTAAAGGAAATACGAATTTGTTCTCTTGTCTTTGGTTTATTAAACAATTTATTTTTTATAATTTAAAAAATTTAATTGACTATTTTAAGGCTGAGCTGACATTACTAAAGCCACTCAATCCCTCCTCATCTCTGTCTCTAAATTTTTTCTTTATTCCATCTCATTATTTTCTTTGTCTCACTTTTCATTTCTTAAATTTCTATATATGATCAAACTCTTTCTCCCTTCCTCACTCTCTCTCTCTCCCACTATCTCGTTCTTCTTGCGCTGCATGTAAAACCGAAATCACGCCTACTCTCAGCATCGTAGTGCAGCTCTACAACTGACCTGCATCAACTCTCAATTAGTTGCCCACACTCTTCCGCTCTTTCTGCTTCTCTCTACCTTTCGCTCATTCAGCTCTACTTGCGCTCATTGAGCATCGACTAGACTTGCAGAAACGGTTCTTAAAGCTCAACGTCTTCAGTTGAGCATCAGCTTCGCTTCCTGAAGCACGTGTTAAGTTTCGTCTAATTAAATGTGCCGTTTAGTTTGTGTATTAATATTCTCATGGCTCTTATGGAAGCATGGGCACGCCTTCGAGGTGCTCTTCGGGGAGAGTTATCCTGGCTATCGCATCGGCTCAGATTTGGACGCAGAGTCGCAGCGCCTGCACAAGCGCGACATGCAACAGTTTTACGACAAAGGTTTTTTTTTAGAAAATATAAACAACTGATTTTTATTTACAGTATTTGAACTTAAATTTTGATGCACTCGAAAAGGTTAGGCTAAACCAAACAACTCAGATTTCATGTAGCCCGTGCCATGATCCTCGAGAAACTTGATGAACTGGCCCATGTTAATGACACACTCCTCGCCATCGGCGGCTGAAGAGTTGAAGAGCTGCTCGGTAAATTGCTCGAAGCGTCGCTTGCGACATGGCTCGGTGCGAACCAGGGTAATCTTCTGCCAGCGCAAGGACTTGATAGTGCGCCAATATTCCTGTACGTTCTCCGGCTCGCCCTCAACGCAGATGATGCCCGGCTTGCCAGGTCTGCTGAAGCCGCTCAGCTGCAACTGCCGTGCCTGACGTATAAGCTCCTGCCGCTTGATACTCGACTTGATATGATGCGAATATATCCAAAGTCGTTCTAGCTGCGTGACTTTTGGTTGCTCCTCCGAAGCTGGAGGTTCGAGCTCGCTGGCCGGGCACCTCACCAGGGCTTCAATCTGCTCTTGCAGCCAGCTGAGCAGCTGAAATATATAGGGTTCCTCTGTCTGGCGCAGCTCTACCAAATAATTCTCAATTTGCAACTTCAAGTGCTGCTCCTTGATCTTGCCCAGTAGCGTGGTGTGCACACTAATCCTAGCCAGCTCCAGCAGCGGATACAAATGCGGCAACTCGATGCGCACATCCACACTCTGCTTGGCCATTAAATTCAACCGGATGATGTACTCTAAGTTGGAGCGCAACGACGTCTGCGACTCCGATGGCAGAAACTCATTGAAGTCAGCAACGACGCCAGCATCGAGCAACTGCAGCTCACCCGCTGCACAGTAAATGGAACTCAGCAGATCTAACTCCTCCAACTGCTGGCCAATGCAGCGGCGATAGGTCTGCATATCCATGGCCAATGGCTAGCGAAAATTGAGAGAGAGTTGTTTGGTTTAGTCACGGCCTAAGCTTAGCTTTTGCTTCAAACTTCATGAAACTTAACGAAAGGCTGAAGCTGCTTAAATATCTGCGAAATAACTGGATATTCTCATTAAAAGCTTAGATTGGTGCGATAAATCATAAGCTTTGCTACTATAGCAAAACGTTGAACAACTTTGACATCGAAAGTCATAGAAGATGAGAAAGTCATAGAGATAAGATGCCATTCAGTTCATTAATGTGATTTTTTACTATATATTGTATATCATATATAGATAATGACATATATAGATTTATATATAGATATAAATATAAATAATTAAAAGCAACTTTAAGCTGTTTAAAAGCTTGCAACTACATATATTTTATGACACTAATACTTTTCTATTATTTTGTTCTATTATATATTTATTTAAATACGAGATTATATAATACAAAGCTACAAATTTTATGTAGTGTTGCCTAAATTTACCAAGGCTTCATTAAGTAAATTTCATTTAAAATTGCGAAGTAGCCTATCATAAGTTTTTCAAATAATCAAATCCTTATATGCCACCTTCTACCTATCTTCGGTACTCCATTTATCGATCAATCTTTCTGCTTTTATTATATTAAACATATTTTCATTTACTTATCTCCCTTTGGCTAAGTATCTATAAAGCTGTCAATCTTTTTTCACTTACCTATCTAATCATATATTCATTATCAATTTATTATTTTCTATCTCTCTATTTTCTATTTTTTAACTATTTGTTATCTATCCATCTTGCTCTATCAATCTATGACTCCATGACTCTATCCTCTTCCTTCATATGCATATATATAAATTTTACTTCATATCACTCTATTTATCTATATTTCTTCCACTTATCTATCTATCTTTTTACAATAGTTTCACTTAACTATCTCTCTCTCTATTTCTCTCTCTGCTTACACAGCTGGCTATAGTTTCAATGGCCTGGAGCGTGTGGCCTCTGTGCCCGTGCCCTTTCCCCTGGACATATGCATGTTGCAGCTGCCTAGCGTCAAGTATGCCATCACACTGCACAAGGATGCGGCAGGTGTGCGCCAGTTTGCTGTCTACGTGTGGCGGGCAGCGGAGCAGGACTATGCGCTGTGGCTGCAACAACCGGCGCCCAAAGCCGTGGCGCTGGACTGCCTGGCCTATGCGGGTCTGGGTTATGTAGCGGTCAGCTATAATCACAGCGAGCCCGTGCTGCAGGCGCGCGATGGTTCACCCATCTACGAACTGTCGCCGGAACGACGCATTCGCACGGTGCAATATTTTGCCGGACTGCATTTACGTGGCATGTATCTGAGAATTAGCAGTCAGGAGCTGACGCTGCTGCAGGCCCACGATGGCGGTGGCAAGAAGAAGCAACAGAGCTGCCCCTACTTCAAGTGGACAAGTGGCACATTCCAGCGCCTGGGTGCCATTCCCTGCAGCAACGCGCGTCGCCTGGAGGCCTTTGGCATTGACTATGCCGACTATGTGGCGGTGGCCAACTATGCCAGCCCCGATGGACGCACCGCTACCCATTCGGAGATCTACAAATATGAGCCAACCACGCGTCGCTTTCAGCTATTCCAACGCTTGCGCACCAATGGAGCTGTCGACGTGAAGTACTTCAGTCTGCCCGTCAACGAAGTCAGCCGACGACATTTTCTTATACTGGGCAATACGGTGGGCGTGGCAGGAGGAGTAACAGGCAGTGCTGGCGAAGCAGATACGGTGATCTATGTGTTTGACAAAGGAGAATTTGTGCCCTATCAGCGATTGAGTTTCTATGGGCTGGAACGCTTTTTGCCCGTGACGGTGAGTAAAGTGAACCCTGATCAATAAAATATAATATGAAATAGAATAACAAATAGTCTCAGCATATATAGTATTTAAATATATGTAGTATCAGTTAGGCAACTCTTAATCAACTCTTAATCTCTCGCTTACAGCACACCGTTTCGGAGAAGTTTCTGTTATTTGTGGCCTGCAACAAGCAGGATGTGAAAATTTACAACCTGAACGATTGGAAATTCGAGGAATCAACTGTGCAGTTCACCGAAGGCGCCTTCAGCAGGGGCGTGGCGCGCATGCGCAGCTACGAGGAGAACGAACAGAGCTACTTGGGTGGGAACGAAAGTTCAGACTATCAAATAATATTATAATAATTTTATGCACTTCCTTCAACAGTTATTGCCAATGAGAATATGGCTGCCAATGAGACGAACATATTCCAGCCGCTCTATAAACAGGACGAACATGCCAATGTCCTGCGCCAGCAAATTATAGAATGGGCTCGCGAGCAAACAAAAAGAATGGATGAAATCAAGTTAGAGCAATTAATGATAAACATAAAGGTAAGAGCTTGGCTATTGCATTAATTGTCTTAACTTAAAGAAGTCTTTACTCGCAGCACAAGCTCAGTGAAAGGGAAAAGCAGCTGCAGAAAATGCACATTAAACGCGTGAACGCTAAATCGGTAAATGTATTACAATCAAAATTGATGTGAAATTGGTTATGAATATACAATTTACAAGTGTAAATAAGTAAGAAAACTCTAGTCGGTTGTGCCCGACTAGGAGATACCCTGAACCCTACATAGAGCTAATACTCCTCAATCATTCGACGATTCTTTTATATAACGCCCGCAGTTGATAGCGACTGCGCTTGTCTAAAGACTGACTTTATATAATTATCTCTATCTCTCCCTATTTGCTTCACAGTTTGTCGATGTGCAACAGAAGCTAACTGCCAACTATTGGGATGCTCTACGTTATGCGAAGCGTGCTTTGGATATTATCGAATTGGATGCAGCCCGGGCTCAGCATCATCCTGTCAAGCGGGATGGAGTGCAGCAGCCAAAGCAGCAGCATGAATTCGATGAGATAACAGTGGGCACGTTGGTGGTGCACGACACATTGCAGGCGGTGCAGATTAATGGAGTGGACAGACAGAAGCCTGTCTACGAGTCGGTCAATGCCGGCAAAGTGTATGTGAGCGAGGAGTACAAAGAAGCGGCCATGGATCTGCCAGCACCTGAATTGGAGCAGCTGACGCTGCAGGAGCTGCAGCTGTCAGGCAAACTGAATGGCCACAACTGGACGCAGCTGCTGGAGCAAACGCTTAAGCGACGCGGCAACGAAGTCCAATTCATCAAAGCAGCTGCTGACATCAGCAACCTAAAGGCCGAGGCAGTGAGAGCTAACAGCAATGAGATCAACGATCGACCACTCGGGCAGTTGGTGGCCATCGATGGTGGCGACTACGTCGTCCAGCAGGACGTACAATTCGCACAACCCATCGAGGTGAACCAGCTGAACATCCATCAGCGTCTCAATCACATACACGTGGATCGTCAGCGCTTCGATGTGCTGCTCCATGAGGCGAATCACACCCAGGTGATTGAGGGGGCCAAACGTTTCGAGAATATACGCGTGCTGGAGCCGATTACCATATCGGTGAGTAGCAGTGCCCAGTGATAAATTGAGCTTTTAACTTCTTTTCTTTCTATTTTTCCACAGGGTCAATTGCTGGGCGCAGAGCTGAATGCCATGTCGCCCATGAAGGTAATGGATCAGGCGCTCGAGCTGCAGGGCGACTATGTGATCGATGGCGATGTCACAATTGGACACCTACTGCAGGTGCAGGATTTGCGTGATGCAGTCGCACAGAGATCAGCAGCTGACATACTGCAGCAAGCACTGCGTGTGGATCAACCTTTAGACAATGTGAATCTGCGCTTTGAGCAACCGCTGAACGCAAACGATACGCAGTTGAGCTTCATCAATGCACAGGATGTGCAGGAGCTGGTGCAGTTGAATGTGGACCAGGTGCAGGTGATTGAGGGCGCCAAATGGTTGCCCCAAAGTCTCACCATACGCCATGGCTTTGGCGAAGTCAATCTGATCAATGGCATCAACGTGGAGCAGCTGCCACAGCAGCTGCTACTGAAGAGCAGCAACCAAAGCTTCAAGTACCCAATGCTCCTGGCGGGCCTCGGTACACCACAATTGAATGCCACCAAGCTACTCTTGAATGGATTGGAATTGCACTCATATATGCAACGCAGCGGCGAGCAGCGTTCCAATAGCACTTTGTACATAGATCAGCTGCAGGTTGAGCACCTCAGTGTCGAGCAGCTGCACCTGCATGGCAACATCTTTGGCCACACTCTCAAGGAGCTCTATAAGCAGGGCTCACAGCGTCCGCACAGCTGGCAGCTGCCTGAGCACTTTAATGGCACGATCGAGGCACGCAACGTATGGCTCAAGGGGCACATTAACAATGTCACAGTAGCAGAGGTGGAACAGCAGCTGCAGCAGCTAGCGGGCAATATCAAATATGTGGGCGACTTCACCTTTCGACATGCGGTCAACGTGAGTGGTCTCAGCTTTGGCGGCAGTCTAAACGGGATCGCAGCTCAAAGATTCGGCAACTGCTGGCTGGAGAGCAGCGGCCCGCAGCTGTTTACAGCTCCACAAACACTTGCGTCTGTGGCCAGCGATAAGGATGTGCAGCTACAGGGGCGCCTCAACAACTACACGCTGGAGCAACTGGTCAAAGGCAGCTACAGGTTGAATGGCACGGAACATTTGCCCGCGGTCAAGTTTGGTAAGTAGACAAAAAATTGTTTGAATGTTTGAACTATTGCTAAAAAAAAGTCGCGATAATTTTTAGAAACTATCGCGAAACGAGTCTCGATTAATGCTAGGAATAATCGTAAAATAGAGTTTTTAGAGTCATAAATTTGAGCCTCAATTAATATTTTGATTGTTTATTAAACAGGACTTGAGTAAAGTTTGAATGAGTCATGAATTAAGTATGTGATTAATATTGAAGTTAATCGTTTGATTAATATTTAAATTAATAATTTAATTCCTATTTAAATTACTCATTTGATTAATATTAAAATCAATCATTTGATTAATATTTAAATTAATCATTTGATTAATATTTACATTAATCATTTGATTAATATTTAAATTAATCATTTGATTAATATTTACATTAATCATTTGGTTAACACTTAAATTAATCCTTTGATTATTATTTTAATTAATTGATAAATTTGATTATTATTTAAATTAATCATTTGATTAATATTAAAATTAATCATTTGATTAAAATTTAAATTAATCATAAATTGAGACTAGATTATTATTTAGTGCCATCGTAAAATGACCCCAGGGGACATTAAAGCTTTTTCACAAATTATATTATACAGTATTATATAGCTTATTATTATAAAACAAAATATTTTTATTTGTATTATTATAATACAAAATACATTAGTCACAATGTAGAGCAAAGAATATGTCCGATTAAAACAATTGCATTATACTAAACTCATTTATAGATATAATAATTTGATGAAAAGCAGACTGACTGTCCACAATTAGTTTGAACGATCATTAAACAAAAAAATGTAATAGCTGTCGGCGTACTAAACTTGACTAATAACAAGTTAATTCAGATGCCTCAATGCCAGTTAAAGTCAGCTAAACAAAACTTATTTTTGTTGAACTAAACTAAAGTTATAACTTAACTTTTAGTACATAGCTAACAGCTAAAGTGTCAATTAGCTGAACCGAAACGATAAACTTAATTACGAAAATGGACAGCTATATTAGCTAGTCATCAGTAGATACTATTTTCCTCTTACTGCAATGAGCATTTTTCCAATAAGCAAACTAAATATAGAAAGTTTTGTCCGTATTCTGATTAAGGCTGAATTCTTTTGCATATACTGTAATATTTATGCAATGATTACTAATGTAAGAAAATTTAATTTACAAACTCTGATACTTATTCTGACTGATGCAATGAGTACTATTATTTTTATTTGCGTATTACAAAGCCGATAATATTACAGTCTGCAATCAGCATAAGTCTAATAAGAAGCCAAATGCACAAAGCTTTACTTAGTTATTCTGTCTGATGCTTAAAGCTTTAGGAGCTACTAAACATTCGATACAATTTGATTATTACTGCAATTGCTCGTGGTCCAATTGGAATTATACTGGCTGTGTTCAGTGTTGCGAATTTAGCTATTTTCCCGTCAGTTCTGGTGTTATACAAACACAGAATTGTGATATAGCGGCTGGCAGAAATTGTAGCTATTTAGAATTATTTATGGCTTTTTTATAGCGTGAAGGAAATGTGTGAAAAATGTGAAAATGGGACGTTTTAAAAGCGATGTTCATAGGACTTGAGGGCAGCAAGCAGCAAAATAACCAAAAAAAAGTTTAGGTCATACATCAAATTTAATGTTTAGCTATTTCTGGCTTTTTTGTTGTTAGCAATACTGGTTGTAATCAGTCCAATAAGAAATTGAACTATTAAAGCAATGTAATTTGGCTCTCATTTAACCCTAACTCTGGCCAGTGAATCCGATTGTGCTGCAACAGTCGTTGAGCGTGGGACGTGTGAATGGATTGCGCGTGCCAGAGGACATGCTGTATGTTCAGGGAGGCGGCATGCTGCAGGCGCCACTCAAGGTCAAAGGTCATGTGGTGCTGGCATCCCCGCAACAACAACAGTGCAATGTGAGCAGCCTGAATGGCTATCAGCTCGATGCACTCAAGCATTATCTGGCAGGTGAACTAAATACCGAGCTGGACACGTTGCACCTGGAGCAGGCAGAGTTTGAAGTGCCGCCAAGCTATGCGAAACTGAACGGACATCAGTTGCAACAACTGCTCGACGAGCTGTGGCTGGACAATGAGTTTGTGGAGCTGCAGGCAGTGCAGCTGGCCAATGCCAGCTTCAATGGACTGCTGGAGTTTGAGGTGAGAGTTGTTGTAACAATTTGGTATGCATTATTTGTTGTGAAGCCATAATTGTATTGCAATAGGGCACGCTAAACGGTTTGGATGTGGAGCATATCGAACGCAACTACTTTAGCCGTACGCGCAGTCAGCGTCTTAATGTGCCGTTTAATTTCGAGCATGACGTCACTTTTGCACAGACGCTGGCCGCCAAACAAGTACAGCTACGTGTCAAAGATGGCGCACTTGTTGAGGGCATTGGGTAAGTGATTGTTAAAGCCTTTAACTGTAATTCGTATCGAGTTTCACTTGCATTTGTTTACGCGCTGAAAGCAGTTTGACATGCACTTTGCACACACACACGTAGACTCCCTCCCCGTTAACTGTCACACACACACACACATACAAGGTAAAATCAGCTGTGCGCGCTACTGTTTGCAGGTGAAATTTCTGTACACGTTGCAATTGGCCATTAAGTACACACACGGCGTCTACCTTAGTTACAATGTAGATTTTACCTTGTGTTTTATTGGGGTTAATGTTAAATTAAATGCACTTTCTACGGGCAGGCAGCAGTTTTCAATCTTTCAACACTTCACACCAAGAAAAACAATAAACTGATACTTCCAGGGATGCCACACAAGTGATGGCACTTAACAAAAATATCGAACTATCGAAAGCAATGATTTGCACATGAACAGTGTGCACGTATTTTTGAAAACACAGTTATATTTAAAATTGTAATGCAAAATTTTTAATAATGAGATTTCAAGAGTTATATTAATTGTTATTTAAAATTTGTAATTGTTGCAGCAACGTCTCACTAAATTTCGAAGATTTCGTAGCAAAATCATTAAAAACTGCTGGTCCACACACCATAACAGGACAATGGCGTCTACCTGCAGCTTTAGTTGAGGGCGATTTAAATAATGTGCGAGTTAATCAATTAAATTTAGTCGATGACGTTCTGCGCAAGGATAACCAGGCCGTTACCCTAATAGATGCGCCCAAAATAACAAAAATGGCAACAATCAAACGCCTCTTTGCCACGCCCACCAGCACAGTAGCAAACGTGCCGATTGCCCAATGGATCAACAATACGGTTTACACCTATGGCAATCATAGCATTGCCGGCACCACAATCGTGGAAACCCTAAATCTCTACAACGACCTGCGAGCTAAGGGTCCAGTGAATGGCGTCCACTGGCAAGCGGATCAATTGCTGCTCTGTGATCGGGAGCAGCATATACCGGGCGCGCTGTTGGTGAAGAATGCGCTGCCGGAGCAACAGCGCATACTGAGCAGCAACATCGAGGAGCTCTGGGTGGATAGCATCAATGGACTCCATGTGAATGAGCTGTTGGTCAATAAGGCGCACAATCGTCCCAATTTGCATGTGGCCAGCCAGTTGATCTTCACGCAGCCATTGAGCGTGGCCAACTATGAGCTGGGCGAGGTGCCAGCTGGCAGCGACAAATGGAAACGTGGAGTCGATGCTCTGGACAATTGGCAGCAGCTAAACGAACAAGTGGCTGCACTACAGCAGCGTCTGACAGGTATGACAAAGCTATGTGTAGATGTGTCTATCAAAGATATCATTTTTGTATGCCTCTCCACAGCTCCTTCATATGTGCTGGAGAGCTTTGCGCTGCTCCAGCAGTTGCCTCTAAATGCCAGTCGAGTGGAGCTGCTGCAGCAGCCGAGCAGCAAGACGCCACTGCTGGCCATTTGGCAGCAGGATCAGGAGCAAGTGTCAGCCTATGCCTGGCAGTCGCAGCAGCAGCAATTCATATACAATGCGAGTAAGTGGGCTATATAATGCGTCTTTATTTATTATATAATTTAATTTATGAAATGATTTACGAGCTTATCAACTAAAGTTTATGAATGAATTTTGAAGGGATGGGCGGGAGGATGGGGGAATGAATAATGGATGGCCGACAAGATCTAGGTCTATGCAAAGCGAAATACAGTTTATAAAATCACTAAAATTAATATATAAATTTATATATATTTATATATTGATAAAATTTTGAAAAACTTTGCATAAACTTAGCCACAATTTACACGAGTTCAGAGTTAAATATTATTGCATCCATCATATTGTATCCAATAGCTGATATTTTCTGCGTCAGTTATGGAGTATACAGAGTTACATTCTATAGCAAGTTGCCGTGTTTACACGAGTCCAAGAGAACTGGCTTAATATATAATTGTAAAATTTTCGTATGTAATCAAAATAATCATTTTCAATACATAAATAAATAAATTAAATATCTAAATATTCGTCATCATAAAAATATAAAAATTTCAATTCGAAATAATAATTAGGAATTTTTACAAGATATATATATAAATAATGCCATTTTCCTTATCATCTGATTGTTCAATATCATAGAAATAATTTGTGTTTCTAGCTTGTTGTCTAGTTATAAAATATGAGAAGCTGCCAAGTCTGAATAGAATTTCTAAATTAAATATATATCTATATATCTCTAGTTAGTTGCTCGGACACACGTGTAAACACGGGAGCTCGTGTAAACGCTACTAAATAAAATCGTAAATTGAATTTTCTGCTGCACTAAGAACAGCTCTCTACTTGGATAGGGTAGCATCTCCTTGTTGGCTGGTTACTGCTCCAGCTCGTCGCTTTGCACGTCCACAATGGCTCGGAGTATGCCCAGCTCCAGTTTGGCGGCACCGCGCTGTGAGATTCGATTCATCACATTTGCCACGTAGAGACCGAGTGCTTCGTGGCGCGTTGAGTTGCACAGATTCTTGAAGAATGTCGGCGGCAGCGAATGATCGAAATTGCCTAAATTAATAATCTCAGCCGTATTATGGGAGCTGGCATTCACTTTGCCCGAGTCAAAGATGATTTCATTGAGCTCCTCGAGATGCGGCGAATAGCCATTGGTGCTGGCCACCGATGTGGATGCCATAGTGGCGCCTGTCGAGGAGTTGGCCGTGCCACCACCCACAAGATTCCCATTTATCTGCTGGGAGGCAGGTATGGTTATAATGTTAATGCCTGGCGGTGGTGACTGGTTGCTTTCGCGCTCCTTCTTCACCTGCAGCAATTGAGCGGTGGTCGTGTGCACTACATTCGTTGCGACACTTGTTGGAGTTGTGGGATCGGCAGAAGCTGTTGCTGTTGCTGCTGCTCCTCCTCCTCCCCCTCCTACTGCTGTATGGCTGCTTTTGGGGCTAGTCTGATTCTTTTGTAGCTTCTTTTGCACCGGCGTATTGGAGCATTCGTCAGACAGCTTGCGTTTCATTGAGTCGGGCAGTTGAATTGTGGTGCGTCCGGAGGACGTTCCCTTATTATTGCTGTTTAACTGTGCTTGCTGTGCGGCTGTTCCGGACGTCGATTTGTGCCCAGCTGCGGCGACGCTGCTAAGTGTCTTCTTCAAAGTAATGCCCTTCTTTTGCAGTGCAGCGGCTGCCACGGAAACTGCATTGGATTGCAGGCTGGAGCGCTGCGGGTTGTTGGCCATGGTATTGAGCAGCTTCTTCTCCTCGAACGCTGGACGCGGCGTATCTACGTTGGGTTTGGCATGCGGCCTAACTTCCTTTTCTGGAGTGCCGCCGCCAGTGCTACTCGATTTTGTCGGGCTGTCGCCATCCGAGCTGGCTGAGCCTGTGGAATTAGTGGTCTGACTGAATTGTCGTGGAGTCGCACTGGCGGAGCCTTCATCATCTTCCTCCTGCTCCTGCACCTCTAGCATTTCATATTCCTCTACTTCCTCCATGGGCAATTGTTCACTTTGCAATGTTAAGCAACTAGTTAGTGTATAATTATTAAAGCATTTACTTTGTCTACTCACTCTTCCGTTTTGATCGCCACCTTCGGCTCCTGGTGGATTTTCTGCATCAGGCCATATAGCTTCCATCCAGAGTTACCTTTTAGTTTCTCCTGTTCATATTTCTTTTGCAGCACTATGAAAATGGAGCGCGACTCGTGCACAGTGAGCTTGTTGAGGCGTCCAATGCGCGCCCAGGCATCGTCCTGCTCCTGCTTGGTGGCACTTGAATTATTTGGATGCAGTGCCTTCTCCTTGGCAATGTCGGCCAGAATTTTGTCCAACTGTATAGCCATTTTAGTCAGCGACTTGCGGCCTGTGTTTTGCGCGTTTTTAATAATTTTGACGGCGTTTTTATGACCACTTTTTCACTTAATGTTTGGGGCCCTGCCGCTCTTTTCTAGAGTTTGCGCTCTTTTTGCTTCGTTTTGCAACTTCGCTTTTTCACGTATGCGGCGCGGCACGGCGTCTGCTGTGACGCTGATTTGGCGGAAAAATTATCGAAGGGGTCTAGCCACGATCAGACAGCTACAACAAGATGGCTAACCAGACGTGACAGCTGTGACACTAAAATTAACACAATGTTGTCAACAGCTGATGCATATTATGTTTTTATTTTTAATTTTTCACCTTATTATATACTTAAGTTAAATAACTGTCTGCAAGTCAATTTATTTAATTATATATTATTTGTAATCATACATCATACCATTTGAACGTGTATGTCACACAAAACATATTCAAAAGCGAATGCAAAAATTGTGAAACGTTTTGCAACACTTGCAAACTAACAAAACAGTTGAAATTAAGCAAATAACAATTGATTTTTATAAATGAAAAATAAGATTACAATGTTTTTTAATTTATCTAAGTGATTTTTATTTATTCATATAATTTCAATTCAACTGAGGCGAAAATAGCGATGATTGTTGCAGTCTCACATCATGCCAACTTAACGTGTGTGTGCAAAATACTAAAATTATATTTATTTATCAAATCCAGATTGAATATTAAATCAAATTAAATTTTACATTAGCAGTCGATATTTTTTAGCAGCATATTTACTGTTTAATTTAATATGAAATTTCAGTGCCTAACAAAATATTTAAAAGGGAATGCAAAAATTCTGCTTCGTTTTGCAACACTTCCAAAACAAACAAAAATGTTCAAAATTGAAGAAATGAATGAATTGAATTTTGTATATTTTTTATTTTCTAGATAGGAAATTAGCATTACAATGTTTTGTTCAGTGACACAATATTAATATCCGTGCTAGCTGGCAGACACTTGACTGTTTTCACTAGCGTTGCTTCAGCCGGGCTGCTGACAACAAATGGAAACTCGAGCATGCCGTAGCAGGCGGCTGCATATTCTCCTAGTCGATTAGCCGCAATGACGGCGCCTGAGAAGTCCTTATAATGCTTTACAATGCGCTTGACAGCCTCGGCGGCTGCCTCACTGGGTGTCTTGCCGGCGCGCATTGCCTCGACGGCCACGAATGTGGGCAGAAACCGCATCATAATATCCCCATCCCCTGTGGCTACAGCTGCACCAACTTCATTGTCCGCATAGCTGCCGGCGCCGGCAATGGGCGAATCTCCTACTCGACCGGGGATTTTGTTGCGTGCCCCATTGGTAGAGGTGCCTGTGTGTATTTGGTTATTGACATCTATGGCCAACATGCCGATGGTGTCGTGATGTAGTTGGCCAATCTTGTACTCGGTGCGGGCACGATCCTCTTTCCAGCGGGTCAGCGGCGTAGCCTTGGGCGCGTAAGGACCACACGAGATCTTCGGATCGGGATTGACCCGCTGCCAGAAATTTGGCTGACAATTCTCGGCCTTCCATTGCTGCCAAATGGCTCGCGACTCGGGCGTGACCAGCGAATCAGTGCGAAATCCCATGGCCACGGCGAAGTTCGTAGCACCTTGCCCCACCAGCATTGTGTGCTTTGTGCGCTCCAGCACATATCTAGCAACACGTATGGCATCCTTGATGCCTATCAAACCAGCCACAGCGCCCACATCCATGCTCGCCCCATCCATGACCATGGCGTCCAGCGTTGTTTCGCCCAGCTCATCCGGCGACCCGCCATAGCCAACTGTTCTTTCGCACTGGATCTGCTCGCACTTCGTGCAGCCCTCGACGACAGCGTTCCGTGTTTGTCGCACCCCGCCCTCCGACTGCCTGAGTATGCGCCACGCCAATGCATTCGCCTCTCGAAATTTCCATGTATTGATTACCATGGGCAGCATGGGCAGCTGATTCGATTCTGCTTGAGATTGTTCTGTAGTTGGAGTCGTTGTTGCTACAGTGACATAGGAAGGCTTTGTGCTAACATCTTGAAATGAAGTCGACTGGGGCCTGCTGCTCTCTGTGGTGCTGGGCCGCGCTGTTGTTAACGGCTTGGTGTAGTCCGCCTTTATGGCCACCGCTGCACAGCAAAGCAGCCAAAAACATATTCTCAGCATTTTCTCTATTATTTATTTTCTATTTTATTGTAATTGCTCAGCTGGTTGCTCACTGAATAGTGGATCCAGTTGCAGCTCCGCCGCTTTTAAAGAGCAGCAACCGCCCCAGCAAAAATCTGAAACACTGTTTTTTTTTTTTGCTCCTTATCTGCTTATGCGTTTCAGTTATACACTTTAGTTATATTGAATGGAGTATATGCGACTAAGCGACAATTTGTCATGTTGATCCGATGTAAAATAAAATACAAAATTAATTCAAAATAAACATTAGAAAAACTATTGTTTTTAATTAAATTAAGCATGTTTGCCGTAGATCAGTTTATTCATTTTTATTTTATTTATTTTATGAAACTACTAAATATATTTACTTTTTAATATTATTAATTTCTAACTAAATTTTCTGTATTCTTTTTAGTTCCAAATTAATTAAAAATAAACCTTAGAAAAACTATTTTTTTTATTGTTTGTTTTTTGTTGACCAAATGATCAGTTTATTCATTTTTATTTCTTATTTGTTATATGAACATACCTAATATATTTACTTTATTTTTAAATAATTAATTTCCAACTAAAATTTCTGTATTATTTTAAATTTTATTCAGTTTAATTATAAATCGATTTATTTTAAAACTTCCATCTTAATTTGCAGGGTATTCTTTAGTCATCCACTTAGCTTACGCTATTTCCGTTATGTTCTTCATATGTTGACGCGTCTGTTTTGTATTTTGTTTTTACAGGCCTAACGGAACTCTTGCTACCCAATGCGAAATTTAATAGGCCCCACAACGACAGCTTTACAGCTGTTAATCTCACCGCCACATTCCAGAGCCTTTTGCATCTGCAATTCGTCGACTGTTTAGCAGTACAACAGCAGCTCCTGCCACTCGACATCTACTGCCTGGCCAATGATAGTACTATCAGTCGCCAAGCCTCGATACCAACTGGGCAGGTAAAGCAGCTGATAGCTCCCACTGCTGACAGGAATAACTATGATCTGGCCCTGCTTGTGGCCAACTCCGTGGAGTTTTGGCAACGGACTGTGGCTGGCAACTACAAACTGCAGCAGCGACTGCCACTGATGCAGGCTGAGCAAATGGATCTGGCGGAACACGAGAATCGCAGCTACCTGGCCGTCCTGACGGCAGCCCCAGCAGCCGCCATTTACATATACAGGCGAGTAGCTTACAAGTTTATGCGCTGTAATTAATATTAATTATATATGTATATAGTAAGGAGAGCATTGCTGTGGACTATCAGCTGGAGCAAATCTTCGACTTGGTGGAATCTGTACTGCCGCGTCATTTAGCTTTCATTCAACTGCACAAATCCAAGGATCTGCTGCTGTGCTTAACCAATGCTTCGCCCACTCAAACATTGAGAATTTATCAGCATCAAGGCGTGGCAGGCTTTCAGCAGCTGCTAGGCGATAGCACGCTGCCTGCAGCACAATCTCTGCAAGCTCTGGAGCTATCATCGGAAACACAGCTTTTGGCTTTATCTAATAGCGAGGGCATCTTCTTAGTAGGCCCACAATACACAAGGCTCTAATCTCATTATGTTTTGTGTTTACATCTATATGTATATATACTGTTTACTGTTTGTTAGTTATGTTTACAGGAGAGATGTTAATGTTGTTAAATTATTAAATTAAATGTTTCTTCGCACATACATATATTTTCTCTCATACATGTCCATCATGCAGACTGAACGTGCCTGCTGCACATAACGTATTACGTTTCAAACCAAACGAATTTGCTTGCATTTTAAATTGCATTCGCCAGTGAAAGAACTTGCTGTTCTTTAAATTATTGTATATATTATAATTACTATTGCGGCTCAACAGTTTAGTGGAGATTATGTTTAACAATATGTCAAGGCTATCACCTTATAATTGATACGTTCTATGGTGGTTCTATAGAGGCAATCCGCCGCCAATTTGGTTGCTTCTATCTTGGAATTCTGGAAGATATATTTTTTAGCAGATTTTCTATGAAATGTTAATATTACCAGAAGAGCGCATACAAGCTAATGTATTACAAATTTGTAATTCGCTAAAGAGTTTAGGGACTATGGCTCAATATATTCTTATCTATTATCTGAGCATTAATCAAACAATCAACGCATCTCATCCATAGAGAGGTGAACGCTCAAAATGTTATTTAGCTTCTCATTAAATATTTTCATTGGAACTGCCTGCCACACACAGAGGCAACTGGCTCAACATGCTGCACTCGAGACACCTACTAAATATCGCCAACTTTGTCCACTCAGCTAATAATTACGTTTCCAAATACCTAAATCCCAAGTGGCGTCATTATTAGATCCTGCTCTCAATATGTTTCGCGCTTCAGTGCACAAGTTTGTAAGACACAAAGGTTAAGCTTCAGTTATTTCTAAATAAAAATTACTTTTTATTAACGTATTTTTGATAGCGGCGTTAACTGTATTGTGTGTGTTTTGTTGTTGTTTAGCTTAATCGTCGCTGGACTCAACGTTCTCCGTTTGCAAGTTCTTGAATGTGGGCACAGGCACAAATGTGACCAGTGTGTACAGTTTGTTGGGAGAATCCTCATCGTCATTGCGACGACGCGCCAGACGCACACGCACACGGAATGGCGTCGATCTGTAGATTCAAGAAATAGTATTAATTATGTGTCTGTGTGTCTGGGTGTGTGAACTTACCTGATACCCTTGGACCAGATGTGCTTGTTGAGGCGGGTGTCGATGCGAACATCATTGGTGCCCATCTCGCGCGTGGCAAACTTGCGGATCTCCTTGATGGCGCGCGGCGCACGCTTCTTGAAGCCGATGTTGTGCACACGCTTGGCCAAGTGAATGGTGCACTCACGGGTGACAACTTCGTTGATCGCCGACTTCTTGCGTTTCTCGCCCTTGGTCTTTGCCATTGCTATTGCTATTCAGTATCCTGTTTAAATTAAAACACACAGTTAGTTTCACTAATATTACAATCGATATGGCTATGCGTATCCCAATCAAAACAAGAGCAATTTACAAGCGGCCTTAAAACGCACACAGCACTTGAAACACCACAACATTTCGGTAGTCACGCAAAGCATTTGATGTGCAGTTAGCATTTTAATACATTTCATTGCATTATTATTGGTGTAAATTGCGATGTTTTATGATTATTTTCTGGGTAATCTGCAAAAACCCACCTATAGGAAATGAAAGCTTGACGTAAAAGAATTTGACAGCTGCCCAGTGCTGACAGCGTCCAGTGCAAACAGTGTTGGTTAACATTACAAGCAACCCTGGCAACATGACAGCCGGCACCACAGCTGATGTAAATAAACAATGCTGTCAACTGCGTGTAAACATTATTATTAAATGGTTTTTTTTGTTGGTTGTTTATTAAGTAATAATAATTTCAGTGCAACTACTGACTGTTGGCCTGCTGTGGGGCGTGACGAACCCATTTATACGGCTGGGCAGCCAAGGCATTGAGACTGTCAAGGACACGGGCTCCAGGTATCGAAATTTCCTTGCCGAGCTTCGAATGGTCGGCTCACGTCTGCATTATTGGATACCATTTGGACTTAATCAGTGCGGAAGTCTGCTCTATGCGTGGACATTGCGTAGTGCTAATATAACTATAGCCGTGCCGCTGGCGAATTCACTAAGTTTCGCCTTCACAGCTATAACTGGATATCTGCTCGGTGAACAGCTGCCTGGAAAAAGTAGTTGACTTCCAATTTATCTAAATATTTTATTTAATTATGTTTACCATTACAGAAATTATTATGGGAACTTTGCTCATATGTAGCGGCAGTATACTTATGCTATATGACAAGTTGATACAAGAACAGCAGATGCAAAGTATAGAATTCAATTAATAATTCGATTAGATTGTATTGCAATAGAATATAAAACCCAAAATTGCAATAAAACTTAGATTAATAATTCAAGATCTTTGTTTATACAATAATAAATAATGCTGTTGTTAGTGGCATGCCTGCAACTTTTAATTGCTTAACAGCTATCGATAACAAATAATAGCAACTATCGCTACGATAATGTCGGCTGGCCATAATTAAAAACAATGTTTTTTTTTAACTAACATTTATTTCCCTACCCCAAAGCAAAATTGATTTTATTACATAAAGACAATATTGCGCATATTGCAGACTAATCATAATTGTAGTCTATAATGCCTTATGCACCGCTTCGATGAGTACCTCCATGCTAGCGATGGGCGTCTGTGGCGTTATGCCATGACCCAAATTTGCAATGTAACGTGATTTGCCAAATTTGTGAACCATATCGGTGGTAAGCGTATGCAATTCACTTGGATCACGGTACATATCCTGTGGATCGAGATTGCCCTGCAGTGTTATGTTAGGTCCAACCACTGCACGCGCCTCAACCGGATCCACAGTCCAGTCCAGGCCAATGACATCGTAGCCGAGTTCACTTTGCTCTTTAAGGGAATGACCAGCGCCCTTGGCAAAAATAGTCTAGAAATACATTCAATGAAGTTAGGCGAGAGGACGGCATTCATGGACAGCTACTTACTAATGGCACGATTGGCATCGCTTTTTTGGTCAAGCGATCTACCAGGTCGTCGCGTATGCGACGCAGATAGGGCGCCGACCAGACCAAAAATTCATCCTTGCTTAGATGTTCAGCGGATGACTCAAAGATTTGCAGCATTTGAGCGCCCGCTGCGACCTGCATCTCCAAATAGTCTACTATGACATCTGTGAGCAGATTCAAAAAGAGTTTCGTATCCTCCGGATAGTCGATGAGCCAAGCCTTTGCCTTAGACATGGTCTTGCTGCCGCCACCTTCGATCATATAGCCCATGAGAGTCCATGGTGCGCCGGTAAATCCAATCAGAGGCACACGACCATCCAACTTGTGGCGCATCATTGTTATGGCATCGCCCACATAGGTCAACCGGGACAGGGCACCGTCTGGAGTCAAACGCTTTAGGTCCTCGGGAGTGCGGATGGGCTGGGGTAGCACAGGACCCACACCGGCGTGCATTTCCACCGTCAGCCCTAATGCTTGTGGTATAACCAAGATGTCCGAGAAGATTATGGAGGCGTCCAGATCGAAGCGTCGCAGCGGCTGCATCGTCACCTCGCAGGCCAGCTCTGGAGTGCGGCAAACCGTGAAGAAGTCATGTAGCTTGCGTAGCTCCTGAAATTCGGGTAAATAACGCCCAGCTTGGCGCATCACCCAAACTGGAACACGATCCACAACCTCGCCACGTGCGGCACGCAGCAAATTGTCATTTTTCAATGGAGGGAAGGGCTGTAATTGTATTGGTGTGTTGTAATTATTTTCAATTGTCAGCATTGGCAGCAGCAAAAGAAAAAACATGAAACGAAGTTCAATTGTCTTCATGGTTCAGAAAGGTCAAACTGCTTTTTCTGGTGATGTAACTGCAAAAACTATTTTTACCACTACCTACCCTAGTGTCTTTCATTTTAAATTCGATGGTTTTTTGTGTTTGAAATTATTTGGGAACGGGCTCTATTCTTATTTAATACGGCAAATTTTGATGAAATCTTTTACAAATTCGGCAAGTAACTGCATGCGATAAATGTTTTGTTATCGATATGTTTTTTGGCTGCTCTGGCAGCACCAATGTTTTGTTTATGTTTTATATCGTTGCCAGATCGTTTGGCGCCGTGATTTGCCCATCACTAACTAAACTGCATTCGTGTCACAAACTAAAACGCAAAAACTGGAAATCACTTGTTTTGCTTATTGGAGGTTATTGGTAAAAATATGTTTTTGTCGAATCGGTTTTTATTTTAATTACATTTTTTGTAGATTCTAACTTGTTAAAAAGATGGCTGACGAACAACCAAATCTAGTAGCTGGACACCCACCTGCATGTAAGTGCATTTACTGTTCCTCTTTCCTCTGTGTGCGTATCGGTATGCGCGGGTTGTGTGTGTGTGCGTGTGTTGCTGAAGCTTTTAAAGAAATTTTGTTTAGTTTTTGTAAACTTTATGGATGATTTCATTGGCTTATTCCACTGTTGAAGCCATTAAATTGATCAATTTCTATTATATTGACCTGAATATCATTGTTCTTATCAAATCTCACCTCTGCAAAGGCGAATGCTGATAAAGCACCCATACACACACATACACACACATACGCACACACACACGCACATGTGCCTGCATGTATGTGTATGGTTCGTCTTGCGGGCGTTGATCGAAATCTTAAAACCTTCTGATGACGTCGTAATATATATTTGTAGTGAAGGCCGGTGGAATGCGCATTGTGCAGCATAAGGCGCCAGCTTCTGAACGACCAGCTAAGGATGCCGAGGATTGCACGGGTCTAACGGTAAATATGGGTATTTTTTAATTTGAGATTTATGCCCATATATTAATAATTATTTTTGTTGCAGCAACCGGTTAATGTGAATTCGGCTTCCGTGAGCGGTGCACCTGTTAAGGGTAACACAGATTTTACGCCTGCTGGAGCACAGGTGGCCCACTCGCACAAGCCGCCGGTGGCGGTGCAGCAGAAGCCCCAGAACCACATACAACAGCCACGCAAATGAATAAATCAGCTGAATTGAATCGTTGAACTGATTTGAAGCTGGTATTCATTTGCTCGTGAGAGCGAGTTTAATTTAAATATGCCTTGTATTTTTGCACCACTAATATGTTTGATAACTTTTCATTAATATTAATCATTCCGAATGGAGTTTTGCGCCAAGTTCTTAATTTAAATAAAATATTTTATGGGTTCTTTTTGTAGATAAAATCTGCTATTTACTGTAGCGATAAGAAATGCAATTATGATTAGAATTCCCAAGTGCTTTTTGCGGCAACTGTTCGTATAAATACACTTATTTGTGATCGAGAGCTGCCCCACTGAGCTTCGGTGGTCCGGGGTGCGGACTTCAAATCCGTAGTCGATTAACGTCGAAGTGGTTCGATTCCACCTGGGGGGCGACGAAATCTTTCAATTAGTTTCCTTTTTCTTATTATTTTATAATCAGTTATTTTCAGTGAAAATGCAAAATCATTTTCAGCAGTTGATAAAAATGCACTAAAATATGCCAAACTATCAAAATTTATTGTAAGGCAAATGAATTGTGCGGCGAATTCGTTGATTGCTCAAAGGCAAAGAATTTGCGGCGAGTTTGTTGAGCTGCGCGGACGTGTTTTGAATTTGAATGTGTTTCAACGGCCGTTTTTTCATTAATTGAAGGATTTATATTAATTAAAGATGTTTTTAGTTAACATGTAATATATATTTATATATATATATATATATTATTATATGACTGTCTTTTTACATATCATTTGCTGTCTTAACTATCCAATGCCTCAGTACAGCCACATCAACATAAACGCCCGGATAATTCGTCTGCGCACAACCGTAGCCCCAGCTCACGATGCCTGCCAGCAAACCTTGGGATACCATGGGACCGCCTGAGTCCCCAGTGCAGGCATCTCTATCAGCTGCTGCTGCACATATCATTTCAGCGCCCACAAAATCCCAGCCATAGCCGTACTTAGCCGATGCGCATTCACCTCGATCAATGACTTGCAGCTGCACTGACTGTAGGCTGCTGGCAAAGTGAATGGATCCATTCGGTTCGGTGTAGCCCCAGCCACTGACGGTGACACTGCTGCCCGCCTTGGGACTCGTGCTGGCCAGTGCAATCGCCTTGACGGACAGGCTGTAGTTGAGCTGCGTGGCCACACGCAGCAGCGCGATGTCGTAGTGCAGCAGTTGATCATCGTATGACTCATGGACCTCATAGCTGGAGATTGGGTAAAGCGTGCCGCCTGAATGGTGCTGATTGGCGCCCACGCGCACCTGCAGCAGACTTACAGATTTGTGCTGCACACAATGGGCCGCCGTAATGATGATGTCCTTGCTGTAGATGGCGCCGCCGCAAACATGACGAGCGCTCAGCTGTATGGATACCTGCCAGGGTGCATTGTGTATGGTCAAGTTATTGCCGCCAACAATGCGACCAAAGTTCAGGTCCTCGCTTGCCGGCCTTGCCAGTCCACCAAAGAAGGAGCCGAGCAGCAGGAGAAGTGCCAGAACGGAGCTAGAGACCATGTCGAGGAACACACACGGAAGCCAAGTCGTAACTGAATGCACCTTGGTCTACCGTATTATCGCTAGCTGTAAACGTTAATCGCCTGCTAATGGCTGCTTATCAAAAGCGAACTCTTCAAATTGGTTGCCCGGGCAACCGCTGTCAAACAAACTCGTTTCGATTAGCTATCGCATTTTGAGCTTGTAAATATTTTGACATTTACTCAGCCAGATGTCTGATGAACTGGACATAACAGCCGAGGAGCTGCATCGGCTGGCAGACAACTGTATGGAGCAGTTGCGCCAGGAGGAGCTCCACACTTTGCGCAACGATGCCAAGCTCAGGGCGGTGACAAGCAGCGAGAGCTACGACGAGTTCAAGTGAGTATAGAAATCAACCAATGTCATAAGGGAAGCCAATTAAAAGTGAACTCTTGCAGAGACATTGTTGATGCAGCTCATCTGCGCCCCATCAGTAAACAGGATAAGTCCAATGTCAAGACCAAGAGTCGCCTCTGGAACTCAGCGGCTCGTGAGCAGTAGTCCTAAAATGTTGCTAATAAAGTATTAAAGCTTTAACTCCCAGAGACTTGTTTTATTTCATTCAAAATTCATTTGGACAGAGTTGGTTGCGTTGACCACCATGGGAGCACAGAGCAACGTAGACTCCGGCATAGTTGCTGGAGGCATAGTTAACACCACAGCATACAATAGAAACCAATCTCTGGGCTACCGCATCAAGATGGATGAGGATGCTTCGCGGACCTTCAAGGTGGAGGCGGACACAGACAGTAATCACGATGATCTTGGGGCTGTCGACGGAATCACTGCAGGGAGATTTGCCAAGCGAAGTTGCCCATCCAACTGGGGCAGAAGATACTCGGCCCATGCAACACCAAAGACACAGGCAACGACAGGCAACCTCCCAAATTTGAACCTATTAAGTTAGCCGTGTGATTCTGCTAGCGATACAGAGGAATTTTTAGCAATGCAAGTAGAGTCTGATATCTTCACAATCCGAACTAACATGTCTGGACTCTAGCAAAAAAATTAAAAACTTTTAATTGTGCCTGACGCTGACATCAAATTCCAATAGGAAAACTCCATAAATAATTCGACGTTTGCAAATATCTGTTAGTAGTTCCGTTCACGGTATGAACCAGTTCCTCAGTCATTGATTGATTGATTTTTATACCCTGAACCCATTGAAAATGGGAAATCAAGGTATAATGGTTTTGTTAAAGTGTAAAATGTATGTAACAGGCAGAAGGGGGCGTGGCAGACCCCATAAAGTATATATATTCTTGATCAGGGAGACGAGCTGAGTCGATATAGCCCTGTTCGTCTGTCCGTATGTATGAACATATAAGAGCTAGAGACTTGGAATTTTTTTGTAGGTCCCTGTATAGCACGCGCATATCTCGTTTGTTTTAAAAAAAGAAACTAAAGCAAGCAAGAGTGCTTTAGTTGGGATTGGCCTACGAGGAGAAACCCTGAATCTGGCTAAGAGCTGCTGTTTCAAGTATTGTGTCATTTTGTTTTCATTCATTCCTTTCTTGTTACACAAAAGGATTAAAGGTTTTTTTTTTTATTTTTTACAATATATAATAGAAAGCACATGAAGAGGTGTAAGTTCAATGCTCCACCCTACTCTCCATTTTAATTCGTCTAAGTAAAATGCTAGTACAATATTTATAATTTAATACAATATATTATCCGTATCCACATTTCTAGTCTAATCCACAAAGTAAAGGTGAAATGATTTGAGGAAGCTCGACATAAACTATTTTTAAGGATTTTCGACACATGAGATAAGGAAGGACAGATTGTGGACGGATTATATATAAATGGCTGATGCAAGGCGGATTGGCTCACTTATGAAATATCGCTTATCCTTCAAAAATAGTCGAATATGTTATACCACGTTATTATTTATGAAACTAATGTCTGATCTCATACGAAATAAAGTTTTAAATAGTTTTTCAAAGCAATTTTTATTCCAATATGTTCTTAGACTGAGTTGGCAGTGTTGATCACCCAGGAGCGGAGAGCAGCGACATCGGCGTAGACACCGGGGTAGTTGGTGTAGGCACAGCCTGCACCCCAGGAGACAACACCGACGAGGACACCACCAGAAACCAATGGGCCACCAGAGTCACCCTGGCAGGAATCCTTGCCGACGGTATAGGCGCAGATCATGCTGCTCTTGATCTGGCTACCATAACCGTAGCTGGAGGAGGCACAGCTTGACTGGCTGACAATTTTCACATTGACGTACCGCAGCTGAGTGGGGATGGAGCTGGAACCAGAGGACTCGGTACCCCAGCCAGAGACGGAAGCAGCAGCACCGTTACCGGGAGCAGAGCTGGCCAGACCGATAGCCCTGATGTTGGAGCTGAAGGATAGGGCGGAGCTAAGACGGATGACAGCGATATCGTTGACCATGGTGTTGGGGTTGTAGCCCTCGTGGTTCCTGAAGGCAGCGACCTTAACGGCAGTTCCACCAGAGTTCCAGTAGGAAGAGCCAGCGCGCACCTGCAAGCTGGAGGCGGACACAGACTGCAGACAGTGAGCAGCAGTCACGATGATCTTGGCACTGTAGATGGAACCGCCGCAGGAGTGGCTGCCACCGCGCTGCAGAGAGATTTGCCAGGGGAAGCTGCCGATGGTGGTGGCAGTGCCTCCAACGATGCGGCCATCCAACTGGGGCAGGAGACCCTCAGGGATCGCAGCACCGAAGGCGCAGGCAACAACAGACAACAAAATCACGAACTTGAACATATTGCTCGTACAATGTCTGAATGGAAAAACGCTTGAGCTTATATAGGCCTGTTGGAGGCGGCCTCTATCTTCTTGTTATCACTGCAGACAAAAATAAGTATAAACTATTTTATCAGTGAGTTCTAATCCAACGTATCGCGCGACTATTGAGTAGGTATATAGAGGTAGGTATATGTATAGTGTTGAGTGGTGCACAAAGACAGTCGGCTAAGTCATAAGAACCACTCGAAAATGTGACAAAACGATTTTGTGATACGAGTTTCCTGTGTAAACACTTCTCATTTCAAATGTTTACTCAGAATATAGAAAAGGTTTATCAATTCTGTTATTAATCTGAGTCAATTTTAAATCTTTGTACTCAGTTGCAATTGTACAGAAATTTTGTTTCTCATATTATTTGATCAGTTTTATACTCATTCACGAAGTGAAATGAGTGTTTTGGTTTTGTGCAATGTCCGTCTTGCTGTCCGTCCGTCCGTCTGTCCGTATGAACGCAAACTATTTCGCCGCCATTGAATTTTGAATATACGTCCCTTTGGGGGTGTGGAATACCTGAAAATACCCAGTAAACTCCACATTTTTGAAGCGTTAGCCCCAAAAGCTTACAGTTACGTTGGTCCAGACTCCTTCTAACGATTGGCCAAAAATTACATGTGTACGCCCACTGGGGGCGTGAAAAATCGGAAGTGTTTTACATCAATTATGTTCTATTCTGAGCACTTTTGATGCTAGAGACTTGAAATTTTGAATATATACGCGGATTGACATGTATTTTCAACAGTTTTCTAACTAGAAACTCAAGATTGAATGACTATATTACAGTTGCTCTTTTCTATTGATTTGTTAAAAATTATTATATATATAATAATTTTGGTATATTGGTATATACCAATTGGAGACGTGGTAAATCGGAAAATGGAGCTGGTAGCGTTTAGAACGTGAATGAGTATTCTGCGATCTGTAGCGGTCGACTGCAACTTTCTTACTTGTTATACCCTGAACCCATTGAAAATGGGAAATCAGGGTATAATGGTTTTGTTAAACCTTCAAATGTATGTAACAACCAGAAGGGGGTGTGGCAGACCCCACAAAGTATATATATTCTTGATCAGGGAAACGAACTGAGTCGATTTAGCCCTGTCCGTCTGTCTGTCCGCCTGTCCGACTGTCCGTCTGTCCGTATGTATGAACGCGTCGATCTCAGAACATATAAGAGCTAGAGACTTGCAATTTTTTTGTAGGTCCCTGTATAACACGCGCATATCGAGTTTGTTTTAAAAAATCGATAACTTGTCCCGTTTTATTTAGATTGATTTATACTTTATACAATTTCGATTTTTGCTTTTTTTTGGATACCAGCCAAAAAAACTATTTATTTTCTTATTATTCAATTTTACAAGCTTAAATTATTTCTGCGTTAATAAATAGATAACTGAGTATATTTAAAAACGCAAATTGGACGTAGTTCAGGGGATCTCCTAGTCGGGCACCGACGTCTAGAGTTTGGTTACTTGTTTTAAATTTGGGATACAAGCTTTACAGAATTACCTAAATTAATGTTCAACATAATCTGACTAGAACCAATTTATTAAGGAGTATATATATATAATGGAATATCGGGAGCATGTGGTCGGTCACATAGGTAACATGGAAGTTATAAAACCCTCGTAGCAATTAGCTTGAAGCGCATTCATTGGAATTCCATTTCAATTGCAAGCTGCTAGTTCAGTGTTGCACTCATCGCATAATGAACAAGTAAAAGTGCTTTATTTGGCAATGACCGACTAGGGGACACCTGAACGCAGCGTTGCCATTTCAAACTTTCTTTTATACATCACCACAAACAACTCAACATTTTGGCTCATAATATCAAATTAGATTGATTAGTATCCATAGTAAGCAAATGGGATGAGTTATCGAAAAAGAATGATAAATTCGTATTGCAATATATATACATATATAGATATCAATACAGTATATATTATATATATATATATATATATATATATATATATATATATATATATATATATATATATATATATATATATATATATATATATATATATATATATATATATATATATATATATATATATATATATATATATATATCAATATCAGGTTATCAACAGTGATCAGGACATCAATATCAGGTTATCAACAGTGATCTAGCTGGACAAATTTTTAAATTTCATCTGGAGGAGGCTTGTAGCCAGTCAGTCTACAGTAACTTGGCTGTCCAACTTTGTGCCAATCTCCGTAACTGTGAATGATATAGCTTTTTCAAATTAGCAATATCTCCAAGGAACGTACATATATATGAAATTTTCAATAAATCAATAAAAGAGCTCAACAGAAAGTGAGTTAAAATATTTAAGGTTTCTGGCTATAAAGCTGTAAAATGTAGTTTTTTTTTTCGATTTTCCACACCCAATGGGCGTATATAGTATGCATATACAAAATATATTTTTCGTATGTTTTATACACGACCATATATTTTAAATTTCAAGGCTTTAGTTCCAGCCCTAAATTTGTCTTTAATAATATCGATTATGTTGTATAGATCTTACCTGACTAACTATAACACCTTACAAACTGAGGATAGCAACGAATATATATGTATGTTCAGAATAAAACTGCTTAATAAAGAATAAACCCATAATATACTTTGAACATCATGTTCCTCAGAAGTAGGGAAATTGTTCATAACAATTAGAAAACAAAAGTAGAAATTTTTGTAAAATCGGTATTTATTGTCCAAAGTTCTTAGACTGAGTTGGCAGTGTTGATCACCCAGGAGCGGAGAGCAGCGACATCGGCGTAGACACCGGGATAGTTGGTGTAGGCACAGCCTGCACCCCAGGAGACAACACCGACGAGGACACCACCAGAAACCAATGGGCCACCAGAGTCACCCTGGCAGGAATCCTTGCCGACGGTATAGGCGCAGATCATGCTGCTCTTGATCTGGCTACCATAACCGTAGCTGGAGGAGGCACAGCTTGACTGGCTGACAATTTTCACATTGACGTACCGCAGCTGAGTGGGGATGGAGCTGGAACCAGAGGACTCGGTACCCCAGCCAGAGACGGAAGCAGCAGCACCGTTACCGGGAGCAGAGCTGGCCAGACCGATAGCCCTGATGTTGGAGCTGAAGGATAGGGCGGAGCTAAGACGGATGACAGCGATATCGTTGACCATGGTGTTGGGGTTGTAGCCCTCGTGGTTCCTGAAGGCAGCGACCTTAACGGCAGTTCCACCAGAGTTCCAGTAGGAAGAGCCAGCGCGCACCTGCAAGCTGGAGGCGGACACAGACTGCAGACAGTGAGCAGCAGTCACGATGATCTTGGCACTGTAGATGGAACCGCCGCAGGAGTGGCTGCCACCGCGCTGCAGGGAGATTTGCCAGGGGAAGCTGCCGATGGTGGTGGCAGTGCCTCCAACGATGCGGCCATCCAACTGGGGCAGGAGACCCTCAGGGATCGCAGCACCGAAGGCGCAGGCAACAACAGACAACAAAATCACGAACTTGAACATATTGCTCGTACAATGTCTGAATGGAAATATGCTGGCGCTTTTATAGGAATTCGAGTTGGTTGCTATCTCTACAAATTGCGACTTATCTAAACTGATTGATTAATTTTACGCGAATACAACAAAGAAAATAAATGGAAGCAATCTTGATTTCAGCTATGAAGTGGCCAATGGCAAGATGTGGGTGATCATGCCAGTTGCGTGGCATATTACATGAGCTCAAGTAGGAGGAATCATTGGTATATAAATGTTGAGTCTGTGCTGGATTGAAGTATATTGTATTGAGATGTTGAAATTTGTGGTACTTCTTTCTTTGGCCGCATGCGCCTTGGCAGGCACCGTGCCGGAGGGTCTGCTGCCCCAGTTGGATGGCCGCATTGTGGGTGGCTACGAGACCAGCATCGAGGATCATCCCTATCAGGTGTCGCTGCAGCGCAACGGTGCTCATTTCTGCGGTGCCTCCATCTATTCGGAAGACATTGTGATCACTGCCGCTCACTGTCTGCAGTCGATCTCAGCCGAGCAGCTGAAGGTGCGCGTGGGCAGCACCTACTGGCGGTCTGGTGGCAGCGTGCACTCGGTGCGTGCTTTCAGAAACCATGAAGGCTACAACCCCCGGACCATGATCAACGATGTGGCTGTTATTCGCATGTCCTCGTCAATCAGCTACCGCTCGAATGTTCGTGCTATTCGCATTGCCGACAGCAATCCTCGCAATGGCGCCGAGGCTATTGTCTCTGGCTGGGGTACTACCTCGTCCGGTGGCTCCATTCCCGATCATCTGTTGGCCGTGAAGCTCAGGATTGTTGATCGCGAAGAGTGCGCCTCCAAGGAGTTCAGCTATGGCAGACAGATTAAGGATACCATGATCTGCGCCTACGCCGAGCACAAGGATGCCTGCCAAGGCGATTCCGGTGGCCCACTGGTCTCTGGCGATCGTCTGGTCGGTGTTGTCTCTTGGGGCCATGGCTGTGCCGATGTCAAGTACCCCGGTGTCTATGCTGATGTCGCTTACTTCCACAGCTGGATCGAGCGGACCGCTGACGAGCTGTAAGCTGTAAGCCCAACTAAGCTTGAACTCTTCAAAATCCTACAATAAATTACGCTATATTCCAAGAATGTGTCTTTCAATTGTCATTCCCAAATGCTTGTAATCTACCACTTACAACTGATAACGCATCGCCTGGGACTGTATAAAAATAGAGAGAGAAGCGCTGTAACCCAAGCATTTTCGAACTGCATTCGACATGTTCAAGTTTGTGATTTTGTTGTCGGTTGTGGCCTGCGCCTTTGGTGCTGCTTTGCCCGAGGGTCTCCTGCCCCAGTTGGATGGACGCATCGTTGGCGGCTCGGCTACCTCCATCGGCAGTTTCCCTTGGCAGATCTCGCTCCAGCGCAATGGTGGCCACTCTTGCGGTGGCTCGGTCTATTCGGCCAAGATCATTGTGACAGCTGCTCATTGCCTGCAATCCGTGTCTGCGTCCAGCTTAAAGGTGCGCGCTGGCTCCTCCTACTGGAACTCTGGTGGTTCTTTGGTACAGGTTGCCGCTTTCCGTAATCACGAGGGCTACAACGCCAACACCATGGTCAACGATATCGCCGTCATCCGCCTTAGCTCTGCCCTATCCTTCAGCTCCAACATCAAGGCTATCGGTCTGGCTACTTATAATCCTGCTAATGGCGCTGCTGCTTCTGTCTCTGGCTGGGGTACCCAGTCCTCTGGTTCCAGCTCCATCCCCACACAGCTGCAGTATGTGAACGTGAACATTGTCAGCCAGTCAAAATGTGCCTCCTCAAGCTACGGCTATGGTAGCCAGATCAAGAGCACCATGATCTGTGCCAATGCCTCCGGCAAGGATTCCTGCCAGGGTGACTCTGGTGGCCCATTGGTTTCTGGTGGTGTCCTCGTCGGTGTTGTCTCCTGGGGCTATGGCTGTGCCTACAGCAACTATCCCGGTGTCTACGCCGATGTCGCTGTTCTCCGCTCCTGGGTGGTCAGCGCTGCCAACTCGGTCTAAATAGATCGTTCATTCATATGATATATATAATGTAAATTATAATATCTGCAATAAAACTTTGAGTAAAAGAAAAGAATGGGGCTTTCATTTCTGTTCCGGGCTAATTTTCGGGACAATGACGTACAAGCTTTATCGCATTGAACCATCATTTGAAGTATAGTATTTATTAATGATTTTTTATCTGGAGTGGTCTGGGGTTCGTCGCATTATTTTCCCTCGTCATGTTATTCTAGCTCTGAGCACTTTTAACTGGAAGACGAGATAGGGCAACGGTTTGCAAAGTGTGTTGCCGAAAACTCTTCAGCTGATGTCCATCATTACGTGCGCCATTATCTAATCTGGTAGGAGAGCGACACACGCCTGGAATTCTAGCTAGTTGATATCATTAAAATAAGTTGCAGTCGCGCGTGACCATTCTCGTAATACTCGATCAAGGAAAAAAGTTTAATTTCTATAGAACCCAATAATTAGGTTTCATATAATTTATAGATATATCTGATGAGGATGTCAAAAGTGATCGACATTGTAGAAGGAATGGTAGCGAGTAATGGGTAACACAGCTGTCAAAATTCTATCTATAGAACTGTGCCTAGTACAGTCTTTCCCGATTTGCCCATTCGTCAATGGGCATGGATCTATTTATCATATAAATTACCCAATTTGCCACGCTCCTAATGGGCATTGATATTATATATCTAGACGTCCTCAGCAGGCTGGTGAATATATAATTTTTGTCAATCGTGACAGGCTCTACAGTAACTTATGTTGCTTAAGCTCAGGATAGCAATACACCTAATTTATGTCAGACGGACAGACGGACGGACAGCAAGGGCGAGGACATTGCGCGAAACCAATATACTCGTTTCATTTCGTGAAAGCATATAATAAACTGTAAGCGAAGCTATCAGAGATAGCTGATATCGAGCTTGTGTCGAATGCTGAGTTGGACGTGTTGTAGTGCCTTCAAGATTAATTGACCGCAGCTCAAGTGTTTGATATGATTGTCTTGTAGTAAAAGTAAAAAATTCCACACAATAAAGCTGAGTTACAGATCATTTTGATATCATATGAAAAGCAACTTCCTGTCTAACAGAGTTGAACTATAAAACTTCTTGCTTAGCAGATTAAAGGACAACAGCATGCGGAGGACTCCTGAGTAATCCTCCGTTGTCAAAAAATACATCAATTAATTGTGGGTTTTATTGGTTGTTTTATTTCACACTAATTGTCGAGGGCTAAGGATTAAATCTGTTTATTATTTGTATCGAGTGATAAACTTATTTATAAGCTAAAATTATTTCAATTTGATAAGTTTGTTTTTAATTAATATTAAAAAAAAAAATCCCCGTATCTACCATGCCAAAATAGATAATACGAAGTGGTGCGCATTAAATATAAAAAAAAATATAGAATTATAAAAAATATTTTGAATAAGTTAATTATAATGAAAATAAAGATATCAGATTATATATCTATGTCAAAATACTTTAGATACATATTACACATTTGATTACTAAACCTAAATAGAGGCCAACAGTCAGCCCAAATGGGTGTGTAGAATCGATGTTTCAACAAAGTGGTGCCTTATAGGCTATAATTGATAATAGTTGATATGACAATAAAGCCATGAAAAGCTTTTTGGGGCTTATGACTTGTCACTGCTAAGATTTGACAAATAACAACTAAGTCTGCAGCACTCGGGAGTAGCCGACTTAGGAATACCTTGCTGCCTGAACGAAACACCCAACTTCTTCAACTTTAACTTCATTCAAAATGAGTCTCTGTAATTTTGTGGAAAATGGATTGAGGTAAAAATATTTGTGGTAATTAGGTTACTCTTATATATATATATATAGACCTGGGACATATGCTAAAATAAAGCTCACTATGTTTGTTTTAATTTTATTAGTTTCTGAGAACGTTTTCTATTGACTGACTCGTCTGTTGATTCCAATCAAAAATATATATATTTGATATACCATATATATGTTACATACATATTCACAAAACCATTTTACCCTAAAATACCATTCTGAATGGGCTTCGGGTAAAGACTTACGAAAGCTATGCATTTTGAATGGTGCCTTTGACAGATAACGAGCCCAACCAAGGAAAAGATAAACATGGTCAGAATTGGGTACGTTCGCAAAACCCATTGATATTTGGGTTGGGTCTCTTCGAAATGAAGTATTACTTCCGTCTAAGCAGCTATGCAATAAATGGTAATAAAAATAATTTAAAAAAATGGAAATTTAAGTTTCGATTTTCAATTTTGTTAATAACTAAATTTCTAGATTTTATAATCTTGTTTTAGGAATAATTTCGTCCATCACTACATTTTGATATAAACCTTACGTTATCTATATTTGTTTAGTTTTTAGTTTTCTAACAGGGTATTCTTTCGCTGATTTATGGCCATGATTTCGATGTTACCAAACTTTGTCATGTCCTCTTTACTCATTTCAAGTAGGGTATTCAAATGCACAGATTTTCTGATAATGTCAAAAGTAAAGCACTTGCTTTAAGAAATCTAGCGAAAGGCTGTCTATCAATCAAAAAGATCAGAAAATGCTCTTATATAAATATATGCGTTTGGGTCTATCAATTCTTAGTTTTTGGACAGCATGCAGCGCAGTGTCGTATTATTGGTCTGCTTGGTGGTTGGGACCACTGTGGCAGGTACTGTTAATCTAGCTCCCAATCGTTTGGAGCGGGAGGGTCGCATTGTGGGCGGCGAGGATACAACGATTGAGGCGCATCCCTATCAGGTTTCACTGCAAAAGAAAAGAGGCTCCCACTTCTGTGGAGGCAGCATAATTGGCCCCAACTTGGTAGTTACTGCAGCTCACTGCCTGCAGGGCATTAAGGCCTCTAGCATTCGCGTACGTTTGGGCTCAACGCTCTACAATGAAGGCGGTGTACTCGTAGCCGTCGAGAGTCTGATATATAATGAGCTCTATAACAGCCAGACAATGGAAAATGATGTGGGTCTGCTTAAGCTAGCGGAGAGCGTAGCCGAATCGGAGAGTATTCGATATATAGCACTGGCTGAGGTAACTCCGCCAACTGGAACTGCGGCCGTGGTCACGGGCTGGGGATCCAAGTGCTACTTCTGGTGCATGTCACTGCCAAAGATACTCCAAGCGGTCGTCGTTTACATAGTGAACTGGAAGGAGTGCGGCTCGGATGCGTACAAATATGGTGACATTATTAGGGACACCATGGTTTGTGGCTATGAGAAGAATAAGGATGCCTGCCAGGGTGACTCCGGTGGCCCATTGGTGGCCAACAATCAGCTGGTGGGCATTGTATCATGGGGCTATGGCTGCGCCTCCAAGCTATTACCCGGCGTCTACGCCGATGTGCCTGCCTTGCGCAGCTGGATTCTGGAGAAAGCCAAAACTCTGTAGGCTCAACTCTCTCTATAATACAATATAATATATTGATATTGATAAAGAAAAGCTCGATAGATTATTCGAATTGAAGACAACAACCTTTTTAGCAAGTATTCTGTTGTATGAACTGGACAATTTGGAGCTTAAAGCTTTTAGTGTTAACTCTTTGATAGCTTTGTAGGAGTGGAATATGCGCTCTCGCTCTCTTGCATGTTTTGACTAAAAGGAAGGGCTGGAGTTTAACGTGTAGGAAAATAAATTTATTCTTAAATCAAGATATTTGCCCAAAAACAATGGGCTATGGATCTAGCTGTAGAAGATCTTCAGATCTCAGATTTAAGACCATTCTTAGCTGTAAGTCTCTGAAAGATATAGATATAGATTTCCGACTTTAGATGTCCTTTTGAATTGTCCTCGATTATAGGAGAGACAATAAATATATAGATTCTAGTGTAATGTATTTTGTATATCACTGTTTGAGATACAACATCTTGTGATGAACTGAGATGTTGTACTCATTCTGATTATTCCACCACTGTTAGGGGATACTCAGAGAGGCTTGCCGGAACAGCTGTGTGAGATAGAACGAGCTGTGCTGCACAGATTGTCGCTCCAAAGAGCGATCTAATCTAATGCCATGGCATAGGGCACAAGTGTTTTACTTTTGTCCCCATACTCCATGGTTTGATGTTGGGGATGATCGTAAATCCCTCAATGATCTACTGCAGTTGACTTGAAGGCGTCAATAACATTAAAATTTAAAATTTAAAATTAAATTAAAATTAAAATTAAAATTAAAATTAAAATTAAAATTAAAATTAAAATTAAAATTAAAATTAAAATTAAAATTAAAATTAAAATTAAAATTAAAATTAAAATTAAAATTAAAATTAAAATTAAAATTAAAATTAAAATTAAAATTAAAATTAAAATTAAAATTAAAATTAAAATTAAAATTAAAATTAAAATTAAAATTAAAATTAAAATTAAAATTAAAATTAAAAAATTAAAATTAAAATTAACATTAAAATTAAAATTAAAATTAAAATTAAAATTAAAATTAAAACTAAATTTAAATTAAATTTACTATTATTTTGTGTATTAATATTCGCTTTAAATCATTACACAATATTTCCATATATTTCATAAGATTGAATACACAATAGACCTATGTCTAGAGTAGTTCTAGTTGAATGGACGCAGCTATTTATTTTGAGTACTCCATGTAAACTGCGTACTAATATTATGTTTGTTGTTTGTCAGCATACAATTAACTTTTAAATATGCTTAAGCAAAAGATTTAATAGTCAAGATATCCAGCATAAAGCAATCAAAATGTTAAGCAACAGACCTTACGTCAATTTTGATTAACTATATTCTTGAAAGTTTTGCAGCTACACAGACATGGGCCACTGTTGATCTACTTTAGGCAACCTGCCTCTATGATTCACCAACATCAATACATGTTTACCACTCAAATGTATTTGTTTGCTTAGATAAACAGTTTTAGAGTCAACGATTGGCAGTTGAAACTTAGTTATGACTAAGATTATACTAATATTTGCTACCACTACTTTCCCTATGTGTTGGCCTTATCACGCACTATATTGAACAATTTATTGATCGGCTATAGAGCAACGTTGATACTGACTAACCGGGCCCTGCCAAATGGCGCTGTTAGTCTTTATTGCTATACATTGAAATGAACAACGCTTTGCTCGTAATCGCTGTGCTGTCGGTAATCTGGGGCATTGGCAATTGCCTCGACCATCCCCAGGGACGGATTGTCGGTGGCGATGTCATCTCTGCTCACTTTGTGCCCTACCAGGTGTCGCTGCGCAGACGGAATAGCATTAGGAGCGCCTATGCCCATAACTGTGGAGGAGCCATATTGGATGAGCGAACTATTCTTACGGCAGCTCATTGTGTTTACAATCGGCTGGCGCATAACTTTATTGTAGTCGCCGGTTCGGATGTGCGCACTGGCATGGATGGCGGCATTGTGGCACGTGTCGAAAAGCTAGTGCCACATGAGCTATACAATGCTTCCATCACAGATAACGATATTGCTCTGATCTTTGTGTCGCCGCCTCTGCCTGTGGGCCATCGCAAGATAGCCAGCATTGAGCTGGCCGAGGAGAAGCCCACTGTGGGCACAGTGGGCAGCGTGTCTGGTTGGGGTCTGACCAAAGAGGATGGCTTCAGCTCCACACAGCTGCAGCAGGTGCAGGTGCCACTAGTGGACAGCACCGTTTGCCAAGCTGCCTACAACTGGCGACCCGTAACCGAGGCCATGCTCTGTGCGGCGTCACCCGGCGGCGGTAAGGATGCCTGCGAAGGTGATGCGGGCGGACCTCTAGTCGTAGATGACAAGATCGTCGGCATTGTGTCGTGGGGCGAGGGCTGTGCTCGTCCCGAGTATCCGAGCGTTTATGCCTCGGTCCCACATTTTCTTGCATGGATTGCCGACCAGCGGGCGAAAAACGTCTGATTGCTCACTGATTAGTCGGGTGGATCCATAAAAGCAGCCTTTAGCCTTATCGCACTAGTGTATGACCAGTTTTAAATGCATCCAGTAAACTTTTATTATTGCCATTTAATCTTTGATGACCAACGCTTGATAAGTGGCTTTACAATCCGTCGCTTTTGGGTTCTTTGGGTTTTTTTGGTCTTTCAGTCTTTTAGCCATTGTTTAAGATGGCACATGTGGTACTTTTGCTGCTCGGCTTTTTCTGCCTGGCTGGCGCATATCCTCTACAGGACTTCGATGTGAGCTCGCCCAATGGACGCATTGTGGGCGGCTATGAGACGCACATCGCCGTCTATCCGCATCAAATCTCGCTGCGACGCAAAGGAATCACAACGCCCAAGAATGCCTTCTCACATGTCTGCGGTGGCTCCATCATCAACAATGTCACGGTTATAACGGCGGCGCACTGCGTTATAGCAACAGTGCCCTCTCAGTATAAGGTGGTGGCAGGCACCAGTCAGCGCAGAGGCAGCGATGGCATCATTGTCTCCGTGGCCGAAATCATTATGCACGAGAAGTACAATCCCGACACCTATGACAATGATATTGCACTGCTCAGACTGAGCTCGCCGCTGCCCTTGAACAACTTTACCATGAGAGCAATCGAGCTGGCCAGTGAACCGGCAAGCGATGGAGCTATTAGCACTGTCAGCGGCTGGGGCACCACCAGTGCCGGTGGCACTGCATCCGATGTGCTGCGTGCTGTCGATGTGCCCATTGTTAGCAATGCGAAATGCAATGAAGCTTATGGAGCCGATCGCATCACGGCGGCCATGCTGTGCGCAGGCGTGCGCGGCGAGGGCGGCAAGGATGCCTGCCAGGGCGACTCTGGTGGTCCGCTCATCATTAGGAATAAGTTGCAAGGCATCGTCTCCTGGGGCAGATCGTGCGCCCTGGCCGATTATCCGGGCGTTTACACCAATGTCATCGAATTTATCGAGTGGATCAAGTCCAAGTTGCAGCTGGCCTAAAACTATGCCAGATGTTGGTCAAGGGCCTCATCGCATGCTTCATTTATGTCACATGTCCGAATAAATTTGTAATTGGCGACCAATTGGTTTGATTTATAATTCTTCTACCTAATCAGTTTAGATTTGGGCATTAATAATCCAATCTCTGTACTTTCGGGTGTAAGACTTCGATAGGCCTTATCTAGATTGTGTGTGCGACCTTATGAAGTTACCGAACCTTGGAAAACCCAAAACTGATTATGCACTAAGTATGTTAGCAATTTCATGAAACATTATCATCTTCAGCCTTCAAGTATGCCATCGAAAATATGAATGTGCACATAAATTGACATATTTCTTTCACCAAATTTAAGTATTGATGGATAAGAAGTAAATCAAAAAGTATAAAAGAAAATATAATTCCAAATTAATAAAATATATATATTCATATAAAATAAAAAACAAAATAATAAAAAAAATCTATTAAAACAAATTTTTATAAATTGAAATATTCTTAAAATTCAGATTCTTTGGGATTTTATAAAAAATAAATTGAAATCTATAAAATTGTTTAAACTGTTTTTAATGTGTGGCTAAGTGACATAACTTTCGAACTAATTCGAATAATTTAGTTAATTCCTGAACCTTTGAAACTTTGATTTAGTTCGAATAACGTATAAAATTCGGGAATCCGAATCCGAATCCGAAATCAACCAGAACAAGTTGAACTATACAAAGTTCAGCCTTAAGATTATTTCGGTAAATTTAGCTGGAATTCAAAATAAGTTTACAAAATTGTTAAATATTTAGGAGTGATATTGCATCGTTACTAAAAATAAGATAAAGTTAAATAAAAATAGATAACATAGTTTTTTATGAAAAAAAAAGTATTGAACAATTTAAAAATATTTTCCATATGCAATAAACAATTTATATAAAATATATATAATATATACAAAATTTATTTATATGTATGCTAAAAAGAAAATTCATACTGAGACATATTACAAAAACTTGTTCAATTTCATGAAGCTCTATATGTCCGTCAAATCTGTCTAATTAATGAAAATTGAACAGAGTTAATCGGCTAACCAGTTTTTCAAACTTATCATTGAAAAAGCATATCATATCACATACCTCCCCAATTCACTTGCAATTGCCATTGGAGAGCTTTGTTATCAGGTCGGACCCTGTACACGACCCTATCAGAAGTAGCTCAAATAAAGCTAATCGGCTCGCAAATTCCAAAAGACATAAAATTTGTAATCAGTTCGATATTTGCCGATCGCTTGACAAGATGCCAAAAACTAGAGGGAATACACATATTTTACGGTTGGGCTTGATGCTGGTTTTCACCTTGGCAAGCGTTGCTTTGGCCTCTGAGGCGACACCCCAGGGACGTATCATCAATGGCTCCCCGGTGGACATAGCACGTCATCCGTATTGCGTTTCGATACGTTATAGACGCAGTAATGAATCCGCTTACTACCACGAATGTGCAGGTGTCATCTACACGGATCGAGCCATCATCACTGCGGCTCAATGCTTGGAGAATGTGCGCATGGGCACAAGAATGTGGGTAGTTGCTGGTGCTAATACGCGGAATGGCACCGATGGCTTGGTTTATCCCGTTGTCAAGTGGGTTTACCATCCAGAGTTTAGCACTATTACAGCTGACTACGACATTGGAGTGATCCTGCTGGATACACCGCTTGACTTGAACAGCTATCGCATTAGGAAGATCGAGCTGCGTGCCGAGCGACCTGCAACTGGACGAACTGGCATTGTCACTGGCTGGGGCTATCGCGAGGAATGGGGTCCTTCTAGCTACAATCTGGAGCAGGTGCATGTGCCCATCGTTAGCTCAGAGCAATGCAATGATATCTATGGAAAGGGTGAGGTGACTGAACGCATGATCTGCGCTGGCGATGTGGCTCAAGGTGGACGCGATGCTTGCCAAGGCGACACAGGCGGTCCGCTTATTGTAGACGAGCAGCTGGTGGGCCTCGTATCCTGGGGACGTGGCTGCGGCCGTCCTGGCTATCCCACAGTTTACACCTATGTACCTAGCCTGAAGAACTGGATCGATGAAATGATTGAGCTCGCCGGAGCGCTATAAACTGATATGCTGATATGCGCTATAAAAAAACTGTTAAATGCGATACTTATATGACTTTTCATTACCAGTTTACTGCTTAGTCAATAATAAAACAAACAGTTTAGTACATAGTAAACTAAATAGTTGTAGACGCGCTCAGTACAAGATAGCAACATTTTGTATGGAGAAGTTTTCTCATGTAATCCTGCCAAGCATAGACAGCCTGAGACAAAGGAGATTAAGCTAAATCAAGATTAAGAATTCCTAAAAATTTAATATTCCTTAGCTTTTCTAGCATCTCAAATGTGTCAAATTCAAAGCGTTTAGCCTACGAATAAGTATAGGTATAATTGATATAAATACTATTTTGTTGTCAAAATTATAATACAGTCGAGTCCCGATAATTCGAAATGGCAATGGTTTTTTTTTCGATTTACACAGAAATTCAAAATATTATGTTTATCACAAAAAGTTGCTGTCCAACATTTCAGTCACACTCCTATTTTGATGACCACAGCTGTACATACAAATATTTGTGAAACCTAAGGCAAAGGAAAATGTTGGCTGGCTTTGTTTGGTTTGAGCTTAATCATACAATAAATAGAAAATCCTGTAAAAAAATGTATGTATACGACGCGTCGTGTATGACCAGGTTCCATACTGTCAGGCTCGATCAACGCAGCCATGGAGCCGCACAGTCATTACATGTCGAGCGCTTAACGGAGATGGTCGCTCCTCAAATAAGCTCCTGCAAAACACAATTTTTTTTTAGTTTCTCTGTGCTTTCAGCTCACTATAAAGTACATATGTACATACATGTGTATGTGTATATTTAGGTATATAGTGCAAAATTTTTGGTATTTACCATCACTATTTACGTGCTTGTGTGCAAAGCTCTTGTTGCCATATTGATATGCGAAAAATACTAAGCTCCTTCTAAAAGCTAACTGCTATAAAATGCTGACTTATCGAGAAAATAGTTTTTTTTTGCAGACAATCGATAAGTTGCAACGGACTTTTGTTAACATACTGAGTTTACATGATATTTTACTAATTCCTTTTTTGAGTAACTGTTATCAGCTTGTTTATAAGGAAAATCCACAAGAAAAGATTAAGCTAATTTATTGTGTTTTTATTATCTTTCAGATTGTGTCAGAGTTAACAGTTCAAAGAAATTTAATGCTGCCCACATTGGCCTTGGACGCACGAGTATCGATTATCCATTGCCGCAAATCAGGTACGGCAGCATAAACACCTGGAAATCTTTCGCGTGCACAGCCCGTGCCCCAGGAGACAATGCCCAGCTGCTTATTGTTGTAGATCAGCGGACCGCCAGAGTCGCCTTGGCAGGCATCTTTGCCGCCACCGTCGACGCCGGCGCAGAGCATGCGACTGGTCAGAGCAATGGAATAGGAGCTCTTACACTTGGCATTCTCCACCACATTTACTTCCACTTGCTGCAGCACGTTGGAGATGACACCTCCTTCGCTAGTTGTACCCCAGCCAGTGACGATGACAGATGTGCCATGCTCTGGACGCACACTGGCCAATTCGATTGGCTGCACTGCCTCATTGTACTGGAACTCACCATCCAGAACCAGAATCGCAGCATCGTAGTCCTGGTACAAGGACTTGTACTTCTCGTGAATGATGATCTCCCTCACCGCCAGCTGCTGGCCAGTTGGCCAGATGGTTTGGGTGGTGCCAGCGATAATTGTCAAATTAGCCACACTCGTCAGCGTGTTCACACAGTGAGCGGCCGTGAGGATAATATTAGGTGCAATAATGGAGCCGCCGCATCGATGGTTTCCCCTGTAGCGCATGGAGATCTGATGCGGATAGCTGGTTATGTTGGCATCCTCACCGCCCACAATACGACCATCGGGCATGGGCACACCGCTATGGAAAACGGTGCCCGCCAGCGACAATCCCACAATACAGAAGCCGATCAAGATGCGAAACATCTTTGTAATGAACTAAGCTGAAATTTGTAGTGCTGTGCACTTTTATAGTAGTCCTATCTTTGTTATAATTACTTAATCAGCCAATAATCAGCCTATAAATCTTGTTAGTTTGCAGCTTATCTTATCCATATCGATGGCTCATGATGGTGATATGATCATTCATATTTGAAAAGCTGATTGCTATGGAACTTGGCGCTCACACCAGTAACCATACAACATGTGTTGTATGGTTAGTGTTAGTGGTCACACCTAACGTTTTAACACTTTATATCGATAACAAGTAATCGAAGCGGGATGCAAAATAACTGCCAACATTTTTGAAAGCAACCAAATGTTAGAGAATAACATACGTGTAAAAATAAAAATAATGTTAAAATTAATAATAATATTAATATTATTAAAAATCAATTAATAAATAAATTTAATTAAAAAAATTAATTATTTTAAATAATTTTTTTTATGATCGATTAAAACTGCAGCAAAAAAAATAAATAAAATTAGGAAAATATAAAAAATAAATGGGATATTGATCCTAAAAAAATTCAATTTAATTTATATTTAAATATTTTACTATCTTTATGTATATTATATATATTTATATATTTTCTATTTATCAATCTACTAATTCGAAAATTTTATATTATATGTATTTTTATATAATTGATCTATCTATTTACTATTTATATTAAATTTTATATGGAAATAAGTTAATGTATTTTTGAGCAGTGTTCTGAGATAATTGAGTACACTGCACGAAGGTTGTCAACTAAGTACTTAGCGTATACTTGGATCATCTAGGGGAAAAGTGCCAATGTCTACTTTTTGCAATGAATCATCGATCATACTTAGAAAATTCAGAATGTCAACGTTATCTTTGAAGCAAACCTATTAAGAAATTCGCAACAATATTGAGTAAATAGTATTATAATACCGTAATATATGGCAGTATATATAATAGTAGTGCAATATTTGTTTATATCGAAATATAAAAAAAAATGATATGGGAAAAATAAAAATCATTCCGAAAAGTTCTTATCAAGTTCGCTTGCCTGCCTTGGTGCTTGGGCACTTGGGTGATTATAAATCTGAAGACTGGACAGTGGCGAGACGTTGATTTTAATCTATAGATTTGCTAAGAGTTTTCGGAATAAGATTACATATATTGCCGACATCTCAGTGCCATATCAAAGTTCAATAAGCTAAAAATTACTCAACGGGAATTTTTGGTAATTATTGCGACCTATGCGAAGCAGATTAAGTTATGTGAACTCTTAGTCTTAGCCTTTTCTTTCTTTTTTTTTGCCATATCGTAAAAGACTTATCGAATAGCTTATAGGGTCTATAGCTTAATTATTGTTTGGCATTTCGCTTTAAAAAACCGCCTTGTTTATAATGGATATAAAACAGTTGGTTAACTTTAGCTTTATGATATTATTGAATTCGTGCATTGAAATCCGTGGGGTTTCGTGGATTTTGAGCGATTTCGGTTTACACAGCGATAAGCCCACTCAGTTCGTATAAAAGAGCCGTTCGCCCTACATTAAATAACATTCGAATTTTGGATTTTGCGTAATGTCGTCGTCGTCTTTTTTGGGATTACTGGTTTTGGGGCTGCTTTCTCTGACAGCATTGACCCGAAGCGCCTCCATCAGCACCCACATTGTGGGCGGCACTGAAGCGGACATTGGCTACTTTCCGTATCAGGTATCGGTCCGTTTGGAGACATACATGTTGCTGCACATTTGTGGTGGCAGCATCTATGCACCACGTGTGGTGTTGACTGCGGCCCACTGCATTAAAGGACGCTTCGCCTCCTACATACGGATTGTGGCGGGACAGAATTCGATCGCCGATCTGGATGAGCAGGGCGTTAAGGTCAGCAAGCTGATCTATCACAGTGGCTACAATAAAAAGACGCATGTGAATGATGTGGGCATGATTATAACCACTGTACCATTGGCTTACTCTGCACTGGTCCAGCCTATTCCCTTGGCTGTGGACTTACCCAATCCGGGCACTCATGCCGTCGTCAGCGGCTGGGGCAAGCGCACCGAGGTAGACGAAGCACTGCCAGCCATGCTGCGTGCAGTGCAGGTCGAGATTATGGACACAAACACCTGTGGTGCTCAGTACTCGACCAAGGATTACACCATTACGAATGAAATGTTGTGCGCGGGCGCTGAGAAGGGCGGCAAAGATGCCTGCCAGGGTGATTCCGGCGGGCCATTGGCTGTCGATGGAATCCTGGTGGGCATTGTGTCCTGGGGCGTGGGCTGTGCTCGCGAAGGCTTCCCCGGTATTTACACTAGCGTGAAGCACCACACAGCCTGGATTGAGGAACAGGCTGCTCCATACTTGTAAGCAGTCAAGTGTTTTGTCGTAAGAACAAGCAAAATGAACAAACTAACCGAACAAATTAATATTTTATATACATATAAACATAATTATCTTTATAATTAAATAAATTGAGCATTTAAAATGTATGTATTTTAATTTTTATTGAGCAATTTCAAATATGCTCAGCTTTCAGAAATTGAATTAAGTTGGCAGTCTTCGCGATTTGCTGGTATTTTCAGCTGCATCCATATGCGGTCACACAGTTTTGATATTCCACCATTACTGCCACGCGGTCACATTGTCTTCGAGAAAACTCGTGAAGTTATAACAAGTTTGAAAAAAAGGTGACAAAAATTGTGCTTTAATTATTGTTGGACTGTAAACAAGAGTTAAAACATATCAAATATGTCGCTATTTGGTGCATTAATGGGTGATTTCGATGATGATCTTGGATTCATGAAGTAAGTTTCCAAATAGCATCATCTGCTGCTCATGTGCAGCTGTGTAGCTGTCGATATTGGGGCGTGGAAAATTCGCATGAAAATGGTGCGAAAAAACAGTGCCTAACTGTGAAAAGCATGTAAAATGTAGGGGCAGAAGTTAGCAGCTTGTGTGCTTTTTAATTTGAAGTAGATGCGCTGATTAGGTGCTCCGCTGGGCAGCGTATGTGTTTGTCTGTATGTTTGTCAAATTTACACAATACACACAGCGCAGTTTTTCGTATTGTGTTGTGTATATGTGAATGCGTGAATGTGTGTGTGCGTGAGTGTGAGTGTGAGTGCGCAGCATACCATCGTAAAAGCAGTCGCAGCAGGAGGAAGAAAAGTAGACAAGACAGAAGGCCCGCAATTAATCGATAATTCCGATTGCACGTTTGCCGCTGTCAATATAAATAAGATTAGTTTTGCTTGACTGCAAAAACAAAAACTAAGTTTTATATGTCATTATATTGCGATCTGGAATAGGGCATAACGTCATTTTCGTTTATTTTCCGTGTATTGTGTCATTGTGAGTGCAGCTGATTTCGATATTGGGAAATTAATGAAAACCACGTATATTAATTTAAAAAATATTGATTGAAAATCATAGTTGAATTTAGTGCTACTTCAAGGCACTTGACAGATAATAATTCTGTCTATATACATACGTATGTAGGATATCTGCAGGCTAAAGGTTGACCATGACCTAAATCTAGAAGATTCTGTGTTTTATAACCATCTAAATCATTTTATGTGTCGCTTAAAAACACATTTAGATACTATAGCATCCAATAATTATCCAAATATACTATAGCCTACCTAAACAACATTTCAACTTCATGCGCAATAAATTTAATATTTTCAAATTATAATTTCGTGAATTTTGAAATGTTTTACGCACGTATATACCCTGCAATTTCTTATATAAATATATAAAAAAAAGAGAAGAAACATCTGTTGTGAATTAACGTAACTCAAAAGGTAATATTGTCAGCAAAAGAAGTTAACGTAGAAGTTAGGAAGAACTGAATTTCTGTATAATTTCAAAATCAATTGGCTAAGCAGGCGTTGCTTTTTTCAGTTGTTCGAGCCACTTTGTTCAACTCGTTTTTTGTGAGTTAAGTTTTCACTTCCTTAGCCTTCACTTCGCAAAAAAAATTTGGAGACAGAATTTGATATTGTTCAGATTTTCGGCATACTTTATTTGAGTTATGAAACGCAAACGAGATTCAGGCCGCAAAAGAAAAACTGAGACTTCCGAAATGGACACAAAGTTTGTGATTTTATATTTTATTTCGTTTTATATATTTTTCTTTTTCAAATGGAGTTAAAATAAATGTTTGTCTTTTGCAGCAATCATATGAACCACCACATGAACGCAATGAATATGCAAATGCGCTCGATGAACCGTTTGATGAACTCGTTTATGCCTGATCCTTTCAACATGCTGGGTCCATCGCCATTCGATCCGGGATTCCAACAGAACGCATTGATGGAGCGCAGTCAACAGGCAATGGCGCCCATGGGCGGCGGTTTATTTGGCTTTCCAGCTATGCCGAATTTTAACCGCTTGCTAAATGCCGGTGCGTATCAATGGTATAACTATTATGAAGATTTCTTTACCAATTAGTTTTCTGTTTAATCCTCTAGATATTGGCGCTAATAATGGTGCCTCGTTTTGCCAAAGCACAGTGATGACCATGTCCTCGGGCCCAGATGGACGTCCACAGATCTATCAGGCTAGCACCAGCACCAAAACCGGACCTGGTGGCGTGCGCGAAACACGCAAAACTGTTCAGGATTCACGTTCGGGCTTGAAAAAGATGGCCATTGGCCATCACATTGGCGAACGTGCACACATTATCGAAAAGGAGCAGGATCTGCGCTCTGGCCAGCTGGAAGAACGTCAGGAGTTCATCAATTTGGACGAAGAGGAGGCCGAGCAGTTCGACCGCGAGTTCACATCACGCGCCACACGCGGCATTATGCCACAAGGTAGCGGTCACAGCGGCATGCAGGCCATACGTGGCGCTCGCCCAGCTGCTGGAGGCTCAACAGTTACCATCGAGCCGCTTGACGATGATGACGATGATGATTGTGTGATCCAGGAGCCGACACGCACCGGCCGTCAATTGCCCGCTCTGCCCGCGCCCCCAACGGCACCGCACAGCAGGTGAGTCGAAGGCAACTAGCTTTAGTCTGTCCTGCCAGTAGTGAGCAGGTGAAACGCGCGCATTTAGTGAGTTGCATTAGATTCGAATTTTCAAAACTTTCGTTCCACTTGACACACTCGAGCTTTGGCCTTTACGCAATAATTAACACCGGATATATCTTGTGTGGCTGTCTATATATTTGAGCTGGTTTTTAGTTAATTCATATGGCATACAGCGGCTGTTAGTAACATCAATAGTTAATTGTTATTTACGTTATAGAAAGATCTACTAAATAATGTAAAATCTAGTTTGATCGAAATCAAATTATATGAATAATTAAATAATAATTAAATAATTTATAAATTTCAGTTATAAGTTGTTTAGTTTCAACTACTGTTGTACGTTGTTAACAGCTGCGTAAGAGCTTCTTGTTTTGCTTGAGACTAGCTAGCCACACAAGGTATATCCAAAGGACACACGGATCATAACACTACTCTGATTTAGAGTGTTCCCTCTTTTGTAGCCTTTCTTTCTTCCTTACAATGCCCGCTAAACTAAAACGTTTGTATTTACTTGCAGATATAATAATTACTAATTCAAGCAAAGTACATACAGTATATTTTACTAATTATATACAATATAAATATATATATATATATATATTACTCCAATATATATATGTATACATGTCATGTATATCAGAGTCAGAGAAACCCAAAGCAATTGTCTATAATATAAAAAAATATAAAAAATTCTGCTTTTACATTCCTACTACGTTCAAATATACTAAAACGATAAAAATGCGAGTAATTTGAGGTAGGCGGCAAAGCAATTTGTAATTTGTAATATATTAATTTACATGATTTTCCGAAAATGCCAAAAATTACTTTTTACGTATATTTGATTCACTTGTTTTTTTTATTTAATTCATATGCCATCATTTACATACAATATATACTTGCATTCACGTTTATTGAAATACCCACAACGCGTTACGTAATGGATTGCTACGTTATAAACTACTACTCTACTACTACTACCAATACCGTAACACAGTTTTAGTGCCCGAAAGACATAGGCCACAATGAGTTTTGTTGTAATCTCTTTTAAATTTTCTTCGAATTGATTCCATACTACGACGGCAACAACAACAACAGCAGCAGCGACACAGCAGCAACAACAACTTCGCCACGTCGCGACGCTCCGGCAGCAGCAGCAGCAGCAGCAGCAGCAACAACAACTACGTCAGCATCTTCGCCCCCAACCTATGACGTAACTAACAACAATTATTTGGGCGCCGGAAATACGTCAGCATCGCGTCGCGCCTATATGCGCAACGGTCAGCACTTGGCCACGCCCCGTCGACCACTACGTACGCCCTCGTCGTCGCCACTGGCCACCGTATCGAGCGCTAGTCACAGCATCGCCGGCACGCCAAGGTTTGTTCGCATAAGCAAAACAAGACTACAACAACAGCAAACCAAATCAACCAAATGAGAGATAGTTCCCCCCAAAACCCATACAAATTATTCAAATCAGTTAAATTAGTTTTTTTTATTTGTTATAAAGCCGAGAATCACATTTGTTATCCAATCTGCAACTACGTCACGTAACGTTACGTCAGCAATAAGTCAGCTTTGCCTTATTTGGCTTTATGAATTTGTAAAACATGTTTTATTTGTTCTCCTTAAACTTCCTTTACCTTAAGCTAAGATCACTGTTTGGCTGTTCAGCTTTGAGTTTCTGAAATTTCAAATTATATAAATGTTTCTTACGTAACGTTAGGTGACAAGAAAAGTGCGTTACGTTAACATTGAGACGCGCTCCCTCCATGCCCTCTAAAAGTTATATACAATTAAATAGTTTGAAAACTAATAACTTTGTTAAATTTCTCTCATCTCCTATCCTATCCTAACCTTTTGTATTGTTGACATTACGTTACGTCAATTTTACGTTACGCTATTTGGCTGTTCACCAATTTGAGCTCTCATTACCCTCCGTTACTTACAAAATTCTAAAAGAAATAGTTTCTATTCAATTATATAATCAATTTTAATATCTCGCTCTATTTCTCTCTCCTCTCTCAATATATGTATATATGTAAATATATATATATACATATAAATAAAAAAATATTTCGATTTTATGCAGAGATTGGCGTTTATATAATTCACGTTTCTATCGCAAATAGAAATATCTATACGCATAATATATATGATCCATAAACTATAATCAATTTATACACATATAAATATTTAACATATACACCACAACGTAATTGAATGAGACGCGTTACGTGCAACGTTGCGACGTAATCACAACCACCTACTAACCAACAACCAGTAACGGCGTTTGGCGACGACGCTCCAACTCGCTATTTATCTATATCGCTCGCTGTGCTCCGTCATGAAAAAATCATCGCTGCGACGCTACGCATCATCTACGTTACGCATCTCTGCAACGTCACACACACGTCGTTACGTGCCACCACATGTTACGTGTAAGGCCGCCCACAACAAATCAAAACAGAAAACTATTTACAGCTATGTACATTAAATTTTTCTACTACTACTACACACATCTCTATAGTTAATGTAAAACAAATAAGGCGACGTACACGTATTCAGCATGTTGTGTCACAATTGTCTTATTTGCGTATTACGTAAGCCCAACCACTTTAAAAAAAAAAAAAAACCTATAAAATATATATTTCCAGTTGAAGAGACGCGTGTTGGTCACATATTATTGTTTCGTTGCCTGTTGACAAATTCCATTACGTTTTTCGTTTAACTCCTACGCATACAAAACTCATCGTTACGTTACGCCCACGCTACACAACGCTTAATTGGTCTACGTTACTACATTATATATTCTCTACGTACTACGTGACACAACTACGACGCTTATCAAAATTCTAACGCTGTTGCTGTTGTTGCTGCGCTGCTGTTGCTGTTGCTACGTTCTGTTGTCTTACGTGGGGGAGACTGCAACAACACACAAACACATTAACTGCGTATCTCTCACATTACGTAACGGTGCGACTAATATTGCCCGCCCACTCATCCAGCTTAAGCTCTCTCTCTCTGTCTTTCTCTCTCCATTTCTCATATGAATAACGCACTCACGCCTCGCCTCGCTCTCACCATTTTAAGATTTACGTTCGAATTGGCCTTTGTACGGAATGATTTTCTATATCAAACTTTTACGTTATCATATATTTTATTTACGTATTTGCGTCGTTCTTCTATACCTCGATTTATGCAGCTATTAATGTGATCTTTCTCTCCGTACAGCATTCATCCACATCCCTATGCTGCAAATCCGGCAGCCGCACGTCGGCAGCAGCGTCTGAAGCATCATCATCAACAGTCAAGCGCCTCGCGTGGATTGGAGGAAGGAGCCGAACCGCGCGTCAAATCGGCAAAGCGGAACAAACCTCAATAATAGAATAAGGAGGCAAAAACACTCACACTTACAAAACACTCGCGCTCACACACACACACAGTAACAGACATCATCACAGAACCAAATTTAGCCTCCAATTGCAAAGCGCCAACCCATAGTACATGTTATCGATAAACACTAACCTAGGCACACACACACACACATAGGCACACACAATTCTAACTATATATACATATGTATATATATATGTGTACCAGCAGATTCGCGTCTCATGCGTACGCTGTTTTTATTTTTATAGATAGGATTTAGGGCTTGGCCGAGCCCGAAATCCCAATACAATTTTCGGAAGCTTTGTAGCGATATGCGCGTGTCCTAGTATAAAAGTAAACTGCGCGAATCTGCGATAACCCTTTGATATCGATAGCTCGTGCGCGCCGCAGGGCAACTGTTCACACCTACACACTTCCCTAAGTAACGTTCACATACACAAATACATCCACATCCACACACACACACACACTTATGTTAATAAAAATTTTTAGTATAAAAAAGGTAAAAAAGCACTAAGTTAAAGCGTTTTTGAAATATTCTCAAGATTTTAGTTTTTCTTAATAGCGTGTAAGCTTAACAATTTTGCAGCGACGAAAATCAAGAAGTTGCCTCCTAAACTATATTAAAGAATACAAAAATAAACATTATTATTAAGACATAAGTAAATGTTTATGTGAATTTAATTAAACGAAAATACATACATACATAGTAAATTTAAAGCGTAAACAATATATACATATACAATTATTGAATCAAATTTTTCTAGCCTAGTCTTAGTCGATCATCTCCATTTGCGTTTCCTCCGACTCACGCCAATTGCGTTGCACCATTTCCACGAGCTGCTTCCAGAAGAGCGTGCGTCTGACATAGTTGCCCAGGCAGAGCAGTATGAAAGACCACGCCAGGAGTAAATAGAAATCTGTCTTCCTTGTCGGTACCGATGAGAGTGGTCCCCATTTACTCATCGTGTGGATGATGGGATGCAAGCTCCTTGGGTCGACGGTCCTTAGGTTGGTGTGTCGCTTTATAAAGCCGCGCACGCTCACTTTGTCGGCGCTTAGCGTATTTGACGAGGAGTATTTGATGAGCGGTTTTCCCTGATGGAATATCATCAGCGTTGGCAGTGCAACGATGCCAAACTCGGCATTGAAGCGCGTAAACTCATACGCATCGATATAGGCCACCGGCAGTGTGGGCAGCAGATGTGGCAACAGATTCACTAGTGACGCCACGCGAGCGCACTCGAGGCTGGTGTTCGTACAGAAGTGCACCAGGACGCAGCTGCCGGGTTCATGGCGCTTGGTTGCATTACCAATGGGCTTCAGTAGATTGACAATCTCCTTGGCACTCTGCATGATAAGCAGCTTGGGCATAACTGTGCTCAAATTGCCCGTTTCCTGCACGGGATCCGGCTGCAGGCATTTGATCAAAATTGGCGGTTTGCGTGGTTGCGGCTGCTCTGTCAGATGCATTACATGCTCGTCGTCCGGCACACAGATGTGACGCTCCTGCATTAAAGCGTACGACTCAAAGCTGTACGGACATTGCCCACGGGAGACATTGCCCAGGGGCACGGAATTCGAATTGATGTTGAGACCCAGGTATTGCAGGGCGCCCAACAGACCAGACAGCTCTCCTTGAGCTTGTGCCGCACACAGGCCTGTTTATATACATATATTGTTAGTGGCAGGAGCAACTCATTTACTTGTGATATACTATACTACTCACCCAAAAGGAATAATATTGAAAATATTACATTTGTATGCATTTTTGTTTTTACTTGGTGACAGTGTGGATGCACTTCTCTGCCAATAAATTACCAAAAGATAGGAATTGAAAAAGGCAAAAACCTACTTTGTTTTAAAGCCACTCCAATGAGAATACCAAAAATATACTAAAGAATCTTGACATATTTTTAATATCAAAGTTATCTGGTATGTCACGCATTAAATTAAACAATCACAATATACTGAATAAAAAATACTGTTAGTGAGCCGAAAGACAATTCCAAATAAATACTGCCGTTGCAATACCGAAGCTAGCTAATATGAAACTTGCGCGCTTGAATTTAAACAATCGTTATTGGTCATCTTCATAAATTAAGCGTAAATTTTATGTGACCACAAGTTGATGCTTTGTTATTGCATATCCCTCGAGTCAGCAGTGTGTCAATTATACATGGCCATAAACATGCACAAACAACCCTTGTCTACCAACTCCACACAACATTTTTCCCACTCAGCATTTCCGTGTGAGCTTCGCATACCCTAACCAATTTGTAAGTGGGGTATGCGTAGGTTCACAAGTAGCTATTGTTATATTGCTTAATATAGTATATAGCTTTAAATATGTTATTGGCAGGGTATTATTTCGTGTAAAGAGTTTTATTTATTTCATATGCAAAGTGTATATACGGGCACAAAATAGTCAAGTACTGCTATTAAAGTCTTTCCTTGTCTTTTATTTTCTTTTGCCTTTTTTAAAACCGGCAACATCAATTTATCATGCTAAAGTGGTGTCCATATAAGCGGAAGTTGCTGTACAAGCTGCCTGCTCAGGCCATGCCAGGCGTATGCACAACAACAACAACAACCCTTTGTGGGTGCTTTTTTTTCTGAGGGGGGCGTCAGTGTTGAGGGGTGTCACAACTATTTTCAACATTGTGCACACATTTCATTCATTGAGTGCATGTTGAGCATATTTACAACTAGTTACAGAACGATGATGATGACGCCGACAAGCCAACTGTGCTGTTAAAAGGCACTTTATGCGCATTTATGGGGCCCATCTTAAAATGTCAGTAGGTTCCTTGGGCCCTGCAACGATTAAGCAAGGGTAGAAAATGGTTTTACGACTGAGATTCCCCTTTAATTTAATTTATATTTGATTTGTAGTCACAATTTGTGCTGCTTCTCTGGTCAATCGATAACTATCGATCATTTATTATTATGATTTATTTATGTTATAATTACCCACTTTTCATTTAACAATTTTTATATACAATATTTATTTTTTAATTAATTTTTATACATTTTATATTAGAATATATATTATATATATTTTCCTTTTTTTTATAAATATTAAAAACATTCAAATTGCATACAAAATAAACTTTGTTCATATGGAGAAAGCAAAAGTGTTGCGTGTCATAGCAATTAGCTGCTGTCTGCAGAGCATCGATCAGTCGTTGCTGCTGCACTTAGCTTCAATTGATAATTATCTACTTGGAGCAGCGACGGCAGTGGCATTTGCAATCAAATGAATTCAATTGAAAATATTTCGATTCACTCCAATGCCTAGTTATTTACAAGTTCGTATCGAACGGCGTCTGTAGGCGGTCTGTTGGCGTGGTCGGAAGTATTCGTGGTGGCAAGCTGCGAGAGGTTGCCCGGGGCGAGTCGCCAAGTCCAAGAGCAAGTCGTCGAACTTTTTGCCCGGCTCCGGGCACTCGATATGTGACGACAACAACAACAACAGCAACAACAACAATGTCGACGACAACGAGAACTGCTTGCTGCGCTTTTCTTCAACTGATAAAGATAAGGCCAAGGAGTTGAGTAAGAGTGCTCGCTGTAAGACTCTTGAAGCAAACTTTTGCCAGCCTTTGCGGTTGCCGCCCCGCTCAAGTTGGCCAGCATTTTGTGACAATTTATTTTCTATGCTTTGGCGTTTGCTTTCAACAAATCGAAAAACTATTAAATTGGGCTCTGAGCCAAAAAGACAACAAAACTAAAAGGAATCCAGCGTGCAAAGTCAAACCTTTTATACTCTAACTATTTGAGGTAGTCCACGCTGAACATTCGCTTCATTAGTGATGTGTTTGCACAAGTGCGATAAATTAAGTGATAATCGATAGTTTTAGTAGAGCTAGTAAAAGTGTTTTCAGTTCTTGTTTGACAAGCAAGTGATGACATATTCTATAAAAGCTATTTATATCGATATATATTTATATATATTTAAATCGATATATATTTATATATATTTATATCGATATTTGGCAAACAGCTGCCACTTTATAAAAATATATTCAAAATTTTAATTTATTATCAATTTGCAGCTTTTTCTTATAGTCCAAGTTGCCCAACGAAAGTTATTCCATTTGCTAGAGTATTCAGACAAAAGTTTTGCACGCCGCTCACTGCTCGAAAATTTCACTGGTTGATAGTCACGCGATTTCGCCATGGTTTGGCACATTTGATATCAACTGCAACTTTTCACCTTTGCACGCCGTTGACAGGCTTCGACGACATCTGCTTAATTGGATAGGAAATGGCCAGAGCTTGGCCAAGGCACTGACACAGTTAGAGATAAGATCTCCAAGTGAGCCAGTCAGCTACATTAAATGTGTAATAAAACATATAGAAAATGTTGATCAACTTCAAGTTGGCTAACTACTTTTAGCTGTAACATTGACTAATATTGACTTATAAATTTATAAATAATAATAAGAGCACGAAACTCTTTTACAACTTTCATAATTTCATCCTCTATATACTTATATATATACTTATATATAGATATAGTCACTCAATTAACCATCAATCAATGCTGACTAGTTGCAGAACATTTTATGGACAGACAGTATTTCCAGCAGACCTCACTTTCCGGCCATAACCTCAATTGTCAGCTCAAGACAGATTATCACTCCCTTTATAGTATCCTTTTATCTATAAATAGACTCCATAAAAGATAAACTACAGTTCATATGCCATGGAGTTGGGTTATCCTGGCAACGGTGACAACGCCTACAGAAGTCGCCGCACTAAACTAATTAAAAGTTTTTGGGTTTTTTTTTTCGCTCCTTGCTGTTGGGTTCAGGCTAAGCCATATGGCATTGGGTGTTGGCGAGGGAGTTGCTGTACCCGGAAACCTGGCATACATTACGCATTGAAATCACGTAAATGCTGGCAAATTTAATCAGCCTGCGGCTGGTTGCTAAGCAAAAATTAAATTTAACAACATAACCAAATAAGGACACACAACGAAACGAACAAAAATCCGAAAAATAAAAAAAATAAGCCAAATCCAATAAAGAAAAAAATCGTTAGTGTCAAACGTACAAAAAATTTGCACACAGCTACGTGACTTCAATTTCTCACTTAGCCGCAGCTCCTGCCGGTTCTTGACTGCCCACAAGGATGCCTCTCTATGCGTGTGAGTGTGTAGGTGTATTAGTGTGTTGTGTTTTTTTTTTTGCTTGGACTCTGCCTGTCGCTGCAGAACTTTTAATCCTTTGCACTTTTGTCAATGTCAAGCCGGGCGGGTGGCCAATGACAAACACAAAAAACAAGCTGATAGAGCCCCAAAACAACATGAAAGATGCCATCGAAAGGAAGTCAATGTTTATATGCTCTTACCCACAGGAAATTGTAAATTGTCGGGCTAGAGGAAAACTAGGCTAGAGAGTTGAAATCAAAAGAATTTAAATGATCTGAATGATATGTTTATGATAAAGAATTTTAATATAATTCGGGTCGAACTTTGATTTGTATATACAAATTATTTTAACTGAAAAATTTATTATATTCCTAAGCTATTAAATATTGAAACTCAGATTAAAATGTTTTTTATTTTTTAATTTTATATGAAACAAAATTGTCATTTAAGCCTTTACTTCAACAATTTATTAATTTAAATCAAATACTTCGCGAAAAACTCTTGGAGTAACAACTAGGTATATTTTTCCGTTTATTTTTTGTGTTTCTTTAATTTATAGAATTTTATATGATTCATTATAAAAAATGAAATGAAATTTTCTAATCTAAGCTATTAAATATTAAAATTCAGATTATAATGTATTTTTTTAAAGACTTTTTTAAAGGTTTTTATGTGATTAATTCTCTGCAAAAAAATATATTTTGCCAATATCAAAACTTTGCTTTGAAAAACTCTTGGGGATGTGAACTATGTATATGTAGATTTATTATTTAAAAAATTTAGTTTATAAAAATTTATTTATGGTCTGTTTAGAGTCCACCTCTCCCATCAGAAGTCACTTAAAAATTGTTTACGTTGCAAACGTAATAAGAATTTGATAGGTAGCTGCCCCTAGAGTGTGCGCCACATACGCCATGTGTAGCATGGCCCGAATAGTTTTCCACCACAACGACATTTCACAAAATAAATAAAAATAAGAGTAAAAGTAAAAGGGCCAGCCAATAAAATTAATTGATTTTGAGGTTTTCCATTTGCTGTGTGCCAAGCGATTTTGATTTTTAGCCGACAGCTAACCGCATTTGACAGATACAGGTTGGTTGGGTCAGGGCTTAAATGAGAATTGCTTTTTCAAATAGTCTTAAAGCGATTCAAATGCAGTATAAACTTAAGAGAGAGGGAGAGGGAGTTGTTCTTCCCTCAATATAGAAATGAAAGTCTGAATTTGATATAATTTTCCATTACATACGTGATCTTGCAATATCACAATAAAAGTTTCTCAATATAAATTACTTGTTATTTATAAAAATATGAACACATTTGACAAACTTTTCGAATGCCCATTTTCAGATTCAATGTTACTTTGACAGCCATTTGAAGTGGATTAGTGACAAAAGGTGTCAATTGCAGGCAGAGTTTGTACACACCCGCCTCGCCCGTATGCCCCCTGCCTTTATTGAACTGCTCATGCCGCAAGAGCCCGCCTAGCTACGCTGCTCGCATTATCAATTATGCGTTCGCATTGCGTTCCGTGTCCGAGTGCCGAGTCCTGTAAACTTGGCAATTTATTTTCACCGGAAACTCAACATAAATCAAACTAATTTCTCCAGGGATTTTTGAAACAACTTTCGACGTGTCGCTCGACTGCTACGCTTGTCTGCGTTGAAATGTGTTTGTGTGTGCGGGTGTGTGTGTAGGTGTGTAGGTGTGTAGCTGTAGCTGACTTTGTGGCTGCTGTTGTTGTTGTTGGGCACGTGTTTGGGGCATAGCAAATTGAATTTGTCGCGCCATGTTGCATAATTTGGGGCCCATTGTGCGTCTAATTGGCCAAAATGTTGGAGACCAACAAGGCGCTCTTGAGCTCCTTGAAATGCTGACATATAGTCGTACCAATTATTTATGCTATATGCGTAGTCTACTTAGTCTAGACTTTGGCTATTGATTCTGATGTAGTAAACTTGTAATCCCTTGGGAGCTACTCATAAGCTCTCTATTTAACTGGGACTGATTCGATATGATATTGATACTATAGCCAAGTCAAACAGGATTTCAAATCGATTCTTGAATAATAGGATTACGCATAAAACATACATTTCTTTTTCAAATATTTCTATGATATACTCTGATGGGCCTAGTAACAGAAAGAATTGGGTGTCTTGATTCTACTGAGCCAACTGCGCTATAAAATCGATAGTTATCGCTTTTTTTTTTATCGATTCTTAGATGAATATAATATAAATATAGTCTCATTTATCTAATATATTTCTAAATTTTTCTACATTTTTTACTCACAAAGTGACAAAATTAATTCAGCTCATCTCTGACTTATCATTCAAGAAGTTGAAGCTGTTTTTTATTACTGTACTTTGAACTTTGTAGTAAACATTTATTTTACATTTTTACCGAACACTTTAGATAGTTCGTAGTTTTCTCAAAATTTCCAGTTTCCGAGCAAAATGTCTGAGCTGTTGCAAAGTGTGGAGGAGCTGCCTTTGGAGCCGATTCTGCCGATTCTGTCGCTGAATGACTTTCGTGGCGGCTGTCAGCTGCCAATCTGGGATATACCCGAAACGGAATTTCAGATCCAGAAGAAGGACTCGTTGGTGCCGCTGGTGCTGGACAATTGGGAGCAGAATGATCCCAGAGATCTGGCGGTCAAGATCGGCACCAAGCAGATCTCTGTCAATCGACTGCGTTTCATGTGTTATTCGACGTTCGCCATGGAACATGTGAGGGGGGGAGAGCGTGAATTGGTGTTGTCCGAGGATCGGGTGCACCGTGAGGGCCTAATGCGCACTTGCAAATGGATGAACCAGCCAAATGCAAAGCTGGAGCGTAGCTTTATCATGCAAGTGTTGGCGACCGCCTTATACTTGGGTATCGACCCACTGATCAAGCTGGTATGGTTCAGTCTGGACATGGTCGAAGAGTTTAGCGAGGATCAAGCCTTTGCCGTGTCCTACGCGACACGGCAGCTGGGCAATCGGCTGCCCCTGCTGGGCCTCGACACCACCATGCTGCATCGCATTCAACGCTTCTTTCTCACGCTGGTCGCCAGCGTGGAGTTTGTTGAGCTGCCACTGGAGCACATACTCTGCTTGCTCAGCTCCGACACTGTGGCCATGAATAACGAGAAGGAGAAATTCTATGCGGCCGTGCGCTGGCTCACACACGACTGGACGGCGCGGGCTGAGCATACGGTGACCCTCATGAAGACGGTGCATATGATGTTGCTGCCACGCGAATTCATCCTGCAACTGGAGTCGGCCACAGTTAGCCCACCAATCGATTGCATTGCTAAGCTGGAAGACTTTCAACATCTGATCTATGATGCCTAGTAAGTGGCGCGTTTCCATTTGGTGGTATTTTAAGCATTTAGTTATCTCTGCTCATCCAACAGCGCATCACACATCCTGATGGTATTCAACGATGGCTCTAAGATGGTTGAACAGCTTTTCGATATATTCAAAGTTGAGATTCCCAAGCCACGGCCTTTCATCAGCGACGATCTCTGCAGTTATCATAAGGCTAAGCCCGATGATCCTGATAAGAAGTTTACGTACGATGATTTTCTGGATTATTTGAGTGTGATCCAAAGAAAGGGTATATATAGCTGGAAGGCATTGGACGTTCTGCAAAATTCAAGCTCCTTCAAAATGGTTTAAGAAACAAGTCTGCTTTCATCTGAATCGATTCTAACAATTTGCAAGATTAGCTTACAGCTATGAGGATCTTTATAATATTGAACTTCTGCGACATATAATTGTTTTTTTTTTTTTTATAAATGTTTTTTTTTAATAATAAATAAAAAAGTGAATTTGCAAGACACAAAATGTGTTCTAGTTTGAGAAGATCTTCACTCAGTTAAAGTGGAACCTGAAGTGTGGTCAAGATATTTGTATTGCTCTCTGATGGTGCGCTCAGGAAGTGAAAGAGTATTAGGCTTGACTTGCTGTCCGTCCGTCCGTCTGTCCATCTGTCCGTCTATCCATTGAAGTTTTGAATATATACTCTTAGGTAACATAGCTTTGTATAGTGTATATCTTGTATAGGAAAATACTTTACCTGGCATAACAGAAATTCTACTAGTTTTTAGCGTTCTAGAGACTTGAAATTTACGCTTCTTTGGGGGCGTGGCATATCGAAAATACTCTGTAATTTTCACAGTTTTTGAGCCATAGCTCTGAAGGGACTCTGGACTCCTAAGGATTGACCAAAAGTAGCGTGAATGAGTCTCATGCAGTCGGCAGCGGCTGAGTGCAACATTCTTACTGATTGTACTTTCTTTAGTTGGCAATGACCGACGAGATACCCATGCTGCTGCTTATGCACAACAATAGCCGCACAACATTTACACATTTGTAAGAGCTCAAAGTGTAAGCTTACAAAAATACAACAATGATAAAATTTTAATATCACTTACAGCACTAGAATTCGATTAAATATTTGTAATCGAAAAGTTATGGGTTGTTTGGCATAAGGTCGCGCACATAATTTGGAACTCTATTAAGCTATTTCTCATCACTGAAATTTAGAACTATAAAATATTTATGGACACATGGTAAGGCTAACTGTTAGAATTTGCTGCATAACATTTGCCACTTTTGGCAACTTTCTCACCATATATTCATCTATATATATCTACAGCGTTTTTGTAATTTTCAAAACAATTTCCTCATCAGCGACAGCAACAACAACAAGTTGGGCGAAACATGGGGAATAAGTGCAACCACATCGTCAACATCGTCAACATCGTCAGCTCGTAGCCTGTTTTGGTTTCACTGCTCGCGGCGTTGCTTGTGCACCAACCACGCCCATCCAACAGCCCAACCACCCAACACCCCAAACACTGCAGCATCTAGTTGCTGTGCCTGCAGCGCACTGCACGTACATGATGCTGCTGTGAGCGTAACCACCTGGTGCCAAACCACCTGGTTCACCCCCAACTCATCCTTTCTCTATCTACTCATCCTGTTTGTTGGCAAATTGAAAATGTTGTGCGGCCAAGGAAAAGATGTCTGCAAAGTTGCGCAAGCAAGATTGCTGGCAAATGTTGTTGTTGTTGCAGGTGTTTTTGTCATTGTTGTTGTTGCAGTTGCTGCTGCTGCTGTTTTGGCCTAATGATGCTCAGCTACTAAATGCAATGGCAGCGCAAGCCGCCTAAAATCGGTTTATAGAAAAAATATTTGCATAATTATGGCAGGCAAGAAACGCAATTTGCAAATAGTATAAGATTTAACATATTCAAGTTTTTCATGCAAATTAAAATAAATAAAATAAAATAATTAAATAATACAAAAAATATGCTTATATACAACAGATTCCTTGCTGCTTTCAGCTTAAAAATTTTATGTATCAATATTTTGTAATATTTCAATTTTCCAACTGCCAAATGAAGTAATTCAAAAGTTATTGTAAATCACAATTAAAATCTGAACAGTGTCATAAATAGGATATGCTAGGCAATGGCTATCTCCACAGGAATTCAAATGAATTTCTCAGCTATTGGATAAACTGTTGATTACATTGTGCACATACTTAGTTCGCAGACACTTGGAATATTGCTGGCGGATTTCTAATTAATTATTTTTGATTACTTTTGCATTAATTAAATGCCATGCGAGATGGAGGCTGGAGGCGGACACTTCTGCTCATAATAAATACTAGAATGAAATTGCGCGTGAAACAATGCATTTCCGGTTGCTCGAAGCACCATTCACATGCTCCATTCACACTCCACAGTCCACAGTCCACACTTCACACTCCACATGCATCTACCCCATGCCCGCTCGCCTTCCGTCCCATTCACATTCGCATTCGCATTCACATGCCTTCCGTTCACATGGCATTGGCGCTGTTTCCGCTTCAATTTTTATTTCGCGCGCCCGCCTCGATAACGATTCACAGCTGCAATAGAGCGAGCAGTGGGCGTGGGAGTAGGTTGGCTCGGCTGGAGTTACTAACGCCTCAGCATTGAAAACTGTTGAAATTGTTGCCTGCTTTATGTTGTCATTCCATTAATTATCGCTCGTTATTTTAACTTTTAGCATAGAGCGCGACATTTTCTCTTCTCTCTCTCTCTCTCTCTTCTTCCTGGCATTCCTTTTTTTTTGTTTTTTTTTTTGCCATTGTCTGCACTTTACAAATACTTCATAACATTTGACAAGCTCTTCTTTCTGTTTTTGGCTTTTATTTCTTTGTGTTTTATTTCCTCTTTTATTCTTTTTTGTAGTATTTTGTGGTGCCAACGCCTTTTGTTTGCACATTAAATGGCGTCGGCGGCCATGTGAATTGTTGTATGTGTGTGTGTGTGTGTGTGTGTGTGTGTGTGTTGGTGTGTGTGTCGCGGTCGGGGTAATGAATTACTAGCCACATGGTTTTTGTGCGCTGCCGCCGCCTGCTGACTCGCAACAATGACATTGCAATTTTTAGCCAACACCAACAATGCCAGGGACAGGCAGCGCCACGGGGGCGGCTGAGTGGCCGGCGGTTGGGCCGAGTGGGCAGTGGACACAAAAAATGCAGACACGTCTACGGTCCAACCAGGCGCAAAGGCGGCCAGAAATTATGCGGCTTTAATTGGTCGCAAATCGTTAAATGCTCAAAAGTGCTGCAGCAGCCATTTTTATATGGTGAGGTAAATGAATTTAATGGCCTTTTAAAGGTATATATATTTTAAAATGAAATTACTAAATAAACTGAAATTAAATAATAAATAAATAATAAATAAATAATAAAGAATGTCTTAAGTCATGATGTACCGAAATAGGAGCATATTCCTTGAATGTGTATGACAGAAATATGTTGATTGATGTTACAGAAGCTTGGTTACAGCTGCTTGGATATATATATTGCTCTAATTTGCATTGCATAAACTCGATATATAATAATAAGAATTTTAAAAAAATTGAATCAACTATTGGTAGATTTTTCACTCTAACCATCAGTCTTTTAAATTATAGTTGAACTATTTATAAGAATTTTGTTTTGATTAACTGCAAATTTGGCAGTTAAATATCATTCAGCTCGAAGGCAGCTCAAAAATAAAGCATAAACAATATTTGAATGTAATAATATTTTGGCTTATAATTGAATTTAGTATTTAAGTGCTGCAGTCCTGTTGCCCACACCACTGAGGACTTTCTAATGTTGCCTTTTCAAATAAATTCCAATTAACTTGTAAATCCACTTGTATGTATTTGCGATGTTTGTAACCAGCCCCGCAGTTATTGGGGGCAACACACATTTTTCACTGATTTGTTTTATGAGTTGTTAACAATCGATTGCATGTTTTTTGCGGCCATTAGTCTGCTGTTGCCTATGGGCGGTGCCACGCCCATCAATAGTAACAGGCATATAATAAATCATGTTGTACCTATTGTAGGCAGGCAACACACACGCGCGCGCAGCAGCTACTTTGATTCATTGCAATGAGCAGCAGGGCGAGGCAGGGCTGATGCCCGTGGCAGGAGGAATGGCAACTAGGAGTTAAAACGGATGATAAATAATAAGCAACAAAAGCTGACAGCAACAATCACAGATGCCTGTCGGATGTCTACATTTAGTAGCTGCTTAACAAAGTGAAAGTGCTTTTGATCAAAGGGTCAGACTGGGATATACCCTGCAAGCCGAGTTGAGAGCTGAGCTGTCATAATAATAATACAGTCGAGTCTCGATAATTTGTACCCCGCTAAATCGAAAAAAATTCTATCCCCTTGATGGGGATATCTATATGATAGAAATCTCGATAATTTGAATTTCTGTGTAAATCGAAAAAAAACTGATCCCCTTGCCATTTCGAATTATCGCGACTCGACTGTATATATAATATTAATATTTTAAAATTATTGGAATCGAAATTTGACAAAATATGTATAAATATAAATAAATAAATATATGTATATTGTATATATATATATAGTGTGTTCATAAAAATAGTAGTGGGACTGAAATGTTGGATAGAAAAATGTTGTGATAAACATAATATTTTTAAAATAATATATTTATATATATATATATAATTTATATTTAGCAAGCCTTTAGCTTCTGTGGTTTCCGTCATAGTTGCGTTCATACAGACACAAAGCTGTCTAAGAGAGAGATAGAAAGGGAGACAACAAAATAAACTCTGATTCTGTGAAAAAAATACATTTATTATATTTAATAGAACAAATACGGGCTTATCAAACAAACAAAGAACAAAAATAAATAAATAAATACAGACAAGGAAAACAAAGCAAAAGCAGAAAACAAAACAAATTAACCACGGTCAGAGGACACTGTTTGTTTGACCTGTGACTTAACCTTTTCATTTATCAATGCATTTAGCAAACAGACAATTCCATACATTAATTTTATTTGCCAATTTCAAGTGTCCGACATCATTCTACAGCATCATCAAACAACAGACAATGGACAATGGGCAATGAATGGTTCACCATCCGTCTCACCTTCTCGTACTAACTCCAACTCTGGAATTCATGATATCCAGTTGGCATTTATCTTGATCGACCTGAGTGACACTTTTTGTACCGCACCAAATTCAATTTGCTTTATTGATAACACACAATGAAAGGCAATACAAAACAGTAATAAAAACAAATAGTCTACATTCAAGAACACAACAACCTTTTGATACGCTATCCAGAAACATTGCTTAACAGCATTTTTAAGTCAATATATATTCAGTCAATCATCTCTCAGTTGGTCAAGCGGTCAAACACTTAATCACTCTATAGATCAATCAGTTAGGTATTCAGTCAAGCTCTGCAACAGCCAATCAGTCAATCTATCAATATAATCAATCAACAATCTGGAAATTAGTTTAACTATAAACAAGATCTCATAGATATAGCCATATAGATTTCTCAAAAATATTTTAAAATATTCCATATCAATATTCCAGAATATACCAAGTCCAAAGACTTCTTGCATCACATATGCCCTATTTTCGAACAGTGTATAACAATGTGCTGAAATTGTTGAGATATATAGACAAAAAAGGAACCCAGATTCTTGTTTTCTTTATCGCATTGCGGCCAGAGCCAAATAGCAGAGTAGCTGAGAAAATTTATGGTCATTTGAGGAATTTTTTCATTTATTGGCCTGGCTCACTCTGTGCACATAATATGTATTTATTATATAGGTATGTGCGAATAGTGTTATTCGGATAATGAGCTTTAGTGTGGGCAGACGCTAATTGTTTGCCAACTCATGCAATTTGGCTTAATTTGTTTGCATTGCTCTGCAAAGGACTAAAGCATAATTTTTTCTCATTTCGCTGCAATATTAAACAGTTAAAGGATATCAGACAGGCAATGTTGCACTGGCTGTTGGGGGAAGTCATTGCATTTCGAACTGGAAGTTGCTGCTGCCCACGGCCAGTCACGTCCTGCCTCCTGCCCCCAGCCTCCTGCGTCCTGCGTACTGTCAGCTCCCATTCTCAGATTTTTAGCTGCCTGTCAGCGTTTTGTCTGATCTCCCTCCTAAAATGCAGCCGCAGACATTTGAAGCGGTGGCTGCGGTGGTGCTGCTGCTGCTGCTACTGCTAGCTGCTCCTAGCTGGGTAAATTGTTGGCCCAACACAAAGTTTATTTAATTTTTGTACACTGCGCTCCACTACGTGCCCCTTTTTGACTTTGTTGATTAAAACAAATTGCGCGCTGCTTCAAGTGCGGCAGACGTCCAACAAAGCAAAGCTGTCTGATAGTGGCACAAACCAGTTGGTGGTGCAGCTACAGCAGAGCACATACCAGACAGCATGCAGCCAAGGCATCCTGGTCTGAGATTCCTAGACGTTGCTCGGGGTGTCAAGATTAAATTGGTTTTATTAGAGACAACTAGTCGGATTGAGGTGCTTCTACTCGGAAGACTGTCGGCTAAATAATACATATTGAGTATAGCTTGAGCTAGCTATGAATTTGAAAAAATCACTCAAGAAGTCAACTTCATAAAGACTCAGTCAGTGAATCCTTTTCAATTATTTCTAGCTACAAAATGTATTAATTTGCTTAGGACTTTTTCTTGCGAGCATCGCGCCTTTCTTCGCGCCTCTCCCATCTAAATATGAAATGAATAAAGCTCTCAACTTTAGCTAATTAGTTTCTCTAGTGCACAATATACAATGGGTTGGCTTGACTTGGCTTGGCTGATTTTGTCTACTTCTTTCAGCCACGAGTCACGCGCATCAAATTTGTTGGCAATTGTCATAACTTTAATGCAATTAACCCTTGCCAAGTGACCCAAGCGCTTATCTGGAACCCGGCATCAGCAGCAGCATCAGCTGCAAAGGATAGGAAAGTGAGTTGGCGAAAAGGAAGAGATGAAAAAAAAGCACACACACATATATATATAGATAGAAAGGAACAGGAACGAAGCAAAAAGTAAATACAGTCATAGAGTAAACCTAAATATTTAATTAGGATTATAACGAAGCGAGCTTATCGCTACACACTCTCAAAATGAAGCAGCCGAAGGGGTAGAGGCGGACCGGGCCGGCTGCTATGTGGCATCAAAGTGATGAGGGAGCCAGCAAACGACGAATGTCAAAGACTTCGCGTCCTGACATCAGGCCTGCGGCCACAACTTGCTGGCTGTCCTAGCCAGGCTACGAAACGGGTCGCTGTCTGCCTGCCGCATGCCAGCCTGTGTGTGTGTGTGTGGACGAGTGTGTGTGTGTCTCGTATTGCGTTTTCGCTTATGCCGTTTCACTTTTCGTTGACTTAATTTAATTAATTTCCCTGCCCCCAAGGGTCCGATCCGTTTGCTCACCTCTTGTCGAATGCGGCGTCTCGCATGAATCGCCTGCTTCGTTTGTTGTGTTGCGTATACGCCGCGTTGCAAGCGAGCAAGCAATTTTGGCTCCAGACTCGACAACATATATTTATATATACATATATTCTACCTCTATCGATGCGCAATATAAATCGTCTGCAGCGCCAGTGTGTAATATGCTGTAAATAATGTAAATCCAATTTGTTGCTTCGCCTGCTGCCGTATACACTATTCATCTAGCTGCTACATTCACTTTTTCGTTTACTCCATATTGCACAGCGAGATAACAGATCAACAAAATTTAATGGAAAGCATAGAATGGTTACAGATGCAATGTATTTGGCTGAAAGTGAAAAGCAATCTATAAGTCTATTTTATTTATATAATTCTCAACTAGTTAAGATAGTTGAATTGAACTGTTCTATTTATGGCATCGGATTTCAATTCTCTCTTTCTCTCTTCTAGCCAACTTTACGGGTCTGTAAACACCATTTGTCATATGCACTTCAATTTAAGGGCATTTCAGTTTCAGTGTATGAAGATTTTTGTTAGTTTCATTTGCCTGCCGCATTCAACTTTTTCTTTGAGGCCATTTTCTTTGCGGTTTTTCGTTTTTCTTCTTTCTTGCATTCAAAATAGAAAAGAATTATACAATGAAACTATATCTGATGAATACTTCAGATTTTATTTAACAGCTTTTTAAAGGGTTTTTTTCATATTTATTTTGACAATTTAAATTGTTAATTATTTTTATTAATATGTAAATAAATTATAAAGCTCCAAGTTATGTGTTTTTATATGTTAGAATTTTAGGAAAAACGATCCAGTTGTTAATAATTCTAATGCATCTTACAGATTTCAGCTCCGTAACTTAAGGACAGCGTAAGCAAAGAGCTGGAGCTGGATCTACCATCTCCTCATGTTTCACGCCCTAGGCTCAAGTCTTTTGTGGTAGCAAAACCCTAACCATTGATTATACGGAAAACATCCGAAATTACAATACATTTTGAACTCTTTACAGATTCCGTTTCAACTTGGATTTATGCAAAGCTAACGAGTCTTCATCAATATTAATGACGGAGACAAATGTGATTAAAGTTGAGCTAGGAATTCAGTTTGGCGAGCTGCTTACGGCCCACTCTCAGCCAGGACTTTGGTTCGTACAGCGGCAATCAAATTAAACTTGAAGTGATTTTCAATTGGAAATTCTTGTGACGGCCCTGGCAGACCGCAGTACACTTAAGTGTATTCAAATTAAACTGACGCAGGACCCACAACAATCAGGCAGCAGTCAGACAACACACAGCCAACCACCACACGAACACACACACAGACAGCCAGTCTATGGCCTCAGAATTGAAACGGAGACAATGGCAGAGCCAGAGTAAAGCATTCTCCTAGTGGGCCATCAAAATGAAAGGCATGGCTGGCGCAACGGCTGGGCTGTAGCTTTGCTGTTTGCTGTTACCACTGCTTCAGCTCCAGTTACTGCTTCGGTGTCTGCTTTTACTCCTGCTCTTGGTTTGGCTTCAAGCAGTGCCTCCTCCAGCTGCTGCGTCGGCCTTCGGCTTTGGTTTTGTTCAAGTGGCAGTCGTTTTAGTGGACATTTCGCTTGTAATGCGTTGTTGTTGTTGCTGTAATTATCTGATTGTGTATCTGTATTTTGTAAATGGTGCGCTGTCAACGCAACAAACACCCGTTCCTGCTCTAACTCTAGTCTAACTCTACGTCAACTCCTTCCAGCGCTGTCTTTGTGGTCCTTTGGCAACGTTTAGCGCGTGTGCGAGTTGCGCGGTTTTTGAGCTGCCGGTGATTAGATTGTCTGATACTTTAATAGGATTGTAAAAGCCCGCGCAGACATAGACAGCCACACCCACACACACCCACATACACCCACACACCCACACATACACATACAAACTCACTGCTCCATTGTTGGGGTGTGTTTGTGTTGCGATCTTTAAACGCGACTTTTAGCCAGAAAAATAAACAAGTGCAGCAGCTCATACGGCTTTCAAATGTACCGCCCTCGCGTTTAGACCTAGGGCGCCACCTGTCGCTGAATTGTGGCATTTGGCGGTTCTGCTTGGGGTCGTTTGATTGACATTAAGCGCACAATTGAGGATATTAAAAATAAAATAAATTGCAAAAGCCTACAAAGTCTAAAGCTTTAGAGCTAGAAACTTAAAAATTTAATTACTGGCATCGACTATTGATCTGGTGATGAGCCACAATTTATGTCCTTTTGGAAGCGTGGCAAATTAATAGTCTATAATTTCCACAACTTTAGCCCTAAAATTTGACAGTTACGTCACTCTAGGCTCGTTCCAAGAATTGCTTAATCGGGAAGCATTATAAAGGTTAAGTTTTAGAGTTGGAAAATTGAAATTTAATAAATAAATTTATGTTGAATTGTTTTCAAAATATTAAATTTATTCACAAAATTTTGCTGTCTAACATTTCAGTAGCACTACTATTTTTATGAACACAGCTGTATTCCCTTAAATATGAATATCTGAATGTGTTATGTTTTACAGCTTAAATAATTTGTGACTTATAATTCGCACTTGTTTGCAGCTTTTCTATGCGATTGTCAACAATACTAATTATGAAAAAAATATAAAACAAAACAAATTTTGGATATTTGCTGCAAATTCAACATTGCAATTTGTCCAAGAGTTAAGCGGCTTAAGCGCTTAAACTTCGATACAAATAGTTCACAAGGTATCTACTTAGTATCAAATAGAGATTGATGGAAACTGAGAGAAAGAGAGAGAGGAGATAGAGAGAGAGAGACAGAGAGAGAGAGAGAGAGCAGTGCATGCTAGTTGTTAACTATTAAATACTTATTACTCCGGTGCACAACTCCTTCGTCTGATGGACAGACAACGAAGTGATGTGTGTACCAGCAAATAAACAGTTAAAGGCTTATGAATTACACATAAGTATAGCCCAACATGATGGAGCCGAACTTGGCCAAAGTTGCCCCCAGGAAATCAGTATTAAAATCGCATTATGTGCGCCTCACTTGACAATGGGGGCAATGCAAAATTTGCAGCCAGAGGGAAAACTTGAGAGCTGTACAAAAAAAAAGAGCAGAAAAATAATAAAAAATTGAAAACCAGAAAAGAGCAGAAGCATTTTACCAAATATACTGACAGCCAGAATGTTGAGCAAGTTTATAAAACCTGCAAGCCCTACAACACCCGGGCACCCCACTGCGCCCGTCCGGGTGGCTGCTTAGAGTTGCCAGCTCTTCCTTTTGGCCTGGGGCATTAACCTTAAAATGCATTTGCTGTTACTGCTGCTGCTGCTACTGCTGCTGCTGCTGCTGTTACTGCTGCTGCTGTGTGGGCGCAGGGCCAATGGCAAGTACAGCGAACGGCTGCCTCGACTGGCAGCCAGTGCAGCAACTAAAAATGAAAAGTTGCACGTTGCCGGGGCAGCAATTGTGGTTTCTAATTGTTTGGGGTATTTTACACTAACAATTGGCCGCAACGATGCGCAGTAATTTGAACTTTTCACTGTAAATCACAAGCAACTGCCACACGAATATCAAATACAAGCAAATCAATTCGTTCTGACATTGCCAAGTTTCATTTCGTATCTTATTTTATTTTGTTTTAAACTAAACAAAAAAATAAAAATAAAACTGAATATCGCTAGTCGAACAATATTTAGGTTTTTTGTATGCCAAGTTTAGATTTGCAGAAGTCAATAATTAAACAGAATATTTAACTTTATTATTTGCTCTGATTGGAATATTCCCAAAAGAAGATGTTCTCATCTGATTGTAAGTTAAGTAATGTTAAGTAACAGCAGTAACAGCAGGGGTATTCCATTTGATATAATAGACAATAATGTGATTTATATAGATTTAATTAATATGCTTCATTATCCTCGTTGTCCCGGATTGAAAGGCGATGGTCGAAAGTCGAAGGGATTCCACTGATTTCCAGGTGGAGGCGGTGGCATATGATGTCGATGCAGAGTTGTTTGACCCAGATCCAGGCAACAGGCGATAATTGCGATAAGTAAAACAAAGTATATGTTGCGCATCTTGAGGTAATCTACAAACTGATGAGGCATCGAGCTGAGCTTGTCTTTTATACTGCAATTTCAAGCTAATGTGAATCCCCAATGTATTCTACCCGCCAGCTTATTACGGGTAAAAAACCTTAATAGTTGATTATTTTTGTTGATTCTTGAACTCTAATGTCTGTATTGACCATCACCAGTATCAGCGTCTGGTGTGAATCCCTCTATGTAGATTACCCACTAAGCGCTTATCACGGGTAAAAATCCCTAGAAAGTATAATTTGTTGATTTCCATTTTATAGCTGCGTTAAAGGCAAGGAGAGCGAGGCAGATTGATGACTAGTTAGTGTAAATTAAGATCAATTTATAATTATAATTATAGTATAATTTTACAACGGCGCCCAAGAACGAATGCCCGTTGTGCTGCCTTTTACAATGTGCTTTTCCAGCATGAAAATTTCGAGTCGCTTCTCTTCGTCCACTCATCGTCCACAATCATAACGAACCTGTCTGAGTGGCCTAGGCGGCCATTTCTCTCCCACTCAGCAACATTTGGCACTCCATTCAGCAACAGCTATCGTTGTCTCTCTCTCTCTCTCTCTCACAAAGTGAGGCTACAAGTCAGATCTGCGTAGCGTGCGGCCAAGACACAAACCAACACAATAACTCTGTATTAGCTCTCAGCCTCACACCAACACTACTGTAACAGTAGGAGGTAATCAGGAATTGAGTAACTTATGTAGATAACAGACTCTGTTAACTTTACAGCATCACGATAAGACATACTCGCAATACGAAACAAATTTAAAATGCATTTTTATTTATATTTAAGCCTTATGAAGAAAATGTTAATATCTTAGATATAGCAAAATTAAAAAAAATATATATAATATATTGTTTTTTTTTTTAGATATGTTAATAAACGCTTAGTAAATAATTCCCAGTTTCAATTACAACAGCTCCTTGATCTATGAAAATCCACAGTTTTATCTATTGTTTAACTGCCAGACAGCGCAGCTTAAGAGCTCATTTATAAGGCTTCGCCATGCTGGGCGGCAGGCAAATGTGACAATGAGCTATATTAAAGTGGTTTTTAATCAATTTTTATTTTATTCGCACTTTTTTTTTGCGGCGAAAGCGAAATAAATTACAGTGCGCCATGAATAGAGCCGGCTAGCATGTAGTGTGTATGTGCGTGTGTGTGTGTGTGTGTGTGTGTGTGTGTGTTACATGGTAAATGGGATGTACGAGCATGTGCTTAGGGAAGGCTGAGAGTTTATTAAAAAGAAACGCGCACACATACAAAAAAAAATTGCGTCTAAAAATGAAAAATGCTTTTTCCAGCAACGAGCACCGAACAGCGAGTTAAATGTAAAGCGGTTTGTTAGGCTATGCCACACACACATAAAGAGAGAGAAATAAGCTTACACACACACACATGTAACTACAGACAAGCGCACTTAATGCAGATTTATGAATTTAATAAAAGCACAAACACACATACACACACACACTCACACGTGTCTACTTAAGCTGCAGAGTGTTAAGACGCATTAACAAATTCCTTTCTCTTTTAGGTCTCGTAATAAACTGAACGACTATAACACATTATTTTCTTGTAAGTATGTTAAAAATGCAGCAATAAATGTTATTAACAAAAAGTGTTCATAAGGAAAGCGAATTATCAGCGGACGAGTTTTGCTTAAAAATACATATGAAGTTTTTTCATCTTTCACTTTCAATGGACACTCACTTAAAGCTAAAGCTAAAGCTCCTTAATTTTTCGCTATTTTTCACATATATATTATTTTTCAGCTTAATTCGCAAAAGTTTTAATTAAAAATCAGCTATGTCCGATCCGCAATCCTTCGTTGTTTTTATTAACTTTTCGTCCACTGACGGAATTTGCCGTTGTAGATGCAGCGTGTCAAGTGAAAAGTGAATTAAGGCTGATTGCATTCAAGCAGGTCAAGTGTCGAAGCTGGAATTGAAATGGAAAAGCGGTCCAAAGCTAAAACGGAAATGTGACACGTTGTACATGGCGCTGGTTGCCAAAAAGAAAAGAAAAAAATGGAACAAAAATAAAATTAATTTCATTAATGCACACGGCTAGCTGCAAATGAATTGAAAGCGAGCTCGGCAATTGTGACCCCATGAGGGGTTGACTCGATTCTCGTTTAATCAACATAAATGGAAATACAGAGTATTGCAATCAATTTTATGGGAACTGCCGTTTGAGCTGCGCTAGGCGTGTTAGGAACTCATCCCGTGCAGCTCGCCTCGCCTGTAGCGTCTCGAGCGGCACTAGCTCTTCGCATTGGCGTGCTATCTCCGCCAGCGATTCAGCCTCGGCGCCCATGTTGGGTGTTGGTCCATAAGTGGCGCTCACAGCGGCTATTTCGCCACCAAACCGCTGAAAATAGTCGGCGACACCGCCGGGCGCATTCAAATGTGCCGTCTCTAGAGATCCCATCAGTGCATACCGCATGCCTAATCCATCGCTGAGCACGCGATCCGCATCTGCCACGCTGATGATGCCCGTGGAGACTAGACGCCAAACCTCGTTCAGTATGGCGTATTGTATGCGATTTGTGGCGAAACCCTGAATCTCACGCTTCAGCACCACCGGACGCTGACCCAGGGCCAGCATTAGCAAGCGAGTGCGCTCCACAGCCTCCTCGGTGGTCCAGGGCGCGGGTACCAGCTCGACGAGCGGTATGAAATAGGGTGGATTAAGTGGGTGAGCCACAAGCATCTGTAGCAAATAGGAGAGAACAAGAGAAAATTGAGTAAAGTGAGCAAAAGAGGGGGAAAAACAGAGAGAGAGAGAGAGGGAGATAGAGAAAGAAAGGGTGGAGAGATACGAAATTTTTAGTTGTGAAACCAATAATAAAAATAAATCAAAATAAATACCTTAAAAGTAATTTCTATTCCATTTACTTAAGCCTAATTCCTGTTCTCACCTGAGAGCGTCGCTTTAACGATTCGCTGTAGAGCGATGGCATAAATGTGCTTGTCGAGCTGGCCAGCACGGTTTGTGGTTGCAGCAGCTCATCCAATTGGGCATAGAGTGAACGTTTCAGCTGCAGCTGCTCCGGCACGCATTCCTGTATGTGCAGAGCATCCTGCACCAGCTCCTTTAACTGAGTGCAGCCGCTGATGAGCTCGTATTGCGCCGTAGCCGTTAACTTGCCACGCAGTGCGCCCTTCGCCTCCAATTGTTGCAACTCCTCACGTAGCTCATCGAGTGCGGTCGTTATCTGCGACTCCAGAATGTCGTAGAGCTGAACTCGATAGCCGGCCGAGGCGAAAAGTAATGCCCACGCACGCCCAATCAGACCGCTGCCCACGATGCCGATCTTCTGACTACCCATTTTGTACTATCGTCGAACACGACTCGTACCCGTCTGCGTCGTTGTCGAGCTGGGCTCGAGATTTATCGCTGTGGGTTCGAGTTCATGCCGCATACACATAATTAAAATGCCATTAATGATAATGACTTGTTGATTTTTCTGCTTTGCATTCGGGCTTGGGGCATGTGGATTCTGTTTATCACGCAGAAATGCTAAGTAGAGGAAAAGTTTCAAGTCGCATAAGTGCGACTGACAACGAGTGAAGTGAAGTGCGGAAAAACTTTTGTATTAAAAAGCCTGACTTATGCATTCATTATGATGTTTCCTCAGAGTTTCTTAAAGTTTATCGAATATTTTAATAAGTACAAGTATTTAAAATAATTTCTTTTGGTTTACTTTTTCAAAGTGAAAGTGCAAAAAAACATTGATCGAATGTGAGTTAGTGAAATAATAGTGAAGGAACAGACTTGAATTCTCTGGTTAGTGTATGGATGTTGAGGCAGATTGTGCGAAGAGTATTACTTATAAAAATATATATTATTTATATTTTTTTAATTCTTATTATTTCTTTAAATTATTTTGTTATTTATTATTATTTTATTTATTCATAAATTATTTCTTTATTATAAAAATATATATTATTGAATAGATTGTCAATAATGATAATGAAAATATTTGTTGGTTTCTTTTATTTATTTGTATTTATTTTTTTATTTTATTTTTTTAATTTGTGTGGTTGAGGTAGGTCAAAATGCTTTATGCACCGTCAGTCAGGTCATTACGCTGACCAGTGTGTTGGATTGCATTACTGCTTACTGACTAAAAACCTCCACTTTCTTGAGCTGCGTCCCATCATAGAACCAGGAGTTAATCTGCATGAACCTTCAAGGTGCTGGAGCTGTGCCTTGCCTTCAGGTTCCACTTTTTCCGTCGCAAAATCTTTTTCCGAAGTCATAATGTCTTCTCCAAGCATCATTGCTAATTTACAATAATTATAATGATAATGATAATAATAATAAATTTTGTTGCGATTTATATAATCCAATCAACACTTAGTTTGGTGTATCGGACTGCATTTGCTATTGCTGCTTACTGACTCAAAAAAATGATATTGATAGTGATAATGGCAATGATTATTAGGTACAAAACGAAACAATAATGAAAATAATTAGTATTTGTATGCCTAATACAATAAAATATTAATATTTTTGAATCATAATAAATTTATTCACACTTTTCTATTGTAGATGAGAGAATTCTTAAGTTTAATAATTTATTTATTTGAATCTCCAAATATATTATAGTTCACTGAAAGCTGACATTTCATTCAACACCAGCATTTCGAACAACTCTTGCGCTATAGAGTATATTTGAATTATATTTTAAATTTATTATCAGCTTTACTTGAATATGTGTTGTTCTGTTTTTATACGAAGCAACTCTGTATGGCCTATCAGTTTATGTTTTCAGTATTCACATTCAATAATCACTTTTTGTTGCGCATAATGTGCTCAGTTTTTATAGACTATATAATTAATTGTTATGGCTTGACAGCCAATTGACAGCTTCGAGCAGACAATTAACGAACCCTATCGCAGCTGCTGTTAGCTCCGACATTAATTGGCTAGTTAGTATTAAAGTATTTTCCACTCGAGTGTCCATTCGAGCGCACGTCGTAATGCCCATGTTTCGGATTGTTAGTTGAGTGCTTGGCTCCGAGATTCTTTTTACTTTGTGCTCCCTTTTTGTTTGGTTTTGTGTGGCAATAACAGAGGAGTCTGCATGTAATACTTTTATGCATATTTCGCGCATATTTTTCTGACATTGTAAGTGGCTGTGGCTGGCAGCTATAAATTATTGAATAAGCACTGCCGCCAGCAACAGCAACAATACCAACAACAACAGCAGCAACAGCAATAAGAGACAGCACAAACACAGCCAGAGACATACGTTGGCTGAATTTGGTTCATGGCTTTGCCAGTCGTTTTCATATGTAAACCACATTAATCATACGCCCCGTTTGCGTTTTCATTTACGCCAACTGACATATGAAAAACGAACAACAACAATAACAACAAGAACATTGACAGCAACAATAACGGTGTCGCTGTTAGGCGTTACAGACCAGGTTAAATCAGCCATGAAATGCCAACTACATCCAATACAATGAATGAAACCAAGAAAAAAGAAAACAAAAATAATAAAAGAAAAAGTATATATAATTTATATATATATATATATATATATATATATATATATATATATATCTGTACATTACTCTGTTCAAGCATTGTATTTCAGTTCGCTGCATTTAACTGATTGTTAATAAAATGGAAATCAATATGAAACGCTTACCATTTGCTTATGTCCCTGGGCAAGGATGTGGCAAACGGAGCTCAATGCACCCAAAGTTCACAACAATTTGCGTGTATTAACTTACTAAAGGTTTCTCTCTCCATCTCTCTATCTGATAACTGGCAGCTTCTCTAAAAGCAAACAGAAATCAAAGTGCATGTGAAGTGAATGCAAAAGGATAACAGCTCAAAGTGCTTCTAGCTTAGGCTAATTGACTGGTCACAGCTGCAATTGCTCTTCGTTGAATGCAATGAAAAAGTTATATATCTGTGACAAAGATTAAAACTTCGCGCGGAGATTGTAAGAGACATTATAGACTTATAATCACGAAAAATTGAGTTATTAAAAACATAACAGTAAGCGGCAAAGGAAAGCTTGAGAAGAAACTTGTGGAAATTCTAACTTAGACTCAGGCCAAGCCATACTAAACGTAACAAATTAATTAACAAATTAAATTACTACAAATGTATCGATTACAATTACTGTTTATTTTGTGTAGTGTACAATTTTTGATTCTTTAAATTTAAATTTGATTGAAAATAAAACTGTAAAGTAAAAAGTTTGGCAAATATTTAATTTAGAGGGCACGTTTACTTTCAGTGTTTTTTTTTCAGCGCAAGCCCTAAATTCTGATACTATGTCCACAGCCTAACCCTAGTTTTCCTCTTCTTAGCCTAATTCCACACCCTAAAGATATATTTTGTATAGTTTTCTTCTTCTTTAAAGTCTGCGTGAGTCCTTAGTTGTGCTCTTACTCCAGTGTTGCCACTTGTTAGCCAGGGCCAATGTCAAAGCTACAATAACAACAAGAAAAAACATTGAAATAAGTAAAAACAAAAAAAAGGAAATAAAAAAAAAATGAGAAAAACTTCAGAAAAAATGAGAAATTTTTCATTCCGCACGCACACAAAATAAAATCAAACAGAAAAAGTGAACAGCAGCGGGTCCTGGCATATGGCTACAGGACATATGGTCGCTGATATTTCTGGCCATGTTTGGGTATTTTTTTGTGTGTGATTTTTTCAGCTATTTTGTTTTGATGGGGCTGCATTTTTTTGTGCTGGCGTTTGATCTGAATCTGGCTGAGTAGGGGAAGCTTTTGTCCCTTTGCTGCCAGATTTTACCTGTTTGTTTAGCAAAACTTTTCCCCTTTCCCTTTTAATACTTCAGTTTTTCCAGCTGTATTCGTTGCGCAACTAAAGTACTTAAGCAATTTTTATCGCAGGACTTTGTCAGTTCAAATTGTTTGCTGTTTGCTTCAAACTTGTCGCAAGTCGAATTCACTCCCAGACAAAAATTAAAGAGGAAGAAAAAATAAAAATAGAAATGAGTAACTTTCCTACTGCAAATTGCAGTTTACTTTGCTGCTTACGACCAGAAACCTGCAACATCATAAATGCCACAGCATTTGGCTTTGCCTTTACATAATGGGTGTGGCATGCTAAAAGACCGTACCCTTTCCGCCCCCCCCTCTCAGTAACTCGGGTTATTGTACTTGCCTAAAGAGAAACTCTGGGCCGCCAGCTTTGGTCTGTGCAAGTTTTGCTTTGACACTTTGACATTGACAATGATGTATGTGCTCAATACTGAAAGTGTGTGTGTGTGTGTGTGTGTGTGTGTGTATGTGTTTTGCATGGGCGTGGCAATGCTTTGTCATTAAATATCGATTACTTAAGTGCAGAAAACGGAGTTAATAGCTTGTACTTGTGAGAATTAGTCAATTTGTGTGCAATTAAAGTTTTTGTTTAGCTTCAAATTAAATTTGTTGACATTTTGTTTGCTTACAAGAAAAACTTATGAAAATCGTAAACTGTCTGACAGACGTCTGTATGTAGAAAATTATTTTAACTCGCAACCTATACAAGCTATCGAAATTTAGTTATTAAATTGTGTTTTTTGTGTCTGTTTAAAAGCGCCAAGTATCTCCTAGTCGGAACTTGCCGACTAGAGCTTTCTTGCTTATTTTTTGTATGCCTACTTTATATAATATTTGTTTTCTTTATTTAAATAAAATAGATTTCAAAATCTCCTGTAAAATATATGTGATAAGAACAGATTGTATCAAATTTTAATTCAATTTTTATATAATTGGAAAATCATTTTAATATGGAATGAAATAAATAATTATATTTATTTTCTCTTAGAAAATATGTATGAAAAAACATTTTTAATTTTCAATTATTTTTTTTGAATTTTATTTTGAAAGAAATATATTAAGACAAATATTGTCTATCCTTTGCTTCTATTGAAGCATACTTTAAATATTTAAATATATTTTTATACAAGAGTTTCGACATTGTGACCTGCAGGCTTTTATTGCCTCCTCTTGAGACTAACTAAAATTGCATGCAATATAGTATTTCCCACATAACCTTTACTTGCCTTTACCATAAACCATTATGAAAACGTTGCCAATATGCTAAACTAAGTAATTTAATAAAGTTTCTTAATTGAAGCGAGTAATTTGTCATGCAAAAATTGACTGCAACCTTGCGCTCTTAACCTTTGATTCATTAACTATTTATTTATAAATCAATTTACGGTCAGTTGCACAATTCAATATCAAGTAAATTCTTTATTGTTTTACAATATTTTACAACATATTTTCTCGTAGTTTTTTTGTTGTTTTTATTGTGAAATTTTATTAGGAGCAATTTATGTTGACATGGCGAACGAATGGCTGCAAATTCGCTTTTGTTTTATGGTAGCCATGTGGCATGCAGCAAGAACAACTGTAAAATATAATAAAAATAAAAAAATGTATATTTAAACGATTTGATATATGTTTTATGGTTTTGGCTCCAACAATAACATTTCGCATATATAGGCAAATAAATTTTGCCATTGATTGAATGATTTTTTTGTTTTGTTTTTGGCTTTTGTGTTTTGCGTTTGGAGATTTGCATCTGGAATTGTCATTTGCAAATAATTAATGACGAAAATGTTGTTGTTGCTGTTGTTGATGCTGTTGCTGTTACTGTTGCTGTTGTTGTTGGTGTGCGAAACTAATTAAATATGCATACTGCACAAATTTGACTATGTGTGTGTGTGTGTGTGTGTGTGTGTTTGTGGGTGGGTGGTTGGGTGTGTGTAACCACACGTTAAATCTATGGGAACAGCGCGTATTTGTGGTCAACGCCTATTTTGTTGTACTAGCGACTAGCGGACTGTACATAGTACACTCCCACACTATCTCTACAATAGCAGCTCTTCTCCTCCCTGCCTCTCTTCGCGTTCTAATGAACCCACTCTTTGTCGGAACTGTCTATTTATTGATGCATTTGATGCATCATGTAACAATGAGCGCAAATGAATAGCTAAACCATTGTGTACGGGTTTTGCTTGTCTATGCAAAGCGTTGAGCATTGAGGGCCGGAGCGCATGGAGTACTATTGATATTTCATGCTTACAAAGCACTCAACAAGCCGAGTATGAATGCTTCTTAAGCTACCTTCTTAATTGTATGCATTATTGAACATTTGAAAGGCTTTTCATATTGAAACAAGTATGAACTCTACTGTTGAGCTACTATTTCAATGATTCTGCTTCTATTGTATAAATAGAAGGTAACGACAGAGCTTATCAAAAGCTCACGCATTAGTCTAAGTCTATTACGTCTCTATTGTCATTGCATGCACTAATTACTTGAGGGTAGTTCTAAGCCTGCATTCAAATGTACATTAAATAAGCAACAACAGATGTTCACACACGATTTTATCGCTTGCTTCATAATTAAAGTTAAGATATCGATCAGAATACCCATTTAAAGCTAGAGATTTTTTGCCTAATCGCGGTGATCACACCCACAGACAGACTTTTCTGGCTAGATTGACTAAGCTCGTCGTACAGGTCAACACATATAAGCCTAATGGGATCTGCCGTGACGCCCTCTGCCCGTTACATACAGTTTCAAAAATGTGTGTTATGTATGGACCCTCGGCTCAGCCTATTTATAGTTTCGTGTGCAAATCAACAAACTTTCCGGTCGCCATAACGACAGACTGCTGAATCATGCTAACATTTGTAGCTTAGCTGACAATTAATATGCGCAGCTGAAGGCTTAAACTACTGCAATCTTGGGACTTGTGCAGTAAACGCATTCGAACTCACGCTTCTCTATTTACAGGCCACAACGTAACCCAAAAGAGTCAACAGCCCAATACTTTCTTAATTTATTTTTGGTAATATCTATTTACTTTTTTATTTATTTTATTTTTGTAGTAAACAGATATATGTGGAATTTATAATGAATAAACTAATAATTACAAAACCTAAATTTGATAGTGCTTGGAGCTTGGAGTATGGAAACATTTGTAGTTGGCTCTGCTTTGTTTGCTTACGCCCCTGATACAGTATGGAAATCAGTATTTGTGCTGCACATAATTTAATTAGGCGCTTTCGCCATGATATGCAAACATAATTTTGTTGATTTTCTATGGCTGCCATCGTAACGGATTGCTGTGTGCGCATGCACACATTTTAATTGTTTTATTTAACATTTAAAACCAATTTATATTTATGAAATTGTAAATTGCCAGCAAAGGAGGAGGTGGCTGCACAAGCAGCAGGACAAACAAACAAACGCACACGGATGAAGCGCTGTGGTACGGGTCGTATACGCAACATTTCCATTTCGCCATTAAAATGTGCGAAACATGTCGCGAAATGTGCCCCGTGCCAATTTGTGTTACCTGTTTGGCTGTTATGCAGGTAATTAAAATGAATATGCGACGTTTCGTAGCTGCTTGTCAATTTTTGTGCTGCCAGCGGCCAACGTTGCGTATGCGTAATGCGCAATGTGTATATAAATAATGAATATAATGTTACAACAGCAAACGGAAAGAGCGAGGGAGAGAGAAAGAGAGCGAGAGACTAAGAGGATGGGTGGAAGGCGTAGATGAATAACTGTTAATTAATTAGCATGCTCTAGTGTGGTGAGGCAAAATTTAAGCCGCTTCAATGGAGCGCTTCAAGTGTTTGGCTACAAATCGCATTAGTAGTTTGCAAAGGACAGCCAACGGCACAGGACAACGGAACGCGCAGGCCGAAACCTAACTCCGAATCCAACTACAATCTCCAAACTACAAACTCCAACTCCAACTTTGGTTACAAGTGCACTTAGTGCCACAGGCTGAGCTGAGAGCTGAGTTCATTTGCCATTGCGGTTTTGTCGAAGCATACCCGGCCATCCCAGAGCAAGGACAACGTTGCCAACGAAGCGTATGATTAATTTCAACGGCAGTCTATTCATAATAGAGGCAATAAAAATACGCTCGCTGTTAATGTTTAATTGCCTGACAAATATTTGCACCGTCAATGAGTTAGGCTCGAGCTTTTGAGTGGTTATCAAATAAGAAACACTGAAAGAAATGCAGGTACTTAGCATTGCATTTGATGCAATCTGATTGACTTCAATATACTCTATAGTCAGAGTTGAGTTGAGTTAATAGGTATCTTTGAGAGTCAATTTTATGGCTGGTGCTTTCCATATATCAATGTTACATATTTTTACTGATAGTATTACCCACAATTGCTATCTATATCTAACAAATTTGACTTAAATTGATGTCTCTTGTGAGCGGCTTTATTCTCCTTAACTTATTAAAAAACACACAAAATTCTTGTAGCTTCTGCGCATAAAAGTCGCTTTCTGTATATCGAATCCCTTTTATCATCCCGTTGTATGATACATCAGAGTTTTGTTGAGTTAGATCTTTCCCCTTGTTAGAGTGAGACAAAAATGTAGCCTACTTTTCTACCACAGAACTGTTAAAGCTAGGTATGACAGAATATTAGAGTAATTGGTAGGGGCGTGCTACACTCTGTATTTATATTAAAATTTCCTCCATTTTCGAAAACCGATCATTACTTTTAGTTTTACTAAAATAAATAAATACTTAAATAAAATCTTATTGAATTCATATTTTCAATTAATATTTTTGTAATATTATATAGCTTGAAAAGAAAAGAAGGATATACCAAATATGATTTTGTATCTTTTTCCATAGTTTCTTACTCTGCTTCAAAAAACCAAATACTGCTCTGGCTTCTGCTAAGCTAGAAAATATAAAATAATTTTGTCTGTATCTTTTCGTAAAGTTCTACATCTTTCTTATGAGCTTTCTTGACTCAAAAAAGTCAAATAAAACTAATAAAATGGTTTAATTTTAAATAGTTTTATGACTAAAACTAATATATAAGATGTAATTAGCATATAATAAATAATTATCTTCAATTTTAGCTGAATAGCATTATACTACGAGTTAATTTCTGGCATGAAGTGGCTATATCTATCACACTTTCTCCTTTACTTTGATCAAGTGTTTTCATTATTGCTTTTACTCTAATTACGCTTGCACATAACTCCACTCTTATCCACTTTTCTGATTACGATGCATAATTTTGTAGGCAACCGCCGGCAACTGCTAACAATCTCCCCTTTTGCCTTGATGAACAATAAGTTTAATAGCAAAACTTGGCCCCTCACCTCCTCGCGATTGATGTTGCCTGTTGTTGCATGCATTATCGGCATACGCTGCTGTTTTATATAACTTTGACTGGAAAACTTTGCCGCTTTGCTGCTTGACAAAATGTGCGCGTTTCTGCGCGGGATGTATAGGGGCCTGGTGGGGTCTGGTGGGGTCTGGTGAGTGGTGTAACCCTGTGCGGTACTCGTATTTATATGCAAAAATCTTAAGTGAAGTATCGATTTTGCCGCCAGCTAGAAAATTATTTACAAACGAATGAACTTTCAAAGTAAAAAATATAAAAACTCAGTATACTGCGAATGTATTTGCATGTGTTTGTGGCTTGAAGTTTTGTTTATCTATTTGGTTGGTCCTTTGTGTGCCTGGCTCGAGCACTTCAAAAGAAAACTCACTGGCTATGAAGTTGCGATTGAGTTCAATGGAATGTGCCTGTCAGGCTAGCGGACAAACCTAAGAAGATTCTCAGCTATCCAGAGCATTAAGTTCTTTAATATCATTTCATGAATGCTTCGTTTATTAACTCAAAGTGAAAGAATTTTTGTTGAGTAACTCGAAATAGAGCAATAAGGAAACTATTGATTAAAATAGAATGCAAAAAAATTAGAAAATTTATGTTTGATGAGATTTAGAAGCATATTGAAAGTGGATTGCTAGAAGCTTAAGCTAAAATTCTCCTTTCAAGATCTTTGAAAGTACTTTTAATCTTTTCGAGAACAATTTTGTGATTAACATATTTTATAATTTTTAATTTTTTAATTTGGGTGAGCCATAACATATATACACAAGGACCTATAGAGCAGTTCAAATATGTAAAGGTTAAGCAAATGTTGAAATCGTTTGATGAACAATGCAAATCCAATGGAATCAAAACTTTAATTTCATGCTACGTAATTATAATAAATCTTTTAGGATTCTTAGCAGATGTTAAAGCTGGCAAGTACATTAATTAGTCTTCTTTGTCCTCCATTCTTTCCATGACGAAGATATAGTTGCATGCTCATTGACAGGGAATGTAATTTGGCTTGCGATAATTGTATTATGCTCCATGGTCTATAAGTCACTGTCTTCTTATCTGTTTACAATTGAGCTCTCACTTGAGAGCTGGTGGAAATAAATTTGTGAATTTATGTGACGACTTCATTCGAAATGTATTAGCCGTTTAGTACTTTAGCATTTTACCCTTTCGCGTTTGCTTTGGCGCTTTTCGCATTAATCTTTCGGCTCGAAGTTTTACTTGGCTGCAGCCCAAAAAACTGCAAAAGTAATTTAAACTTTTGCTTTTACTTTTGTCTAAGCTGCTTTTTTTTTTACTTTTTTCTTGTGTGTGTATTCTCGTTCCACTCAATAAACGCCAGACAAATTTTGCTTAACACTTTTGCCTATTGGCATTGGCGGCATTTGAATTGAAAGTTGAATAAAATAAATGCAAGAAAGAAAGTCGCATAAGAATTTTGGATTGTTACATTTTGCATAAGCCTCTTAGGCGCTTACTTTGATTCCGTTTAACGTGCTCGCAATTTGCCATCTCCAGTTTATGGCCAAAGACGTAAATTCCCTTTTTATTTAATGTAAGTCAGCATCCACTGGGTGGGACGCGGCTGGAATAGGTGGTGTAGGAAGGGCACCGCTTCTCCTACCTGCTCACGTTACTTCATGGGTTTTCTGTCATGTGTTGTACGTGTTACACATGCACAAAATGTTTTGATTCACTCGTATTTGTCATTCACTTACTGCAAGGCTACATCAGCTATGATAACGGGCGTTTGTATACATTGTTAGAATAACTGAAGCTTTTGTCTAACTGTTATTTTATTGATTGAAATAAATAATTAAATGAAAGAATATATTGAGATATAATTTTATTCACAATACTTTTGAGTAAGTAAACAAATGCGAAACTAGACTCAGATACAAAGCATATATGTATATAGCATGGTGCCTATTCGAATACTTTTGGTCTAATTATCTTAAATGAATCCGAATTTAAGACCAAAATATTATGAGCTAAGGTTCATCAAAAAGTATTTTAAAAATAACTTTTAAGAAATATTTAATAAATAAAAGAAATCAATTTACTCAACAATTGTTTAATTTGTAGTAAGTTTTATAGTTCAGTTATTTTTATAATATTTCTTATATTCTTCAAATATAAATATATATATTTATATTTAAAATATATATAAATTCAGCTTACAATAAGAAAGCGATAGAGTATAGAAAAGTCGACCTATGGCCCATAAAGTTGTCACTTTTGTGACTTTTTTACTTTTATAGCTAGACAAATTTTGGCTGCCATTGGTTTTTGATGTCCGAATGTGTGTGTTGGAGTGTGCATGTGTGTGCATGTGGCTGTGTGTGCATGTGTCTACGTGTGCATGTGTGTGTGTGGGATTTTAATCAAATGGCACTCAATAATTAAAGAGCCATGCCACAGGGCGATAGATGCAGAAAGCCATGGGGACATAAATCTAGCTGCCATAACTTCCTGCTGCAAATATTGAAAGTCCATTAACAGTAAAACATGGCAGGGTTTGTCTATTGGGCCCGCCTGGTTGGTTGTCCGTTGTTTTTCATTGTCTGCCTGCAGCTTGGAGTCTCGTTACAATTGCAGCTGCGTTGGTTTTTTTTTTGTGTTTTGCATTTGAGTTAGGTGCAGGTGCATAGTGTCGGCGCTTGTGGCATGTGTCCTGTCTGCATCTGATAAATGCGTCGAAACAACTTTAATTAAAACATTTGCTGGGGCAGACGACCCACGCCCCACTCCACGCTGCCTATAGACGCAGCCACGCCCACATGGACGTCAATAGACATCAACTAAGGTTCTTGTGCTTGTTGCTGCTGCTGTTGTTGTTTATTTTTCAGCACAATCGAGGCGTAAACATAACAAATAGCAACAAACGGAAATAACAGCACACATACACACACACTCACACACAGATAGGCACACCCTCTACACACACACACACACACACACACACACATGCCAACACACTTGCCCACACACTTGCCCACACCTACTTATTTGTTAGCTTTGTTGCTGTTGCTGCTGACATTTGACGTTTGTTTGTTTGCCTTGACATGTTGCCCAAATTGCATTTGTGCGCTTCTCTAGTTGCTGTTGTATTTACTATCTTATATTTGTATTGGTTTTGGACATTAATAACGCGCTTCGTTTCGTCATTCTCCCTAAGTCATTATTGAAACTACGCTGGGTGGAGTAATTAATTGGAGAGCTTTTAAAAACGCAATTAATTGATTGATTCGCATAATTTATGTGAGAGAAAATTAAAATAAAATATTTTTAAAATTGAGTCAATGAAAAATTTATATTTAATACAAATTGTTTAATTGGTTAATGCTGCAAGGCTGTAGATAATGCATGTTAATTATAATAAAATTTAAATGAAGATATTTTTATTGTATTTAAACTGTATTTCATAAAAATTCATATTGGGCACTTCATACCATCCTTTCTGAATGTAATCAAAATATTTTCTACTCTTTTAATAAACAAAAAAAAATAATTTAAAATATAGTGATTCCTTTTAAAGTATCCCAGCATTTTTTTTATTTTATTCTAAGCTCAGTTTCCAATTTGTTGAGTGCCGCTGAAAGCGAACTCAATTCAGATTAGTTTAAACATTTGTTCGCTTCGCCTGTCAAACTAAAAACTCATTTTCATTGGGCTTCTTGAGCACAACAAGAACATTTGAGTCCGGGCTTGACCTCAATGCGACGCAAATTTGTGTGTGTTTGAGTCTTTTGTGGCAGTTGGTTCAATTCTCATTTGCAGCTTGAGCACGAGTGGTCGAACTATTGCCGAAAAATGGGAGATTGATGTGTTCCTGATTTTGACATTCTCCGTGGGTGTGTCTGTGTTTGCGTCTGTGTCTGAGTCTGAGCCGTCTGCTCCACAGTTTGTTAACCGGTGCTGGGTAACAGGGGCAATCAGCCCCGGAGCTAACCAGTGAAGCAAACATGTCGTAAGCTGAGCAAAGGCTCATCGCCAACTTGTTCATCACCCAAAGAGAACGAGAAAGAGAGCCGGGCTAATCGGATGGCGAAAATGGGGCATGAATGGCACCCCGTAAGCGGCTTGGCTCTCAGATTAACAGATTATGATCTGACATGAACAGAAAATGTAGTTAGAGAACTTCATTAGCAACATGTGTACAATTCGAGAGCGTATTTCATTGCCCTCGACGCGCACCACTGGGCAATTAAAGCAATAAAAGCGCAGACGAGTGCACATTGAAACGCCGAATCCATATAGGAACACACTCCCAGCTCCATGTCCAGCACTCAGAGTTATCCCACGTCCAGCCCCTGCCATTGGCCATTCGCCACTCGCCGCTAGCCGCTTTTCTGTCCTCACTGCGGAAGCCCTACTTAAAAAAGTTGTCGAGTGAACGGCAACAAAAATAATTGAAAAGCGCACTTTGGCTTTGGTTCTGTTTGCCTTTTTAAAGAAAACATTTTCAAGAGGGTATAAAGACTCAGCCAGAGCAATTGTAACGATTGTGAATCGATTGAAAGTAAATATTGTAATATTCCATGTGTTACAAAGATTTATTACTGCTCCTAGAGTTAAGAAGTGATCAAATATATATTAATTGTCAATAGATTATGGGATTAACATGGCTTGATAGGCATTTGAACTAATTAATGGTAATTAACAGACGGAGTTAATGTTAAGGGTAATGTAAAGGGTCTGCTAAAGCAGGTTATACAAAGCCCTTTGATAGAAAGGTCTATGTTTAACCTAACTCTGTGTGGTTAAATTCTATAATAATATTTATTTATAAAGCCAACAATTGTTTGACAGAGTATACACATTTCGGATTTGGCAATGTCAATAGAGTTAAATTTTTTATTTGATCCACTTTATGTGGCAGCTGTGATTGGGTCATGTTCTCGCTAATCCCCACTTGGCGATACGGTGCCCGGCCAGAGCCTATTTGCAACTTTATTTAATGCAATTTTCATTTTAAAATCAACTGAGAGCGAGTGGGCGAGTGGGCGTGTTCATTTAATAGACATCGCATTAAATAGACAAAAGCGGAATTAGAAATTAATTTTTGGCCATGCGGCTAAACACGAGCATTTAGTAATTGAAATTGTACAGCAGCAACAACAAGAACTCAAATACAAGCACACACAAACAACAACAGTGATTAAAATCTATGCTATGCATTCTGTATAAATGGGAAATCATGCATCAGTCTTTGCCACTTCAAATCCTAGAATGCACTCTATTAAATGCTGAATAAAATCACAGATTCACACACACAGAGCCACACTCTCACACACACATAGATTGGGAGCGAGCTGTAGATTGCGGTTACACTGTAAATTAAATATAAAATGTCCTGCGGACTGTCGCTCTTTATGCATGCGGCTGCCCCCAACAGCGACAGCAACAACAACAATGACAACAACATCAACAACGTTGCCCGTCGACATTGCAACCAAAAGTTTTGCACATTTTTGAAATGCTTTTTGCAAACGAATGCAGACTGAAAGTGAGGAGTTTAATGGTCGTCGGGATTGGGCGGTTCGGAGCTGTGCAACAATACAAAACAAAAGGAAACTTCACAGCAAATTTAAACATATACAAGAGCACGCACATACACAAAGGGCTGGAGAGGCACGTATAGGGCACGGCTTAGTTGTCCCATCAACAATTTCAAGTGCACTTTTGCTTTTGCCTGTTGTTTGCGCATGAAAAAGTCGCACAGGCGACAAATCAATTAGATTCCGTTAAAGTTGGCATGAATTTATATTTTTATATAATACATATAGAAGTCATGGGAAATAAAGAACAGACATAAGAACAGAACAGAACAGAAGAGCTATGAAGACGGTTGAATGAAAGAGAAGAGAAGATATATAAGATGTAACAAGTCAAAACGTTTCAATTTCCCTCAAAATTAAAATAATCAGATATGCCATGCCCCAATGGGTGGACTATATAATTTATAGGTATATCTGTAGTGAAGACTAATAGTGATCCAACTGTAAAGCTTGGCAAAGTTAGCTCTGAAACTGAAAATATAATGATTGAGAAGCATCGTTGCATGCTGAACTACTCTCTGGGGTATACTCAGAGCTGCTCGATGGACGAGCTACAGCGGTCTATGCTGAGCTCAGATGTTTGAGTTGCAAGATTTTATTTGGAGTGCTCAAACGTACAGATTGAGAGGTGGGCGCACACCAAAGCGGACGTTGCACGAAACCACTTCGTAAGCCGATATAAAGAGAAGAGAAGAGTGTGTAATTATTTTAAGCAAAATATTTTATTTTATTATAATATAATAAAGTCAATTTGAATTATGTTTCATTTGCCTGAATATAATCCGCATTTAATTATTTGTGAATGTGAATTTAAATTTAAATTTAAATATATATTATATGTTAAGAAATTTATAATTTAAACATTTAAAAATTACTTTTAATTTTATGAATATTTATTTATTACTTGTAAACTCAAATTCTTTCCACTTTAGTCAACAACAGTTTCCACAACTCCTCTGTCAACCTCTTTATGTTCAAACAGAATAAACTAAATTAATTTATAAAAACTTTTATTCAGCTGCCAATACTCTTATTAATTTACCTCAATTCAGACATTTTTGTGTGGTGCGCCGAGACTTCAATAAAAGTGTATTTGATTGTATGTATAAAGTTGTTTGTGTCGCTTGATGAAAATAATTGTAGCATACTTTGGAGCAACAATTTAAAAGGCCATGGTCACGTAAACCGAAGCAACAACGACAACAACATCAGTAGCAGCAACAGCAACAACAGCAACAACGCCAATTGCAGCTGCCCAACAGGGCCCCAGACGTCGACTTTAACGTCATTGCAGCTACTCTTGAGACGCAGCCAGTCGACTGAGCACTGTGGAATATGAAATATAATTTGCTTTATATAATATGCAAAACGCACTCACTTGTCACAAATTGGCCGGCATAACAGAGGCAGAAGCAGCAGCAGCAGCGCCAGCAGCCGCAGGAACAGCAACGTCACTAACAACATCAACAGTTGCAATTGTTGAATATCATTTGGCAAGGGCCAAGCACTGCCTGACATATTGCCAATAGTTTTGCCTGTCAGATTTGGCTGGGATTTGCCTTGAAATTGCGTGCACTGAATAAATGAAAGTTAAGAGCCGAAGCGAATGGTTCGAGAGGTCGGTCCATATTATTATGCAGACACTGTTACGTTGGTCGTAAATCACCTGCGCATCAAAACCGCAGCAACAGCAAAAACGGCAGCGGAAACAGAGGCACTTCTAGGACAGCACAAGAAGCTGCAGAATCGAACAGCAGCAGCAGCAGCAGGAGCAGTTGAGCAGCAACAACAACAACTTTTACATATGTTTCAATAGCATCACAAAATAGTAGTAACAGCAGCAGGAGCAAGTGGAAGCAAGCTGCAATAGAAAGAAGACTAAGGATAGTAGCCGCAACAACAACAATGACTGCTGCAGCAGCAGTAATGAGAGGCACAGCACCAACATATACAACTAATAGCAGCAACAACAGCATCAACTGAAGCAACAGTAACAACAGCAACTGTTCCATTAAAAACAGCGAGAGCAACAACATTACCAATAGGAATAGATGCAGTGGCAACAGCCATTACAGCAGCAACTATTGCTCAGCTACAGTAATTTCAGCAATAACAATAACAGCAAAACATTCAAAACATTCAATATTATTAGCAACCACATTTGTAAGTGTGGGCACATGAACAGAACAATAGTTGCTTAAGAAAATGGAGCAGAGGCAAATAGATGTAGAAACAGACTTGGCAGAAGAGAATGAAAGCAATAGCAGTAATATTAGCCACAACTGTGGAAATACAATCCAAAGTAACGGCAGCAATAGTAAGAGTTACAACACCAGCAGAAGAAATACTTGCAACTGGCACTATTATAGAAAGAGAAGCAATAACAACAGCTACCAGACATTAAGGAACGGTGCAAAAGTAAGAGCAACAACGTAAGCATACAACACAGGCTGACTCAGCAGAAGTGGCAACAGCAACAGAAAGTATATATTATCAAAAGCAACACCAGCAGCAATAATAACCAGGAACAGAAAACACCTGCAATGGAGAAGGTAGCAGAAGTAACAGCAGCAATACAAAATGGTGAACAGTAAAAGGAGCAGCAAGACCAACAATTGCAGCAGCAGCAGCAGCAGCAAGCGAAGAGAATTGAGCGGCAGTAGTAGTATGAATATAGACCACTAGAAAACCTAAAATAACAGGTGTACCAGCAACAAAAACAGCAGCAACATCAACATTAATAGAAAATGTAGAACCTGTACCTGCTGTATGTAAAACTACAAGAAACGCTGCAACAGCACCGGCAATATTAGTAGACATAGCAAAAGTAGCAGAAATAATAAGAGATATAAAAGCAGCAACAGCAGCTGCATCAGCGACAACAACACCAGCAACATGAATAACAGTAACAGCAACAGCAATAGCATTAGCAAAAGCAACAGTAATAGCTATAGCAACAGCAACAGCAACAGCAACAGCAACAGCAACAGCAACAGCAACAGCAACAGCAACAGCAACAGCAACAGCAACAGCAACAGCAACAGCAACAGCAACAGCAACAGCAATAGTAACAGCAATAGCAACATCGGCTGCATCAGCAACATGAATAACAGCAACAACAGTAGCAGTAACAGCAGCAACAGCAACAGCAACAGCAATAGCAACATCGGCTGCATCAGCAACATGAATAACAGTAACAACAGTAGCAGTAACAACGGCAACAGTAACAGTAACAACAATAGTAATAGTAATAATAATAGCAGCAATAGCAACAACATCAGCAACAGCATCAGCAATATCAAAGAGTAGCAGACATAACAGCAACAGTATATAAGAATACAGATGCAGCAGCAACAACTACAACTACAATTGCAACAGTCAAACAAATAGTAGCAGAAGTAACAATCGTAATATATAACACTGCAGAAGTAGTAACGCAAGCAACACTAGCCAACGGCAACAACAACAATTAAAGCAGCAGCAGCAGCTGTTAATTTGGTGTCTGCTCGAAGTTAACTTTTCGCTGGGGCCACAAAACTTGCGGCGAAAAGTTGAAGCAAAATGAAGATTTATATGTCTGGCAAGCGGAACTCATAGACAGCAGCTCCATGCATAGTGATAGTCTGTCCGTCTGTCTGTCCGTCTGTCCAGAACGCGGCTGTCTGTGCTGTTCCATGATCACGTGTCTCGTTGCAATTTCCGCACCGGATATTTGCTTGGCCTTATGTGAGTAGATGAGGCAAACTAAGTGCCAACTTGGCACTAATTTGTTGCACAAACTTCCAACAATGCCATACACACACACACACACTCGCAGACACTGAGCAGAGGCTCGTCTCATTATTGAAAGCGATTTTAATAGCATTCCAAATGCAGCTCGAACTTTGGAAATACGATCTCTTGGCGTGGCAGGCTGATGTATGCTGCTGCATTTATGATGTACACAGACACAGTTTCGAGCCATAACTTACCCAGCTGCTTGGCTGCTTGGCTGCTTGGTTGCCTGGCCGTAGTCTGGTAGTCTAGCAGTCTGGCAGCTTATGTTTGTGTTAATGAACAGCACAGCCAGCACGGCAGCAACTGGAGCTGTTGTCTAGCATGTGTCTGAGTTCTCTGTCCATTACGTAGTAAATTATTGTGTGTGAGCGTGTGTGTCAGTGTGTGTGTCCATCCATGTCTATGGTCTATACCATACCCTTGCCCAGCTGTCAATTTGCGGGCAGTTGGACATTTGGACAGTCGGACAGCCAAATGGACAATGGACGTCAACTGTTCCCTCAGCTACTGACTTTTGACAGTCGCTTGCTTGTTTGGCCCATTTTAATTACATTTCGGAAAGGCCATCTCTATGTAAATTGAGTATTTGCTGCTCATCCTTGCTTTTTGGTTTTTGTTTCGCATTTTTAAAGCAGCAACATTGTCTGCAGCTGGTATTAAAAAAATACCAAAAATGTTGCCTTTATGCGCACATAAATTTTCTTATCTCTTTTGCTGAGTTGAGCTGCATGCTCTTTTCTTTCCTTTTTTTTTGCCATATCTCACATTTTACCGTCTAAAAATTTCCACGTCAGTTAACTAACGAGCCTTTTAAAACTCACACACACACACATATGCGAATGTCTGGCATAGAATTTACACACACTCACACATTCGTAGTTATGAATAGTCTGAAGCTGGCAACTATGTCAGCTTTTGAGCAAATGCACATCTGATAAGCAGTTGAATACTGCAAATGTTCTAGACAAACATTTTTCATAATTATAAGGCGATTGCAATCAAGTGTATTGAATTCATTTAGAAAAAGAGCTATCAAGTTTATTTGAAATGCATGAACTGGACCAGCTTTCAGATAAGACTCTAAATAGAGTTGAGATTCGCACAATCAACTCACAGCCATTATTCGTACTCCTGAGCCTTGCTTAAGGTCTACTTAGCTATCTGACTGTTTCTATATATAATTACATTGTCCATAAAGAGAGTGAAGTGAAGCTTTCAGGCTAGCCTAGACTTTAATCAGTTTCGTTAAAGCATCTATTCTGATTTCATTACACAATCTTGCTTGAAATCCATTTAGCTAATCGACTTTCTTCTTCCCATTGTAGATTACATTTTGACTTCACAACGGTGAGCTTTGAGTTTTTGATTTGAGAGTCGACTCAGTCCACATCCTGTGTTGGTTAGCTGCATATGAATCACTTTCCTTAATGTATCTGTTCTTATTTCATTACACACTGCTTTGAATCCATTTAGCTAATCGACTTTCTTCTTCCAGTTGTTCATTCCATTTTCCATAGAAAGTGAAGTGAAGCTTTAAGTTTTTAGCCCACAGCCGGTGTTGGTTAACTACATTTGAATCAGTTTCGTTAATGTATCTGTTTCTATTGTTAATCGGCTTTCTTTTCATTAAGAGTGAGGTGAAGCTTTGAGCTTTTGCAGCCAGTGTTGGTAAACAGAGTGTTAATCAGTAACGCTAATATACTAATTCCTGAGAACAGCAGCAACTTCCATTATTCTGTTTGCCCCTGCTTAAAATCCACTTAGCTAATCGACATCTCCTTTCAAAATTACATTTTGTCCATTCGATCAGACCGAGCATCTACTTACAATTACGAGCACACATCGATATAATGAGCTGAGCCAACGGAATGGTTTGGTTTTTACGGCACACATATGCGTGTATATGGACTTGTGTGTATTTGTTTTTGGGCACAATCTAATAAAAGCTTTTGCGACTCTTGATGATACCCAAAAAAGGATTTGAAATTTAATGAATTTCTTGTTTTTCCTTTTACCTTTTGTTGTTGTTGTTGATGTTTTTTTTTACGCTCGCCTGCTCGAGGCACATAAAAGACGAAGACATTCGGCTCATTTGTTGCGGGTGGTTGGGTGGCACTTTGGCTTATGCTTATTTTGATGTGCGGCGGCAAAAGGCGTGAAATACGCCCCCGTACACGCACACACACACACACACACACATACACACACACGAGTACTTTGCATAAAATGTCATGTGAGCAAAAGCCCAAAAAGGTTTTATGTCAAATTGAAAGACGCCAGAGCAACTAAAACTTGTCAAGTATATGTATGTGTGTGTGTGTGTTGGTGTGGGCTGAACTCAAAATGCATGACTCGTCATGGCAGCAGGAATCAGGCTCTAAATAATTTAGCAACCGGGCGGGCAATAAAATTCGAACCGAAATGTCATACGCATGCATTTGCATATGATTTAGCCGGAAGATGGGAATGCAATGCCATGTCCTTATGACAGTTGTTGTTATACTTGTCGTCATTGTTGTTGTTGCATGGCTGTAAACGCGCAGTGCAAAATGCCCGTGAAATTGCTGGCAGCGACAAATCAGCAGCTGCAACTATAGCTACCTCTCACTCGCACAGCACACGCGCCATCTCACTCTGGCAATAAATTCACAATATAATTGTGTATATTGTGCACAGAATGTGTGTGTGTGTGTGTGAGGACTGAGCACATATATCTTCTCGTATTTTGTGCAATTTGCCTGACCAAATTGCGACTTATTTGCACAAATTGCATTTCGCCAACTTTTGTCAACATTAATATGTTTAGAAATTAAATTTGATGATTCAACAACAAATTTGCTCGCATTGTGAATCGTCCGCATTGTTAAGTACTTTAAGCATATGGCATCAATTTTCATTAGCCAATCCCAAAACGGATGCAGACAATGCAGCCGCATCCGCAGGCAAAAGGCAAATTGTATGCAAAGCTGTAAACATAATTTCATTAATGTTAAAGCCACACAAAACGCAATCGCTCACAAGTGTTTAGCTGTGAGTCTGTGTGCATGTGTGTGTGTAAAGGTAACTAATGAACTGCATAACGAAGAGCATGCATAATGAAGCCATAGAAATTGGGATATAAATTGTTGAAAATTGAACGAAAATTTGTAATATTTACATTTAATTTTGGAGCAGGCAAATAAATTGTTTAATAATTTATTAGATTAAAAATCATTAGAAATTCTTTCTTTTTAATTGAATTATGCATTTATTTATTTTTAATTAAATTATAAAATTGCTTTGCACTAGTGTGTAAGTGCCAGAGTTAAATATTTGCCTAATGCCCAGAAAACTATTCAACAAAAAAGTAGAAAACTGTTTTTAAGAGCAAATTTCAAACATTTATTAACTTCATAATTGTTTGTCTGACTATCATGAATTGTGATAAGTTCACTGCTTGTAATATTCAATTATTTGCTACACTTGAAAACATACTACAATATATACTTTGAGCTCTCAATAAAAGCGAGCTGACTATAAAGTTTTTTCGTATGCACAAGCAGCAGTTTGTATTCTCTTTGAATCGCTTGATTATCGCACCCAACTCCTATTGTTGTTTATGCGTTCAAAAGCGTTTCTGTAATTGACACCCACTCATGCACATACACACATACACGTACATGGACTGAGCAGCATATCGTATTATGGCCAATATGTGGGGTTAACTAGACAACATTTACGTCCCAATAGCTGCTGCAGCAAGAATAGCAACAGCAACAGCAACAGCAACAGCAACAACTGCAGCTGCAGCAGCAGAAACTCTGTGTATGTCTGCAACAACAAAATTCCAGCGTGTCTGCATATTTGAGACTTTGATCATTTGAAACGCTGCATGGCAGACAGCAGAGATATGCATAAGCCAACAACATGGGCGCCCAACTGGCCACATATCGTATGCTAATGCCGATACGCCCACAGTTTCCACATAACCGTTATAATATGTCCACTTGAGCCAACCCAGTATTAAGCTTCAACTTTTGCCTTCAGCTTCAGCAATCTAATCATCATCAGCATCGATTGTCCACGTTCGCCACGTCCATATCCTGTGCCACACATATTGACCAAAGCCTTCACTCAACTCTTCCTCACTCCGTCTCTCTCTCTCTCTCGCTCTCCCTTTTACTCCTTTTCTGTCATTTTTGATAAATTTATGCACTTTATTTGTCCTGCCGCATGTCGCGTTGATTTTTGCGCAATCCTTTTGCACATTTTTGATATGTCATTTGCATGCAAAACTAACTGAGCGCCCAGCTCATAGCAGCAACTATACATACAGAACTCCAGTTTTTGGTTATTATACCCAGTGACCAATGAAACTGAAAGAGAGGGTATACTAAAGTTTGTTCTGAGCCACATAAGTATTTGCAAGTTGTAAGTGTCCTTCAACTATGTATCTTATAATGGCAAAAGTATCTATAATATACTGAGAAGTATCTAAGAGATACTTCTGTTTGCATGTAAGTATCTAAAGATACAAAGATTTTAAGTACGCAGAAAAAGGCTTTCAACTATTTGATAGATATATTCTGAAAGCTATACAAAAGTGTTTGCAAGATATAACTAAAGCTGACTTTGGCATCTTTGAAATTAAAAATAATTTGTGTTTGACAAACATAAAACTGTTTAATAAATTAGAATTTGTAAGAAATAATTGCATATTTATTTTTTTAATTTTTTATTTTTGAAAAATGCTTAAGCAAAAAGTATCTTTTTGCAACTTACAGTATTATCTTGACAGCACGTAATTTAGGAAATGCAAAAGTATCTATAAGAAACATAGGCATTTGTGATAACAAAAAAGTATTTTTCTTCTACCAAATATATAGAAATTTATCTCTCTTGCTAAATTATCTGTACAACTCACAAATATTTTAAGGAACGAAACAATTTCCAAAGTCGAAAGGCATTTCTCATGGCCACATGACCATTTGTGGCAAGAAAAGTATATGTGGGACGTGGAAGTATTTGCTGGAAACTTATAGAGCATAATAAGTTCGATTTAACTTTTTGGCTGCATACAGTTTTTGCAGTGTTGTGCGAAATGTTGTTCAGTTTTGGACACTTGGCTTTGGTTTTTGGTTTTGTTGTGCACTTTGTGGCTTGTACATGTCCCTTAACTGCATTTGACTTTGGGCTCTGCTGGTCATTGTTTACAGCAGCCCGGCAGCTCAATGTAAGCTGAGCAACTGTAGCCGTTCCAAAAAAAGGATCTGGAGTCCAGCTGGTCTTTGTAAGAGTTTGTCTGAATAGTATTGTTAAATGGGTGTCCCAGCCAGCTGCAGCTTGTATCAGTATTAAACCATTCTAATAACAATTTTTTGGTGTGAATGTCATGTGTGTGTGTGGGAATGTTGTGGGTGTTTGTCGTTACGCATACGGGCAGAAAATTTGCATATTTGATTATTTTATATGGCATTTGAAAAGCAATTTATATTCATGAATTTGCAAATTAGCAAACGTGCGCCGGCCTCATCAAAGTTTAATCATTAAATTTACATTTTTAAAGAATCTTTAAAGCTGTTTTGGGAAGCATTTTACTCTGCCAGTGGCTGTCAAACTGTGAGCAGCATACGCGCTCTCTCTCTCGCTGACTGTGCTCATTGTCAGCGTTTGGCTACTCCTTTACTTTTCTCATCGATAATTGCTGCACATTTTTGGCAGTTTATGTGGCAAGTCTGCAGTGAAAGTTTGCCACGCGTGTGTCAATTATGCAACAGCTGCGGGCCAAGTTAAACAAATAATAAAGTTTCTAATTATAAGCATTGCCAAGGCAAAGTTGAGTTCAGTTCCTTTTGGCTACACTCACAGTTGATAGCAATCAACTTGAGAGATGACTTCTTCTCCGTGCTGCAGCAGCTCAACTTTGAGCAGTGCGTGCGTGTCCCCTCTGGCGTGTGCGTGCAACTCGTTCCACTGTGTGTGTGTGTGTGTGTGTGTGTGTAAGTCAATGAAATTAGTGGTAGCAGGCACAAGCCAGACCAGGAGACAGTACAACGGAAGTACTAGTACTCTGCATCCTGCAGAGTCTGTTTGACATTTACATTTGACACCAAGTTCAAGCTCCAGACCTGGCATACAAATTCGCCCACTGCTGGTAATCAGCAAGTAGTTCGTAAAAGTTCTCCACCAATTCAACTGTCTGTTTCCTGTGGTCGAAGAACTTTCACAACTATTCTGAAGCACACAGCCGGCAAAGATCGAACTGCTTAGAGGATATCATAAAAGTTCTCCAACTAAAATAATAATATTTATTTTTATGTGATGAGTTCTTAATTTTATTAATTTTCTATGCGCTTGCTATTTCCGCTACTCACTGTTTAAATTATCCAGAAAACAATGTATCTTTAACCTAAACTTAAGTTTCTCAATGATTTCCAAAACAGAGAGCTAGAGAAGTTCAGTAATTAAATTAAATTATATTTCGGATATCATTGCAGCTACAGTTTCCCAATTTTGCATTAAACTTCGTATAAATTTTATACTGTTTTGATTTATGTTACTTGTATTTTGGATAATGGCATCAAATTTAATAAGAAGCTTGAAATTGAAGTTCATTTGCAAATAATATATGTGATCATATGCTGAATATTTAATTGAAGTTTGTCATGTCACACGGATGTTATTTAATAAACTGATCATTTGTCAAATTATTATTCCGTGATTATTATTTTTTACTGTGAATATGCGAGATCGAATATGTTTTTTTGGTCGAAAACTTTCTAAGCTTACACATTTTTTACGCTTAAGAAATACATATATATCTGCATAAGCATATATAACTGTGTATTTTTTATTTATCTATGCAAAGATGCAACCTGTGCAGTATGTTTCAGGCTATCTGCTAGTCGGGCACCCACACCTAGAGCTTTCTTATTTCTTTTTGACTAAAATCATGCTCTGCTAAAAACTTTTTTACACATAAGACAATTCTATAAAAAATTACTCCGTTTATTGTATATTATCACATTGGAATTCATCTTCATGGAGTTTGTTGCAGACTTTCACTTTAAATTGGGGTTTTGGAATTAACTGCCATTAAGCCGTGAAACTCATCGTTTGATTTTCAAACAGCGCACCGCACGGAAGGAAAACCACTTAAATGTATATAGACAACACTTTGCTTACAGTTGTCACGTACTTGAACTTTGCTTGTTTTCAGGGCAAGCTCTAGTCAAGGTGATCTACACACACCTACAAAAACGCAGGCTGCTTATGCCAGAGGCCACACACTTGCACACATTCTGAGTTATTTTCTGCTTACAAGATTTTGCTTAAGTGTTTTTTAGCAGCATTACGTTACTTACTCCTTATTTCCTAGTCCTGATACGCCTCCCTTCACCTTGCTTGCTTTGCTGTATTCCAAGTCGAGCACATTACAATTGCCCAGGGCCATGAAACTTTTCAAGTGTTAACGAGTTTTGTTGCACACATGTGTCGATTGCATACGTAGTGCACTTCACTTGAAAACTTGCACGACATTTCACCAGCAGCAGCAGCAACAGCAACAACAACAACAACAATGATAAAAGTATATGGCAATGTGAAGTGAACCTCCTCTGTTTTGCCAGAGCATAGAATTTGATTTCAAGCAAAAACAATTTGCATCTTAATTGCATAGCAAGCTGAAGAAAATATAAGAAAGATGTAAACAGGTCGGTCAAAACAGGTACTTCTACTAGAAAGTTAGAGCAAGGGAAAGGCAGTCAGAAAAAGTGAGAGGGAATAACTTTTAGTAATAGTGGAGGTATGTCGGATTGGTTATACTCATGCAATGTGTAAATGCTTCTTCTTCTAATTAAAACGTGAAACGAATCAGGTATATCATATATAAACATTTTAATATATATATCAAATTCTAGCCTAAGCATAATTGCAATTTGGTCTATAATTTTAAACAAAAATGCAAACTTTTAGTAATATATATAGAAATAAATACATATATTCAGACATTCATACACACACATACATTTATTGGCCGGTAAAACAATTTTATATTGAACAGAATAACATTTTTAAATTTTAATTTCAGTGTTTGTAGCTTTCAGTTATTTTCTAATGTTATGTGTAAACAGAATATTGTAAAACCTACCTCAAATATTTTACAATTATTGTAGTTCAGTTTTATTAAAATTGATTTTTGTTGCGGGCTTCATGTGCATATTCTGTGTGGTACCATATTGAAATTCCTTGTTGCTTTCACTCTCAGCGGGCTTGTCTGTTCTGTTCATGTACCAACACATAGGCACACAGCATATCCTTACATATCATGTTATATCATATCATTTTTTTTCCCTCCTTTTGTTTTTTGTCTCTTACAAATTATGCTCATATAAATTTTTATAAAACATTTCTGGCGCTGCCATTTTATTTTATGTTTCTTTTTGTTACAACTGCGTCTCATACACTCACTTACACCCGTACACTCAACACACACACACACACACACACACACACACTCGCACATACTCGTGCCCATTCACCCAACTGCCTTACATTTTGCTGCGCACAAAAGTAGGCAACAAAATGGGCGCGAGGCGAAACGAGTTTTGTGTCTGCAGCAAAAAATGAAGAGCAATTCACACTTGAAAAGTTTCTACATGCGTTTTTAAGTCCGACACAGAGAAGACCCAACTATTTTATACACACATATACATATATAATTTTTCCATTTTAGTAATTTCAGACATTCTGTTCAGTTTAACCCTTTGGAAGAACAAAAACTGGATGGAAAATGTTTTAGAATGGAATGCGCTCAGATAGGACTTAGGGATATAATCTCTATTCCTTTCTGTGCAAGAATACAACTTAGGATTAAAGAAATATAAAATATTTAATAAATGAAAGATGTTGTTAGCAAGTCATCCATATCTAAAATAAATCGGTTAAATTATATTATTAATGTGAAAAATATGTTAAATTTAGATGTGTTAAAATGTTTCATTTTATTTTACTTTTTGAGAATATCCAACCTTGGTTCATTATTGCGCATTTCGGCGTGTTAATGTGTGTGAATATGAAGCTGATGTCTGGCTCCAAAAACAGCTGCAAACCCAGCGCCCATTGCCATTTGTGCGTGCATAATGTTAGGTCGGAGACGCTGCCCCATAAAAAAGGGTTCGCACTTTGGAATTTGTATGAGAGTGATTATGTGAGTGTGTGTGGGTGTGTGGGAGCTTGTGTATGTTTATGTTTATGTCAGTTTATTGTGGCACTTTGGATGCCTTTTGCCAGTTTATTTTTCGTGCCGGGGCAATCTAACTAATTTAATATGCATAAATGCTAGCACATGTTTCATAAATGGCATTTTAAAGCCGCACGAAATGGGTTTATTATGTAGGCAACCCGCTTACCACATTTCGTATACAATATGAATTTCTATTAATGCTTTTTATGCTGACTTTGCCAGGCTCAACAGCTCTCTGCGTGAGTGTCTCTGTGTGTGTATGTCTAACTGTTGTAATACAACATATAATTTCCGCACATGCACAAATGTATACGTGCAGCAGCAGGCACTCTAACGCACACACACAGCAGGCTAAAATATTTGCATGCAATAGCAAAGGGGAAGTCAGCAAAAAAAAAACTGTTGCATACTCGAAAATCTCGCACAGCTTCACACAATGAACTCGCATTTAATGTCATAATTAAACAGAACACCACGCCATGGCAATTGTCAAAGTGCTGCAGATAAGCCAAAGCAGTGACTCCCTAACATCCCCATTTTAAACCCCTTCCTCTTTGGCTATTTTCGTGATGTTTGTTGGGCACAATGAGGGACAGTTAGACGCGCCACTGCCAACAGCTGTTTAAACTCTTTAGAGCATAATGTGTTCACTACCCACAGTCAATGCCACGGCTAACCGATGCCACACACCGCCCCCTTGGGTTTATGATGCCAGCTTAACTGGAAACAATGACAGGCCCCCTGCCCCTCTGCTGTTGCCTCAATGTCTACTTGTTAAGCTTGCGGCTGGCATTTTTATCTGCCTGTTGTCTTTGTCTTTGCCGTCATTGTCATTGTCACAATAGCCAAAAATTTGTGCTTACATACATACTCAAACACATACACACACACATAGATTCTCACACTGTTTGATTACAAATTTTTGCGTTTTGTCAAATTGATTTGTCTACAGGCAGCACGTAGATGACTTGCCTGCTGCTCTGCTCTTTCTCTCGCCTCACTCTGAGCAACCAATTTACATTTTGACGCGCTTGACGCTTTGAATTGCGCGGCACGTTTGCTGCCTATTTGAATTACGAGTTTGTCAATAGAATAGCACGCGCTGTGCCCTCTCCTTCATTTTGGCCATCTCAAATAAATGTCAATAAACATCACAGCCACTTGTGACAGCAGCGAATGCTGAAAAGCACCCAATAACTCGAGTGTCGAGAGCTGTGCTCTGTGAGGGCTGTTTCCAGATATGACGACATATTAGATGCTATGAAGGGACTTGAAAAATATTTTTATTTTCTAATAAAATAATATTTAAATATATACATTGTATATACTTATATCTAAATATATATATATATTTAAATATATATAAATACATATCATTAAAATAGCTAAAAATATTCAAGTAAACGAGATATTTAATTTTTTGGAATAAACATGGATTTAGTAATAAATTCGTATATTTTATTAATAATTATAATTTATTATATATTATTAATAATTAATAATAATTATTATTATGGAATGTGAGCTAGAATAATGCAGTCGGACACACACTGCAACATTCTTACTTTTCAAATGGAAATTTGTTTTTACGGCGACAAATTACTATTTGACTGTGAAGTGAGTTCAAATCTGAAGGGGAATTTAATTTTTATTACTCAAAAATCATTTAAAGTTTACATATACATGCTTAAGTGTGTAGCTGTGTGTGTGTATGTGTAGATTAAGTTAGTATGTTTTGAAAACACACAACGGCCAAGGATCAGGGTATCTCATAGGCGGGTCCTGCCGAGTGGAACCGTCTTAATTGTTCCAGTTTCTATTTTCATTAAAGCCTTCTAAATATTTTTCTAGCACATTTCTATTTCTGAGAGTGCACTTCACGCACAGTTACGTCTATCACAGCTGCATAAATGAACTTAACATGGCTAAATCGGCCCTTACCCGGCAACTAACAATTTATGGCAATGGCTGCATTTGTTGAACAGTTGGCAACACACTTACAGCACTTGGGCCGGCGATGTTTTTAAACAATATGGCAGCCATTCCAGCGGCCATGCAGCGGCAATAAAAGAAATTATAAAATAATATTAACAATCCAGCAACAACTAGGGCCGAGCTGGCAGGCATTTAGTACCGGACCACGAACCAGACTCAACAAAGTGTATAATGTGTAGCCATCTAAAAAAAAAAAGTGGAAAAATAAAAGAAAAACCAAAATATAAAAGGAAAAGAAAGTGGCATTTTACGTTAATGGTTATGTGGGTGCAGTTCGCTGCGACGTGCAACGTGCGACCTGCGACCTGCGACCTGCTGCGGTATGTGGGTACTGTAGACCAGCTTAAAGGCTAAAACTGTAAACTGCAAGCTGCAAACTGCAAATAGCAACAAATGGCTGGCAGGTAATAAAGGCAAAGACCAGGACTGCATTTAAGCAGCAGCAGCAATTAAGGCCCCCAACTAATTGTACGGCAACGGCGTTGAATCTCTTTCTCTCCCTTTTTTATCATAACTTAATTTTGCTTTTCAGCTTTTACTTTTCGCGAGCCTAAACTTGAGTGTGCGCAACTGTAAAACTATCTGACTGAATTTCTAGCTCAGCTATTTTTGAATCTGGTAAAATGTATGTAGCCGAGGGTAGGAGGCGTGGCCGATGCTGTGAAGTATAGTCAGGGATGACAGCCTAGTGACTAGCTCTGTTCGTATCTTGTCTGTGCACCTTTTCGTATTTATCAATGCCTCGATGTGGCTATCTAAGAGAGCAAGAGACTAGGCTTGAGAGCGAAAGACTACGTTTGGTTATTCTTTTTCTTTTTTTTCTCTTTTTTTTTATTTTTATGAAAGTGATTAAAATCGTTATCAAAGCTCTGCTCTAGAAGCATAACACGTGCATTTCAAGGACTAGAACCTCAAAACTTGGTATATAGGGATTATCAGATACTTTCCTCCGATCTCCAAAAGAAGCAATTTGAAGAAGAACGTAGCTATAAGTTAACATTGCAATATATTTAGTATTATCTCAATATATAGGTATATATTGTACAATATATATTTTATTAAAAAAATTATATATATATCTACATTTATTAAGCAAAACAAAATTTTCATGTAATATTAAATTGTGATACATGTGTCTAGATCTATTAAAAATAAAATTAAAAAAAAATATAATACAAAAAAATAAAGAAAAAATCTATATAAAAATAAATATTTACAAGATTTAAATTTTGACGACCTGTAAATATTTTCATTACATTTAAATCATCTATGGATATTAGGTTAATCTTATAGATAATTATAATGCTATATTTTATGAAATTTAAGTATTTAATATTTAGTTTGGATATAGTACTGGATTGATAATACTTATGTTTAATTTGAAGACAATGCATCCTCAATTACAGCATTCAATTTCATCTTCCTTTAATTTTCTCTTTTTAATCTAAAGCACATTTATAAAATAATTTTAGTTAAAAATAGGAAATTTAAACAGAGCGCGTCTCAGCATATCCATCTATACGCCCTCTTCTGGAAAAGAACACAAATTGTGGAACTAACACATTTGTGGTTAGCTCTAAGCACATAATGTGCAGCTAGAAAGGCGGGTGGCAGAAGTCCGTATGCGATTTCGCAGAGTTCTCAGCGTCACTGCCGCATCGCACTCGTAAAGCCTCATTTTGCTTAGGTGGTGAGTCATGTGACACAGAGCACGCAGCTCAGTTAGCTGGGGCAGCCAAACAGATGGATAGATGGGGACAAAACAGCCAGGCAAACATGCATAAAAAAGTTTTATAATAAAATTATTTGTTTGGGCCCAAATAGACAAGTTTTCAGCCATACATTTCATTTGTGCGAAATGTCACTCTGGGGCATACTTTTGTCCAACAACCGAACAACTGAACAACTGAACAACAACAACAACAATAACAAGCAGCAGCAACAACAAGGACACATGTTTGGCTAAATCTGCAAGAGAGCTTCAGGAGACGCAGCAATGCCAGCCATAGAGTCAGTCGGCTAGACGTCAATGCCAGATCTCTGGCAATTAAACATGGCCTGGCTAAACATTTGCATTTAAGTGAAAAAATGCAAAATAAAAAATTAAATGGAAATAAAAATGCATTGCATTTCTGTTGGCGCTTTTCATTAGCCAGGCCCCCAAGGAGCAACAGCAGTAACGGCAGCTGCTCCTTCGGCTCCTGCTGTTGTCTGGCACCCAAAGTGACTTTCAATGTAAACGTCAGCGCTTTGTGCTGTTGACATTTGTGCGCCCAGACGACAGCGACAACGACAACGACAGCGACGTCGACGTTGAGGGCAACAATTTGCGATAAACATCTCAGCGGCATGCAAATCCCTTTTAGGAATGCCACCAGGCGCAGAAGTACACTTCGCCATTTCGAGAGGCGCAGCACAAAGCAAAAGTAGCTGCAGCTGTATGCTCGATGCGGCATCCTTTTCGACTCGGCATTAACCAACACTGGCAGCATTAACATCAACTTCAGATTGCACTTGAATTGAGTAGACAGTCATGCAATAAGCTGCACCCAAGACAGCATAACTAAATGTACTACCAATCAAATTAAATATATATATAAATATACATATATAAGATATCATTACAGCATATTACAAAGCATTGCAAATACTTCAAAGTATCTGCCATGAGCCTCACTCAAGGATACTTTTATTCATTTACAATGAGTAAGTGAGGGCATATTATCAGCAGGACTTGACTATATAATGTTGGGCGCAGAACGCTTTCTTGGGCAACACTCACGATTCTATTTACAGCAATGCCAGAGATAAACTTGCAGCTCAAAGCAAGATCTACTAATAGCAACATTCACAGATGAAAGCGATATCTTCTCAAGAAACTAACATACTTGCCAGAAGACTGAGCCACAGATGAAGACGAAAAAGACGCAATAAAATTTATCCATCACTTTTACCGAATCGAATCATCACTCTCTCGGCTGAATGTCACAATCACATGAACAGTTTGACTGAGAGCCCATCCGAAACTTTGAGCTCGTTTTTAAACACTAAATGTTAAATTTTAGTCATGGAATAATTGACAATGCAAGGTTGATTTTTGAATGATATACATACAGTCGTGCGTAGCCTTCTGCTATGAACTGTTAATATTTCTAGGAGGCAACATAGTTTCCAATCCTATCGAAACTTTTAGAGACTAGAAATTTTAAATATACAAATAGAAGCGATGTATTTTCCTTTAATAGCTTTGTTTTTCATGCCATTTGCGATTTGATGGTCAGGTAACACTGATGTTTGATTTTTAATTGTACCCACAGAGTCAGTGCTCAAACATTTTCCATTCTGAGTTGCTGAGATGTGAAAAGCTGAGCTTCATGCATTTACCATTTGATGACATTGCCGTTGCTTTAAGAGCCACTACTTCGGTGGCGTTCTGAGGCTATCTGGCAGCTTACAGTTTTAGCGCTGGTAAATTCTAGGTAATTCGCTTAGGTCTCTTAGATTACGATGTGAAGTTTGCGGATAGACGTCGCATTTTAGGTTGACTGGTTCGCACTGTGTTACTTGACTTTAGTCCAAATTCCATTAATATTTTTGCTTCCATTTGCCTTTACATCGATTGGTTCGGTAATTGTTTATGAGAAATGCCAGATCTTTGTATTCGGATCGATGGACTTTCAAACGTAACTTGGTGCTCATCATCTCAATGGGATCTTGGCAACCTGGTGGACTCTGCAGTTCCTCGATTAAGGGGTGTACAAATCTTTGGAATTTGTTCAACAACGAAAATCTATGGCGTAAATGATTAATTTTTCACAAATAGAAATTAATAAAACAAAATATAATTATCTGCAATCTAGCATTAAAGTAACAATGAAAAAGAAAATAAGGAAATATAGTTTTATTTTCATATATTTTTTGTAACAAATGATGAAATGATTTATTACAATTACATGTAAATGATTTTTATTTTTATTTTATCAATATATGTATTATCAATATTCAAAACCTTTATTACAAATATATATTAGTCTATATATATATTATATATATATCGATACTGTATAAGAACTTTAATGGTTACATTTTTTTCTGCACAATTTTTTTTGGGACTGTTCACAATTTTTGATTGAATTTTACAAACAAAACGATTCTTTTTTCAAAATAATTCGCAATCTGGTAATCTACCAATTCTGTGAGGAAATTCATAATCTGACCTAGATTCTTTGAACTCTGTAATTAATCACCGATAGAGATTTTGGTAATATCGCCACATATCGCATATAGATCGCGGGTGGAGACTGTTCAAAGATGTTTCCGGTTTCCATGCCATACTCTTATACTCTGAGAAACTCGGATAGCGTGTCCGCGGTCGCTCTTTAGGACCAATATTGCTCTTCGCGACCTTGGGCTCCTCCGACTTCGTGGATGGATGGTCGGGAGTAGCAGGTGGACAGTATGGCTTGGGGGTTTCGCGACGCTTGGTCTCTGGTGGTATCATCTTAATATGCTTGCGCGTTTTCTTTTTTGGCGCATAGTCCACCCAGTTGGCCTGGTAAGCACGATCTAAACTCTTGCTGGGCTTGTATAAACGCGTATCCAGGCGCATATCACCGAAATTTTGGTCCATACCATCTGGTCTGTTGGGCATACTACAACTGGGAAACCCTGGACGAGACTTTGTCCTAAGCTTGATATTTGGCTTGCTTCGCTGGACCTGGTTTTTATCCAATGGTTTCAGGGGCTTCCCTATCCAGCAAGTAGTCTTCTGTGTAATTGGAACGTGGAATTTAGAGCTAACCGTACGCAGAGTCGGTAACCTCTTTGTACATATTTTAGGCAGTGCTCTAAAAAAAGCCGTCGAGTTACTAAAATTTTTGAAGCTCATAATGAAAAAAACGAAAGCAAAATTTATAAATGCGTACAACAAGGCTGGATGAAGCCCAACAGAATACTGATTTATTTCCATCAAAATAAATCTACAAGGCTTCGCCGAGTGACAGCAATAGCAACGCAAACTACAGATTGTTGAGTTGTTCAGATTCAGCTATATATATATAGTGAAATATATTTTTCACTTCACAGAAATATTAATATTTTCAAATAACCCAAATAAAACAACAAAAATTAAAAAAATTATGCTTTTAATGCTCGTTAGAGAATCTAACAGTTTTAAATTTTTTCATTACATTTTTGATGCATTGTTAAGAGCTCAACAAATAGTGGTAAAAATTAAAAGTAAATAGCAGAAAAAAAAATAATAATTACAATACTTAAGTGAAAAACTCAACTTGGTATTTGAAATGCATTCAGAAAGTTGATTCAGAATTTCGGACCGGGTCCTGCATAGCTGAAGTGCAGGGCAGCAAAAGAAAGTTTCAACAGCAAACAATAAACAAAACGCACTAATTAATTAGTGAGTGGGCATTTTGTGCCCTCTGGGCCAATAGATGCTTGCTCGTTCGCCAACACGGCCAAGTGCCTGGGTGCGAACTTTCCTTTTTGTCCATTTCCGTTTTGGCAAACAACAATTCTGTGAGAAATTGTTTTTTCAAAAGGCCATGGATGGTGGTACTTTTTTTTGCGAACTGGTAGCTGCTATTTTTCGTTGGCCAAATTGGGCCCTGGGCAGCTGCCTTGAAATCGAAACGGCCAAAAGATTGCGCCGCCAAATTGTTAACAGCAATTGACCCAATTTTATGGCCCTGCACTCATGCATATCTCGCATGAGCTGGACGAAAGGCAGGGCAGGGGAGAAGTGAAAACTGGCGGAGTTCGCTAAATGTCCAGGTGGCGCGTACAACATGGCGTATACTTATTGGATTTTTGTTGTACTTTTTTATTGCCCCTTTTTCAGAATTGGTTTCGCTTTCATTTTGTTGTATTTTTTATTGTTTGTTTTTTTTGTTGTTTGTTTTTGTTTTGACGTGCGCAGCAAACCAAAAAATGCATGAGCCTGGACGAGATCACAGTTATGTCTACATTTTAACTGATTTTTATTTTTTTTTTGCTTTTACTGCAGTGTCGAGCTTAGCAACTGCCACTGAAATGAGAACTCAATTCGTTCGCCTAATAAAGTTAACAGTTAACAAATTAAACAGCAAAAAGCCATTTGCTGAAGCCGCAGTACGAGATGAAATGCTGTTGGCTGGTTCTCTCAACTGATTTGAATTGTACTTTTAGAATATGCTTTACATGTTTCATAAAACTTTTTCCAGCATTGGCAGTGAGACAAACTCTTCAAGCTGTTAGTTGAAACCAATGCATGATGATTTCCGAGAAGATGGAAGAGTTTAACCAAAAGCTAGCATGTGATAGGTATGTATACCTCATCGAATCTATATGCCCAACTTGATGAGTAGCTCTTCATAAGTGTCAGATATAGACAAATAACTCAAGTTTACATCGATTTAATGGAAATGGAGTAAGTTCACGATTATTTGAGATTAATTTGATCTGCACGTGCTATATATTACCTATAAATAATAAATATTACGTGTGGTTTCTGCATGCAGAAGTTATTCAATAGGGTCTATATATACGAGATTTGGCTATTAAATAACGAGACTGCGCGCGCAGAAGGCGTCCTAGAGGGGTAGGGTGGGAAACGAATGCAGCATTGGATAGCTGGAAGTGTCTACTATTTCAGTACGAAAACACGTTTTTGTCGCTGTAGTAGTATTTTTTGTGTATTCGTATATTCGTGTTTTGATTTCCAACATTCCGACTTCTGGCTGCTTAAAAAATTAGCATTAATCAAGCATGAGAGCATGGGTGGGAGAGAGTTTGCAACTTCTATAATAGATTAAGTAATGTGTATGTTTTATAAGGGAATAATATATGTAGTATCGTCTGCATTTGGCTGGCAAAGCGAGTCCTTTTAGAGTTTCCCTTTAAATTGCTCTACTGCCGTTTGAATAAATAATGCTGTAAATTAAGTAACTAGAGCTCAGTACTCAAAATTCACATAAAGCAGAAATGTACTTGGCACTCTCCTAGACGAACATGCAGAGCTCCAGAGCCAGAGAGAAAGAGTGGCTGCAGTAGGAGTTGCAGAAGAAGTCGTGCACGGGACATTGGAATGATTTCATTTACTTGCAATCAATGAAATTGCACTGATGCAATTTCGCTGGGCCAAAATAAACAACAACTGGAATGGGAAAAGGGCAAAAGTAACAGTCGCAGTAAAAGCAACTTGCAACTTGCAACTTGAAACTGTTGCAGGAATGCGGGTGCGGGTCGATGTTGCGTGTCTGTCTGTCTGTCTGTTTGTCTGTGCCAACAGCTGCCGGGTCGACGTCAATGTTTGGGTCTCGCGGTCTGCAGCCAGGAATTTCTCATATTGCAGCCAGGACATTTCTGGCTAGCAGCACGTAACACGCGGGTAGACGCCGGAACACTGGATGAGGATGAGGCCATACGCAGCGACTGCTCTGACTGCTGCCTTACGGCTGTCTTATGCTGATAGTTCACGCCCAGCCATTGAAGTTAAGATGGGGGGGACTGAGTGTGACAGCCAGCAGAGAGATTTGAGAAAAATGTCAGCTTGCTTCGAGTCGAAAAATGAGCAAAAAACGTAGTCAGGGTAGGTGAGTGCGCCTTAGCGGTGCGTAGAAGCACCCAACTAACCACCAGCTTAACAAATCCACAGTCGAACGCCTCCGACGCAACATGCCACGGCCGAGGAGGAAGGTGACAGCAAGCCACGGGCAATGACTGTATCGTCGACCGCCACTGAGACGGTGCACTCGGATATGGCGGACAGCAGCACAGATGAGGACCAACAAGAGTTGCCAATGGTTCTGCCCACAACAGTTATCCTGTTGGCTGCAAAGACACCGCCTGAAATTAAGGATGAGGAGGCCAACGACGATCCTGGGCGCCCGCGTCGATCAATACGATCCAGCGAATACGAGGCAGGTGTACGCAGATCCACAACTCATACTCAGGGCGTGCAAACTAAGAGATCCTCCTCCAACTCCGATTACTATGATAGAGAGGAGCCGCTGCTCACCAAGAGGACTAAGGTATACAAAAAAAGTACGTTTTATACATTTAAATTTGTGGAGAATACTTCAGTAATGGAAATAATAGCAGGGGAAAGACTTAAAAGGCTGTTAGCAATGGTTTCTTAAGAATTCACTCCTAGAATGAAATATCTATTCTACTTTCTTTGCTAATGTTTTTGATATTTGCATTGCACTTAGGAGCTGTAATACCAAATCCAGCTGCGGATGAATCGGATGATTCGATCCTGGCCCACATGGCTGCCCCTCACAATGTAACTATGGCACGAATATTGTCCAAAAACGATTTGACAGATGTGCCGAAATCTGATCCATCGGTTAGGGGAGGAGCCACCGAAAGCAGCAGCAGCCTTAAGTACAGCAGCAGCGGCACGATCATTGTCACCGAAGCGGAATTGATGGATCTCGATCCAGTTGACTTTCAGCATGGCAATCTGCCGCCGCACTTGAGGCTGCCGTCCGGCCTGGCCTTCGTAAGTGGGTGTGTGGAGCACGTTAATCAGTCGCAACTGATGTTCGCTTGCAATTACCTCATAGATCTACATGGCGATACCGCCGGACGGTGGCTTTGGCTGGGTGGTGCTGATTCTTAGCTTCTTTGCCCAGCTCATTGTGGATGGCATAGTTTTCTCCATTGGCATACTGCTGCCCGCTATGGAGAAGGACTTCAAAGTACACACCTCCGAGGTGGCTCTGGTGGCCAGCATACAAATCGGCTGCTACTTCATGGGCGGCGCCTTCTCCAGTGCGCTGATCAACAGCTACGGCTTTCGGCCTGTGGCTATGCTGGGCGTGGCTATCTCTGCACTGGCCTTGATGCTGGCCAGCTTCAGTCCGAATTTGACTGTTATGATCTTACTCTACAGCGTCATTGGTAGGTATCGAGTGGGATTCTATGGATTAACACCCAACTACAAACGCCGCAGTCGCCGCAGGTGGACCCGGATTGAGCATGATATGGGTGAGCTCGCAGCTCATCATTGGATTCTATTTCGAGCGGTATCGGGCGCTTGCGAGCGGCTTCTCCTGCTCCGGCGCTGGAGCTGGCATTTTGATTTTTTCCATTACTAACAACTTAATGGAGCAACAAATGGGCTGGCGGAATACCGTACGGTGTCAGGCGGTCTTCCTATGTCTACTCTTTTTTGTGTCGCTGGCCTACTTGGAGGTGAAGCCATCGCCAGTGGGCGTAGTTCATCGTTTTGCGGATATGACCTCCAGCTCATCTGAGTACTATGGCAACTTCTATGTGCACAATTTTCTAAGCGAAGAGCTCTCCACGCAGAGATCCCATCCCGTCTTAGATACCTTTGAGCCAAACAAGAAAAAGGAGACTAAGAGCAAACGATGCAGGAACTTTATGTGTCCCTGTTGTGCCAAGCTTGATCAGGATGATGACCGATCCGAGCGTTCTGAAATCAACTATGTGGTACGCCCGGATCCGATGCAGCGCGACGATCTCTTCTATACGGGTCCAATTGTCTATGATAAGCCGCATCACAGGGAGCAGTTTGATGGCAAGGAACTCGAACTGGTGGGCACCGAAACACATGTGAGTGCACGCCCTCAATGTTCTGCCAAGGAGTTCAATACGTTTTCCTTTCAGCTGCAAAGTGCCGCCTATGGTCTACACAATATTCACAATTATAACAGCAGCACCGACATGTCCGATTGGCTTTCCGGCTCCGACGGTTACGTTGATCACCGTCCAGTCCCTCACAAGCGCCCCGTGACCCCAGATTCTACGCAACATAAACGTCATGTGGCACGCAAGCCAAAGAATCGTTGCTGGATCCATCAGAAGATTTTGAAGGCCATGAATCGTCTGTTCGACATGCATTTGCTGAAGAGCTTTGAGTTCCGTGTGCTACTGGCGTCCGCTTTCCTGTATCCCATGGGCTTTAATATACCCTTTCTGTATTCCAAGAGGCGCACCACAATACCCAACCAATATGCCCAGATGATTGGCCCAGCCATCGGCACCTCCAACTTCATAATGCGCATTCTGTGCGGCTTTGTGGCCTACAAGCTGAGAAACTGGACGAACTACATCTGTGGCGGTGGCATGGTCCTTGGCGGCGTCGCGGTCTTAGCCAGTGCCTTTTACGGCAGCGATTTGGTCTGGTTTCAAATTGTCTACGGGCTGTGCTATGGCATTGCTCCAGGTGGTTTTCCTCGACTGCAACAACTAAGAGCATACGTAAATGCATACTCTGTTCACAAGATGAAAGGTTCAGTTAGCTTTTCATGCCACAGTTCTGATAGAAATGTAGCGAGACTATATAGACTATAAGTAAAGCACCTGACGTGACCATGAACATATATTAGTTAGTCAGTTTCCTAAGTCTAGTAAGTTATATCCTTATTATTGTTACTTGATCTTACCTATTCTAGTGGACATTTCATGTAACCAATATACCCCTTTTTGTGAACTTGTGAACAGAGTATTTCCAGACAGTCAGCATTCTTACAGCCCACACCTTTTCCCTTCTCGCCCTCTCTTTTCAGCTGTCTATGCCACACTGCGCGCCATCATCTATGTGCGGTATTTGGGCCTCTCGAAGCTGACGACCGCCTTTGGCATTACCGCCTTGGTCATGGGGGCAGGCGTATTCCTGGGCACCACCCTGGGCAGTGTTATGGTGGAAAAAACTGGCGGCTTCATGGCTGCGTTTGCATTTGCCGGCTTATGCATAATACTCTCGGGGTTGCTGAAGCTGATTTTGCCGCTTTTAATAAAGACCCGAAGCAAGCGCTTTAAAAATAAGACCACTTCAGTTTAAAGTACAGTTTACGATGCATTGGTTTTATTAATTATTGTTGTTGCTTTTGTTCTTATAGCTTGTTGTATTTTACAAAATATTTCATGCACTTGCACTTGCACGATTTGCTTGGTTTTCCTGTTATTACATTTTTTTTTGGTTTTTACATTTTTCATGTCTGTTTAAAGTCTAAATGGATTTATTTTACATTTTATTGGCTGCTTAAACTGTGGCGCGAGCTGTGCCTGCCCAACTGTCCACGAACGACTTGCACTTTTGTAACTAAACTCAATCGGAATATTTGTTTACTTTACATTTTATTGACTGACTCTAGCTATGCTGCTCCAACTGTGCGATGCAGAAATTAATTGTATGTTCAATCATTTTCTATCAGCTAAGACCCATGCAGCTCGAACTGTCACTTTCAATGCCTACTGTGCGACTCTCGAACTGTAAGTGTTTAATTCAGATCAGACATCAAATCAAATATTTGTGACTTGAAATTTATATAGCTTTCAAAGTGCTGATGTTCAATGTATGTTGCCTTTTTTGTTGTCCAAATGGCCTGCAAACTATTTGTCTCTGAACTTGAGCTTAAGCTATTTCATATTACCTACGCTGTGCTGCTCAAACGCTTAGTCAATCAATGTTGTCACATTGAGTGTCCTCAAACGTTACTTTTACTTTGGTCTCTAAACTCCAGTTAAGCTTGATTTTGTTTTTTTAATAAATAAGTTGTAATGTCGCTGCTTACAATGTTTGATCATTTTATCTAATATCTAGTCGTGGCTCTCGAACTGTTTGAATTGAACTTGCTAGATCTTCATCGACTGCTTTTACTTGTATTGCATTCTGTTATAGTTTAATTAACTTAGTTTACATCTAATGTTAGCTTAATTGCTGTTGTACACACGCACACCTCCAAATTGTAGGAGTGTGTGTGGTTTTTTTTATTACCTTGTTTGGTTACGCAAATGTTCACGCTTTGTTTTTTTGTTTTTTTTTTTGGTTTTGGTTTGATTTTTAGTTAATATACTTTGATATGCGAGGGCGGTTTAATAAAAAGCCAAAGATAGGGATTACAAAATGTCTTAAAATTTGGATTAAATGAAAAACTAATTTTATATTAATTGTTTTTGTTTTTATTATTATTATAAATATTCTGTTAATATTTACTAAGCCGCTCTCGCATCTTCGCTTTGAATCTTAAATTTGTACGTCTACTATAAAGATTTTCTTTTCTTTATTTATTTCTTATTTGTTTTTTTTTTTTTGGTTTTTGCTTTTTCTATATGTATATATATATATATTTCTATATGACACATAATTTGAAAGATTTGCTTGATTTTTTTATACATTAAAATTAGCTTAAGCAACTCAATTAATGAACTTAACGACAATTTATTGGGACTTTATTTTTCTTTTTCATTTCTTTTTTCGTGTTAGCCAAATGTGTGAGAGTTTTCTTGATTCATTTGTTTTCTTTAAATCCTTTTTGTTTTTAATATTGTCAGTAGTCTTCGGTTTCATATGCATTTTTCATGATTTGCCTTTTCATTATTTTTCCATTTATATAGTTTTATATATATATATGTCGAAAATTTTACTGTCTGCATTTGCGTGCACTTTTAAAATCAATTTTCAATTTCGTATCGTAATCTAAATTTAAATTAAAATCGCTCAGCAGTTGTTGGGGTTTGTCTCTGCCTCTCTCTGGTCTCTCTTCCTTTTTCCATCTCCCTCTCTCTGTTTCTCTTCACTGTTGTCCACAAAAAGCAATTCTTACGCCTTAAATTAAAATTATATATATATGGCCTGTGCTGGGGCAGAGCGCGTTCATGTGTCTGAATCGGACCTGCAGTCATTATTGAAGAAATTAAATGCATATTTGAATACAGTTGAGCACATTGGGCATTGAGTAGGGTGTGGATGAGGCGGAGGGTATTAGGGGTTAGAGGTAGGGCTTGTTCGGCACTTACCAATTAAAATAGCTCTGCGGCCCGTGACAGTTGCGCTCGGTGCCACACCATTTGGACTGCTGGAGCGCCGGGCAGGGTCGGCCCCCGCGCTTGCCATGCTTGATGACTTTGCGATATCGATGCATCTCGCCAATGCCGCAGCTCTTGCTGCAGGCCGTCCACTCGGACCAGTGGCTCACGCGGCAGTCGCGACGCCGCTTCGATGCCGCCAATGAAGCGCGACGTCGCGTCGAGCCTGTGCCGGAGCCGGAGCCTGATGCAGCCACAGAGCCTATGCGTGCCGATGTACCCGAGGCTGCAGAGGCGGCCGAGGCTGTAACCTTTCCCGGATAGCTCGTCATGTTGTTATTGGCTGCATCGTTGCGTCTGTAACTGCTCGCAATGCTCTGCAGCAGTGCATGCTTATCATTTTTGGGCACCACATTGACCACGCCCGGCTGCTGACTGTTGTTGTAGCTGTGGATGCGAGAGACCAAACACAAATGGATATCAAATTAATTAAAAAGAGTAAACATAATATTGATATGTAATATGTAAGCTATATATGTACAAAATATATTTAGTAAGTCTTTTTTTTATATACGAAAATATAAATAAATGGAACTTTTTTAATATTTATTTAATTTCTGTACAGTTTTGTATTTGAGCTTATTATATAGGGCAACAGGAATCAGATTATATATATATATATTAGATATATAGTATATATTTTAATGTGCTGTATCTAAATTCGATATCTGAATAGAATTATAAATAATAATATTTATAATAATAATAAAGTATGCGTATTTCTTTTTCGGTTCGAAATCTTCTTTGGAAAGGAATAGCCTGTTTATTATTTACTATATTATTATATATTATATTATATTATATTATATTTACTATTTATATATTATTTTAGGCTAGTGCTACAGACTGTTATCAGACAAATGCTGCACACTGATAGCAGTAGAATGGGCTATTCCTTAGCATCATTAGAGAGTTGTCTGTATCTAAGTGATATTTTTGGTTGCTTGATGCAGACGCAGTGAACGAGCACAAATTGCGCATAAAATAACATTTACTTGCTACAGTTTGATGCGCTCGTCTAACGGTAATTGCCATAAATATGATCAGCGCAAATTGTTGCTAATAACACACTCTCACACACACTCACACACACACTCACACACACACATATATACTGTGTGCGCTCTGCTGTGCTGGGCAAAATTTTTGACTCTGGAGGAGAAAAAAAAATTATGTTTGTAATTTCAATTTGGGAAATTTTCTTCATTACTTTTCCCAGGCAGTCGACAGTCGAAAGGCAGCTGCGGCCTTTGGCGACAGTGTTTTCGACGCTTTTCCACAGTTTTCTTCGCTCACAGTTTCGTCGCTTTTGAGGCTTTTAAGTCTGTCGACTCGGTTGGAGTCTTTAGTCTTGCGCTACACGTTTTCAATATTTTCGCCAATTTACTTGGCATTTTTGCGGGCCCGAGCAGACGGCTCCCTCCTGCTCTTTTGATTTCCCTTCCTCTTTTTTTTTTTTCATTATTATTTGCGCGATTTTGCACGGCATATACGCGGCATGTGTATGCAAATAAACGAAAAGTGCAGGAAACAAAACACGGAAGCCAACCAGGAAGGAAGGAAGGAAGGAACCTGACGGCGGCACAGCAAATGTTGCTTCCATGCCCTGCCCTGCCCTGCCTTGCCTTTCCCAGCTCTGACCTGTCCCGTACCGTGCCGTGCCGTTCCGTTCCGCTCAAAGGCGTCTGTTCCGCACAACACAGCGGGCGAACTGCAAAAGGCAAATTTAAATTGAAATTGTCTACAGCTGACGTGCCGAAATAAGAAACGCGCACAGCGCAAAACACCTTGCAACAACATGGCGTATACGTAATCTCTCTGTGATGTGTAATTCTTACTGTAGGCTTGTGTGTATTAACGCATAAGCCAACACCGCTTTATATATTCTGAGCTACTTAACGAAATCAGCAAGGCAATTCAATCGATTTACAAGCACATTCTCAATCTGTGTCAAAATTCTTTATATCATTTTGCATGTTGCTAATGTCTATTTAAATAATATCATAATAAACTAAATAATAATATTTGCTTTTAATAGTGGAATATATAAAGGCTAAAAAGTTATTTTTATTGTTTTGCTGTTTTCCTGATATGTTGTTTATACGCTGTTAACTTGCTGGAATACTGTTAAGATAACTTCTGTTAATATTTCTGCTTCAATTTAGTCCTCTGCTCTTAGATTTAGTCTTTATCTGTTGAATCATTTATTTCAATAAAAATATGAAAAATCTTTAATGTTTTTCTCTGTTAATAACTTGTTACTAGTATAGGAATTTCATTGATTTAAGCTTTAGCTGATTTCTAAGCAACGTCTTTTATTTTGTTTCTTCAAACTAAATCTATGTGGCAAATGCAAAGATGATTGATTTCTATGAGTTATGCAGTCAGCACTTTCAGCCTAGCTACATTCTCAAGACATATATATATATATATATTATATTTTATATATTCAGTTTGATTTGTCTGCTAACATTTCCCAGTTTAAATTTGTGTTCACAGTTTATCATCTATCACTCAGATATTTTTTTATCGACTCAGCCCTCTGACACCTTCACTGTCAAAAAAAAGTTCATTTGGGGAATAATTTTTCAAGTTAAGGTAAATAATATATAGATAACAAATGCGCTCCAAAATCTTAACAATTTATTCACAGTCATAACATATAGGATATAGATATATAAAACATATAACAGATATGGATATAGAGATACAATATATACACACACTCAAAACGTAGCTAAGTCTACATTATGGTACAACAACAAACTTCCGGCTGGGTGTAGACCGTGGCCGTGCCTAAAGGTGGTGCTGCTCCGTAGGTCTCTACGATGACAGGAGGTCGTGGTGCAGCACCGACAACAATTGGTGGTCCGCCAATAATGACCGGTGGCGGAGCGAAGCCAATGCCCACGCCTATGGGCGGTGGCCGAGCGCCAATGTTGACATCCACATTAACATTTGTGCGTCCGCGTGGCGGTGGACCGGGCCGAAAGCCGCCGCCGCAACGTTGCGGTCCAGGCCCATAGCCGTGTCCTGGTGGCGGCATCGCACAGATCCTCGAGTGTAGTTCCGCGGCCGTTGACTGACCGTCGACTGAATGCCGTCAAGTGTTTTTTATCGCAATGGTCATTCACTGCGGAATTGCCCTCGAGTGGGCAGACTAATTAATTATCAATTACGCTTTGGCAGCGACGGTGATTTTGTTGGCCCGTCGATTAGATAAGGGTGCGGTGGCGGAGGCTTAACTTCACATGCTGCTGATAAGACAGCTTTGTCATCGATAAGCGATGACTCTGCTGCCACAGCGAAAGGAATGTGCCCTAATATAAGCAACTCAAACACTCTGCACTAATCGAGAGCTGAGTGTTAAGTAAAATAGTTCTCTAAACTTAACAGAGCAAAGATGCGTACTAACAGAAGAGTAACCTTAGTGCAAGGGAGATAACAACAGTTGACTGCTAGAAGTTAAAACTTAACAGAAGAAAGTTCTGTAAACCTAACAGACCTTTGAGTGTTTGGCAGCAGAGGCAAGTCTCATAACATTCTGACCAACTTGAAAGTGAAAAGCTCTGTAAACTTAACATAACTTGATTATGATATGTTAATAGTTGTTTACTTGGCAGCCAAGCACTAATTGTTTGCAGAATAAAATTTAAAAATAAATGCAATTATGTTTCATTACATGAAGAATTATGTAAGAAATGTTTTTATGCAATTTGATTTTTGATTATTCATCTCTTATTCAACATTTTTTACCAATCTCATATAGTTTGTACAGACTTAAGCTCGTCAAACTCCATCTTCAGAGCACTGAAACTTGAATACACATTGTATGTCTCCCATCTCACTTCAAAACAATCTGCAAGCCTTAAGTAAGCTTTTATTTACACTAATTTCTGAAGAGTTATTAGCTTAATCTAAAGCGCTTTTGTTGCTTAGCAAATGGCGCAGCAGCAACGCTTCTTTATGCCCTGCGATACTGCTGCACTGGAATCCGTACTAACTCTGTAGTTTTTGCTGCGTGTATCGTTGTGGTCCACAGATACCTTGCCTGCGAGCAGCATGGGTGGTGCTAGTGCTGGTGGTGCAGCCATGGGCATTGACGTCACTGTAATAATCTCCATTTGACTAACAGCAGCTCTTGATGGACTTGCTGCTGGTGGTGGAGTAGCTGTTGGTTGTGTGCTGACGACTGCCAGTCTCTGCACCACCCACCCTGAGCTGTTGGGTGAGGATGGTGTCTGTTGTGGTTGCTGCTGAACTGCTTTTGGCGCCGATTGCTGTCCTGGCGCATCCCAATCCGGCAGCGTTATAGTCAGCTCAGTGGTTGCAGCTGGTGGTGTAGGTGCAGACAGTTGCAGTTGGGACTCAATTATGCGCGCTGTTTGCCTTACAGTGCCCGTCGGCGATGGAGTGTCTGGTGGTTGACTGCATGTGGAACTGGTAGGTGAGGGTGGTGCCTGAACTACAGGTGGATTCGGCTCTACAGTCGATGCCATTGACTGTTGTGGTGAAGCATCCAAATCTGTTAGCCACACAATCTGTTCACCTTCCTCGGTGGGCGTTAGATATGGCGGTGAGCTGTTCGGCAGTGGTGGAGGCAAAGTTAACTGTAGTGCAGCTTGCTTATGCTTATGATGATGATGATGATGGTGATGTTTGTGTTGTGGTTCCTCCTCTAGCTGCGTAGTCTCCATAATATTCAACTCATCGCTGACATCAGTTATAGTTAGAGTCGTTGTCTCCTCCTCCGTCTGATGATGATGATGATGATGCTTGTGGTGCTGATGATGATGATGATGTTCGCTTATCACTGTCGTTGGCATCGTTTCGATTGTGGTTGTATCTATACTATCTATTATCATTGCACCACTTATCGTTTCTGTGCTAATTTCTTCAATTCGCATTGTTGTTGTTGTTGTATTTTCCATTCTATTATTTGCACTCGCGCTCCGCTGTCCGTTGGGTATTCTTTGTGTTGCCTGACTAAAATTCTACAGTCCCGACCCCGTCAATTTATAGTCTGTGTGTTTATGTCATAGCAAATGTATTTTCATGCCACAAATCCATACAAATGGTCGCTAGTTAACTGATAAGATAGTTGCCAAAACTAACTTTTTCTTTGTCACTTGGCGGCGCTAATAAAGTTTTGTGAGTTGCTTTAGTCAAATGTCAGAGCAGCGATTCATTGAGAAACTATAGCATTCGTATGTATTTAAAAGGTAATAAAAGATGTCATTGAACAACGTTTAATGGATCACGATCCATACCGATCGATAGGTACAATTCAGGCATTATACTGTATCAATTAGCCAATAAAGCAAAAATCGGAAAGAAAGTTCTTTTAATTATAAATTTATATTTTCATATTATATTTATATTTATTACTAACTTTTTTTTATCGTATTTGTCATTTACTTAAACTTTAACAGAATATTAATACAATATAATAAAAAACCGATTTTATTTGCATAAATTTTCTGTTTTTATTAATATATCAGATATTCAAATCAGATATCATGAAAACTCATATCAAATCGAACTTTTTTAAATATATTTAATTTAAGAAAATAATCTATCTAAATTAGTTTTCTTATAAACCTACTGCTTAACCCCATTTTCATTAGAGTATTTAACCTTCGGCTTGTCGAAGTGCATTTGCTGTTTATATTTGGACAGTTCTTAGCTTATTTGGCAGCTATTCGATTTGGCATTTGATTCTGTTTGCTGTTGGGGCAACTTCGCGCCAACTTTACCTTCTGGCTTGCTGGCCTGCTGCTGCTGATATGCATTTACTTCTGCAAATTACATGAATGTTTGATATGACAATTTCGCTGTAAATACGATCAGCTATCTCGCTTACTGCTGTTCTTCTTCTGCTGTTGTTTTTGCCGTTGTCTTTGTGCATTGTTTGCACTCGCTCCAATAATCACAAGTGTTGTCGGTGGTATAGACATCTTTCGTATTTGCCTTGCTGATGTTTTTGTCTGGAGTTGGCTGACGCTACTGTTGCCACTCTCAGGCATTTACCTCACTTTTATTAGTCGCATAAGGCAGAAGCTTCGCAGCTCGATAAGATATTAATAGATACTTCATACCTGTCCAAATGCCCGGGCTCATTTCTTATGCTCTGTTGGCCACAGTAGTGTAATTGATAACTCAATGACGTCATGTACTTTGGGCACTTGCACAGAAAGTAGCAAATATTCTTAAGAATGTTCACTCCATTGATTCGATTATGCACTGATGCAAATTTTATTTATAGTTTACTGTGTATCCTAATTTGTTGTTCCAGTTCTTTCTACTTATATCTTGAATTTTGTTCAACTTATCTCTACTGATATAAATTGCATTTTTTTTTTTTATTATTTATTTATATCTTTTGATATGCTCAACTCACATGTGATATAAATTGTGAAGGTAATTGGAATTAATTTCGTTATGAATTTATGTGGCTTTTCTACGAGTCTTCTCTTTCAGTTTAAGTTTTAGGTTTTTTTTTATGTTTTTAACAATTAATTTCTAAAATAACAAAGTTTTAAATGTTTTAGATTCAGTTCATTCATATTTATTTATATATACAAGTATTCAGTTCTTTCATACAGTTTCTTTCCTTAGATTTTGTTTTTCTATGCTTAATAGTCTGAGCTAGAGAGTTTTTACTTGCTCAGCATCTCTTGCATAATTTCCACATTACATATTTCCATATCAGTATTACTTTTTAAATAAAATAATTATATTTAAAATACAGCTAGATAGCTTCACAACAACTGAAGTTTTACGATTCGATTCTAGAATTGCTTCCGTTTCAGAATTTCTTAGATTCTGTTCCGATATTAATTCCTTTTAGTCTAGTTTTCAGACTTTATCAGGCTTCGCACTATAATTTTCTTCGACTTTATTCTTTTCAGCGAGTATTGTCTTCTCTTCTGAATTTTTCTGTTTTGCTTTATTTTTTTCGTGGCATTTAAACCATTTCTTGTACCACTTTTTATGTGTTTTAGTCGCTGCTGCTTCCACACTTTTGTTGGTTTTTTCTTTTAGGTGCTGCTCTGCCTGCTGCTGTTGCTTTGGCTCAGCTGCAAATTTGATATGACTTTAATAATTGAATATTGCTTTTCTTGCAAGTTCTGAGCTCACTTTTCGTTTGCTGCATCTCGCGCTTGTATTGACGCTGCTGCAACATCGGCATCTGCTGCATGGGTTGCAGCTGCTGTTGTCGCTGCTGTATGTTGCATGCGCTGCTCATAGCAATGATTGTGGTAGTCGCTGCCAATGCGAACATGTTGTTGCCGTTGAGTGTTGGGTCGAGTGTGTGCTGTGTGGGTGGTTTTCGAGTGCTTCGGCATTTATAGGGAGGCGGCGGCGCGCGCGCTATGGCATTGATAAGATTGCGAGTAATTACACTGTCCGAGCAGGTTTTGGCGCTTGGCATTGCTTTGGCTGCTTAAGCGCTGTTGGCGCTTTTGTCAGCTTGCCAATTGCTGTTGAAGCCAGCCAGGCAGCCAGCCACGCCCACGCATGGCCAACGGCACTTTAGCCAGCTGGCACTCAAACACGTACGCAGCCACCCTCCCTGCAACGCCTCCTGCTTAGCTCCAGCTTCGGCTTGTCATTAAATATGCAGGTTAGCAGTGCCAATGGTGCCAAAAATCCACTCGAGTTGCACGATGCACAGTGGGCGTGGCACTGGATTAGTTGTCGTTTGCGTTTCGCATCCTGCACGTCGAGGACACTGTTCTCTATGCCGAGTTCAAATTCAGTCTTAAGTTCTTCTAGCACATTTGAATACCCTGTAGCCATGGTAAATGGCCTAAAAGGTGTATAGCGTAACAAAATGTTTTCAGTTACTTAGACTGGATTTTATGTGTTTCACACTTCACACTTGACAATATCACAAAGTAGATGATATGTTGCCTTTATTATTCACTTCTACGCCAGTTCAACTATCTATATCTACTTATAGCCCATACTTAATCTTTATATAATAAGTCAATTTGTATATCTGAATATCCCAACCTTACGCGTTGCACGTAAACTTGAGCTTAAAGAATTTTTCTTGATTTATTAATTTAATTTAATTTATTAATTAAATTGATTTATTAATTAAATTTGAGCTTAAAGAATTTTTCTTAATTTATTATTTATAAATTAACTGGAATGTAGCTGGCAGCTGCAGCTTGCTAACTAAACATAAGCATCTGGACACACGGTAATCGAATGCCTTGCAAGAGGGACAAGCTCTGTGTCGGCAGCTGAGGTTTTAGCTTTAAGAATTTTAAAAGAATTTATGTGTTAGTCTTAGACTCATTCATCTCAGGCTAGACGTGCCATTAAACAGAACAGAACACAACAAATTCTTATTATTGTTCCATCATAGTACAAAAGTCATTTGTTATAAGTGAACGGGAGAGACGCTAACACGTATTGTATATTCACTGGCTGCAATCACTTCATTTTTGCACGCACTTGTAAAACTTTTTCTTATGTTCAGCAATCAATAAATAACGCAAAAATGAAGAATTAATTAAAATAAAACAAAAAGAATCTTTAGCAAATGAATTAAAGCATTTAAATAACTCTTAGTAATTGTTCGTAGCAAGTAGAGGATATTCTTTAGTCAGTTTCTCTCAACTCTCGCACTTTCTTTGTCTTCTTTTGCCGCTGCTTTAGTATTGGGGCAAGTTTTCTTTAAAGTTGCCACATTAGCCCAGCTACGTGCCACGATCTCAGCCAGTGTCGTGGGCCGCACACACAAACGCGCCTCAATATTCCACTTTCAACCTTCTTGCTGTGGCGCAGTGTAATGTGCTTTGAAGTGTGTTGGATGGAGAGCAGCTTTTGTTTGTTGCTATTGTTGCTGTCGCTGCAGGCAGCTGCTTTAAATGTGTTGCAAGCAGTTTTCCACGTCGCAGACAAACACCTGACGCATATGTTAAGTGTAGCAAATTGATGTTTGGCTCACATTGGCAAGGATATGCAGATGGAGCTCGGCTTTCAGACTGCATTCCGTCATTCACATGGCGTATACGTCACGCAGACCTAAGCAGCTTACGGCTCCATACATGTGAATATACATATTTATAGATGCGTTTCTATCTTACATATAAAGCTTACAATTTAAGCTGTGTCAAATAGCAGTGTTTCGCTTAGCAGGGGAACTACTCAGTTGCGCATACGCCTAGTAAGTTCTTTTTCTGCATTGGCATGAGCTCTTATCGCGTCTGCTAATAAATCATTTATCTATTTTTAGTTATATTGTAATTAGTTAGTATTCATGGTCAGCCAAGATCTAAAAATACGCTTTCGGGGCAATTATAATTGGGCCTGGCATTGAACTCAATTGTTATTGATTACTGCTTAAGGGAGTTCATTAAAGCTAATTACATACATTAGCCGATATACTATATTAATATTGATTGGCTTAATGTGAAAATACCTTTTGGCACTTGTGAACCAAGAAATGTGGAATGAGATGTATGTCAAATTTTTATTGAGAATATTATTATTATAAATGCATTTTCCCCAGGCTGCTCTAGCTTGGCCTTCCCTTAGTTATGATCTTAAATACAATATAAATTCCTTTCGTCTACTCACTTGGGATTCATTTTGGCCAGCAGCTGTGAGCGAATGCGTTGTCTCTCATCAGTGAACGGTGTCTGCAACTCCCAGTCCCTGTCCCTTTGTCTCTCGCGCTCGATGCTGGCTGAGAGCTCGTTGTTCATCTCCACGTGATTGTGCTCGCCATCGAGGTGGGTTTGTGTCTGAACTGTTTCATATTTGCGATCGTCCTCGGCAATGTTGAATACTTCGCTTAGTTCGTACTCCTTTAGCTGCGAGAGTGGAAAATAACAGAAATTCAGACTGGGCAAAGCAAATGTTAAGCACGCACACACACATGTGTGTGTGTGTGTGTGGCATATTAATTTACGCGGATTATGTGCCGGGCATGAGCAAAGCAAATGCTTCCAGCTAAATACAAAACAGGTGCATGAGTATCTCCAAGTGTGTGTGTGTGTGTGTAAGCTGCTGTATGTGTGTGTGAGTACAGGTGCAGCTAACGCGCTGCTAATTTCAATTTGTGGCAAATATTGACACAGACACAGCACAGAATAGGACTTTGTGGCAGGTGCGGCAGCGCGAGGTAGCTCTGGCTGGCTATAGGGTCTGTGACAGCGACTGTGACTAGCAGCGGGGAAGTGAATTGGGGGGTAAAAAAAAACTTTTGCTGGCGCGCTGTCGCGCATTTTAATTTATTTGTTTGGGCTGCTGTCATTTTCTATATAGCAGCGCCTCGCATTGTTATTGCCACATTGTTGTTGCCGGGCTGCCTGTTTTTGCCACAGTTTTTGGGCCAGCGGCAGCTTATCAGGGGCTACCTTTTTGCAAATGCGTCGACAGCGCACGGCTCAGAGCCGCGTGTTGCTTTTGTGGCATTAAAATACACACACAAACACATACACACATAGATATATATATAGACATAATCCGCACACTGCGAAATTCCTTGTGGATTACAAAAACAGACCCAGATCTAAATCCAGCTCTCAGCTCTCGCAGTCTCAGTCTCAGTCTCGCCTCTCTCACACACACTCACATTCCATTCCAATCCGAGATTTCATGCCCTTTTCGGCATGCGGCAAATAGCGTACAGAGCATTTCTGGCATTCACTTTAGCATTTCACAAAATTTAAGAATTTAATGCCCAACCAAATCAACACATAATTATACCGAATGGCTGGCAACGGTGAGGGGGGCAGCGGGCAGCGGGCAGCAGGCATAACTAGAGCTTGGCCCGGTCCACACATGTCTTGGCCATAAAATGAAGCAGACGCACATTTCGCCTAAGTAAATAACTTTCCATTTCGTTGGCCATAAACAAAAGTAGACAAAAATAAGCTGAATAAATGCAAGCATATCCCTAACAATGCTCATTGTATACCCTTTCATCATATAATCATATCATATAAAATAATAATAATAATAAAAGGATAGTAATATAAATTTAAATAATTTATATTCGCTTTATTTTGAATAAATAATGAATTTTAGCCAATGCACTGGCTTAATAATTTAATAAATATTTTATTGAAAATAAATTTGTTATTGAAAAGACATAAAATAAATATTATCGACTTCAAAAATATTTAGTAATGATTGTCAAAAAAAAGTAAAGTAAATCTTATTATTATTATATATCATCATGGTGATAATAATAAAGTTTCTCCTCTGAATTTAAATAGTTTTATGCAGTAAGCAATAATTTTATTTTATAATTTAAATATATTTATTTATTTTATATTCTCATATATATGTTCTAGTCTCTACTAACAAATCGCCATGGCATAGTCCATATATCTTTTGTTAGGGCAAACAAAGGAGTAAAGTCTTTTAGGGCATTCAGTTCTCCCCACAAATGCCACGCCTCCAACCATGGAAAATAAAACTAGAATTAGTAGTGTCAAAAAGGCGTTACAATAGCAACAGCAACAACAATAACAACAAGAACCTCCCCACACAAGCACAAGGCTTTGGCCAACTGACGCTGAAGCTGGCCAGCAAATAAAGAATAATGACCGCACGTACAGTGTAAGTGCCACGCCCACACCTAAAGCTCAAACTATGCAAACGTAGTCGAAACATCTGCCAGCCAAGGACCGAGGGCTGGGCGTAAATTTTATGTGCGGCCGAGAGACGCACATAAAAGCAATTTTGATGAGCGCCAACGACTGCGACTCCCCCATTCGGGTAAAGGCCTGGAGGGAGGGGGTAGCTCTGAGGGGCGAGTGGCAAGTGGTAAGATACTATGTACAGTGTGCTTTATGCATTGTGGAAGTGTAAGTGCCGCACTTTCTGGACAACGTACGTCCAGCAATATAATTACAATGCCTGAATAGCCACTCTCTCACTGTCTCTCTCTCTCTGTCTTTCTCTGTGTGTGTGTGTAGGCGTTTTTACTGGCTTTTTTGGAGGTCTTTCCACCCGTAACAAATTTAGCATTCGGATTGTGCTGAAATGTTTCACGTTCAGGTTTCACGATTTGTGGCAACTAATGGATTGACGCTTATTAAGGCCATGGAAATGGGCGCCCAGTCGAAATCGTGGCCAAATGTAACTAAGTAATGTAAGGGCGATTTATATTTAATTTATTGAATACAAGTATTGCCTTAATTGACGCGCACTACGGGGACTGCATTTATATTCGATCTGTGACAGAAGCATGCGCTTGATTATATTAAACGAAATTGATTGGGGACTGTGGGAACTATTCAGTAGCTGTAGCAAGTACTTAGAGGGTGTACCAACGGAAAAACGTTCTGTCATGGTTTCAGAGTATGATGTAGTCTGACCTTTGGGAGATGCATAGAAGTTCCATTGAATGAATCATATCGGTGAGGCAATACTGGGAATATGTTATAAAGGAGTTCTTGGCTCAATGATTGGAATCAGTATTTCAATTAATTTATAGTTTGAAATAGTTTCTGTTTCAAATTTGCGCTTTTACACGTTTTTTATTCAGTTTTGCACTTCAATTTTTTTTTTTTGTATTAATATTTTATATTTATTATATTATTTGTATTTATATATATATTTATTGTGTTACAATTTATACTGCTAAGATTTTAAGCTCATTTACTATTTCTTTTCTATTCTTTCACTACTTGATGCGTCAAATACGGCCAATTACACACTATGAAGTGAGAAGCACGCTGTCAACTGGAGAGATGCCACCTTGACACTAGACATAACAAATATATCTATCTATCAAATAAAACATCTGCCATGGCGACAATGCTGACAAAATTATCAAACACAAAAAAGAAGGATTTCCCTACAGCGCCAAAAGCTTCATTGCGTCAATGAAAACAGAAAGAGCAGAAAGAGCGTACTGAATCAAGTCGAATTATGCAAGCTAAAAAAATATAAAAACTGTTACTGTCTTCGCTTAAAGTACATTTACAATAATATTTAAAAGATATTATAAATAAACCCTTCCATATATGCAATACAAGTGTTATTAAGTTCGTATAATCCAATGAAACCAAAAAAAAATATTTATTAAAAGGAAATTCTATTTCTAAGTCTACTTTAAAAAAAGTCTATTAAAAAATATTTAAAAATATAATATTTAAAAAACACATTCTTCGATATATTATTACAACTTTCGTTTGTTAATCTGCTTTAAATAAACAACGAAAATTCAGTTTTCATATTTGGTCATTCATGAATTACTCTTGACCCTGATCGCATAACGCAACTGTCTGGCTAACACCAACGAATGAAGGCAACAAGATTCATTCATTAAAAATTCATTGTTTGGGCCACAGCTTTTCAACATATCATTTAAATGAAATTAACACAATTTTTTTTTGCTTTTTGTTTTTTTTTTCTCGCCTAACAAATTCTTTTGGCTCGCGTTTTTTGTTCCGCCCGCTTAGCGCCAGCTGCGTGGCGAAGGCTGCTGATTTATAAAGCGCATTAGCACGCAGCCACAGGAATACGCTCTGGTCCCTCGGAACACACCCACACATACATGTACACACACACACACACGCAACGCCATTACACATGTTTGACGCCATTGTAATGCTAATGGCTCATTAGCACTTTGATTTTTTTTTGCCTTGGGTCGGGGACGGGGTTTGTGAAGGACGCACATGAAAAGTCATTATGGCTGTAAACGGGGGCAACATTTTGACTGCTAATTTGCAGTTAATTAAGTTGTTTAAGCTTTTTTTCAAGAGCGTCCGCTTACCTTGATAAACTGGAAGGTGGCGATGGGCGGCAAGCGCTTGCTCTTCGGATAGTAAAAACTGCCCGCCGGATGGGCCGGATATCGTGAGGTGATGCGATAGATGACGCCCTGCGGCGCTGTTGGCCAATTGGGTGCGGTGAAGGTGAAGCCGTTGTCGGTGCCCGCATCAAGTGGATCCAGCTCAACGGTCACCGTATCAATCCAAGAGCCACCCACACAAAGCTGCCAGAGAAAAATGGATAATGCTGGGTCAAGTGCAATGCAATTGATTTGTGAAGCCTCACCTCAAACGAATCGACGCCGATAAACCAGTCCGGCGAGGGCACAATGCGCGTCATTAGCGATACCAAACTGTGATTGCTGTCCACAAACACCTTCGCCTCGCTGCGTCCCGCTCCCAGCTGGATGGCCGGCAGGCTAAACTCATCAAACACGCTGCGCTCGGCCATTGTGGGAGCAGATCCAGCTGCCACTCCCACTCCTGCGCCGGCTGCTGCTGAGGTTTTCTGTGCCTGCATCTGTTGCTGCTGCTGCTCGCCGGCATTGCTATCCAGCTGCTCCGTTTTGCCCGTCTCGGCGAACTGTTTAACGCCTCCCGTTGCCGGCTGGCCGATGTGGTATAGCGCATAGTTGGCATTGTGTGTGCGACCTATGTGAGAGTAAGAGAGAGAGAGAGAGAGTGAGCGAGTGTGTGAGGGTGTTGAAAGGTGTTGAGTCATTTACATTTAATGAGCTTTTGAAAAAAAAGAGAAACAATTGCAGCAAATTGCGCAAACATTTGCATTGCAACCAGCACGCGACACTCGACACTCGAAACTGGAAACTGGAAACTCGACGCGCTGCCGCCAGCTGTTTTCATTTGCCGTGTGCTTAAATATCAGATTAAGCATACGCAGTGTGACACGAATTGCCCTCGCAGGTGCAACAGAGCTATGCTCATGTGTGTACGTTAAAGTAAGTCATTAGTAGGCGGCTTAAGCTGCTGCTATATGCTACGTTCATAAAAACAAATGCTCAAAAAGGGCTGCGTGCTGTTAATGGAATAGGGTTAATGCTTTTGCAGACAACAATTTTAGAGTTTCTAGTGATAATGGAGACATGGGATAATTATTTCAAGCCAAATTCTAAATATGATTAGAAAATGAGTTTAATAGCCAGTAAAAGATGCCAAGTTATTAAGTCAAGGAAATAGTAAAAGGGGAGCTGAAGCGAAGGGAAGCTAAGAGAAGCTAAGTTGTCAGTAAAGCAATGATCTGACTAATAGCCGCAAACTGATCATGAGATTTCCTTTAGTTGGGCGAAAGAAGCTAAGTATGAAGAATGATTCGATACATAAAATAGAGCTAAAGACAAAATGAACAGTGAGAAACAATGAATCAAAGCAGAAAACATTTTAGAAAGAGAACTTGGAAATTATCAGGAAGTAAAAAGCTTAAAGGAAAATTACTAATTCAAAAGGCCATATAGAACATTAACAGGTGTTACAGACATAAGGCAATGCATTGCGAAGTTACACAATTGATCTATGGAATACTTGAGAAACTTATTCGAAACAGTTCTGTTTGTGGAATTGACGAGTATCGGCGGGCAAAGTTTCACATTGAAATGAATATGAGTGGCCATTTTTTGCCATCTGAGAATGAATATCAAAGTTATATAATGCACAAATGCTTATTCACAATTCCTTTGGCAGTTCTTGGCAGTGTCCGTGCTGGCAAACAAAAACTTGAGCTGTGCTCTACTTAATTAAGGCCATAAAAAACGTCTTATACTTATAAGCCGTCAACATCTTTCAATCTCAATTGCTTTCATGGCAACAGGAATCCATGGGCAAAGTTTCCGCACAGCACAGCAGCGTCAAAGCCAATTCCGAAGTCCGCGCAAAGCGCCATTTGCAATTATTGGCAAGCGACCCAAAAGTATGCAACAAACTTGTCAATTACACAAAGTGCAGGGCAAATAAACAAAAATAAGCGAAAAAAGCGAAGAAGGCGAAAAAAGCGAAGAGGGCAAAGATGAGAAAATAAAAAGCTGAAGCATAAATAATAATATTGCATTTGACACAGTTTCCAAACAGGTTGCCCGCCGCCCTCATCCTCACCCACAACCCTCTCTATTAGCTGGCGGCATTGCATAAAAGCGCAAAAGTTGAAAAGGCAAAAATATGCTTTGTAGTTGGTGCTTTCATTAGCCAAGAGCGTTGTCAAACAGCAAAAAAACTTGTAAATTAAAAATAAGTAAGAAAGACGGAAAGAGAAGGAGAAAGAGCGAGTGAGGGAAAACAAAACTAATAAATAAGCTGACACACTGTGGGAGCCATTGAAAAGGCAAATGGCAACGAAAAGAAAGCAAAGAAAATATCTCAAATATAGAGGGAAACAAGACAAGTCAGCGAGATAAAAAAGAGAAACGAAATGTGGCACAAGTGGCATGTTGCAATGTTAATTGAAGACAAATAAAAGCCTAGCGACAGCAGCTGACTGAGAGAACTGAGAGGGCGAGCGAATGGGGAAGGTGGAACAAGAAATTGTAGATGGAAACAGACGGAAAACCGCAGCCAAGAGCAGCCGCTGCGCTGTGGCTATAACTTCAAAGGCGCTGCAGCGAATGTGACAAAGTGGGCGTGGCAGTGGGCAGCAGCCACTGCGGCAGCGTGTGACAATTTCGTTGAGCCACTAAAAGACAAACAAACAAAAAACAGAAAGAAAAAAAATAAAACAGAAAAAAGACATCGCTCTGCCTGAAGGCGAATTGGAGCGCAACATTTTAAATTACTTGTGGCAATGGGCATGATTTTTCTTTCTTTTACAAAAGTGTAAGCGAGATGGAGAAAGAAAATATAGAGGGAGAGACGAAATATGAAGCATGAATAAGCTGTTAAGCCGAGGTAAAATAAAGAAATAGTTGAAAAGTCATAACTAGATTAAGTATCAAGTGTTATAAGAGCAATCTAGAGATATCAATTAAAAACGACTTTGAAAACAACAAATATTGCTGAAATAATTATGCAAGACGTCAGAGTAAACCTATAAAAAGGAGTTTCCAACTAGGAGATACCCTAAGCCTTGGGCAACACTCAAATTTGGATCTGTGCATACACGCACTCAGTTACACATGTATGTGTGTACTTAAGCATATTCAAGTCTATGCCTAAAATAAACATCAAATATTATAAAATATATTGTATAATAATTTTTAAATAATTTCTTCGATTCGAACTCACATCCACCAATTGATCACATGCTTTTTTTAATAACTTGGATTTCAATGAAATACTCAGAAAATGATCGCTATATTCCATTAAATATTTTTTTAAATATAGATTTTAAATATGTATTTTAGAGATAAATTTTTACACAAATGGCGCACATAAGATCAACCGTAAGAAGGAAGACACATTGAAATAGTTTATAGATGTCTTTGCTTCCCAGCTTTTGGTATATCTAAGTATTGGCTAAAGATAAAGAAATATCGGCAAATAAAAATAAATATAATTGTGCTTGAGATACAACTGCTTTTTGAAATGATGTCACCCACACAGCACTTAAGCATGAACTGATTCTTAAGGGATTGTTCTTCGGGGCATTAACAACAACAGAGCCACTAGCTTTGCCGCACAGAGGTTGAATTTCTTCGGCCTTTAAGCTGAGTCTTTGACAGGAACAGGATGCAGGGTGATACTTTTAAGTAACTGTACAGCATATACTTTCAGTATTTTTAGCCAGGCTCATTGTCACAACCTTAACAAAAAAAAACAAAAAAACAGTTCGCATCCGTTTGCCTTGGACTCGGATACGTTTGCCTGGCAGCCATTGTTTGAATATCTGAAAAATGTGGAACATTATCCACAGTAGAGCCTGAATAAGATAATGTATATCAGAAAGAAGGGGAAAAGAGCAGAATGTTAAATGAGAGAGAGAGATTGACAGAGAGAAAGCGAAATGGTAGAGACAAATTGAGCATTCAAAAAGTCTATAAAGATTGATTATTGAGGTCAACAAGCTTCAATTTAAGTAAATCAAAGTTAATGGAAATATTTATTCTTAGGCTATAATAATGATAACATAAATTATCAAAAATAATATTAATTAACTACATAAATTAATTTAATATTTAAAATATTTATTTAATATTTAAGCCCACATTTCCAAACAAAGTTACCTGAATGAAATATGATATATATGTTATATATATATATCTGCACTTTATCACATCACATCAGCATCATAAAATATCAATAATATTATCGTTTTTTTTTTTCAAGTTTAATGCTTAACAATATTTCAAACATATAAAGGTCATTAGGCCATGACAAATGCACATCTGTCACTTGTATTGTTTGGGGCGTTGGGGCATGGATTTTGGTTGTTTCAGCTGCAGCTTATGGCTACTTTCGCTTTCTGGCCAATATGGGCAGCAGCTCAATCAATTACGGAATGGTCAGTGTGTTGCCCACAAAATAAGCATAATAAATTTGCAATTAAATGCTTAAACTGTGCAAATGGTTTGCCAATGCGGTAATGCTGATTGTGGTGCAGTCAGCGCTGCTCAAATGGTCATCGGTTAAATGACCGAATACCGAAAGCGCACAAGAGTGTGAGAGAGAGAGAGAGAGAGAGAGAGAGAGAGAAGGGCCAGCGGATAGATCTGTGCCGTCTGGGAAAGAGATAAATGCGCGCTGTAAAAGCAAACAATGAAAAAGCCAATGCGTGCGAGAGAAATAGGCCGCGACAGAGAGAGAGAGAGAGGGAGAACGAAAAGGAGGAAAGGTCCAAAAGGACGTGAGTGTAATTAATGCTTAATTATGCACATTAAAAGCCAAAACCTGACATGGCGGCTGCTCCGTACACCGCTGGCCACGTAATAAATGCGCGCCACGTATGGCCCATAAATTACGCTTTGCTCCTTCCCCCATAAAACTATATTGCCCCCATGTGCCGCAAGGGGCGTGGGTCGAACTGCTATGGCAGCTGCACGGCTTTATTTACAAATATCGAATCAAAACTATTGTCCATATCATAATTGAAAATCGCAAACTGCAACACATTAATACAAACTTGCCAAATTGACAAAAAAAACAAACAGAGAAACCAAAAAAAAGTAATGCAAATAAATAAGTAAATAGTAGTAAAACGCAATGTGGCGCAGAGCCAACAGTTCCACCATGGGCTGTTTTATAAATAATTAGATAATAATGATGAGTTTGAACTCTATGAAGTTTTGCAGAGACTCTGATGGTTGAAAAGTAACAAAAAATTATTGGTAAACAAAGACGAAGATAGAGCTGAAGAGATACGAAGTTGATCTAATTTCTAGAGTCAATTCCAAGTCAGTTTATACAGAGCAGCTGGCAATTTTAGATCAAAGTTCTAAATTTAACAGCCTCTGTTACGTTAACAGCAAAGAGATAACAGATGACTTTAGACTTTAACTTAAGTCTGTTAAGCATTTGCAGTATTTTATATGTTAAGTCACATCTTTTCAGTATTATGTGAAATGATAAATTTTTGTTAGTAAATAAACAATCTCATGAATATCTAAATACATATTTTCAATGCTTTTAACAAGACTTGACAATGACAACATTATTTACTAATGCTTAGAGAGTCGTTATAAATTTGAGTATTGATGGCTAGAAAGTAATAAACAAGAAATATATAAATTCTGAAGAAAATGAATCCAGTGAGTCACTACAACTTGTGGCAGCAGCGCCCACTGTCCAAGCAGGTTTTTTAAAACATAACTATTTCTATACATAAATATTAAACTAGATTTATTTCATTACTAGATAAAGATATACACATTTTACTCGTCATATATATTTAGATAAATGAAAATAAAGTAATATCAATATTGTAATAAAAGGCAAACATGGCAATTAAGTCTTCACATCAATTCGCAAACAAATAAATTCTCGCAAAAATAAAAAAAATATAGGAAATAAATTTTCATTTCGTGTGAACAATTTAAAAGTAATTTTCTACAGAACTGCCCTAGGCATGACTCATCCGCCCCGTCGCCAGCCGGCTGTGGGGCCACTTGATTGGCAACGAATTTTGTTTGGGGCCGCGACTTTTTAGCACGCCTGAAAGTCAGGTATTAATAAACGCGCGGCTATATGACACACATTTGTTCAGTTCGTTGAAGCGCTGATGCACAGCTGACACACTTTGGCCATCATCAGCAACAGCATCAGCCTGAACACGATCATGATCATCATCACCATCATCATCATCATCATTTTTATGCAATTTCGCTTAAACTGTGCAAAAATGAATTACGCACACTTTTTGCCCGGCTGTCACGCTCGATTTCCAACAATTTCCGCAAAAATTGCTATGAAATATTTTCACTTTGCTCTTTTTTCAGTGAAATTTTTTCTTTTCATGCCTGGCACGAATTTTAATTATAGGCAATAAATTTGTTTTTAATAGCCTGGCATTAAGCACAAAGCTCAGCCAGGCTGCAAAAAAAAAAAAAAAAAGACTAAATAAAAGTAAAAGAATTAACATGGCATATGCAACGTGTGATGGAGCTGAAAGCTGCTCGAAGATGCATTCACGTTGCAAAGCTGGATGGGGCACGTGTGCTCCATCAGACGGCGACAGCAGCAGATCTGCGAAATGTCACAGCAGATAGACATACATATATACATGTATATAAATATCTCCGGAGATACATATATGCGAGCCTGACTGTTGAATTTATGGTATTTGCCATTTGCCTGCGTGAGAAATTGCTTTTGTGTATTTTGCCAGTGCTTAAATGATTTGTTTTCTATTTGAGCTGCTGGCCATGAAATACGATATTCATTTTTCAGCCACAAAATATTATTTATAGAAATATGAAAACGCAGGTGTTTTGGCAGACAGGTTTAAATAATATAAATGAATATATAATTTTGCTTAGGTAATTTATTCTCAGGCGGCACTTTCAATGACAATTCCCATTTTTCAATGCAATCGAGCACATTTTTGCAAAATATTTCATATAGAAAAATATTATTTGTATTGCAAAAGTTTATTTTTCCGAATATATACTTAAAAGGAATAAATAAATATTTTCATATGAGAAAAGAAAATACTTTATCGTATTATAAAATTTTGTTTACAGCAGAAAATATTCAGAAACTTAAATATTTTTATTAAATGCTTATACAAAAATGTTGCAAGTTAAATTTTCAATAAATTAAAGAAAATTATGAGATCTGAAAGACAATTGAGTTGTGTATACCAGCTGAAGCTCTTTTACAACAATCATAAATTATTTAAATAACTACAGAAGACAATCAAGAAATGGAACGACGGACAGCCGATGCCATATATTTAATTGCATGCTAATTAAAAATTCAATACACCTGGCCATTTAATATTTGAACTCCTTTTGCGCGCTCCCGCATTTTCACTTAATTATGTATGTCAAATTTAATTGGCTTGTCAGTTCACAAACAGAGCGATACAGACACACAGCGAAATCTGAGCGGCACGCTATAAATATATTACACAAATGTGTGTGTGCCCACCTGGCGTATGCGTGATATATTGACATATATGCATATTTTTATGGCATACACCTTACTCAAACAGCACAAACAGTTGTTAGATAGATGCACGCACACAGAGTGTGTGTGTGTGTGTGTGTATTGGACACACACTCTAGACACACTCGAGTATAAATATCATTTTTGGGGCTGTATAAATATTTGCATTTTGCTAATTTTATTGCCTGACGAAGCGTATGCGCAATATATGCCAGCTACATAATGCAACAGCCGAGCACAGAGTACAGAGCACAGAGCACAGGGAACAGAGCAGCCAATTTAAGCAGCAAATTAAATTTTAAAGCGCATGGCAAAGGAGATATTTGTGGTTGGCGGCATTGGCATGTGGAATGGGTAAAGTCAGCATCAGAAACACACAATCAGAAATCCTTGCAGCAGCCATTTGAAATGCAAAACTCGTGCGCTGCATTTGGAAATCTGCGACATTGTCACATATACTACATACGAGAATTCAGATGTTCTTGCTCACATCCTATTTACTCCCCTAAATGTCAAGAGCTCGAGCTCTGTGCGTGTGTGTGAGTGAGCAGGGGAGTGAGTGCATGTGAATGTCACCCCTGAGCCGAGCTTAAAAGGACCTGTGTGCGCATTACGTATACGCCGCATATGCAAAATGTCTAAAAGAACAAAAAATATAAGATAAATGCTCATGAGCGGCGATGTTTGACTCGATAATGCTCTGTAATTGTAATATAAATGCATGTATATTATTCAATGATTCAAGTTTTTTAAGATTGAGTCCAGCAACTGCTGAGAGTCGAAATCAAGATTTGAATCGAATACGCAACTGATTAGATAAGATTTTATCCGACGCCTGTTTTGATGAACGTGAAACCCATTGATTCAACGTGATATATGATCATATGGATTTTCAATTTGACCGAATTTTCTTAAGCTATAATCATGCTTACTCTTCAACAGTTTTTAGTTGCAGGGTATATAAATATAGATGTTGAAATTCTCATGCGCTCCATAAAGCAGCCAAAATGTTGGCAGTGCGGCTTGCGTAGGTGGTAGCCTTAGACACAGCCTGTTAATAGTAATTTCGAGTCATATTTGGTGCAGCCTTTCGCAGTGCGGCATTGGCACTGATAAATTGTCAACTTGCTGACGTTTGTGATGGAGTAGGAGAGTTACAGAATCTGCAGTTCGGATAGTGCACGATTTTCTCCAACATTTTCTTTTGGGCTGCTTTTGCCATCTTTAGATGCTGAAATTGACGGGCAAGTTGAGCGTGGAGGAAGCCGCAGTCAGGGCCAGTTAGCAGCCAAATAAAATTTAGCCATTACTTTAATAGCCCCGAGAGCTGGCTGGGGACTTATGCAACCTTTTTCCGGCCAAACCAAATGCAGTTTTGTGGCTTGGCTCGGGCAATGTCTTTTATAATTAATGTGTGTCTGTTTGTGTGTATGTGTGTGTGAGAGAGCTGAACAACGTAGACATACTAGAAGCGTATACCAGGCTTAGGCGAGCTCTAAGGCTTAGGCCAACATTGCGGCATTTAGGCAAATGAGAGACTCAAACTACAGTAAGCCCTGCACCCGCACGAACACCCCAAAAAGCCATCAACTGGGGCAATTATGTAGACAAACAAACAAGCTGGCATTAGAGTTGTCACTTCACTCCTCCTATTGATGTGTGTGTGTGTGTGGGTGTGTCTGTGAGCAGGCTCAAAGGGATTACAAACGAAATTGACCAGCAACATAACAAGACAAAAACAACAACAACAATAACAACAAGAGCTGTAGGCAACAGCCTTCTGTCTTAGATTTGCAGTTTATAAAATCACGTGACAAATGAGGGTTGGCTAAGCCCCTTTTGTCCATCCAGCTATCCAGCTATCCAACTATCCATCTAACTGTCCAACTAACCGCCTAGTTTTGTCCTTGCTGCCAGCTGTCATTTGTCTTATGGCCCACATGTGATTTGGCCCAAACGTAGGTGCACGTCCCAGCCAATTATTTGAGCTCCTAGTGCCCAACAGCCATGCGTCTTCAACCAAAGTTGTAAATAATAATGGACAAAGTCATGATGAGACTGGTACTCATGAAGGTGCACATGTGTGCGTTTGTTTGCTTGGTGTTTGCATTTAATGATAGTTATCGCAAGACATGTAAATGATGTCATATACATATGTTAAGAGATCAACTTTAAGGCAATCAAAATATATATTTACCTCTCTGAGAATGTATCTGGCATTTAATTTATTTAATTGACTTTTTAAATAAATATATATATTTATTTTTTTTGCTTACCTCAACTTTGATCAAAAATTGGCTCATAAAAGCTATGAATCTGCTGATACTTTAAATAAATTTAAGTTCTTTACTCTATACAACATTTTCTTAATAATGATTTATTGACAGATTTCACTTAAAGTAATCAAAATTTGATTTTTATGCATAAGAATATATATTTTACAATTAAATCTAAGCAGACACTTTAACTAAGACTTTAGACTTGGTATGCATCAAACGTCACCTTTTGTCAATTTTAATTCTTTAATTAAATTAGAAAATGGAAGTTCAAAAAACATTTTCAGCTATGCAAAATTAATTTTGCAAGTTTAAATATTTAATAACTTTAGTCACTTTTGAAAATTGCTTTTAATAGTCAGGCTTGATTGATTTTGTATAAACCTTGACTATTTATAAGCTGCAGAAAGTATGTAACATCAAGCTCTGCCAAATGGGTTTTGTTTACTCGAGCCAGCTGCAATCAATGCCAACTCAACCGCATAAGAAACAACTCAAACTTTTTAGCTTTACAGCTCAACAAAAAAGTTGAACATAATTTGTTGTTTCATGGCTGAAAATGATATTGGAATAAATGCATTTAGATATGAACGACATTACGAAGTCATGAGGAGTATGTGTGTGTGTGTGTGCTTGATATTTTTTTCAGGCAACTTGCTATTGCCTATTGCCTGAAAAAAATGCTGCCTGTGATTGAGTGTGTGTGTGTGTGTTGGTATTTTGGCTTACACTCTGGTTACATTCATTATAATGGCTTATTGTAGCATGAAAAGTGTGTCAGTCGTGTTAGCTGCAAAGGCAATGCTAGCAGCAAAAACAACAAGCTTAGCAGCGGCAGCAGCAAGAAGTAGTAGGCTAAGGGGCGTGGCAATGTGTGGGGGCTGCAATGACAGTTGACTGCAGCTCACAGTTACAAGGCACGTCACGGCATTGTCCTTTGTTTGCATTGCACTAAGCAAACACAAAAGCCAGACAGACAGAGAGAGACACACACACACACATACAAATACAGAGTCCTATATGAAGAGGGCTTATGCAAGGACATGTTTCAACTACACACAAATTGATGAGCATCGCGTGCGCTTTTGTTACTTTTTTTTATTATTTTTCTCTGTGTGTTTTTATGTTGCGGCAATTTTGATTGATTTCTTGTGGCAAGTCAGCGACGTCTCCCACAGATTGCAAACTGCCAGCGCCCACTCGCCACATGCTCAATCTTGCGCTCGGCCCACAGCACAGTGACACACTTCTATATCTGGGTGTGTGCGTCGGTGTGGACGTGTGTATGTGTGTCGTAAATTGGCAAAAGTAAAAGTCATAAAATGTTACTGGCAAATTCCTCAGAGCCAAGTTTGTTGTACGTGCCGTAACAGTCAACACATTTGTTGCATTAAAATAATTGAACAAAATTGTAAAACAAATAAAACACAAGATATATATGTATATACAAATATATACATATATGTTACATATATATATATATATATAGAAACATTCGCATCGATTGATGTATTGCCTTGTGAGCCTCTAAAGAGCCCCCATCCAGCACTTGACTGACTCGCAATGGTTACTTACTGTAACAGAAGAGGGGGCGTTGATGGGTTGGGGATGTGGCAAATGCTTTTCTTACTTTCTCATGTCAGTTGCTGCGTCGCAACATGAAAATGTTAGCAAATTGCAGACAGCAATTCGAATAGTGAGTACAATTCAAGTATCAAGTGTGAGTATGTGCCAGACATTCATAATATAATAAATGTATGTGTGTGTGCACACACTCTTGTGTGTGTGTGCTTGGCACTTGAGTGATGCTAAATGTCTTGCAAGAAAGCAGAATGACATTAAAGCACAATTTACAAGTGACTGCGCTTCAACTCAAACAGACGAACATATTCACGAAATCGAAAAGTTAAAAATATTCAGACTTCGGTTGATTGCCAAGCAGATTCTAAGTAAAAGCTGCAATAAAAATGTCTTCTTGGTATTTCTTATAAGAGATACTTCAAGTGTTGAAGAGCTGTACAAACAGAACTGTTATTTACTCAATATAGAAAACAAGAAAGTATTCATAAACAAAATGTAAAAATATAAAAATTTAAGTTTAAAATTGTTTGCAAGTAAATTTTTTTTTTTAAGTCTGTTGAGTATTTATAAGGCTCTAGAAATATTCTTTTATTATTATTAACTAATTTATTTTCTATTATTTCAATTTTTTATTCCATTTTATTATTATAATAGTTCAATATTGAATGATGAAGTTGCTAGTTCTCGCATTGATTCAAGCTCAAAAGTAATTGCAGCTAAGTAAAGTTTATTTAAATAAAATGCAAGCCATTGAGGTAGATAGCTACATGCTTGGCTTATTTTCCACAGTTAATCATGAATTGGAATTGATTTTTGCTTAACTGCAGCAGCTTAGAAGCAACAGCAGTTGCCACAGTCTCAGTAAATAAAAGTAAATGCAGTGAAGCGAAGCAGTTGAAAATTGAGATGGAAAACACAAGTCAGTGACAAATACACACACACACACACACACACAGACATGTATTTATTTACATATATATATATACATTCTCAATCAATGCTATTGCCTGTTGTTGCTGCTCGTCCATTCAAATGCGAACAATGCAAATGCAATCAACCTGCATCGATGCAATCCACACACATCAATTACATAGAAACCATTTTTGCAGCTGCTCTTAGGAAACTAATTTTGATTTCAATTTGTATTTGCATTTGGATCGGAGAGATCGAAGTCAAATTAATTAGCATATGAAACTTGGAAGCCACAAATGTGAATTAAATGAGTGGAAGCCCAATGTCCTGCTAGAAATTAAGCAGCAATGCCTAACTAAGAGATACACTTTACTTTGTAATCTCTGAATTGGATGTTTAAATTAGTAAGTTTTGGTATTAATTATTTTTGCATAAAATAAAGAGAAACTAAGAATGTAATTAAATGTAAAATTTTAGAAATTTGTGTAATTTGTAAATATTTTTCTAGATATTTTTGGTTTGATATAAGACACTTATATGTAGTTTCTCATAATTCCTGTTTGATATTGTGTCTCTATTAACATGTTGGGATAGTTACAAAACATTCTTAAATATTTCAACTTTTAAAAAAAAATCAAAATCTTTGTCTAACCGCCTGTAGATGCTGCTAGCTCAATTTAAATCAGTTAATGCTGTTAATTCACGCTACCCCTTTACGACTTAATGCACATTTACAGGGTATAATGTGCAGCCACTGCAACCACATCGCACACAAAATTCAAAATCAATCAATAAGTCAAGCGTCAGGCACAAATCTATTTAAATTACAATTGCTGAATGCTGTGACTTCAACTGGCACTAGTTAGTGGGCTTATGCCCCGCCCAGTCTAATTAGCATTTATTTAATTAATAAATTGGTTGTATTATTATTGAACTCGGCATTTGTGATTGCAGCTGACTTCAAATCAAATTGCAACTAAAGTCCAAAGTTCAACAGAAGCTCGTTCATTATGCGCAATCACACACATACATATTCAGCATGTGTGTGTGTGTGTATGTGTGTGTGTGTAGTTGCGTGTGTGATGTGTGTTTTGCGCTCTCGCGCATAAATAAACAACGCAAATTTCCAAATATTATACATATAAAATGTACAAAATGGCTGCAAACAGCAGCGCCGCAAACTTTAACCAAACAACCTGCGCTCCCCGCGTTAGCCCCTGCCACTCCCTCCGCTCCTGCTCTATGGGCAACAAGTTTACACAACAAAATGGCGCTACACACGCACAACAACAAGTGCAGCGTGCATTGCGGAGCTCCATGAAAAAAGAGTCAACTTTATATAAAAACAAAGTTTTGTTAAACGCAATGTTTATTGAGCGTCGCCAAAGTTTGAAACGTATCTTAAGGTAACCAGTTGGAGATGAGTGCAGCATGAGTAAGTCGTGAGTCGTGCCACATGAAAATTGTCTAAATTTGAATGTATATAATAATATTAGCAAAATTAAAAAAGAATTTTGAATGGAATCGAAAGGAAGTTTTAACTAATGAAAGCTGCAGCGAAATCTGAAGTGAGCTATGTTTATCTTTGGCCAGAGCATATTTAAATTCATTTCAAATAAATTTATAAATTAAAATGAAATATATTATACATCTTTTAATATACATATGTAAGACTTTTTTAAATATTCAATAATAATAATACTATATGATTTGATAGTTTTTATTTAAGAAGTCAATTCGTTGAGCTGCCAAAAAGTTTAAATATTTATACAGTATCTGAACTTCTACCAACTTTAATTTTATTATTAGCCTATAAAGTTAATTGACAAATATGATACATGGTAAACAGTGGTAAATTTCTCAAAATGCCTAAATCAATAAGAACAATTATTGCAGCTGACAATCTTAATAAATTAATTTAATAAGAATTTACTTCAATAATTAGAAATATTTCACAATTTGAGCCTGATAGTAAGTGCTGCATATATATATTTGAGCTGTTTGCCAACTTTCCCTTCACGCAATCATCTCGACACACACACACACAACAGGCATGCGTGTTTGCACATTGTCAGCGCTAGGTGGAGCCACCGGCAGATGAGCAGAGCCAAAGAAAATGCCATTTCACTGTTTATTTGTTTGTTTGCGTGTTGTTTGTTTATTAGTGGAATTTTTAATCAAAGTTGTAGAAGTTGACATACCTGAGCAGCAGCAGCAGCAGCAAAAGCAGGGAACAGGTCAAAGTTTTTTTTTTTTTGGTTTTTTGTTTTTTTGTAATCAGGCGACCGCGCGGCGCTTTTTGGCTTTTTCCCCACTGTGTGCACTGTGTGTAATTCCTTTTGGCTGTTTTGTTGGCTAAACTCTTGAAACTTTGCTGCCATGTAAACTGTCAGCGACTGCGTGCAAAACACACACACACGCACGCACACACACACACACACACACACACACAGTCTACACACTTGAGCGCTTATCTTACTAAGGTCTAAAAAACTTTTGTTTACACGTTGCGCCCTCGAGACACATACGCATACAAAGCAAAAATACTAACTAGACGTCCACATAGAGAATTGCTTATGTTTATCCACAACTTTTTTCTTTGTTAAATATATATATATATATATATATATATATGTATATATATACTAGGATATAGCTCACTCCTAGTACTGCATTGCTGTAGTTAGCATATTCATATCTATAAATATAGCTATTATTCAATGTGAATATAGACGAAATCATATTCCAAAATGAAAGCAGCAATGCGTGTCCTATGTAAAAAAAAATACTTTAGCTTTTTTATTCAACTCTGACAAACTGACGATTGGTAAAATATCTTAACTAAATTTGCTGTGCTAGAGTATGCTGCCTATTGCTTGAGGGTCAATTAACAAAATTTAAAAATATTTAAAGTTAATTAAAAGTTTTGGACAGAACAATTCCCAAAGTAGTTATGCCAAATGTAAACAGTGTAACGAACCTTCGGTTTATCCCGAGTTCAAGCCGGGCCAGTTTCAGCCGACTGTGTGTTCGTGCCAACAAATTTATTTGTTGAAGCCCCTGCGATAATAAGTAGTCGATAATGTGTTTGGTTTGAGTTGAGATATATATTTGAACGTGTTTCTTAGAATTTACAATTCACGATATTCACAAGATTCGATGCCTGCCTGAGGTACTCCTGCTATACGCAAGGACTCGCCTCCTATCATGCACACCTGTACACAGGATTAGAGGATATGCGTTCAGCGTACTCCGGCTGTACGAGCGGTTGTGCCTTGGTTAGCTGTTGAGTGGTTCACGCACTCCAGGATGCGCCAGGATTTACGCTGTATGCTCCGGCAGTTCGCTCGGAACACTTACAGCCCACTCCTACGTCTGGATTCGCTTACAACACACCACAGCTTCCCCTCAGACACAAGACGCACTCTTTCGCACGGCTACGTGAACACTTACTCACTCCTGTCCCAGGTTTCGCCAACTTCTAGCGCTAGGTTCAGCTGCACCGCACCAATGTCCTTGTTGGTGGCAGCTGATGATCCTTTGTCCTCGCTGGGTTGCCTATGATCCTTAATAGGCGTCCGAGATATCTTCCTTGGATATCCTTGGATTTTTCCCACGATGTCCTTGATCTGTTGAAGTCCTTGATATCGATGTCCTTTCGATATCGGTGTCCTTCGATGTCCCTCGATGTCCTTTTGGTTGATCACTACCTTCGCGTTGACTTTCGGCACTTCCACGTTCACTTTCACTTTTGATACTTTTTTACTGCCTGTACTGAGCCACGGGCGCCTTTTTATAGCCCAGACGCAGGCCCTGCTTCGTGCTCTAACGGCTCCTCGCTCGGCTCTGGAGCGGGGCCTGTCTGTCGCTCGTGCCCGATTTAACGGCAACATCACGCGATCTTTTGCGACGCCAACTGTCGCTTGATCGCGTGGCAGCCGCTCATTGGCCGAAATACCGTTATGGCTGTGCGAGTGAAAGAATCCACTACTTTCACTCGGCCACGAACGGTACCTCGGCCAACGGTCGCCGATGATCGTCGTGGGAGCGACGCGAGCCAATTGCTGAATCTGTAGGAGCGAAAGAGCCGAACCCTCTTTCGGACTCTGACCCTTTCCAGTCGCGAGGGCCGCTCCTACAGTACTCGCGTCGCTGTGTGGAGCAACATACATATGCACGTATATGCATATAAACACATAGCAACTACATGTATTTATATACACTACTACGTGCATACATATATTGCTCCTCACACTCCCCTCTTCCCTCGGGAAAAACACGAAAACTTCGTGTTTTGAATTTTGGCGCTCCACTCTGTTTTGCGTTGCTCCGTTCTGCGGCGCTCCGTTCTGCGTCGCTCCGTTCTGCGTCGCTTCGTTCTGCGTCGCTCCGTTCTGCGTCGCTCCGATCTGCGTCGCTCCGTTCTGCGTCGATCGCTGCTGTTAACGCTCTGTTAACCTCCTGTTAAGACTCGCCTGCAGCTGTTCTTCTCGCTGTTGGCAACTCCGTGAGCTGCAGGTGAGTGTTTTGGTTTACAATTTGTAAAATATTTCGAATTTTACAAATTTTCCCATCTTTCCAGCCCGGAATATATTCTCCCCGATGCCCCTGCCTATGATCGGCCGCCGCCGCTTCTGCCCACGCCGGGTGCTGCTGCAAAACATACCTCTTGTATGTTTTTTTTCTTCCTTTAGGCCCCGGTGGCGGTGCGGCTGTGTGTGTGTGGCGGCCGATGATTTTGCCAATTGGCACATCATGTTCCTCGCCGCTGGTTCTCCCTCAGCCATGGCTGCGACCGCTCTTCGGACGGCTGCTGGTGTTCCGAAGGGGTGTCTGCGGTCGATCCGCGGTTTGCCCTCGGAATTTCGCAACAACAGACGTCGTTCGCAACTGCCTCCGGCACGCCGCTTCTTGACGACGGTTGGCGTCCCGGCTCACTCCTCGGTCGCGCACAGCTTCCGCGAAGTCGCTGACCAGTGCGCGAGGATCGGCCGGTACGTTCTTCCGTCGTCCAAGCTCGGACGGCCGGTGCATGCAGTTGCGTGGCACACGTCTGCTATTGCTGAAAATTCCAAAGCACACACCCGCATACCCTTGCCGCAGTAAGTACTCTGTTATTGGCAAATCTTTTTTTCTTCATTTATTATATTTTTGTTTCTTGCCTTACTCCCCCAGGTCCGCAAAAGCCCTGCACCCCGTGCGGCCACGCCGCACCCGATACCGCACGCCGTCCACGTATACTATACGTGCTGTGCGGCTGGTGCCTCTGTCCTCCATCTTGACGGCGTGCCTCTCCAACTCCGCCGGCCATTCCCCACGACTCACCTCCATCCACACTCTCGAGGTGTCCAGCTCCGGCAGCGACGTCTGCCGCTGGAGGACCGGTCGTGTCGGTGGAGGCGGCGCAGGTTCCGATGTCTGCCGTTGCAGCGTTGGCCTAGGAGGCAGCCTGATGGGCATCCACTCCTCTTCTTCGTCCTGCGGCGGAGTGTCGGACGGCGTGGTCACCCGGGACGGCGGCTGCGGCGGCGCATCAGGCTGTACTTCCTCTTCCAGAGAGAATCCGTGGGGCCACGGCGCCAGTGGCTCCTTCCACCGGATGGTGATGTGAGCCTCGTGCTCCAACATCCCTCCCCTCACCTGCTCCTCGTACGTGGCCGTGATTTCTGGTGGCTCAGGCACTTCCTGCTCCTCCTCCTCAGAGTCCGAGATCACGATGATCTCGTCCTCGACGCCTGGCTCCTCTTTTCCTCCCTCATCCTCTGGCTCCGACTCCTCGGCGTCCGAGATCACGATGATCTCGTCCTCGACGGCTGGCTCCTGTTTTCCTCCCTCATCCTCTGGCTCCGACTCCTCGGAGTCCGAGATCACGATGATCTCGTCCTCGTCTTCGCTGCTGTCGGTGGCCATCCGATGTGGTGTCGGAGGCCTCGGCGGCCGCCACGGCGAACGCGTCGGCGAATATCTACCATTGCGGACGCAATCCGAGTACAGCGACTCGTCCCATATGTCGGGATCCGCCGCTGGCTCCACTGCTTCCTCCGCGCTGCTCCAGATCGGGGGCGACCATGACCGTCCTTCCGTCGATGAACTCGCCGGCGACCATGAGCCCGCGCCCGATATCGCCATCTCCTCGCTGGACGATGGCTCCAGCTCCAGGTACGGCTGATGCCGTCGGAGGCACCTGGCCGTGCGCCGCCTCGGGTGAAACGGCAGTCGCACCGGGGGCAGACGCACTCGGCTTCGACGTGCTCGAACCCTGGACACCGGTGTGCACACCCGGCCTGCTCCTCGTGCCGCTCCAGCGGAATCGCTGGCCAGCAGGCGAGGATCAGCCGGGTGCACCCTTCCGATGCCCAGTCCCGAGCCGACGTCGATGTTGTCTGCGCGTGCGTTGACCATAGTGTTGACGATGAAATAGGCCGCTCCCATGCCCACATGCCCTTTTTATACCCTATGCTGCCGCGTCGCTGTATGCGTAGGCGGCAGCATCTAACGGGTCCTCCAATCTATGTTTCTCGCTCTGGCATCCTCTATCCTATTGCTGAATTCCAGGCCGCCATTATTATCGCAGGCTACGGTAATAGCCGAACGCCGCCCCGCTACACTGACTTTCCTCACCCCGTTCCCTTTTCGCATGCGCATGCCCTATATATTGCATGGCGCCCTATGCGATGTTGTTTTTGCCCGTTTTGTGTGTCGCCCTATGCGACGTTGTTGTTGCCCATTTTGCATATCGCCCCTGCGATGTTGTTCGTGCCCGTTTTGCATGTCAGGCTTGACAACTTCGTGTCGCCTCGTCCGCTAGCGATCGCTGCCCAGCTGACAAGGTTCACTCGCCTCCCGCCGAGTGCCTTGACCTCTTGCGCTTTGCTTTGTTGTTGTCTCTTCGCCATGAGCGCGCTCTCCCAGCTCGCACTGTTACAGCTGTGGGTGTTGTTGTTTTTTTCGTTCTCGGCTTGCGCCGTTACAGCTGTTGGTGTTGTTGGTGCGCGCTCTCTCAGCTCGCACTGTTACGAATTTTGTTGTGTGCGCTTTCGGCTTGCGCCGTTCCAGCTGTTGGTGTTGTTGGTGCGTGCTCTCTCAGCTCGCACTTTTGCAGCTGTTGGTGTTGTTGGGTGCGCTTTCAGCTTGTGCCGTTACAGCTGTTGGTGTTGTTGGTGCGCGCTCTCTCAGCTCGCACTTTTACAGCTGTTGGTGTTGTTGGGTGCGCTTTCGGCTTGCGCCGTTACAGCTGTTGGTGTTGTTGGTGCGCGCTCTCTCAGCTCGCACTTTTACAGCTGTTGGTGTTGTTGTTTGCTGTGCTTCCCCCGATGCGCGCGCAACTTGCTCGATTTTAATTTTGTGAGCGCCGATAACTGCTAGTTTAAGCAAATTTTACGCCTGTATATGTTTTGAACAAATTTTCAGGCATAAAATTTGCTTTTTGGTAGCAATACACATAGCTATGTGTATTCACTCCCTTTTTTTTTTTTTTTTTATATACTAGCCGCTGACTCACCCGCCTCTGCTCTATATGGCTTCAGATCCGCCACATGAGCTGTCCTGCTCCGTTTATCTGCCTCCGAGCTGATCCGGCAGATAACCGGGGAGATGAAACTGACCACCGTATATGGTCCTCCATATCGGGGGGCCAGTTTCGCTGCGAATCCGTCCGCGGCATTGGACAAGTGGCGTTCCTTTGCCCACACCTTGTCCCCTAGGGCCGGCTTCCACTGCCGCCGCCTTAGGTTGTAATGCCGCGCCTGATCCTGAGCAGCTTTCTCCAAACTTCGACGCACAATCTCAAACACTTCGGCCATTTTTGTGGCCCTCTCCACTGGGCTCTGTGCCTCCTGGCCTGTACCAAGTGTCTGTGCGTCGAAGAGGGATTTGGGCAACCTTGGCTCTCGCCCTTGCGTGAGGAAGGCTGCCGTATACCCTGTTGAGGCTGAGACGCTGCTATTGACTGCCAGTGTCAACTCCGGCAGCGCCTCATCCCAGCACCTTTGATCGTCGCCAGCAAATTGCGCGATCATTGTCTTCACCGTCCTGTTGGCCCGCTCTGTGGGATTTTCCTGTGGCGTGTATGGCGCTGTCAGCTGGTGGCGTACACCCAACTCTTCCAAGAAAACCTTGAAGGCCCGGCTCGTGAACTGAGTGCCATTGTCCGTAATGAGCACTTTTGGCGCGCCAAATCGTGCCAAAATTCGTTCTCGGAATGCCTTTTGGAGCGTCGCCGTGTTTGCGCTCCTTAGCGGTACCATCTCCGTCCATTTGGAGAACCGGTCTATGAAGACCAATAGCATGGTGTTCCCATGCTTCGATCTTGGCAGCGGTCCAACAAAATCGGCGCATACAGTGGCCCACGGCTCTTCTGGGATTTGGGTGAGCATTTGTCCAGCTGCCTGCAGTTGACTGGGTTTGTAGCGCTGGCATAGCTCACAACGCTGCACGTAGGCCCGCACATCCCGATACATACCTGGCCAGTAGTATCTCGCTGCCACCCGAGCAATTGTTTTCCGGCTCCCAAGGTGTCCAGCGGTGGCTGCGTCGTGGTTCTCCTCGAGAACTTGTTTGCGCCGTTCCGTTGGCACACACAATTTCCACGCAGCCACATCCTCGTGGCCAGCTTGATGCGGGATGTGCCTGTACAGATTTCCGGACTCTTCTCTATAGTCCGGAAACTTCTGTGGGCTTTTGTGCACGTCTTGGCGCAGCTTGGATATCCAGCGACATCCTGTCCCAGCTGGCATCTCTTTGCTCGTCACCAAGCGGCACGCCTCTTCGCTCAAAGGCTGCCGAGAAAGCGCATCCGCCACTACATTTTGCTTGCCCTTTCTGTAGCGTACCTCAAAATCGAACTGCTGCAACTCCAGTGCCCATCTTGCAATCCTTCCTGAAGGGCTCTCAATGGAATTGAGCCACTTCAGAGCCATGTGGTCCGTGACCACCACGAAATGGTATCCTTCCAGGTACGGCCTGAGCTTCCGAATGCCCCAAATGATGGCCAGACACTCCTTCTCAGTGGCCGAGTAATTCCGCTCAGCACTGTTTAGTGTCCGGCTGGCATAAGAGATGACGCGTTCCCCATCCTCAGAGGTCTGAGTCAAGATGGCCCCAAGCCCGTAGTTGCTTGCATCCGTCTGCAAGCAAAACGGCTTCGAAAAGTCGGGGCATGCCAAGACTGGCGACTCCGTCAATTTGGCTTTCACCATCTCAAATGCCTTTTGCCGCTCTTCCGTCCACTCCCATTTTGTGCCCTTTTTGAGCAGTGCATTGAGTGGATGCACTGTCGTAGCAAAGTCCGGCACAAAACGACGATACCATGAAGCCACTCCCACATATTGACGCAGCTCCTTGATGTTTGAGGGTGGCTTCAGCTCGGCAATCGCGGCTACCTTTTCCGGGTCCGTACGAATGCCATGCTCCGTCACCTTGTGGCCCAGATACTTCAGCTCCTTCTTGAAGAAATCGCACTTGTCGATGTTGATCCTCAAGTTGGCCGCTCGAAGTCGCCGGAACACTTCTCGCAAGTTATCTATGTGTTCCTGGCGCGTCTTCCCGATGACGATGATGTCGTCGAGATAGGCAAAGGCGTGAGGCATCATCTCTGGACCAATGACCTGATCCAGCGCACGCTGAAACGTTGCGGGCGCAGAATGCAGCCCGAACGGCATCACTTTCCACTGAAACAGCCCCTTTCCTGGAACTGTGAATGCAGTCAGTGGCCGGCTGGATTTCTCCATGGGTATTTGCCAATATCCATCCTTGAGATCCAGACTGGTGATGTAGCGTGCCTCTCGCAGCTGATCCAAAATATGATGCACCCGAGGTAAGGGATATGCATCTTTAATGGATCGGCTGTTCAGCTGCCGAAAATCTACACACAGCCGCCATTTCCCGGTCTTCTTCCTGACCATGACAATCGGTGCGCTGTGTGGGCTTTTCGAGGGCTCAATGCAGCCTTTAGCCAACAGCTCATCCACTTGTTTATTTATTTCCGCCTGCATCTTTGGATTTTTGGGGAAATAACGCTGCTTTATGGGCCTCTTATCCTGCATTGTGATCCTGTGCTCGGTGATCTTGGTGGTGCCTTTCACATGCTGAAACTTCTCCAGCTCTTGCCTCAGGAACGCATCCACCTCCATATCCTCATGGAGTGGTGGTTGGCTCTCCTCAGATGCCATCTTTGGCGCCTCGGGGCCTAATTCCAGGCTGGCGGCAGCCACTGACAGCCTATCCTCCAATGGTGTGGCTGTCTCTGGATTTCTGGGCTTGATTTCCAATTTCAAGCCACCGCACTCCAGTGTGGTGCCAATGCCGGCCAAGAAATCCCAACCCAGCACCAGATCGTCGATCACTCCTGGCAGAATCAGCAACGGGATAAAGATTTGCTGACTCCCCAGTCTGATTTCTGCTTCCAGCTGCAAGTCCACCTGACTGCAGCTGCCGTCCGCCAGTCGTATGCGCCGCCGTGTGGCACGCAACACGCCTGCTCCTCGGAGCTTATTAGCGAACCTTTCGCTAATAAAGCTACTCGTAGCTCCGGTGTCGATCGTGGCCTTCAGCTGCTCGTCTCCAATGGCCACGATCGCCGTCAGCTGGCTGCCTTCGTCCTGAAGACTGCCCACTAACGCCTGGGGGCTCCTAGACGCTGCTCCCGCTCGCCCCTGGATGGCGGGTGTCGCTGGTCGTTTCCCGACTGGCAGCAGGCAGACGTTCGCACGCCTATTCGCCCGCACTGCCAGCAAAACGCCAGGACCTCGTTGCGGCAGTCTCTAGCCCAGTGTCCTTCCTGGCCACACATCCGACACGCCCTGGCCGGATTCGGGATGTGTGTCCTGCTCGCCGCGCCTGTCCTTGGCGCCGGACGAGGTCTCACATCATCCGTCATCCTTCGTGGGCTCTCGGCGTCGTCCATGGCCATCAACCGCGTATGCTTTGACCGTTGCTGTTGCCGCAGTCTCTCTCGATCCTTCTCCAGATCCTCGAACTCGTCGGCCAACGCCATCAACTCCGTCAAACTCCGGAACTGATATATGCGGGCATATGCGCGCAGATCGGGGAGGCTGTTGTTGTAAATCAACTTCAGCTCGCGGTCCGCCTCGTAGCGCAATGGGCGCATGAGGATCTGCATCTCCACCATGTACACCTTAAATACCTCGCCCACCATCTGTCTCCGATGTTTGACTTCGTCCTTCAGCTCCTCCAAGTAGTCTCTGGGCAGAAAAAACTCCTGAAAGCTTCGGACAAATGTTGCCCAAGCCGTCCAGTGCCTGTTGTTCGCCACGTACCACTTCAAAGCCATGCCTTTCAGCAACTCAGGCATCGCCCTTGGGATCAGGTCCAGGTCCAGACCGTACGTATCGGCTGACCATTCGACCTGTTCCAGAAATTCCAAGGGCTTTGTGGTGCCATCGAAGCGAAAGCTCCATTCGCGCACCTGTTTGGCCACTTTGGCATAATCTGGAGCTGTGCCGCCTGGCCCACGCGTCCTGATCTCCGGTTGCGGTGTAGAGGTGGCCCTCCACGTTCTTTGCTGGGAATCCTGCAGCCGCGCTGCTGCGCTAGTGGATGGCAGACACAGCCGCGCCACATTCGCGGTCTCCTCATCCACGTCGTCCTCCACGACGGCGGTTGGGGCTTCATCTCTTAATGATGGCCGGCGTCCATGCAGGTTGGCCAGTTCAGCGATCCTGAGGGAATAAGGAATCCTTCCCTCATTCACCTCGACCCACTCGCCGAACTGTCTCCGCATCACATCCAATGTGCCGGATAAGCTCACCCCGAACTCATCCCCGTAACGCAGCACATCCTCTTTCTTCAAATTGTATACCCAAGCTCTCACCATTCTCACGCTTATCCTTAAACTTCTTTCTTATCGTCGGGCCCCACGTTGGGCGCCAGTTGTAACGAACCTTCGGTTTATCCCGAGTTCAAGCCGGGCCAGTTTCAGCCGACTGTGTGTTCGTGCCAACAAATTTATTTGTTGAAGCCCCTGCGATAATAAGTAGTCGATAATGTGTTTGGTTTGAGTTGAGATATATATTTGAACGTGTTTCTTAGAATTTACAATTCACGATATTCACAAGATTCGATGCCTGCCTGAGGTACTCCTGCTATACGCAAGGACTCGCCTCCTATCATGCACACCTGTACACAGGATTAGAGGATATGCGTTCAGCGTACTCCGGCTGTACGAGCGGTTGTGCCTTGGTTAGCTGTTGAGTGGTTCACGCACTCCAGGATGCGCCAGGATTTACGCTGTATGCTCCGGCAGTTCGCTCGGAACACTTACAGCCCACTCCTACGTCTGGATTCGCTTACAACACACCACAGCTTCCCCTCAGACACAAGACGCACTCTTTCGCACGGCTACGTGAACACTTACTCACTCCTGTCCCAGGTTTCGCCAACTTCTAGCGCTAGGTTCAGCTGCACCGCACCAATGTCCTTGTTGGTGGCAGCTGATGATCCTTTGTCCTCGCTGGGTTGCCTATGATCCTTAATAGGCGTCCGAGATATCTTCCTTGGATATCCTTGGATTTTTCCCACGATGTCCTTGATCTGTTGAAGTCCTTGATATCGATGTCCTTTCGATATCGGTGTCCTTCGATGTCCCTCGATGTCCTTTTGGTTGATCACTACCTTCGCGTTGACTTTCGGCACTTCCACGTTCACTTTCACTTTTGATACTTTTTTACTGCCTGTACTGAGCCACGGGCGCCTTTTTATAGCCCAGACGCAGGCCCTGCTTCGTGCTCTAACGGCTCCTCGCTCGGCTCTGGAGCGGGGCCTGTCTGTCGCTCGTGCCCGATTTAACGGCAACATCACGCGATCTTTTGCGACGCCAACTGTCGCTTGATCGCGTGGCAGCCGCTCATTGGCCGAAATACCGTTATGGCTGTGCGAGTGAAAGAATCCACTACTTTCACTCGGCCACGAACGGTACCTCGGCCAACGGTCGCCGATGATCGTCGTGGGAGCGACGCGAGCCAATTGCTGAATCTGTAGGAGCGAAAGAGCCGAACCCTCTTTCGGACTCTGACCCTTTCCAGTCGCGAGGGCCGCTCCTACAGTACTCGCGTCGCTGTGTGGAGCAACATACATATGCACGTATATGCATATAAACACATAGCAACTACATGTATTTATATACACTACTACGTGCATACATATATTGCTCCTCACAACAGTTTAGCAATCAAAACATGACAGGTATGCTAAAATAACTAAAATTTGATATATGACATTTACATCCATATATTGTATATATATTGTACTTTCAATTATGCATATATATTCATATATTCATAAATGTTTGTATGTAAATTAATACAAATTTAAAGTTAGATATTATAATACTCTGCTGAACTCAGTCCAATTCATGGGAATCGCTTAGTTAGGCGATTGATTTACATTGAGCATTGGCAGACAATAGCATTTGTATGTGTGTGTGTTTGTTGTTGACATTAAGCTATGCGTATGAGCATGTAAGAGAAAAGAAAGAGCGCGGTGAGCAACGAAGTTGTTGAAGCCTGCATGTTAGTGCACTCTCATCATGCTCTCCTTGCACGTTGCAATAAAATCACTTTGCATTTAAAACTTGAAGCGGTCGGTCGTTTTATTTCTTGGTGCCAAATCCGGAGCAGCAAAATGCAATTCTATTTAAAGATATGTAAAAAAGATTCCCATGGACTTCATAAACAATATATAATTCTAATCACATCTGCGTGTGTCCGGCTGCTTGCCAGTCCGCACGTTTGTCTGCCTATATATTTGAAAGCATTTTTCTATAAGCTATTGGAGTGAGAGACTTTTGGTTTGAAATGTTAAGTGTTTCAATTGTCAATAAAGATAACGATTAGCTGTGAGTTGACTAAATAAGCTGGAATGTGAACGTCAGTAGGCAGTTCTTCATATAGGACAAACGAATACAGCCAATCTTTTTTGTTAAGAATTAAGCTCACCACTTAAGGCCGCTTAACTCTTGAACAGACAGCAACGGCCCTCAATTAGCCACAGAGTTGTTATAATTTAATTATTTTTATAAATACCAGAGCTTGATCAGCAATCGGTTGGTAAGTCATTCGTCAGGCAGGACTTCCACAAATGATATATGTGATGCATGCATTTCCTTGACCACATTTATTGAATATTCACGCCACATTTCTGTATGGATATGAGCCACATTTTTGCCAGATTGTTTTTTTATTGAACTTATTTGCTGAGATCGCTTTTTTAATTAAAACGCCGTTCGGTCACGCCAAATTGCATTAAAATTGTACTCAATTTGCATACGGCAAGGAGGGCAGCATCCATATGATATATATCTACATATATACAAATATATGTATATATATATGAAAATATTACACATACGCCGGGTGGCCAATTGAAATGAAAATAAAATACGCTAGCAAATTTCAAGTGCATGTAGTGCATGTGCGTGTGTGCTCTCTGCTTGTGCAATATTTTTTACAGTATTTACATTTTTAGCATATTTATGCAGTCGCAGCAGCAGCAGCAACAGCAGCAGGAGAAGCAGCAGCAGCAACAATGTAAGCACGTCAACAACTGCAGATTTTTCGAGTAGTTGTTGTTGTTGTTCCTGATGTTGTTGGCGTTTGGCATGGCATGTTGTTGCCCAGCAGACCGTAAAGGAATTGCAATGCAAACAGAATGTTAGACATGCTAGACGACGCTTTGAATTTCGAACTGCAGGTGCACAAAACTCTAACTCCAACTCAAACTCAATCCCAAACCCAGCCTTTTGAACCCACTCGCAGCTGCATCTAAAGCTTAAATGAGTTTTCGCAACAATTTTTCCAGCTGTTTAAATGGTTGGCTGGCAAATAGAAATAGTTGCATTGCTTAACTCCATGCTCAATCGAAATATGGCAACTATTTGGCAATTTAAGCTTCCAAAAGCCTCGAGCTAGGGTCCAAAGTTTTGACCCCAACAACACCAGCAGCAACAGCAGCGGCCGCACAAAAGTTGCGCAAAAACTAAATATAAACAAGCATATAAAAAGGGGCAACTAGCTGGCAGTAACAAAATCACATAAAAGAAAACTTGGGAGCATAATAAAGCCGAGAGTGCACGACTGGAAGTTGACCTGCAGCTGAGGCTAAGTAACTCGGCTTAAACAAACATTCGTTGCATAAGGGATAAGGCTAAAGGTAAGCCTGCATACCAAATGTGCTTGTTTTTGCTCTTATAGTAACTGAATTTATAGATTTATTCAGAGTTTGTACAGCTTCTATAACTAAACCTATGCCCAACTTAAGGATTTTGTTGAATGGGGACTTATATACGATATAGATGGATACAACTTGGTTTTACATGTTGTATCATGCTTTATGGAGGAACTAGAATAAGAGAGATTTACAAAGACATAGATCGCCTAGTAGATAGATTCATGGAACAAGAATAGTTAGCTCTTAAACTAACTTAAATATTCTCAATCGCTCACAGCCAATCAACTGTTTCAAGATTGAAAACAGCTTTAACATAGGTACAACTGCTGCTCTTCCTTCACGTATTACAGGGTATGTAAAATATGTGAGGCCGCCGCAAGTTGTACCAGCCCAACAAAAGCGTAGCAAAAATTCATTTTCCAATAGCGAAATGAAAAAAAAAAAAAAAATATTATATACAAACACAAATACTGGCGCAGGCAGCTGCGGTAAGCAAAAACCGCAACTGGTCAAAGGAAAAGAAACGATTTTTTTGTTGTTGAAACTGGCTAACAAATTGTTAACGGGTTTGCCTCAAAGATATTCAATATATATATAACATATACATATACATTTATATTAATAAAGATGAAGAGCTGAATCCCTCGGGTTAAGCCAACGCTATAAAAAATAAAACGAAAATAATATGAAATTGCAGAGTATTGAAATTTTTAATATACGCGTATATTTGTATGCGTATACGCACTCTGTATTGATTTTGTCTTTAGCCAAGCGAACATTCAATACTGCCAGAAATATTTGTTTATATGAAGAGTGCGAATGCTGTTAAATATTTCCTACAAATTTTTAAATATTTAAATATTCAAGTTTATTCGTTTATTCCCCAATTACATTTCTTTAAAAGCTCACGTATTTTTATGGCATTAGACAAACAATAATAAGAAGAGCCCTTGCACCAACCAAACCACACTTTTGCAGGCAACAAATCTCAACTGCTCTTGAGCACTGGCAACCACTTGCTCCACAGCCTCAGCCAACCACATATGGTTATCTGAAAGTGGGTCAAAACACAATGCCTCAACCAGTGCAGCTCTTTCCTGATATTCTCTGTTGCTAAAGCATGTATCAATTCGAGTTTCTATTCCTCAATATTTTCCCAGGTTTTCTTTTTATATTTATTTTCTTTTATTATTTTTGCTGTGTTGTGTTTTGTGTTGCCTGCACAAATATTTTTATAACAAGCGGCATACACCCATACACACACACACACACACACACACACACACCCACATGCAGAAATGGAATCAGTGAGCGCTGAGCACAAAGATTGGAAAATTCCTCATTGAGAAGGAAAGGCAAAAGAAAAGTCTGCTGAAAAACCAAGGCAAATATGCTGCGGCAATTAATTTTAATTAATTTTATGTGCTTTTTTTATTTTATTTTCATTTTTTTTTTTTTAGGCAAAAGCGAGCCACGAGTTTAATAGATTTTTCAAGGAATTTATTGGCGGCTTTGCTCTTAATTTCAAATTGGGAAGCAACCGCAACGAGCGCTGGCCGAAAATGAAATGGAAAGCGCAAACACAAAAAGGCTCTGGCACTTAACAAAGGCAAGGACCTTTGCAGAAAAGGATATCAATGTCGTTACGTCGACTAATGTGCCCCGGGAGCGTGGCAAGACGGGCCACTGGCTGCATAAGTGGGTGGCATTTGAAGCGCTTCACTTAGGCGTCGTTTAGCGATAAAAGCGACATTTGGCATGCCAAACAGTTTGTCTCCAACTTTAAACTGTAAACTGTAAACTGTAAACTGGCACCGAGCACAAAAACAAAAGATAGTCCACACTTTATGTACTTCAGCGTATACCCTGTAAACTGTAAATGTCCTGTAGGGCCTGCCCATGTGCATTGGTTCAAATCGAGAATGCAATGTGACATTTGATAACATTCCAATAGCAATGATAATTGGGTTGATAAATTCAGCAACGATAACTGAGTTGGTAACTTTTACTTGTTATAGTCTACAAGATTTCAGAGAGTCTGAAAGCTTTTGTCTTTTAATTTGGTATAGAAGCTCTTAAAAAATACAATCTACAAAAGGTTTGGAAACCTTTATCATTTAAGCTCTACAATTAAGAGCTCATTTTGGAGTACATAAAACCAAAATAAAAATATAAATTTTATTTAAAATAAAATATTTGTCAGCTCAGAGATGCTTTTTAAATATATAAGTCAAATTAAAAAAAAAATTAACATTGGTTAACTTGGTTAATAATCTGATATGATCTACAGGATATTTGACAGTCGAGTTTCTGCAATCTCGCTCAGTTAGCTTACTTAGCTTACATCTTGCATGTTGTTGTTGTTGTTGTTGTTGTTGTTGTGAAAACATATTCAGCAGATTCTGTAGATGGTTTTTAGAACGTTTGCAGCAGCGGCGGCGGCGACGGCAGCGACAGCATCAGCGACAGCATTTGGGAGTGAAATATCGTTAACCTAATTTCAGTTCCAACGGCTCCATCGGAGTTGTTTTTGTGGCCAAGGCTCCACACAATGCTTAGCCATAAATTTGCTTTATCTTTATGACTTGTTTTGCGTTTTGTTCTTGTTTTCTTTCGGCTGCTTTTCTAAATTTCACTTTATTTTTTGTCATTGCCGCCCTTTTTTTCCCCGAGCTCGTGTTAAATAAAGCTGCACGAATTAGCTTAAAACATTTTGTTTTTTTTTTTTTGTTTTGCTTTCCTTTTCAACATTTATTTTCTCTCACATTTTCGGTGGCACTTAAAATTTATGTTTTTGTTTTAATTTTTATTGGCAGCCATTTTGGCAGAATGCGAAGCCAAAATTCTTGCTAAGATTTCTCACTAGGCAACGAACTGTTTGCGTGTGGGTGTGAATTTGTTTATGTGTGCGCTTATCACACCCGTGGGTCTAGTTACAAAGCCGCCCGACGCTTAAGGAAACATATAAAAATCGATAAAAATAATATGGGAAAGGATATGTGATAGTCGAACTTGCTGTCGATTGAGCTTTTTACTGAAAAATGCATATATATGTATTTATATATATATTTATATTACCAAAATGTCAATCAGATAAGCTAATAGTGGCACTTCAACTAAAACATTAGTGGAAATGTGATGTGTGCGTCTCTGGTACTAGACATGCTGCTTTGAGATACATTAAATTGTAGGTACTTTACATAGCCTTAAGAGCAATTTAATTTAATATAGTAGCCGTATAACTAGTATAGATATTTTTGTATGATATATTGTATATGACTAAGTGTTTAAGTAGTAAACACAGTTCAAGTCTTGAATCAAATGTGGGGATTATTCCGTTAGAGCTCTCAGCAATAGCTATTATTTATTTTAACCTCACTCCGCTCAAGGTTTGAAAGTTGATAAAAATAATTGAAATATTTAAATACAACCCTGACCCAAATACTGAAAATTAGCTGCCAATCACATGGCTATCTTTATCGTGATCGTAATCGTAATCGTATTATGGCACCTGCTGCATATGAAATTAGGTTCATGTGAATTTGGGTTAATTGCTTAGGCAGCTAACTAGAAATTGACTAAAGCCAATTGAAAATCTCAGCTTAAAAGCAATAACTTTATAGCACACATGTGTGTCTCTCTGAGTGTGTGTGTGTGTGTGTGTTAATTGCTAAATTGATGGCAGTCGCATGCATTTAAGTTAATGGCATGTGCACATTTTTGCAGCAACTGCAGCAAATGTAATTAAATCGGTCAAAAATTGAATTAAATTATGGCATATTAAATGACACACAAATGTTGGGGATAAAATGCGATTAAAATGATATATGAAGGGCGCTAAGGCCACGCCCTCTAAATAACAAATGCAGACAAGCAGCTGCATTAGAAATTAATGCACAACAAATTGCAAATGCAGGCGCATTTGCTATGAAAATTATAATTAAATATTTGATTGATATCCCAGGCCGTGGGGCGTATGAGCAATGTGTGTGTGTGGGCAGTCTTCGCATGAATATTAAAGGCTAATTAAGATTGAGGGCCGTGGACAGAGGCTTTTCTTGGCCAATTTGGCAAGTGCATGTGTAATTGAATTGCCCAGGCGAACTCAATTGCAGCAGCTGCATTAAATTTTAATATCCAGGGAGCGCGCAGCCATAAAGCGCAGCTAATTGACAGCAATGGGCCGTTCTGTAAGCCGAAATGTAATCAAATTTATGCGAGACAATTGAAAGTGCGGCAATAAAGCAGGGAACGTAATACGCATTCATAAACAAAGCAATAACAAAGCAAAGTGCGAAAGCAATATGCAAATGAATGAAAAGCGACTGTCAAACGCCCAAACAGCTGGCGGCAGCCAGGACCAGACGACTGACTGGCCATAAACGCAGATAACAACAAGCAGCAGAAAGCTGACTGTAAGCGGTCGAAGACTGCCTACTCTTCATGAACTGATTGGTCATAAGACCAATCCAATTAAGTAAATTTTACAATATTCGATATATAGAAAGAGAATTCAAATTAATTATGAATTGATATATATAAATATATTTATAAAATAACTAAAAGTATATAGATAAATAAATATTTATATAAATAAAAAAAATTAATATAGATAACTTAGGCAATATAACGAACACATATTAGAATTTATAGTTTAATTTTTCATAGTACAGATTATGAATACATACGAAGTCTATGTTACAAACCTCGTCATGAATTCATAAGATACTCTACATGATGGTATGCCCCTGCGAAGTGGCCATGAATACTTCGGACTTTGGTCGTAACGTCTTTGAAGAAAATTTTCAATTAAAGATGCGCAGCGAAAAAGGAGTCAAAGCGAATGTTGTTTGGAGCGAAATTAGGAATTAATTAAGGCAGCAACAACAGACAACAACAACAGCAGCAACAAATGCCGTATAATTTCAAGCGGAAACCAGCCAAACAAACAAAACTACGCAAAAGCGCCCTGGGTTAGGCTATACAAAACACTGCAATGGAGTAGGGTCTGTCCTCTGGAGGGAGGCAGAGAGAGAGAGAGAGAGAGAGAGAGGAAGTTAGGGATAGCTAGACCGAAAATTTATTTGTGCGTTGATTGCGCGCAAATGATGATCATTTAATTAAGCACGCAACAGCGCACAGGCGAGCAACGGGACACAGACGAAAGCAGCGGGCGGGCCGCCATCTTGGCCGGAAGTGGCAGCACCTTCATTTTGAACGGCCGCTGTGGCCGCAAAAAGAACACAATCTGTTTGTGTTTTGCATTTGGCCGCGACCGCAATTTGATGGGCCTGTTATGAAATTCGTATTTTCTTCAATTTTTATTTATTTCTTTATTTTTTATTTTTTTGCTTTTTGTTTGGGCCAAGTTTGGACTTTGATTGGTTTGCTTAATGGCCTCTTGTCAGCGCTTGGGATTGCAATTTTTGTTATTTTGATTTGCATTGTAAATTGGGCAGATGCCTACAAAAATCTGGAGCACTGGCATTGATTAAAATTGTATTTATTTTTAATTAAAAGCCATTTGTCTGCAAATTATATGGCCTCACAAAATTAGCGTTCAAGAGCGAGAGTTCCGGGGAAAAAAATGCCGATGGAAGCAAAGAAAGCGATAATACTTTTTTTTAAATTTATAATTAGATTTCAAATCCAATTAGGTGTTACAAAATTGACCCCAATGGAACTTTGAAGTAATACCAAAAACCGGAAAGTTGTTATGTCTTTTGACAGCATTTGAAGCTGGAAACCTAAAAATTTGTTGGCTTATTTATTTGACAATTTTTTTTTGCAAAGGAAAGATATATAATGAGCAAATATAGTAAATAATTGTTGAAAAAAATTATTTTTAGGTTTTATATATATTAGGTTTTATATATTTTATAAAGAAACTAAAATGAAAATACCTTGAGAGATTGGGTTTTAACCCAAGCAGCCATGTTAGGCGTCAAGGCTGCAGCCCCAAAGATATGTAAGTCTTCGCACTAGAACTAGGAGAAGACTCAGAGGACATCACACTCAAGACCTACATGACCGGATCTATATCAAATATTCCCTTATACTTCATCTGTGATTCCCTATAACACTTTCTGTCCCTAACCTTTGTTACTGGGCTCATCTTTCAAAACCTTAAAAAATATATTTATTTAATTGCTGTTCAGATTGAGCTTCCTTAGAGATAGCAGGACTTTAAAAAAAATAATTAAAAACAAAGTCAAACTTCTTTTGGCTCCTGAGCTATACAATTCCCAATTAGCAATTGAAATTTATTTTATATTTAGCAAAACGCATGTTCAACATTTTTGTATCACAAAGTGTAGACAATTTCAATGTATTTTCTATTTTAAAACAATTTATTTAATAAAAGCAACATAAATTTCTCAATTGCTCTCAAACTCAATAACCAAAAATGGTTATTTTACAATTGCAGAAAAGTTTCCCCGTTCGTTTCAATAAATTTGCATAGCCAATGTCACTGATCAGGCACACATGTAGATATGATGCCATTTGTATGTGTATATGGGCAGTTGGTGCCCTTAACCAACTGTGCAGTGGATACTTATAACTAGCATTGTCCTGCCATTTGCTGCTATCATCTAAAGCGGACTCCTGGGATTTTGCCAATGCCGCATTTTGCAGTCATATATAACATGGGGCCACGCTCCACACACCAACATTGCGGCAATTTGTGGACAGACACAGACACACACACACACGCACACACACACACTCGCACAGATATTAATACCAAATGAAAATTGAAATTATGTCTATGCTCCACACTCGAGTGTGGCAAATGCGCAGGACAAACTTTTATGCCCCTCGCGAACTGGCTGCGAACTTAGTGCCGGCTGTGGCCCGGTTTCGTTCGACAGTTATTATGCTGCCACGCCCCCAATCACCCTCTCACACACACCCTCACACACATGCACGCACAATCATATCCATAATCAATGATAATCCGCTGGCGTATTATAACCGCATTAACAGTTAGGCACGTTCGATACAATTCGTTACGTTTCGATAGATTTCATGCTCATTTCAGCTATCGCTGCGTACGGGTGTGCGGGTGTGTATTTGTGTATTTGTGTATGTGTTTATGTATGTGTGTGTGTGTGTGTGGCATAACAAATATAATTGTGTACAATTTGCGTAACATGCTTTTGGGCAGCGGGTGAAGCGGTTGGGTTTTAGTGCGCAAATTGAATTGCAACCAACTTAGCTTGATTTACGTAAGCCCACAAAAAGGCCCCACACAACCACAACGCACCACCCACCCACACACCCACCACCCGTCCAAAAATCTTCATTATTTCTGCTGCTGCTGTTGCTGTTGCTGCTGCTGCCGGTGAAATGCGTGCGGTATATCATAAAGCGTAAACTGTGACTGCAATCACTGTGAATGCTGATTGTTTTTGGGGGTGTGGCAAGTGTGGGTGGAGTTAAAGGGCATTGCTGTCGGGTATCGTGTTTCGGCTCTTTGCCAACAGACATAACCACAAAATCAATCAAAAGAGTATGCCAGTTCGTAACATTATATGGCCAAATGAATCGAAAAACGCAGCTGCAACCGCAGCCACAAGACAAATGACAGTTTAAAAGTCTGACAATAAATGATGCAGAGCTTCCCATCACCGAGCACAATCTCAAAAGTTTGCCAAAATAATTGTTTCCCATTTCGCTCTTCAATACAATCAAATCAAAGTGAGCCGCAGAAATGTGGCTCATTAAATTCCGATTTTGTGCAGCGTCATAAATTGTCTTTAAATTGGTTCATCTAAGGCTCTGATTGCATGTTATTTATTTTTGAATTATCGTAAAGGTTCCTTAGGAAATGAGCTTAGCTTCAGCAATCTCTTGTCATACCCGGAGTCGAGTCTGGGCATAATGGTTTTGTGAAACTGTATGTAATTTACCACAAGGCAGCCAAATCGCAGACGCTGTATGTGTGTGTTTGCATGAGTTTTTGTGTATGTATGTATAAAATAATCAAATATTGATTGAAATCGTAGCGCTGCGTAGGGTTCAAGGTATCTGCTAGTCGGGCAGTTTTGATTAGAGCAGTCTTATTTCTTATCTTCCCTATCAATTTTCATTTAGCGCAAAAATATATTTAGAAAATTCATAAAATATTTGAAGCTTGTATACTTTTGGAGCTTTGGGTATTCTTTAATATTTTATTGAGACTTTGAATTTTTCGGGAATCTACCAAAGTTTTCTTCATATTTTCAAGCCCTGCTGTCCTCCATGTTCAAGAAAGTTAAGTTAGTAAATTGAAATTACGAATAATAAATAATATTATGCATACTACAATATTTAGTTCAATGACTGACTCAAAAGCTTAAACAAATTTCTGTGAATTTATTAACAAAATTATTAGCAGAGATTATCTGACTCGTTCCGCGAAGTGTTAATTATTGTTTTCTTTTCTTTTCAAATTCTAATGACTACAAAAATATGTTTACTACACAATCTTTATGAAAGTTTTTTTTTTAAATAAAGTTTGAGCATCTAATATTTTGTCAAGTAATAAAAAATTGCAATTGACATTTGAAATATTTCTTTGATTGTTTAGCATAAAATGTAATTAAAGTCTGGCCTGATGTCATGAATTAAGTCTTATGTCTGTTAATATGTGTTCATTTGCTCTTTAATTTGAAAAGTTGTATGAGTTTTGCTGTTAATATAATACCTAATATCTATTAATAATACGATAATAATAATATATTCATTATTGAAATGATTTGAATGCTCCATTATCATATGATTTAAGTTAGACTTATAGTTCATCTTATTAATAAATTACTGATTTTCCTAAAATGTAATTACCATAACTAAAACGAATACTCATTATTGATTATTTCTATTGTCCAGTTGTCAAATGTCTTGTTTATTCAGTTTACTATAAGATTTGCTAAAACATCATCCAATTCTTATAAATTATTCGCATTGTAGCCACATTACTCTTCTTAAAAGTTTGATAGATAAATACAATCTTCCATTAGTTTGATTGCAAGTGTCTGCTGTAGTTCATTTCTTTATTCTCTTTCAGAATTTTATATCCGCATCAAACTGTCTTATTTTCATCTCTACCCATCTACAATCGCTCATTAAAAAGTTATCTACTACAGAGTTCAATGTAGCCATTAGCAAATGCAATAATTGTGTCACTAGGAATTGAATTTTGAGTATTTATGGCAAATTGACGTGCAGATGTTAACTAGAAAGTCTGTTGAACTGTGTAGTTCATGGCTTTAAATATGGTTTGCTTGTAACCCATTAAAAGCATCAATTTAGAATTTGACAGAACAGCTTTTCTGCTGGTAGTTGCAGCGCGCATCAACTTTGAAACAATTTTGGGGTAGGCGTTGGGCAGCTCTATGTTAGCTGGGTTAAACGAGAAATTTGATTACAACATAGGCGAAACTGCATTAGTGCATAAATCCATGTCAAGTCGCTGAGAGAAAATTCAATTAGCTGACATAATTCTATTTATGCGCTGACAGCTGGCAAACGCTACACAATATACGCCAAAGGGGTTTTAAACTTGACAACTATGTGTGGGTGGTGGTGGTGTGTTTGTGGGGTGTGTGTGTGCTGTTATGGTCTGATGCTAGAACCAAGCCCATGACAACAGCGTCGCTGGCAAAGTCATAAATTTGGCAATGGCAGCATTGCCGGCACGTGGAAATTAAGTGATGAATACCATAGGGCGCATAAACTTGCCAAAAGAGCTCCCCACACACACACACACACACACACACATACACACACGCATTTAGGTCGCTGTGCCTGGCCATATAAATTGTGAAATTGTTGAAGCGCAACTTTACGTCCTCCTCCACGTGCTCCCCTCGTATAAACATGCACGCAAAAATATTGAAAAATATGGCGAACGCTGAACATTTTGCGAAATATTTTTACAAACATACACACACACACACACACACACACACACACAGATACACAGAGATATACACACACATGGACGCACACTGTGTGTCTGCTTCGCTGCGCATCCAACGTGCCGTAAGCCCTTTGGGCACTATTAACCCAACTCCGCGAGCTGCGCAACTGTCCAAAACTCCCTGACAGCTCCACAGCAAATGATGCGCTAATCCAATTATTATCAATTCAGTGACAGGACGAAGGGCTCGTCCGTCCAGCTACAGCGGCATCTGCCCCAACGGCTGATTGTTAAAAATAAACACGCCGCCAAGTTGATTGAATATAATAATCCAGATTTGCTTACCTACAAATAGACAGAAAAATAGAGAGAGAGTGAGTGATGGGCATAAGTAACAGAAATACTTTTAAGAAATATACTTTAAGCTATATATACTTATAAGCTATATATATTTGTATTTGCATTAGATGGGCTGCCACTTAGCTACCAAATTGCCAATTGCTGTGCCTTGTCCTTGGCAACTCTTTCTTTGGGCCAACATCAAAGCCAAACTGCAAACTTCCCAGTTTGCCATTTAAGCTCATTAAAAATGCATAAGCCTTGAACAAATGCTGATCAAAATTTAAGATAGCAAACAAAATTTATAAAAGATGCGCACAATTCACAGTTCCTCAGAAATTGATATTATGCAAGAATAAACTGTTTCTGGTATATTAATAAATAATAATAAATAATAAGTAAATAAATAATAAATAAATAATAAATTATTAATAAATTAAAATTAAATACGCCGAGGGCTCTCTGATCTTAATTTTGTTGTTAATTTTAAAGAATTTCTTTAAATATTCTTTATATATAAATAAATATTAGAACATGTCAGACTTCATATAAAAGCACCTTTAATCTTCCTTCATGGTAATCTCTGGTTAAAGTCCTTAGATGAGGAAAATTCAAATAATTATCAATGACATTTCATACTTCATTTCTGATATTTGATAAATGATAAATAAGTGTTCACTCTATATCCAATATATTATAATTATACTTATTAATATAATATCAAATTAGCTCAAAAATTACTTTAAATATTTAAAAAAAATATTTATAAATTATGAACAAGTAGGAGACCACTGCAATATCCAATTTTCGAAGCTGTATCGTTTTGCTATTCATTGAATTCTTAAGTAAAGGGCATTGGCCTACCCCAAGGCGAATTCGGAGACACTTATCAAAGTCAACTCACTTGTCAGCTGGCTTAAATTTTAAACAAATAATAATATTTGCCACGCTGCCGCAGGCGAGTACCAAACACAAGCCCATCGAGCTCGCCCAAAATCCTGGCAAAACGGTAAAATGCCAAGGCAAACAAACAAATACACACACACACACCCACACACACACCCACACACACACACAAATAACATGACTGCAAATTATCTGGGGAACAGCAGCGTCAAACGGCGGCAAAAAGGGCTTCAACAGGAAGGCAATGGGGATGTAGGGTTAGAGGTTGGGGTGTGGGATGTGGTAGGTGTTGATACCGGAGCAAAAGTGTTTGGCTCTCTGGCTGATTGTGAAATCGATAAAGTAAATCGGTGAAGCGATAACATAATAAATTCTACGTTTCATGCTCAACTACACGTTGCGCCACCGCCCGCCCACAGGTGCCGCTGATATTTATACCCTGTATAGCTTCGCCAATCACTTCAGCTCACACACAGAAGCCTTTGTGTGCGTGTGGGTATGTGTGCTTCTGTTTGTGTATGTTAAGGGCACATCAATTTTTATGATCTCAAATTGCAAACGTATTGTAAAAGCAACGCATTTACCCTTCCACCTTGCCCATATAGAGGAAAAAATCGAGCTGAGCAATGCAACAATCAATTTCCTTTTTTTAAGCCTGTTTGTTTGTTTACTCTGTCGAACATAACTCAATGGAGCTCACACACACATATATATACGTATATGTATATACACAACAATAATAATAACAACAATCAGGACAACCCTTTTGAGCCTTTTGTATAACCCTTGAGAAAGTTGCGCACTGAAAGTTGGCCACAAAAGCCAAATGGCATATGGCGATTCAGTTTGTATGGCCATATGTGTGTGTGTAGTTCTTCAGCTGCCTAGAGATGAGAACTCTCGAGCTGAACTGTAAGTTGTGAATGACTGTGACTGAGACTGTGACTCAAACAGTGACTGTATAGAGGACAGAAGATAAGTTAAGAATTGCATATGTTAAGGTGCATTTAATTAATTTAATAGATTTGCATTTGAGTCTATACAGAATAATTCAATTCAAAGTTAACATATTCTATTAAGACTTTCATGTGCTTCCTATGTGTACCTCGGGAGACTTAATTCTCACCAGCCGAAACATTTGCTTGCACTCGCAATAGAACTAGCAAAAGACTCAGACGCCAACACACTCAAGATCTACTGGACCGGCTCTTAATCAAAAATTTATCAAATATTCACTCAATTTTTATCTGTGATAATTACTCCTTATATTTCTTTCTGCTTCTAACCTACGTATTCAGTGTTTATTTTCCACAGCTTTTAAAATATATTTAATTAATTTCGGCTTAGATATAGCTGCCTGAATGGTAGTCGGACGATAAAAAAAAAAAAAATGTAAATGTAAGCAAAAAATTAATAAAATCAGTTCTTCTTTTCAAGAATCAATGTGCTTTCTACGTATTTTATAAACAAGCAACAGCTCCAAATGATTAGTTTGACATACACAAACAATTCTACGTGGAATGCATCAGATGTTATGTCAGATAGCTTGAAAATACTTTTTAGTTTGGTTTTAGTCATTGTAAAGTCTGTACAAAATAAGAATGATTTACAAATAAAAAAACTGTTTTTATTGTTTTTCTCTATAATTATTATTTTCAATATTTAATTATTATTTCCATATAATTATTATTTTGTATGTCAATGACATATTTATATTGATATACTATTTATTTTTTCTATTAAGTTTTATTCTCAAAGTATTCACTGTATAAATCACAGTTTCAATCACTTATTCCCATTCACCGTGCCCTACGCATCACAAACCCCTTCATTTTTTTTCGATTAGAAACTCAGCCATAATTGAGCCGCAGCAATTCGGAAAAACTTTTCATATCTTTGGGCATTTTTTGTGACATTAATGTACCACACACACACACACACAGACACACTCACACACACTCACACACACATACATTTTTGAGTATTTGCTGATTTCGCATTTATTTCGTTGGCACTTTTAACCTTTGCGCATTGTGGGCATGAAAATATTATGAGTAGCATTAAAATTTGATGTTGATTCTGCTTTCAGTTTTTCTCTCCCCACGGGGTTGAACGCCTTTTTTTTTTGGGGGGGCGGGGGTTAACAGACAGGCAGGCCGGCTATCCGATGCTGAATGCCACCGCCAAAAGGCCTTCAATTGTCGGCTACAAATCATGTAGGGGCCATCAACGCCAGCAAAGCCTCTCACTGCCCTCGAGTACAGTTGAGCTCGACAGTTGGCGCAGCTTCACAGAGCGCTCCAAAAGTACAGTTGTCAAGCGAAATTTATATCAACAACTACTGCTCAGCTCAGCTCAGCTTGCACTTTATAAATACTCTTTCCATAGTGCATGAGTGACGAAATCCATAAATGCTTTGTGACAATTAAGGGAAGATAAGAGATATTTTCGTTGTCGGGAAAAAAATGACTCTAACAGGCAGACAGAAAATATAGATTTATGATTGCGCAGAGTTAATCTATGACCATGGCCATGTCTCTCTCTTTTAAGGAAGGTAAATACTTTATATTTCAAAGTTATTTTGTTGTAGAGTCTTAGTTCTCAATATAAAAATTAAAAACTATTTAAGCAAGATAAAATAACATTTGATATATAGGGTTTCGCAATGTAATACATATTTTCAATATTGTAGATTTCACAAGTCTCTCACTCAGTAGAGGCCAAGGAGAGTCCCCAGCTATAACTTGGACTATTATTTTGCTGTCATGAGTATTACTTTGAGTAAGATTCATGTGCAATAAATTTATTATTGTATATTAATTAATAATATTACATTATATTTTAATGCATTGAAATTTTATATAAATTTTTATTTTATGCTCTTATATTTAAATTCATAGATGTTTTTATATAAATTCAAATTTCAATTATTTTATATAATATAATATAATAAATTATTAATATTTTTTAGTACAACTTTACATTTTTAATTTTAAGTATAATAATTCAAAAGAATTCCTCTCGCTTCTACTGTTTCGCATTTCGAAGGAAACACTTTACAAAATTTGGCAGTGTGTTTGGCTTTCGACTCAGCACATGGAACAGCTGCTTCAGCTGGTGTTTTAGTGGCTTTGCCTTTGGCAGTGTCATTTAATTGCTGGCCCCGGCTGACCAACATAAAATGCGCCAACATATTTCAAATGTCAAGCGAGGGCAAAAGGGCGGAAGATGAAACAGGGACTGGAAGTGAAGCTTGGCAGAGCTTAAGGCGCAAGTGAAAGTGTTCTTTTTTTTCGGCTGGGGCACATAAATTTTTATTTAAAGAAGAAGAGGAGCCCACAACAGCAACAAAAAGAACAACAACAACAATGAGAAACACAAACCACGCAGTTTATTAGACTTCCACTTGATGGGACTGGGCAGCAGTGCCTGGGGGGTTGTTAAAGTCGGGACGGCTAGTTGACCTTTTGGGTTAAAGCGCCACGTGGATGGCGTCGCTAATTGTAAGTTAATGTGGCATTTTTATGAGCGCGTTAATTAAGTGAAATGTGCTCGAAAATTATGCAGCCGCTGGCCAGCTACAGTTAAAGCCATCAACTTATAGCCCAGTTAACGAAACTAAGCAAAACTAGTCACAGCGAAAAATAGAAAATGGCAGAGAAAAAAATGAAGAAAACTTTTTGACCTTAACAATAATTTACACTTACGCAGCTGGCAAAGTTAGCGCTCTTGCCACGCCCCTTGCCACACCAGGCTGCAAGTCGTTGCGGTCGGTTAACGCGACAATAAAAAACACTTTAAAAAATGTGTCCGTGTTGTTGTTGTTGTTGTTGTTGGGCGTAAGAAAACTTTTAATAAAAAGTAGCAACGGCAGCAGCAGCAGCAACAGCCAAGGCTTTCTCCCAGCCCATAAAGTGAAAGTGCCCGAAACTTGGGCGTGGAAATTGCAATTTCTTCTGCTGCCACTCTTTAGGGGCGGTTGGTGCGGCTTTTGGGGCGTGACGCATTGAGGCATAAATAACAGCAGCATTATTCACACCAACAACAACACCAACAGCAACTGCTGTTACCTCTGCCTCTCCCTCTCTCTCTCACTCTCTCTTCCCACAGAACACGCCCCGTTGTATGCTATGGTTTTTGTTTGGCTGCTAAGCAAACTCTAAACTGTCTCAAAACCAAACTTGAGCACAACTTTCTTTGGCCAAAACAACAACAACAACAAGCAGCTTAGTCAACTTGACTTTTTGGGGGTTCGCGTTGCTTGCGTTAAGTTTATTTGCTTTATTTACGCTTAGCCAAGTTTTTACTTTTCTAACCGACCCCCAACATACACAAAGACCTCCTCCTGCTGCTCCTGCTCCTCTGTTACCCCCACTCAAAGTATATTTTTTAACGCTTTAGCGCATTTTCTTGCACATTCACGTTGTTCATGTTGTGCGCTTTTATTTTATTTTTATTGGCCCAAACTTTGAACGCACTTAAAATGTGCCTCGACTTGATCCCAAGCTAATAGACCCAAATTAGTTGCTCACATGTTGCCAATCAACTTTAAGGATATATTGTATTTATTTGTTTACTATATCTTCAGCTTGGATTCTTAAAGAAAGCTAAAAGTTAAAAGAATTTTTGTTTCATAAAGCTGTATAAATAGATCCAATGCTATAGAGGTACATAGTATTTGTGTAAATTCATTTTGGTAAAGCAGTCAGGAAGGAGTCTGCAGTAACTTAACTCCCTAAGTTCACTTCGTGAATAAGTATCAAAATATATTCGAATCTAATCAAAGTTAAAAACAAATAAAAATAAGAAAGCTTAAAAACTGAGCAATATAATATCATATGGTATATAATTTTAACTTTAAGACAATTTTAGATTTTTATATTATTTTCTAACCGCAAATTTGTGCACCCCACAATGGCCAACAGGCCGTAACTGTAATTGGTTTTGCCAACCCCGAAGAAATTTTTTGATTTGATTTCTTCGAAGGGTTTGTCGGCCACTTGCACGAGGCCGCCATGAAAATGTACTTAATATTGTGGGCCATATTTAATCTGCAGAGTTTTTACATTTAATTTGCTGTTTTTGCTTTGAAGTTGTCCACAGTGTTGCTGTTGTTGTTGTTACGGGCTTACAAACACCCAAATGGCAGCTACCCCAGTCCGTTTTATTCCCAACATTTTGTGCGCTGATTTGTATGGGTTTCCACCTTGCGGCCCATTTAAAATGCATTGCAATTACTTGGGCGATGGTCTCTGGTCTCTGGTCTCTGGTCTCTGCTCTCTCGTAACGGTTAATTTGGTATCTGAGCGGTCTATCATCTTATCTATCCCATCTCTTTAGCTGTCTAGCTGGCCATCTAGCTACCCATCATGCGATGTGATAGCAATGACTTTATCTTATTATACGCCTGATTGACCAACAAAATTGAGCCGCCGCATGGCCATAAAAATGAAAAGTTGTATAATTTTCACACAGCACACTTTGATGTTATTCCAGTTTCTTTCCTTGCGATTCGTCGCTCTCTTCCGCTATTAACTGGGGCACAAAATATTGCCACTCCCTGGGGTCGAATGCGCAGCAATTGCTCACTATCAAAACTTTACCATTTTTGGCCCACTCTCCACTCGCTGGCTTTGGCAACTTGTTAAATTTTATTTTTATGTCTATGTCTTTGAGACTTGCCACATCAAATTGCTTAATTAAATGAATTTATGTTTTATTGCTTCATTGCAAGCACTCAAATTTGATGCGCGGCGCCGCCGGCGACTCCCAACAACAATTTATTCAGACGTGTCACGTAGCTCTCCACAGAATTTCCTTCCAATATATATATTTATATTTATATGTATATATAAATATATTTATAAATATCACGTTTAATACTTGGCAAAGTCTGTTTTGGGTTCTGCTCCTTTGGCGGCCTTAATTATTGCGTTAAACTGTGGCAGACAGTCGCATTCGCTGCGATAACACAGAGAGTGAGACACGCGTGACTTGGCATAAGCAAAAAAATATGTGTATAAAATATATATAGAAGCCCAGACAAAAAATGTCACAAATAACATTTAGATAGGGGTTTGGTAAGGCACAAAAAATGCAGAGAATGTTGAAGGAAATATTGATAAAAGAAAATACTTGTTAATATACTAAAGTGTAGAGTTTGCTTAATAAAAAAGAAGAAATATAGGAAGTTGACAGGGAATAGCTTCAAATTAAATTTTGCCAATGAAAAATAACTTCAAATCATTTATTTATTAAATTATTTGAATAAATTTTAGAAATTAACAATTAAACTAGTTTGATTAATAATCGATCAACTGAATTTACAAATCAACCATTTTTTCCTACTTTGCTTATGAAATATTTAGCTTAAACTAAACAGAAATTAATAAAATATATATTTTTAGGGCTATGGGAGACGAACACTGAATAAATAGGTTAATGGGAAGAAAGAGTTATAGTTAAAGGAATTTAAGGGAATATGTGATCAATTTTAAGTCAAGACCCGGTTCACTATGTCTTGAGTGTGGTTTCGTCTCAGTCTTCTACTAGTTCTTGTCTTTCGAAGTATTTTTTGGCCACCTTTGAATCAAAACAATCATCATGAAACCAATTTATCTATATATATATTCATAAATAACAGAATATATCAATTCATCATTGAATGCATCAAAAATCTATGAAGCCAACAATCTGTCAATCTCAACAAATCCATTTATAAATCAATCAAAATTAATAATATTTATTAAATTAAATTATTAAAATTACTTCCCTTATAAACTGTTTTATCAAGCCACCAATTGAATGATTAATATATTCATATTTATATTAATCCATTTTCTTTTCTACTATATATAAAATTATACATATTTATATATGAATTCATACTTGCATTAATCCTTAATCATTTTATACATAAATTCATAACTCATTTGCAACAATAACAATATTTATATAATTTAGTATAAAATACTATTGTCTAAGCTGCCATAGATACTTAAATAATTGAAAAGCCTTCAGCTAGGCTCTAAAATTACTTTGCAACTATGAAAATGAAGTTTTTGGTCGGAAATGTTAGCTAAGAGAGAACACGAAACTGTTTGCCACAACTGTAACAGAGCCTAAAACTCAAGCCGAGTAAGCTGTTCCGAAGAATAAGAGATTCACAGCTCGCATTAACTTGAGCCGAAACTTGTAATATCCACTTGGTCGGGGTTTACTCTGCTCTTCTTCTTGTTGTCGGTAAAGGTCTAAATAAGCAGCAACTGTGCTATAATTTGTAGATATTTCTCATAGAGCAGCCGTAGGGCGCAAACGAAACACAGACACAAACAGACAGGCAGCCGAGTGTCACACCCACCCACACATACACGCACACACACACACACACCCAGACAATCAGAGCGCATTAAGCAAAGACAGACAAAGTTTTGTGCGTCGCGTTGGCTTTGCCACACGCATGTTGTCTGCGCCTTGTCTGCCACATAAAGCAGAGCAGGGGCACAGAGAGGGGGAGTCAAGCTCACGCCCACACACAAAACGCACCCACCTGGCCAAGATTTATGTAGTCCAAAAGGTGCGCGCATCTTAAAGTTGCCCGGAAAAAGCAATGAGCATAAATTTATACGCCAGACAAGGGCAAAGACACGAGAAAGGAGTATCAGAGCAGAAGATGGGGTTACAAAGGGTGAGTGTGCGCGTGTGTGTGTGTGTGCGGTCGCATTCGTTGTGGTCAGCATAATTAGGCTGCCATTAGCAGCAACTGTAACTTGTAGCCCCGGCATAACTCAAAAACCAACTTCAAGATATCTTGGCCAGATTTTTTTGGGTTCGGTAGATGGAGGGGCTTGCCCTCATAAATAACCCCGGTGAGCACAAAAAAATAAAGGAGAAAAGAGTTCTTCGATTCGGGTTTCATTTGTCTGCCGCATGCAAATGCATTATTAATGGGGCGCTTTGTAGAATTCATGATTTATGGGCGACACTTAATTAGGATCTTTCGAAATTCAAATAGATTTCCATTCGCAGTGGATTTTGCATATATTTGTTGTGCCTGTAGCCTACTTTTAAGCGCCGGGCATTAAACATAAATAAAATAAAAAAAAAACATAAACACACACGCATGGAAACACAGTCAATAGCATAAATAACAACAACAAGAACTGTGTAAATATAACATTTAAATCAGAATCAGGTTTGCCGCTTAAGCACCAGCTGCTGTTGTTGTTTTTTGTGTGAATTCGTGTCATAAATATTGCAATTAAAATGTCATGATTTTTATGCCCTACAATAAAATAAAAGTAAAAATGAGCGGAAGCTCAATAAATGGGGTAATATAGACAGTGAGAGCCAGTTTAGGTCCTTCGCCAAACATAGTTGAGTATGTATTCATGAGAATGTTTTGATTTTTAATACAAGTATTACTGGAAAGTTTTAGAAGTATATGTAATACACTTTTAGTTTTAGCTTAAATAGAGAATCAATGATTTTTTAATCAAATATTGAACATTCATAAAATAATATTAGATAATATAAATTATAATAATAAGAACTGGTAATCCAAAGAATTCTATCACATATAAGTATGTATAACCACAATATGCATATATCAAAATTTGTTGATTTTAAAAATATAAATTTAAATATATTTTTACATTTCTATTCATATAAAATATTTACTGCATCTATCTATCTGTAGAGATTCTTCACAAAACTTGAAATGAATGGAAACAATAAATATTCAACGGCAATGTCTTCAACTCCAATTCAAACTACAGCTTCTGCTTCGGTTTCGACTTGGACTTTTTGAGTTATATTTAACTCAATATACGGGTTAATAGGGCCCTTGTCCTACTATTTCTATATAGTAATGCCAAAAGTGCCTTCCCTTCTAGTTTTAAGTTATTATTTGAGTCAGAACTAAAGGTTTTTCATCCATTTTCCTTTACCATCTAAGTATATTAAACAATGTTCAAAGTAAATTCTATGTAAATATGATATCTCAGCTGCACAGACATGAAATAAGTCTAAACTCTGTATAAAGAAAAAATAAGCTAGCTTTAAGCTAAATGTAATAATTTGGAAATAAAGCATATATTGAATTGACTTGAATGGAAACAATAAATATTCAACGCCAATGTCTTCAACTCCAATTCAAACTACAGCTTCTGCTTCGGTTTCGACTTTGACTTCTTCAGTTATATTATCAGAAATTCTTGAGTGTCTCTGTTTTGTACAGAGTATTCCATAGTCCATCTCTTTCAATAAAGACAGTATTTAATTTAAATATACTTTTTATATGTCCTGTGAACTGCATTTAATACGCTGTGCAAAAATTCTGAATTTATCGCCGCAAAAATAAACAAAAATCATTTTTTGTCTGACATTTTTTTCGCATATTAAGTAAGCAAAAAAAATTAATAAATAAACAAAAGAATTTGTCAAATTTATTATAGTTAGTTATTAAGCAAGAGCTAAAAATATGTCAAGAGCCCACTACTGAAGAGTGTTCATGTTTTTTTTATCAAAAAGTAGCCTAATGTATTTACAATTATATATATTAAAGAGAATTAAAAACATAAATGTTAAACATAATTATAAAAAAAAAACATTTTAAGACTTAAATATTTATTATTGTTAAACTATAACAAATTACATAACAAATTACATTTTAAGACTTATTCAAGTTCTCATTCTCATACAACATTATTTCCTAAAACAAAAACTAAGCTCTGCGACAAATTAAAGTTTTTGCAAGCCCGTAGAAGAAAGTAAGATGATTCTAAAAGGATGTTGTCTTGACAAGATTCCTATTGTACCTATCGACTATTTAGCGAAACCACTGACAAGTAGGCGGGCTTGGAAATTCCAATCCAATCTCCATTATTGTTGATCATATTACAAACGTTAACGAGAAAATGTTAATGTCGTCAGATAATTTATGTTAGTTTCAAATAAAATCTAAAGTTCCAATATCTTTGTGATTTGCTGAAAATACTCTTCTTAATCAATCAATTAAAATATAAAGGTGTTATAATCAATACTGGCATTAAAATGAAATTGTGAAGAACTAAAATGAAATAAGACTTCGACGACATACCTATATATATTAACAGCTTAGACCTTATATAATAATTGAAATATTACATAAAATATTGAAATTAAAAATAAACCAAAAATTTAAAAAACAGATAAATAAATATAACAGGTATAATTTTGTTTTTCAATTAATTATTTGTTAATATATTACTCAAAATCTGATCTAAGTAAAATAATAAAAAATCTTTCGAACACAATATTATTAAAATATTATTGTATGCATTTTGGAAATTTAAATATGCGGGCGCATGTGAAGCTTCTGTTCAGCACATCTGACTTATAATTAAATTGAAATCATGTAGATAATGTAATCACATTACAATAATAATTGCAGCCGTTGTTGTTGTTACTGTTGCTGACTGTGTTACAAAAACAAATTGTGCAATTTATTTGTAATTAGCGCGGCTAATTTATGCCAATTTACGTAACGGAAGGACGAAAAAAACGAGTTAAGTGTGTAAGCGTTTTTTATTTATATATATATATACACATATATACATACATATATATACTTTTTTTGGACCCTCGCGCTGGCATACGTTGTTAAATTAGCAAATAAATATAATTAATTGAATATACATATATATATATATATATATATATATATGTATATATTTATATATGTCACATATATATATATGTGTGTAAAAAAAAGAATAATTTTAAATTGATAGCAAATTAAAATTGGTTTAAAGCGCTGAAATGCCGCATTAAAATAAGCCGAGCCTTCCGTTATATGCGTAGCACGTGCGCATAAATTAAATTATATGCTGATGCGGCTGGTAGCCCTGGCAGCGGTAGCGTCGCCCGCCAGTGTTGGATAACTGACAGTATATCAAATTTCATTCATTAATTTCCATTTGGCAATGCCGCCACGCCTGTCGTCTGCATGCAGACAACAACATTGCCGCCGACTATCCATCAGGGCTTTTCGGCAAGAGTAGAAGTGGGGGATAGAGAGATAGAGGGGAGATGGTGGGTTGTGGGTGGGCTTGGGGCTGGTTGGTGCGGCAACACCCTAGAGTCCAACGCTCCTTGGCAGCGTGTAATTCAAAACCTGTGCGCTGTTTGCTGTTGTCTGTTTTGTGTTTTTGTATTTTGTATTTTGTGCTCTGTTCTGTTGCCTAATCATGTATGAATGAATAATGACACGAATTTGACAAAGCACAAAATGTGTAGACATAAAAGACAAGCAACAGCAGCAACAACAACCAAATTTATTCATGCACGTAAATGCGCAGCATAGAAAAGAAGTAGAATTTGAAGAAAAATGAAAAAAAAGAAGTAGGGAAAGTTGTTTCGAAGACGAAATATCCTTGCAGTCAATGGATGATGCATGCTTTTAATACTATTATATATGATTTTTTCATCCTTTCAATGAAAGCTGCATGAACTTTTAGCTATATGAGCTATAGCATTCTGATGGCCTAACGTAGTTAAGTATACAGCTCTGATACATATTGAATGACAAAACTAATATACCCTCTGTCAAGCTACTCGTCACATAAGAACCCGCAAAAAAATACTGTGATACAAGAAATTTGTTTTGGCCGATCCCTGTGTGCGCTGTGATTTACCAAGGACGACAAGTAAAAATTGCAAAACGCGGCTCAGCTTACAGAAGCGGAAACTGGAGCTGGGCAGGCAAATAAGTGAGTGGCTGGGAGGGAGCTAGGGCGAGGGACGTAATTTATAACAAGGCGTGGCTATTTGAAAACCAACGCCTAGCTAAGCATATCAAAGGCGCGACGAAAAGTTAAGCAGCGGTTGCTTTTAATTATAACACTTCGGAGCAGAGCAGAAAACAGTTGACTAAGTAGCTGCAAGTGGCAAGACACTGACACTGCCCCCTTTGCCCTCTATAAAGCTAAAGCTGGAATGGCTAACAAAGAGAGAAAAAATGAAGCAGCAAATTTACATTTATTATTAATGTACTTATGCTGCAGCGCACAAAGACGAGAGTTTGCCCCAAGTTGTGTGCTATGATTTTAGCTGTGCGTCTTGGCTACACGCACATAAATACACACACACACACGCACATGCACACCTACAGGTATGCTACTGCGAGCATTATGAATTTGTAATGACGCTTGTTACGCACACAGAAACCCCTCGAGATGCAGACCATCTGCAGAGAGTCAACGTAATCAGCACATTGAAATAAATTCATATTTCTTATTGTCTCTGTACGAAAAATATTTTGTTTATTTGTTTTTATTTCTTTTTCGGGTATTATTTATAGGTTTTGCAAGCTTAATTTCAATTAATAAAATACAGCTTATATTTATTTAATTAAATATTAATAGATATTGTAAGCAATTTTTGTGTATACAAAAAACAAATATAATTTGCTGAGCACAATTTCAAAATTGAATCCAATCTAGTAGGATAGCCAACTTTTTACAATTAATTTCAGTTTACCTTGAACCGCAGCTACAACCCAAGAAGTTGCCCAGAAAGTAAACGAATCCAAATTCACGAAAAACACAAATTATTTTCCTTTTATTTCCCACCCTGATAAACACAAGTTTAGAGCTTGCTTGAACTAGCACTTTGCTGACTTATTTAGAAGAAAAGTGTACCCTACTCATGCATGCACGAAAAATATGAATCCGAAAGTTATTTTTAGCTAAGAAAGAGCATTACAGCAACACACCCAAACACACACACAAGCACAAATTGATTGCTATTGTAGTTTTCCACAGAGTTTGATTGGGCGTAGCAGACAAGCGCCTTATGATTTCCTCTTTGTCTCATGTTTGCTTCGTTTTTCTTTTTTGTGCGCTGAGTGCGTGTAAAAAATTGCAAACATTTAAAGTTTGTTACGAGACGAAAAGCAAAACTTTGCCAGCAATAAGAGCAAGAACACAGAAAAGCAAAAGGTGCAATGACATGACACAGACCAGACAGAGCAGCAGCAGCAGCTAGAGTGCTGCTGAATATGTGTCTTTGGGGGTGCATAAAATATAAAACACACACACTCCCACCCACACACTCAGCCTGTGGGTGGGAATTAGGCGCATGTTATATTTATGAAGCACACATATAAAGCTGCGGAACTGGCAAAAGCTTTTTATAATTCATTTGCAAGCCAAAAACAACAAACATTTTTGGCATTTCATTTGCGTAACTAGGAGGTTTTTGAGAGGGGGATGGGGAAGGACGCTTGCTTGGAACAATAAAAAACGAGGCGTGAAAAAGCCGCAGGCTCAACATTTAACACCAACTACAAGAGCACGCACAACCCAGAGGCCAAGGACGAACAGGATAATTGCCAGGACACGCAGGCAATTAACGTAGGGACCAGGCAGCCAGAGGCGTATGCCAGGACTGCAATAAAATGCCAAAAAGAATTAAGGCCTACTTCAAGGTCTCAATGCGAGTAGCTTGTACTTGTCTATACCTAAACACGCACAAATTCTTGTTATTTGCCATCGGCTTTTATTGAAATACTCATTAGCATTGTCTGCATATGTAGCCTAGTCGTAAGCGCCACAATTTACATTTAGCAAACACATAAAACAGTGTTTTTCCCCCTTAAAATCAATGTTTTTGTTCGAGTGGCTCGATTTGAAATGCACTTGCGAGCGGGCAACATTTCATTTCAAGCAGCACAATCAAGGCAACAAGCATGGCAAGGCGCAGCGAGCATATCCTGGCCAAAGCACTTGAGAATTGAGAAACAAAAAGCTTTGGCAATGCAATAAAAATGGCAAAAATAGAAAAAAATTTATTTATTTTCACAGAACTTGCGCTAAACAAAAAGTGTTGAATGCCCCATTCGGGCCAAAAAGTATCCAGCACAAAAAGCAAATAGCTTCAAAGCGAAACAAAAAAATGGAAGTATGAGATACTTGGCAGATGCTGAAGAGTTGCACAACTAACGGATACCCTAGATGGAATAGAGAAAGCAATGTTTACTCCATAACATCTATAGAGTAAAGCTAAATCTTTATCAGCTATTGTAGATGTAAATAAATATAAATAAGATGTAAAATATAAAAAAAAGAGATGGAAATCTGTTTCTACTGAATGAATATTTTTAGAATTATGTAATAATTACTAGAGTTTGATGTTTATTGATCTAATTAATTTTCTATAATTATTTCAATTAAATTAAATTAAAACTGCATTTTTTAATAAATTAAAATTAAATTTAACATTTGATTGTTGACTTCGTTTAGTCTTCTTCTATATATCAAAATTCCTATGGATCATTTTCTCTCACTCAAGATCATTTTATCATTCTTTACATATCTCTTACAGAAATCTTTTCTTCTATTGACTTGCTCTTCTGAGATCATTTGAGTTCTTCACTTCTGCTTGATCATCATTTACTCCCATGCTTTCATATATTTTACAATAAATATGCGCTCACACCAAACATTTTCCTCACATTAAGTACAAATTTCATATATTAAAAATACTTTTTATTTATAATTCGTTTAGTTGGACATTCTGAAAGGAAACTTCTCAAGTTGAATGTAATTTGTGGACTCAAACCCAAATTCTTAACGAATATACCCCTTTCAAAAATTTCATTTTTTGAAAGGTATTGGAAAAATATGTCGTTGGCATTGCAACTGGCGCAATGTGTCCGAATTGCGTTCGGGTTCGGCGGCTAGTTGGGTTTCGTGGGAGGCAAAAAACTTTATTTTGGTTTCAATTTGCGATAAAAACAAGCTGCAAGTTGGCCAAAACAGCGGCGCCCGGGCAGCGGGCAATGTCACCAAATGAAATTTAACAACTCGCGGGTGCAAAGGACAAGCCGGTCGGCGAGTTCGTCGTCTTGGGTGCCATGACTTGGCACAAAAGGCACAAGAAATGCATTTGCTGTTGTCGCTGCTTGTTTTTCAACATTCATAATAAATTTGTAGAGCTCACGCCCACGCCGAGCCCAGGGCAACAAAAGTAAAACAAGAGCAGCAGCAGCAGTTGCAGCTGCAGTTCAGCGAACACTTTTTCTAGTCCTGCTGCTGCTGCTGCTACTGCCGCTGTGCTAGCTCATTGCTCGCCAGTTGAAATGTAACGGATGCTGAAATTTATATATATATATTTATATATATCCATTTATATATATTTATAAACAGGATATGACAAGCAGGAAGCTGTCTGCCAGCTATCCCAAGTGCAGCTTCTACTCGTACTAATTCAACTAGTTTTTTGCTTGCGTTTGCAGCTTCGAGTTGCCTTTGGCTTTTTCTAAATGTCGCCTCGGAGCCTGTTGAGCAACAAAAACTATTCCTCTAAATATTTTATACACAGCATGAACTACTACGCATATTTATTGACAAATATTCGCTTTAAAACTAAACGAGAGTCTTTCGAGAACAATTCGTGATGCTCTGCATGACATCTGCATGCAGCATAACTATTATTATTTATTTTACTTGAAGTTTTATTCTTTTCTTGGCTCTTTAAGCATGCTTTACTGGCTTTTGCAGTTTACATTGCACTTTACATGTCCTGCTCATGCTCACTTTATATTATAATAATGTCACAATAACTTTCCTTGTCTACTGAAAAGTCTTTTTATTTGCTTATTCACAGACCAGAATACAAGAGTGTATACAAAGTGACGTTTTCCTGCTAATGTTCTTCGCAACACTTCAATATTTACTGTACTTAAATTTTTTAATAAATAATTTTTGCTTTGCGGTAGTATTTCTATGGGAATTAACAAGCTTGCTTTACTATTACTATATATATTATTTAATAATTTCTAAATTTCGCAGTTCTTAACATGTTTTCAGTCTTCAAATTTAGTCTGTTGTAATTTTAGAGCCGCAGCTGGACCAATTCATTGGCTTTGTAAGACAAAGATATTACAATCATTCGTTCCGTTTGCTATTATTCACATGCCGCTTTCGTTCTCACAGCGCTTCGGCTTGATCATGCTAAGCCCGCGCTCGTAGTTCCAGCATAAGACAGAAACTAATTGGCGTTCGATGCTCTTGCTACGACAGCTCTGTAAATTGTCTAAATTGACTATATATAGAATATATATTTATATGTTACATATAGTAACGTACAGCATACAGAATACGTATACGTATAGAACACATTGTGAAAACTCAATACAAACAATAAAGTCTCTTAAATTTGTTTGAATTGACTTAGAGGTAAACGAAATATCTCGATAGCTCAACCTGACCCATTACGTCTTAAATTCTGCTCTTTCTTAAAGTGGAAAAAAGTATATTGGTTTTGTGCAATGATCGTCTAGCTGTCAGTCAAACCATTTCGCTGCTATTGAAGCTAGATAAATGTAGCAAATATATCTGTTAAGTCATTCGTCTTTGGGACATGGCGAATCGGGAAATGCTATAGCCGGCATAAATATGATATAATAATTAAACGAGAGACTTGAAATTCTGTATATATACTCGTGCAGATAACCCAAGGTGAATATATACATATACATAGTATATACAGCTGCGTTCATCAAAATAGTAGTGCGACTAATATGTTGGACAACATTTTGTGATAAACATAATATTTTTAAAACAATTTTAAAATAATCTCAATACTCGCTTCAAATTGTTTAAAAATCATTTTAATTATCAAAAATTTGTCCAACATTGCAGTCGCACTACTATTTTGATGAACAATGCTTCATATATCGTAACTAGATATATTTACGGTCATTGTGGGCAAGGCAAATCGAGTAAAATTATATTGATTAACATATCATTTATATGACCCAGTAGAGGTGAGGCAAATTATAGTATTTCTTACAAATTCTGTTATCTCCCGAATGCTTTTGCCGCTAGAGACTTCAAATTTGTAATACAGGCAAGTGTAGACTGTCCCCGCTACTTTAGCTACTTTATTGTGGATGCCCCACCTAACGCCTACGAGGGGGTGTGGCTAATCGAAATAAAACAATATACTTCAAAATTGTTCAGCTTATATCGTCCAATTTTGCAGGTTGATCTGCACTGCGAAATTCTTACTTGGATATCGAACGATTTTTATATATTAGTTTTTTATTGCATTTTCCCTTAAATTTTTTATATGCGCCACGTTAACTTTATTAGCGATTTTTATTTAAAGCCATATAAATTTCAAATAAATAAAGCCAAAATAAAAGCTAGGCGCAAATAAAAGATTGAGTGGGTGTAAAAATTTGTATTTATTAGCAATTCACATGAAACGAAAGTGGAATAAAAGTGGGGAAAACTTTTCGACAAAAGGCAACAAAAATTTATCGCTCGCAATGCTCGAAAATGTCAAGTCAATATTTTAAGCATAAGAAGCGCATTATACGCATTATATCGGTTAGTTACAGCCAGTGGAGAGTGCGGACTGTAAATCTGTGGACACACAACTACCACGAGCTGCATATAAATCACGTATACGCAATGTTTTCCAATTGCTGAATACTATAAATTACAGCGTCGACACAATAAACAACGCAGACAAGATGGGAGATGGGAGATGGGAGATGGGAGATGGGAGAACGCTCTAAAGCTGAAAATAAACCACAAATGGTTAAATGAGGGAAAAAATAGAAATGAGAGTGAGATTGAGAGGGAGAGCAAAGCACTCAGAAATGCTGCATTTAATTAGAAGCGACTTTAAAGTAGTTCTAAGAATACGTTTACTTAAATAAACTTGACAGAGTTTCTAGTCGAAGTTTTCGCATATTTTACATATAGTTCTTGATGCCTTGTTTACCGTTTGTAATGCTCGGATTATAATCTGGCAAACAAAATCATAAATAAGCAAAAAGCTGCGGCAACAACGGCTGGGCAAAAATCTTAAAAAAAAACTCAACTTAAGTGCAACAGCACAAAAATCAAAACATCAAAACCTAACAGAGCCTCAACAAGATGAGTAAGAAGAAGCTGAAGAAGATGTAGAAGAATAGCAACAGCAACAACAACAATAATTGAAAAGAAGCAGCACAAGAGTAGCTGTTGGGCAACAACTTTATCCAATTTCTTGTCGTGTTTATGCGTTTTCTGTAGGGTATATACGTTTTGTGAGCGATGATGTAACAGTGGAAGTTTTAAGGTATTTTTAACATGAAATAGGTGCATATATTAAACAGATTTTAAAGGATGAAATATAATTTTATGATAAGTTTTATGTTATAAATTATATACATCAACAAATTGCCTCACTTTTTGTAAGTTTAGCTGTTTTAATAAAGATCAATTTTGAACCGAAGCTGTTTAGTATATTAAAATATTCAGTTTTGTTTTCTAAATGCTTTCATTTGACATGTAGATTCTCTCTTTAAACATGTAGATTCTCTTTAAACTTCTCTCAGCTTTTAAAGCAGAAAATATATACAGAAGAGTTGTATTTCGCAGATAAATAGACTTTAATTATATACATAAATAACTAATAAAATTAAATAATACAAATAAATTAATTAATAGTGAATAGTGAATAAAAAGTGCTGAAGATTGTATAAAATATGATTGCCACCATGGAATTCTCACATAACAAATATTACTAGAAGTAAGTCAATAGCGAATAGCCAAGTTTGCTGATGATAAAACAGGGAGATGCTTTACATAGCTACACGGACAACCTGGTCACATTTAAGTCTTGTTAATTAGTATTAATAAACAAATAGATAATATTAAGTCTGCAAAAATGTACCAAGCTAAATAAATCATCTAATTTGTTTAGCCTCTAGATAACCTCGAGTCTGCAAAGTCTACAAAAACCAAAATACTCTTATATATTCTCATTTATCTTGACACAACTCTTTACCTACAGTTAAAAAACAATTACAATAATATACAAAATTATTTCTTCATTTACTAGAAGTTAGAGTATTTCCACTTCGTTTTATTCTGCATTTTATTTCGTGTTCTACTTTCCTTTCTTTTTTTCCTGTTCAACGCTGAGGCGAGGCATATAGCGCCTAAGCACGTACAAATCGCATTTCTTAGGCGCTAGTCTTATCCTTTTTTATGGCTGTGCGGGTGTATGCGTGTGTGTGTGTGTCTGTGTGTGTGTGTGTGTGTGTCTGTGTCTGTGTGTGTGTGTGTTTGGCTGAAAGTATGCTACGGCAAAAGGCAACGCTTGTTTGGCTGTCAGATTTACTTGTCTACTCTCGCATTGCCTTTCCCTCGTGCTGCCGCTCTGGCGCTATGCAACTCTCTCTCTCTCTCTCTCTGTCTCTATCTCATTCTCTCTTTTACGCTGTGTGTGTGCTATAAATTGACAGCTAAATCTGCAAAAACATGATAAGACAAGCGACATGCCAATGCGGCCAAGGACTCCCTTCGCAACCCTGCCCCAATGTATTTGCTATCTGTGTTTATATCTGTATCTCATCTATTTGGGCCAGGCCTCTATATCTATCTACTTAACCCAACAACAATATATATAGCACAACAACAACAACAACAACGGCAACAACAACAACGGCAACAAATATAACCAAATGTTTTGGGCTGCGAAATTGCTTTTCGATTTATTTTTATATGTCTGCCAAGTTGCGAGCATTGTGACAAATTAGTCTTAACTTTTTTTTGTCTTCCTGTTTTGTTATTGTTTATTGTTGTCGTTGTTGTTGTTGCTGTTCTGGTTTTGCCAAGCTGGCAATTTTTACAAGATTGTAATCAGCCACCCACGCAAACAGTTAGACTTTTCGTTAAGCGTGGGCAGTAAATTCTTCTGGTTAAAATCTTGTTTATTGGCATAAAAAAGAGGCAAAAAGTTATTCAAAATATTATTTAAATTTATTTATTTTTTTGTTATTCTTAAAAAATGAAATTTAAAAACAATCCAACGCAAATGTTTACGTCTGCAGTGCTAATAAATATTTCAATAGGTTAAAAAAATTAAAATGCATTTAAATTTAAAAAATTAAAGAAATGAACGAGTTTCCAAATTGAATATAAATTGAATTGAATATAAATTAAATTAAATTAATTATATTAATTTAATAAAATAATAAAAAACATATGAAAATAAAAATAAAAATATATAAAAATATATAAGAATATATAAAGAATATTATTATATTGTAATATAATATAATTTATATAATTTTTAATTTAAATCTGTAAGTTAATTTAATAAAATAATAAAAAACATATGAAAATAAAAAAAATAATATCAAAAGTATATTAATATGAAATATAATATAAATTATATAATTTTTAATTTATATCAGTAAGTTTTTTATTAAAAATCTACTTTTTCTTCTTGGCAAATTTCACATATGCTAAAGAAGAATAATAAGAATATTTAAAATGTATTATGAAATAAGATTTCAAAACTTTAGGCATAAACTTTATAATAAACATGTTTAAATATAAAAAAAATATATATGTAACAGTTAAAATGTTAAATAATTTGTGTAAATAATGATATCAGATATTATGCTTAGTATTACAATTTTAAAATATTAGCGCAAAAGTTTTTAAATATATTTTTTATTGTGTATAAAATTAAATTGTGATATGCTCCATTTCAATATAGAACAAATTAAATATTTAATATAATAATAAAAAATAAACAAATTAATAATTTGTCTTATAAATATGTCCAGTTTTAAGTAGTTTTAATTGTTATTACAGTCGAGTCCCGATAATTCGAAATGGCAAGGGGATCAGTTTTTTTCGATTTACACAGAAATTCAATTTATCGGATAGAATTTTTTTTGATTTATCGTGATTTTCGATTTAGCGGGGTACAAATTATCGAGACTCGACTGTAAAATAAAAAAATATAATATGTACTTAATAATTATTTTATAATAATAATGTAATAATAAAAATAATTATAAAATAATAATTTCTTTATTTAAAACAAATTTTCGTATAGCAGAAATTTTATACAGCTATTTTTTTAGATACTTGCTTAAGATCATAAGGCATTAATCATATTTGTTTCCACAAATACTTCAATTTGTACAAATCAACTCATAAAGTAAATAAATATATAAAATAAACATATATATAAATATATATTTCTAAATAAAGATTAATTATTTCTGTTCAATATTTCTTATTTCAATAAATTGGCTAAAATTCGGTTGCCCCCATAAACATGTTAAGAACTATTGAAATTCCCAACGATCTAAACACTTGATGCAGGCAACATGCACTTTTCACACACCTTTTAATAAATTGAGGACTAAAAACAAATTCCAGGCACAAAACGAAACTAAACTTAACAATCATTAAAATTGTTGCATGTTATTTCAGGTGTGTCTGTGTTATCTTTTATGACGCGGACGAGAAAAAATTTTTATCAAAGCACAAATGCTGCACAACATGGAGAAATGATAACAGAAACTGTGTAAACTGTGGGCGCGCTTACCTAGGGTCTTGGTCCATTGGGCTGTGGGCCGCCAGTCGGGATAGTGTTTGGGGAAGAGCTCGCGCGTCCAATAGGTGTGCAGGACGACCTTATAGACGGCCAGGCGGTCCAGAGTGCAGCCGGTTAGTGGGGCTGGCTGTGTGGCTGCGGCCGGGGCTGCACTGGCTGCGGGCGTATTCAGCGTGGGCGTGGCACTAGCATCCGTATAGTAGTAATTACGGTAATTCCCATTCACATTTGCATTCGCATTGCCAGCGTCAAAATTGATGAAGTTTTGATTGTCGAGATTTTGTCTTTGTTGTTGTTGTTGTTGTAGTTGCTGCTGCTGATTGGCCACGGTATAGGCATATATAGCCGGATTTGATATGAAGGAGGCGCCATAGCTGTGGCCGGGCTGCGCTTCAGGTGCAGCAGCGACGGCGGCAGCGGCAGCGGTTAGCACAAGCAGCGAGCAGAGCATCGCTGCCAGCAGCTGTTCGAATTTGAATTTCGCTTTCATTTCGCTCGATTTCGAATCTCTTGTATTTCTGCTGTTTTTGTCAACTGCAGCCGCCTGTTTTATTTATAGATTTTTGATTCTTATTTTTGCTTTCTATATCTTCTTCTACTTTGTTGTACACTTTTACATTAGCCGCTGCTTAAAAATAACTGCACGCACACACGCACCGACACAGTCACTCACACATACACACACACAGGCACACATACAGTCGCACATGTGTAACGCGCGCGTGCTTATTTTTGGGTTCCTTTTTCCCTATTGATATTCACGTGGCGGCGGCGTCGCGTGCTATTGGCTACGGCGAGAGCATCGACAACCGTTTGCTTGCAAAATTCGTTGCGTACTGAATGCTGAGCGCATGTTGCGGCAGTCGCGGCGGCAGCCAAATATCACACACAGAGCCAGCATAACAGCAGGCCGTTATGCAGCGAGTGAGACCGAGAGCAAGCGACGGAGAGAGTGAGAGTGAGTGAGAGCGTATTTCGGCCGGTTGGTACTTTTACGCTCTGTGTTGGGGAAATTTATTTTTTGTTGTGTGCGAGCAGAAAAACGAAAAAGCAGCCTGTTGAGCTTTGGCTACAGTTGTTGCTGCTGCTGCTGCTGTTGACCTCAAGGCTTTGGGCACATTATTGCACATTTCCTTTTCGGCATTTGAATGGGCAGCGTTAATGAAGCGGTACTTGTCATGCAATTAACGGTAACTGCCAAAGCGCCGACTGGTATGCAATGCCAACTGTACTTAGCACAGAGAGAGAAAGCAACAACAGCAACAACAACAACAGCAACAACAGTTGTCAACAATGAGCACAATTTTCGATTAAAATCAATTGAAGCACTTTAATTGCTACAATTCAATTAAACAACGCGCTAATGGACAATGCACAACTAAGTAACAACAACACTAACAACAACAACAACAACAACATAAACAATGACATCGATTTGAAGCGTGGGCCTTCACACACACACACTCACAGTCACACACACACACAAACGAAGGGAAATTCTCGTTAGTTGTGCGTCGAAATTACTTTTCAATTCTTTGCGCATTGTTTGTGGCAGCTTAAGTGGAGCTTGTCAAGCCGAAACTTTTAGTCCAGGCACAAACACAAAAAAAAGAAACACTTACCTGGATCTAACACCCAAAAACTAATAGCACTGAAAAAAATAATTGTCCATTAAGAGAGGAATGCAGGCATAATGTCAAAAAGCTAAAATATAAGCATTAGCTGCACTTACACTCCACAAGCTAAATACACTGAGAGAAATGAGTTTAGTCTGATCAAAAAAAGCTTAAAAGCAGACCATAAAAATATTAAAAATTATTTAAATCTGAAAAATCAAAATTTGTATATAAAATCTAATTGGCTATTATTATTATTATAAATTACCTATATTAATTTTTTATCATTTATATTTATTTTTTAAATATTTTTTTATTTGTTTTAATTTGTATATTTTAGCTTAAAATTTGAAACTTTATTTTGTTTTGTTTCCAATAATTTCATAGGTACTTCATACTTTGAAGATGGCAGCACTGAGAAAAAAGAATAGAAAATATATTAAAATATGTATCAGAAATATAAAACAAAAACAGATTTACCTATATAACTTTTTATATTTATTTCTATTTGCTTTCATTTATATATTTGATTTTAAAACTGAAAACGTTATTCTGTTTGCTGTTTTTAAGGCAACACTAAAAATATAATGATAAATAAATTAAAATATAAAAAAATACAAACTGAATGACCTATTTTATTTTTGTATTATTTACTTTATATTTTCAATTTTTAAATTTATATTTATATTTTTATATAAAATTTGAAACTTTATTTTGTGTTGTTTTCAATTATTTCTTAGGCAACACAGAGAAAAAACAAGTAAGAAAACTCTAGTCGGGGGTACCCGACTAGGAGATCCCCTGAACCCCGTCGGATATGCGTTTTTAAATATATTCCGTATCTTGTATACATTACAAACTTATACAAAATTTAATTAAATTTCAAATCTTGCACTTTTACAATCAAATAGCATGTTTTTATTTTTAAAGAATTTAATATAATTTTTAAAGAGTAATAATAATTTAATAAAAAAAAAAATAATAATAAAATATTAAGAAAATACGACATAAAAATATTTGACATCGGCTGGGTTTGAACCCAGACCTGCAAGGCACGACATGCCCCGCTTCTATCAACACCGCCACTGCACTGCTTAGACAAGCAGTAGCAAATTCGAAACTAAAGGCAGCTAAGAATTATAACAAAATTCACGCAGTCAGCTGTTATTGTTGTGATTCTTAGAACAGACAAGAATGCTCGCATTCGAATGTCTCAATGTATGTGTGCACATGTATAGAAAAAACGAAAACAGGGGTGGGTTTCTGGTCACATGTTGCAATTGACAAAACGTTTTGTTTAATTACTTCTGTGATACTTAATGGATTTCAATGAAATTTTCAGCATATGATCTACATATTATATTGAATATTTTGCAGTTGTATAAAATTCCAAACTCATTCACATATTGGATATATTTGCAATTAACCTTCAATTTGAAAATTTTTGAAAAATTTTGAACCAATATCCAAAATCTAACAAAAACCGAAATTGTATAAAATATAAATGAAACTAAATGCAAAATTTGGAGACTCTAGCTTCAAACATGTACGAGATATAATTTATTAACTTCATTTCGATAAGGTTTTTAATCGATAACAAAAGAACGGAAAAAGTTATCGATTTTTAAAAACAAACTCGATATGCGCGTGATATACAGGGACTTCCAAAAAAAATTTCAAGTCTCTAGCTCTTATAGGTTCTGAAATCGACGCGTTCACACATACGGACGGACGGACAGACGGACAGACGGACAGACGGACAGACGGACATGGCTATATCGACTCAGCTCGTCGTCCTGATCAAGAATATATATACTTTATGGGGTCTGCCACGCCTCCTTCTGCCTGTTACATACATTTGACATTTTAACAAAACCATTATACCCTGAATTCCCATTTTCAATGGGTTCAGGGTATAATAATGGAAAACATAAAAATACTAAAATTAAAGAAAAAAACAGAATTACTTATTTTATTATTTATTTTATATTTTTAATTTGTATATTTTAGCTTACAATTTGACACTTTCTTATGTAACATCTTGAAAATGGCAACGCTAAGAAAAAAAAAATTAAAATATAATAATAATTATAATTAAAAAATAATAAAAATAAACATCAACATGTATTAATATAATTTTATTATTATTATTTTTTTTTTTTAACATTTATTTGAAAAAGTATTTTATTTTCAAATTTATTTTAATATTTTTGCTCTTCAGGCAAAATCACCTTTATTTTTGTTAGTGTATTTGCCACCCAATCTTTATCCACCGTGCACACATAATTGCTATTGACACACACCTACACACACACACTGACACACACACACTGACACACACACACACACTGACACACACCTATACACACACCTACACTCAACACAATTATACTATCCGAAAATGGCTGTTTTGGGGTCCTCGAACAATTATGTGTTGCACTTAAACGATTTGTACGTGATGTAGATTGTGTCGTCAACTCCCACATGAACACAACAACAACAACAACAACCACCCACCCACTCGCTCCATTACCCAGCCACCCCACCCCCACCCCCACTCACTCTATATACTGTAATCCTCTGCACGCTCGCGTGCTTCTGTATGTAAATTGTGCGTGCGTGAAATTTATTGCAGTTAATAATAATTGTCCATTTACAATTCGTATTGTCCGGGTTGTCCTGGCCACGCCCCCCGCGCCTCCCGCGCCCACAGCGCCCACTTGTGGTCAATTATAAACGACAATTTGCTTTTTGTCTTAGACAGGTTGGCAGTGGCTTGGGGGGGCGTGGCAGTTGCCCCTTTGGGAGCTTTTACTGCGCCTTAAATGCCGTCCATTAGTTGGAAGCTTTACTGTTTTATGAGCCACAGTTAAATTTATGCTTATGATGTGCTAATGTTTCTAATGTTCATTTTGTGCTTTGTGTGCTTAATGCTCAAAATAAAAACATAGCCAAGCTAAAAGAGGACAAAATTGTGATTAGTTTGGTAATAAATGAGTCCATAGAAAGCCTAAAAATGTAACAAAAATTAGGCAATCTCTGAAAATAATACAAATTATGACAATTAATAATTTAATAAACCTAAGACAAACGAAAATTAAAATAAAACTTAATAAATCAACTTTTTTCATAATATTAGATCATTAAACCTACATTTCCACTGTTAGCACTAACGTGTGCCGCCACTGTAAACTGCTGTAGCAGCCTATATACAGGGAAATTATGCTCAGCAATTACGCTCTGCACAGCCACAGCACAGGCGCACTCTTGCCCATGCTTTCGTCTTCGACTCTCTCATACCTGTGCACACACACACACACACACACACACAGCTGCACGCGGCATTGCGTTTCATTGAACAAAACTGAAATCGGAAACAAAAAAAATTCATTCGTGCATATTACACGCAAATGTGCTGTACGGATAAGTTGAGTCAAAAAACACACACACAAGCAGCGGCAATGAGCTTTGGCGCTGGCTTTGATTTCCGCTTTCATCTATTTGACTTGCATGCACACACACCAACACACTTACACACACACACTCGCAAACAGCTGCAAAATTCCTAATAAAGTTGGCATTTGCCAAACAGAGACACAGACGTGCAGACAACAACAACAGAGCAACAGCATAACCCAAGGGCCACCCCCTTTACCTGTACCGTTATTGTTGTTGCTTTTATTGAATGTTGTGCCAAATGCAACAACAGAGGTAACAGCAGCAGCAGCAGCAGCAGCTCTGCCGAGTCGCAGCATACGTGTGCATTCCCCACCTGGGACACCTTACATTTGCATAAAATAAAAACTTGTGCGGGTGCTGCTGGGTATTTTTTGTGTTCCTCTGCTTCTTCTTCTTCCTCGTTTCATTGCAGCGCGGTTTTTAGTTGATTTGCGTTGTTTTATTGCGCTTTATCCAATTTTTGTTGTTGTTGTTGCTGTTGCTGTACGTGGCAAGGCAAATAAATAAATCCACTCAAAATAAATGCAACCACAGCAACAGCAACAACAAGCTGCAACTGTTGTTTTGTATGACGTCACATTACTTCTTGTTGTTTTCATAGACTTTCGACTCTGTTACATTTTACAGTTATTTATGCAAGGCAGTCAAAAGCTTTACAGCAGCAGCAGCAACAACAACACTCAATGCTTATCGTGTGTGTGTGCGAGCGAGAGGCACTGCTATTGGTACTTTGTGGTTGAGCATTCGCCTGAGCCGCGTCTGCCTTTTGGGTTTACTGTAAATTTGACAGCTTTTCCATTTGTGAAGTCTGGGATATTCTTAGTTATAATATTGATAACGGCAAAGCTTTTGCTTGAACTGTGCTTTATTTAATTTTTTGTTTGCATTTCTGATTGTTTAATTTATATGTGTTTATTTAATAAATAATGCCAAATTGGTTTATTTAATAAAAAAAACACACAAATATTATTGCAGCATATTTAATAATTTAATATTCACATTAAAATATGTTAATTGAAATAAAAAATGTTTTGCAACTTTAAAAAAAACCTTTTAGCAAAATGAATTTTGTTAAAAATAAATTTATATACAAATATGTATAAATAAATTTGTATCTATTAATTCAGTTTGATTGATTATGTTTGTTTTTTCTTTTCATTTGTTGCTCTCACATAACGGTAAATGGTTTTGTGACGTTGCCAGACTAATTAAACAGCGGCATTTACTTAATGCAAGCTGGACAGAATCTGGCCATAAAAAAACGTGCATCAAAGCTTTTGCAAATGATGAGCATTAAGCTGTTTCACAACGGTAAATTTAAGCTGCAACAAGAAAAATAAAAGCGTGCGTTAAAACTGAAGGTAAAAAGCGTAGCCAGAGTGGGTGCAGAGAGAGAGAGGGCAGAGGCAGAGGTAGGGGTAGAGGCAGTGGAAGAGGTAAGGGTAGAGGCAGAGGCAGGGGCAGAGGTAGGGGTAGAGGCGGAGGCAGAGACAGAGACAGAGGCAGGGGCAGAGGCAGATGCAGAGGCAGAGGCAGCGACAGAGGTAGGGGCAGAGGCAGGGGCAGGGGCCAGTTGCCTGTGTGCATTTTAATGAAATGGCAACTGATTTAAAGCGTTGCCCCAAAAACCAGTCAACTGTGTGCGTGTGCCTGTGTGTGTGTGTGTGTGTGTGTGTGTGGCAACAGGTCTGAGTTGCATTTTCATAGCATACTTTTTAGCGAAGCCAAAATGCGTTATGCATGAGCACTTGCAGCTGCAGCCGACCAGCGCCTGACACAGTTAGGCATCAAATTATGACAGAAGGCAGAGCCCAACCCAGCCCAGCCCAGCCCAGCCCACCCCTTGCCCGCCCACTACCACGCCCACTCGCGCTATAAAGGTGCGCTGCAGCCACATTTAATGACTTTTGCCTCTCGTTCGGCTCGGGCGCCTTCTCGCTTGCTCTTTAATTTGCGCCGCATTCAGTTCAAAGCGACGTCGAAATTTATGCAATTAATGTGCCGCAATGCATTTCCCATGCACTTTGACACTTGCAACATTTTCCTCACTTTTCCATTTTCCATTTTCTTTTTTTTTTTGCTTCTTTTTCGACTTCTGCCAAATAAAAGGGGCCAAATTAGCTTTGGCTCAAAGTGGAAGCCAAGCGGCTGCAACGGCGGCGGCATCGGCTCTCGACCAACAACTGACAGTGACAGCATTTTGGTTGGATTCGGGTCTACGTGAGCCCCGTTTTAATTAAGCGTGCCAAATGCCCCACCCGAAAAGTTTGTAAGTTCCCCCCGCCTCCCTCCTTGCCCCATATGCGGCCTGAAGTGCTGCACTTATAGTAGCTATATCTCTATCTCCCTCCCGCTCTATAAATGGCCAGCTCTATCTCTATCTCTCTCTGTCCATTATATGGCCGCTGTCACTTGTTCGCCCTCAAAACGCATTTGCGGCTTTGTTTATTACTCTCGCAACTCGTTGTTGTTGTTGTTGTCGTTTTTGCTGTTTGGACCACAACGAACATGGCCAACAAGTTTTGTCATGTGCGGTTAGCCAGAAATGTCGTTGTTGGCAGTGTATTATAGAATACCTGACGGCCACCTACATAATTAAAGCAAATATTTATAATATATATAGAGTTATAGAGCTATATGGTGTGCTCTATGGTTGAAGAGTTCCGATTTGAAATCGGAATGAAATAACTTAATTTTTGTTTTAAATGATGAATAGGGATGAATATGGAGAGAGAGAGAATGCGAGTGAGAATGTGAGAGCATGAAAGAGAGAGAGAGGGAGAGAGAGAGAGAAAGAGAGAGAGAGCGAGAGAGAGAGAGAGGAAGAGAGAGGGAGAGAACAAGAGAGAGAGGAGAAGAGAGGAAGTTAGACAAGCCCTCGAGAAAGAAAAGAAAACAGTTCGGCAGAGAAAACCCCAGGTATATATATTACACAGGTAATATTCCTACCAAGAGCGTGAGAGGCACAAAACGAGAGAAGCAGACTGTAAGATAGAAAGAAAGAGAAGGTGAGAAATAAAGACAAAGAGACAGATGAAGAGAAACCGAGAGATAGAGAGAGAGATTGCGATATAATAAGAAAGACACAGAAAGTATGAGAGAGAGAGAGAGAGAGAGAGAGAGAGAAAAGAGAGCAAACCAGGGATAAACGGACTGAGAGAAAAATAGAGCAAGAAAACAACAAACCTGAGATAAAGAGACTGAGAGAATGAGAAAAAGATAGAACGAGCCAATTAGAGAGACAAAACATTGACAAAGAAAGAAAAAACAGATCGCCAGGGAAAACCGAATACCTATTTTACAGGCAGAAATATTGGCGACGAGAGAGAGAGAGAGAGAGAGAGAGCGATTCAGAGAAGAATATGATGAAAGGACAAAAAGAAAATGAATAAACGAAACCCAAAATTAAATGCAAAACTGGAATAACAAAAGAAGGAAAAAGATAAAAAGCTGAGGAAGAGAACAAAAAGAAGCCAAATTCAAAGTTACTTAGCAAGGAATAGAGACTTAACAAGTGAGCGAAGCAGCCAGAGAGAATAAAAAAGAGAGTACTTAAAGGTAGGTGAAGGCTATATAAAGCGCATTCGATCTTCAGCTGAGCTCATTTAGGGCCCGACTCGATGAGACGAAACGACAATGTGGGATGAAAGTTAAGTCTGTGGCTATAAATTTCCATAGAGATTTTCAAAAACATCAGCTTACGAGACGGAGACGTCGTTTATTAATTTAACAAAATTAATATATAATAATAATATATAATAATAATAATATATAATAATATAATAATAATAATATAATAATAATAATAAAAAATAATTAAAAGCTGGCAATAATAAACAAGAAGAAATTATTTTTCAGATGCTGCTGTCAAAAAAATACATTTAATGTTTTAGTAAAAGGCATTTGCATATTGCCAAATTTTAAATTTATATTTATAACAATATATACATATATACAATATACAATATATTTCTAATGTCTATATAACATAGTAATATTTGTCATATTTCGCCTTACCCAAAACTCTTTATAAATGCAGCTGGCACCTGTGGGGTCTGTTGGCCCCACGGCCCCAATGACTTTGGGGCAGATATTGTCGCGTCATAATTAATTAAATTAAAATGATGACACAGCAAATCGCATTTGTCGATTGTTAAAATTTCACCCGTCGCGTAATTATCGAGCATAATAGAAAATGCGCTTTGACCATTTCCAGCATTTGTCGGCCCTGTAACAACATTTTCCGCCAGCTCTCGAATCTAATTGAAATTATGCAATTTGCGGTCAACCAATTGAGCAGCCAATGGACAATGCTACAACAACAACAACAACAATAACAACAACAACAATTGAAACATGAACAACTGGAAATCCTTTATGCGTGCATAAATAATTTTTAATTGATTTCCGATGATTTTGACGGCAATTAATGAAATCAAAAAGGGAGAGAGAAAGAGAGAGAGAAAGAGAGATAAAGAGGGCAACACAATGAGTAAGCATGGAAAATAAATATGCAAATATAGATATATTTTTCTTTTTATTATTATTTTAAATCAAATTATTATAAAATACTTTTCCTATAGCCGCCTGTTACGTCATCAGCAGCACAAAAAAATAAATAAATTCAAAATTTATTTGGGAAAAGCATAAAAGTGAAATGTACATAATCGTGCAGACAAACATGCGTATATATAAATATATTTATATATGTATATATATATATATATATATATATATGTAGATATGCATGTATTTATCTTGCTTTGCTTGGAAGCAAACAGAATGAAATGAAACGAAACGGAACGGAACGGAACACACACAACGCCGCACGACCCATAAAGATCCGCAAAGAATAACATTTCTGACAGCCAACAACACAAACAGCATAAAACAACAAGCGAGACGAGCAGACGAACAGCATGCTGGACGGCCGAGATACCCTGTGAAATGAATGAAGTGATGCTGACGAGGCTTGAGCAGCTCAAGCTAAATTCATAAAATTTTTATAAAACTAACTGAAGTATTTAAAGAAAATATAACATAAAAACATTCGATGCTAAAAAAATTCTTAATAAATTTAGTTCTATTTTTAAAGCAATTCGTATTTTATGCACAACAAATTGACACACTCTATAACTAATATAATAATAATAATAATTGTTAAAATATATTTAATAACAATTTTAGTTTCTTTCAGTTGCTTGCATTAAAAATGCTTCATACATCAAAATTTCAAGTAGTGCAAAACAAAGTCATGCGACAAGTTACTGGCTGCCCTTGGTTCGTCCGAAACACTTGCCTACACAGGGATCTCAACCTGGCCACAGTGGAGGACCAGATCTCCTTCTTCTCGAGTCGGTATAACGATCGACTCAAAGTCCACGCTAACCGGCTCGCAAGAAAGCTGCCTACTTCTCGCCCACTAAGAAGACTATAAAGACGCCACTTTGGAAACCTTTTCACCCAGTCATTGTAAATAAATGTCTAATATAAATATAAGTTTAGGTTAGTATTAATCAACGTAAACTAGGCGATGTAAAATAAGACACAAGGATGATAATGGAGTAAAAGAAACTCTGGGTGTTTCCTAATAAACAAAAATAAAAAAAATATAAAAAAAATACATCAAAATATATAAAATATTGTCTTTGCCTATACAAAGTCGTACGTTTCATATGTTTTCCAGATTCTTTTAAAATACTAAAATTATAATCTAGGTAATGTTCTCTTGCACATGTATTTTATTAATATTAATATAGTTAAGGTAACAAGCTGAGGTAACAAGTGTAATTTAGCTTCCTTTTCAACTCACATATTGTGACGTATTTACCCTTTCAGCACAATATTCCTCTGCAGCAACAGCTGCTCTACAGAGCATAGGAACCACAGCATATTTAGAAAGTTTATGGCCATAGACACACACACACACACACACACACACATACACATACACTAAATACATGTATATATATATTTTTGGCGTATATTTACTTAAAACTTTAAATAACATTAATTATGCGCTAAGCCTTTCAAAACTGACAAATTTTGACGTTGCACTGGATTAAGTCACATTTAACGAGACATTCGACAAGTAGCAAACGAATTTTTAATGAACTCTGGCCACACACAAATACCCTCTATACATGTGTGTGTGTGTGGGTGTGTGTGTGAATGTGTGTTAGCTGATATTATGAAAATGTGGGCCACACATGCCAGAAATATATTGGACTTGTCGTAAATTAATCTAAATATTTAGATTAGTTGATGAAGGTTGCACTATTAATTAGTAAATAAATAAGGGCCCAATATAAATATATATATATATGTATATGGATATATATAGAAATATTATTATTTTTTTTTTATACATTGACCATTGTTTAGTTTAAAAACTAATTAATTTAATTTTTAAAAATATATTATTTTCATTTTACTTTATCATATTTTGCATGTGCATCAATCAAATATTTTGTGTTCTAATTAAAGTAAGCTTAAATAAAAAATATTATTTATTTTGCACACAAATTTAAATCTAAATTAGATTCAAAACCTATCTAATGACTAAAAACCAAATGTAAAACATAAAATATGAAATTAGAAATTATTGTTAAATTGTTTTTTTTTTAATTTTTTTTTTAGTAGCCACTACTATTTTCATGAACCACTAAATTATGTTAATTTTACTTTCGCAAGCCCTGAACTGCACATGTTCCTAAATTTGTAACAAAAGAACAATAAAATCTTTATATTCGTTTAAAATTGTATCAAAAAATTGTGTTTATTGCTCAATTTTATTGTGCAACATTTAGCGCTCAGTTGCACTACTATTTTCATGAACACCGCACAACTCTTATTCGCACATTTATCTATGCCTATAACAATACCTACTCAACTACTTATCATATTTACATTCCTCTGCAAATTTACATTAGCTTCATTAGTTTTTTCTATTTTCCCTTTTTTTTATTTTTTTCCTATTGCCATTCATATAACTGCCTATTCCTACATCTATATACCTATTCCAGTAGCTCTATGTTAACTACTTTATTTCTGTTTATCTACACTAACACACTCACTTATATCTATAATTTGTCCTTTCTCTCTGCTGTTTATTTCCAATTAATTTACCTATGTTATCGAATTTCCCTCCCTTTTCCTATACCTACACCAACTTTAGTTTTTTTTTTCATTTCTACTCATATTTCCATACTTTTTCTTTCATGCCTTTACCTACACCAATGCTATGCTCCTGACCATAAAATCGACCACGTCTTTAATACTAATTGAATTTGCAAACTAAATTTAAACCGCAATCGCATGACAAACCACAATTTCATCAACGTGCATAAATACTTTTGTTTATGACTTAAGTTCGTGTTCATTGGGTTCATTGCTCATCTTTCGCTTACTAATGGACCTTCGCAGCTTCAGGCGCGCCTTGACATTGCCGGGTCGGCACTTTTCGTGTAAGTAAACACACTTCATACGCTGCAGCGTGCTCAGCCTCATTAAGTCAGTCAAAAGTAGGAGCACTCATCACATGACACGAGGCAAACTAAACTAAACAACAGCCCCCGCCTAGCTGCTGCCTCGCCTCTTTGTATTGGTCTGCCAAATGTTTTTTTTTTTTTTGCTTATTTTGTTTCTTTCTCTTTTGCCAGCGGCGCATAAAACTTACGAAAAGTTTTCACTATGCCTTGGCAGGCACTAGCGATGGGCGCGTGACATACTTGAAATGTAGCCTAACAATAAGTAGGATTCTTTATGCTTAAATACTAGGCGCTACAGCTTAGCTGTAGCCTTACCAACAGTAGCATCTATAGTAGCCAAACTAAGCGCTTGACAGTTATTAACCATCTTTGAAAATCTCAAAGAGATTACAACACTATACAGGTGTACCTATACAATGCACTTACAGGTATACCAAGGCCATGTCTTTCACAGAAATATAAAGAGATTTTGCTCAAGTCTGAATGATCCCAGATCAGCTTTAAGAATATCTCAATAAATGTATGCGCTTTGATATACGACTAGTTAGTAGCTTGTAGAACACTGTTCACATATTTAATATGTTATGCAACACTGTCCTTAACAACTCTCTATAACAGTATGCAGCACTACTAACTGATATATGAAGACATTTAGAACTAGAAGTCTATTCCACATAAAAGTACAAAAAGAACTCAGGAACTATTCAACCACATACTAGACAATTGTCAATATAAACACTAATTAGTATTATTTAAATACCATCTTTAATATATAATACTTAATTCATAATAATGCCTAATGTATTCAAATCTTTGTGCCCATTAGAGCGCAGTGCATTAAATTATTAACAATCCTTCTCAGCCTTAAAGGACTTTCCAGGTATTAATTGATTATTAAATATATACATGATAATTCTTCACATCATCTACATAATCCCACACAACACTTTACTATAAGTGTTGTAAAGTGTTGTGTGGGATTACATTATACAACACTGCTATCGATTTATATAAAACAACAAGTTTATTCTTTATTATTGGGCAAACATTTGCTTCAGCAAACATTTTCTTTATACCCACATACTAATTACTATCGTAATGTCTCGTGTCACGCGTGAGTTTTACTAACCCATCACGCATCCATATCTAGTGCAGACACAACATAGTCGTATATTTCGCATATTAGGCATGCGTATTGTGCGTACACAAAAACTAGCGTATCTAATGAGCAATTCTAAAGTTTTCATTTTCATGCTTGCTCTTGCAGCTTGTTTGAGTTTTCCTTTTGTCCGCGCATTTTCCACAATTCGTGTTGTTGTTGTTGTTGTCATCGTGAACAGACCCTCGTTCGTCTGCTAGACGCCCAAGTGACAGCTTGAGAGCTAAATTTTCCAACGCTGCGCTACTTGGGATCATCTCGGTCAGAGCTAATAGGCCGCCGCGAGTTAGATGCGAAAATAGTTTTCCATCCATGCCACTGAGGCGCCTCTACAACCCAGCCCAGCCCCTCGCTGGCATTTTGAGTGCCTGAGTGAGTGATTCACGTCAACCAAGGCATGATTCTATGAAGCTAAATGAGTTGTCGTTTTTATTTTTGTGAGTGGGTGTCCGCCAGGGGGCAGACAAACCAGCTGGCAGGGCAGGCACTCGTGCACGCTCTTGGCTATGCTTAAAATGTGCTTGTGGCACAGTAAAAACTCGACGAGTGGAATGAAAAACTTAAGCAATTAAAGAGCCGCTCACAATGCTCAGCTGAAAGTAAAGTTGCCAAACAGGCTAAGGGTTGTAAATTTCACATTTAATACCAAAGTTGAAGAAGAAATATACGTGATATGTAAAGTCTTTGCAAAAAGAAATATCAAGATAATCAATGTCTAGACAGTAGAAATTATATATAGTTAAGTACACCTTATGTTAAGAAAGCATATAGTAAACAGTTATTAGACAAGTTACTCAATCATGGGTGGAATGCCAAGAAAATAAAAATTTAAATATAAAAATTATACAATAATTAGAAAAAATTTTACAATAATTAGAAGTAATTATAAAAAAAATAGAATAAAAATAAATAACTGATATTTTATTGGAAATAAATAAATATCCTTGAGTAAAAGATTCAAGATTCAAGGGAACCATAAGATATATTCAGATTTTTTTATTCTGTGAGTTATTGTTTTATGAATGAATTATGAAGGTGTTGAGAGTGAGTGAATGAAAGAATTATAATGAAGATTATTCTTTAGGAAAAGTGTTAAAAATAGGAAATGCTGGCAGGGACTGACTGACCATAAGACATTATGAGACTTACTTAAAGGAAATTTTATATAAATTAAAGTTTAAAAATATTTATATAAAAAGTCTTTCCATGCCTTGCAGAGCATATACAAGTATGTATATGTACGCATATATATATACAAAATGCATATATAGCATACTTATATCTTTCACAAATAAATATGATGTGCCGCTTCATTAGAGTTTTTACTGTACTTTTCTACACGCCACTATTAAGCCATAATTTCATTTGACAAACGCGTTAGATGAATTTAAATTTGACTAAATATTTGCGAGCTGCTTCACGCTTTCTTCGACTTGAACAGTCGAAAATATTTGTGCTTAATCTGTTGCTGCAGCTACTTATTTACTTATTAAATATTTGTCATTTTTCCAACAGCTCAAGCAACGAAGAAGCAGAAGGCGATTGCAGTCGAACAGCAACAACAACAACAACAACAGCAAAGCAACTTTAATGACACATTTTTCGTTGAAATATGCAATAAGGAATCAGCGCAAGGCGCTTGGTTAGGAATTAATTGAGATACCCTGGAACAATACGAGTAAGACTAAAAGGGTATGTTTAAGTGAATGGAAAAGGTTTATAATTGAAATATACTGAAGATCTTTTGATATAAAGTCTTTGAACCCTTACAATAAGAAATTAGAGATTTTGGCTTACAAATATGTGAGCTACACATTATTTAATATATGTACAGGGTATTTTTTAGTCGAGCTTATTGGCCTTTTATAAACTTTTTTCCATTGTTTCATATACAAATTATTATTTAAGCAGTTTATTATTTATTCATTTACTCAGACTCATACCGCACTTTTAAAATTACAGGGTATTTGTAAGTCTTTAACTTTACTTTTTGGCAAAGTTTGTTGTATGCACTGCAGCTGATAATATAATTTAAATCTGTGACCCATACTCGCCTTTCAAATTAAATTTACAGAGTATTTCGTTAGTCGATCATCTTGTTGTTTTTATCTACTATCATTACTATAGTTTCTCAGTAAATCTGAAAAGTAATTTAAGTTTAATAACTTTGTTTTGCCTATGAAGCCTGATCTTAAATATGAATTATAGGGTATTTAGATAGTCGAGCATATTAATTACATATATCCAATATTAAATAGTTCATTAATTGCAACAAAATTTGTCTTTTAGTTTTTTTTTCTTTTGTTTTATGTCTTCTTTCTCTCTCCAGTGAATTTATAGGGTAAGCTGTTAGTCGAGCATGCCTGCTCTAATGCTATATACTTAGATCGATCTATACCATTCACACACTGAGTATCTTCTGGCCTGTCATTTCTCGCTCATCACATTCTCAACTTTGTATATTTATGCATATTATTTTTAGAGCTCAACTCGCGCTGCAAGAGTTTGCTTTGGGGACAGCGCAAGGCCAAGTTGGCTTGCAATGGATTATGGCCAATTTCTTGGAATTATGTGGGGCGGCTAAATGGAGCGAAATACTTCGAAAGAGTCGTCAGTGCTGCAACAGGGGGCAGCTACCTTTGGCGCCTGTTTCGTGACGCAGTTGCCTTCGCCTGTCAGCGGCAATTCCTTTTCCTTTAGCATTTTAATTGCCCTGACAGGCTAATTGCCCGACTTGCTGGCTGTACAGCCAGCCGCTGTGTAGTCCAACCCTTTCCAGCCAACTGTATCGATATGCCCAGTCCAAAGAGCATTGTCTTTCGGGACGGGCATAGCTAATAATAAAACGCGCGCAACTGCTAGTGACAAGTGGGGCAGCAATCGGAGTTGCCACAGTTTCAGTTTCCACAATGGCGGCTGTCATTTCGTTTATTGTTGTTGACTTTGTGCAGCCACTGAAATCCAACAAAAACCGGAGAAAGAAAAATAACCAAAAAATATGATATTTTAAGCATCTCGTGTGCGCTTCGAGTCACGTTTGGGACATCAGGCACAGGCGGTGCCACATTCTGTGCCCAGCTCCACAAAGTTCAGAGCACGCAGCAAATGATTTGGCCAAAAACTATTTATTGAAAATTATCGTGTAATGTGCAGTCAGCTAGCTTACGCTCGCCCTCCCTCGCCCTCTCTGAATCGCTTTTGATATGGGTTCTCGCTTATCGCCTAAGCCAGTTTCAGTTCCTGCGAAAACAGTTGCGGCAAATGTCAACTGAATTCATAAAAGGAAAATGCTTTCAATTGGCTGTTGCAGCTATTGAAAAGTGCGTGAAAATTGTTCTGCTTTCAGCTACTCCAGCTACATTGGCGACCCACTATCGATTGTTGGCCAGGTTCAAACATTTGTGTATTCCTGTGTCACATGTTTTGGTCATACGAAATGAAATTGCCAAATTGGAAATTCATTTCGCAACGAATTTTCCTGCTGTGCTCATTTCATAATATGAATTTGGTTCACTTTCCAATCAATGTGGAAGACAAAGGTGCACAAATTCATTCGATTCAGCTTTAAATCTTGCTGAAATATAGGGAGAAAACTAATGTTATTTATGTAAGATAAATCGACAACAAGCGATAACAAATTTTAAATAAAAGTAATCTAGCTAGAGAGCAAACCATAATACATTTGATTTAATAGATTTAATAGAAATTTCTGGAGTGTTCGAATTCAACCAACTATGAGCAGATGTTTTTCGGACAAGATTCGAACTTTTAAAAAAATCATATTTTGAGCAACTTTTACATGCCTAATAGTAAATAGAACAAATTATGTAAAGAAAATATGTGTGCGTCTAACCTATGACCAGCAGTGTAGATCAACAAAATCGATTAAGATTTGATCAAGTTATGTAACTAAAGAGATTTTTTTTTGTAATTATTTTTATTTTGAACATTATTTTTTTTGGAATTCTATAAATCGAATCAAAATTGTATTCAAATTGTCAGTTGCTAGTTTTCCATTTGCCCATTAATAAAATTAATGAATGAATCTGTTAGAGAATTCAACGAAATCAAAGTCATCACAATATAAAAACTTTTTGTTATTGTATGAAAGTAGATGGACGATGCTAGATGGCAGGAAAAAAGAAAAAAAATAGCAAAACAAAATATTAAAATAATTCTATTTTCCAATTGTAAAAATAGTTAATATTGCGATAAGTTTAGAAGGCAAAGAAACATAAAATGTTGCTGCTCTTCCACTATTTAATTGGAAAACTTTAAGCTCAAAAAATGTAACAATATTTTTTAATTTTATTTATTTAAATATTTATTAATATATTTAATATTTAAATTTAGTGATATATCTTAGCGTTGATAATATATTATACCATTGTGACCATGCAAGCTTTTCAGTTGAAAATTAAGTGCAGCTTACACTTTTTTTATTATCTAGCTAAAGACATAGGCGTATGTTTGCGACTTACACACTATTACTTGTTTATACTATTATGAAAAGAGGCGTATATAATATTTAGCCAAACAACTTACAAAACTTACTTACATAGTCTCAATTTCGTAGGACTCTACCAAGCTGAAGCCCTTAGCAGCCAGTGTTTTGGTCTTAGGTTCTAATTTGTAATTATAGCAAACTTCTAAAAATAAATAAATAAATAACTTACAAAAACCGAACGAGTGCTACTGACTGCATAATACTCATTCACAATACAAAACAATTAAATAAAAATAATAATAATAATAATAATTCTATTAGCCAAACTTAATACAATTGAAATGCAAAATCAGCTCAAATCATCAATCAAATCGATTCAGATTTCACCAAATTAAATTCCTTTAAAAGTAACTCTCAATTTAAATCGAAGTCCAACTCTAAAAACACTTCCCACATAACACAACAACAGTTGTTAATTTAGTTTTCAATTTTGAATAAGCCCCGTTAACATCTAATTATAGCCAAGAAACGCCCACATATCTAAATAAAATCGCCCCATAAATGGTTTCACATGAATTAAGCCTTCTGTAAGCCTTCTGCACAACTACCTGGAGCTGCCTACAAATTAAGTTCTCGATGTCAACGTGCAGTTGCTCAGTGCGTGCCATGACTCAGCGTGGCATGCGGCATGTGGCAGTGAGTGGAATTGTTTGTTTTAATTGCTTCCTTTCGGCTTGCATGTTGTTGACAAATGTGTATTTAATTTATGCAGCTGCTTTTGCTTTGACTAAGAATGCCTCGCAATGTTGGCAAACGTTGAAAGCGACACGGCCATGGCCACGCCCACGCCCAAGCACGAGCCCGAGCCCACACTCACACAAGTCCACTCCCCAGTCAGAGTGAAGCCGCGTTCGCCTTGAAACTCAATATTTTGACAGCTTGTGAAATTTGAAGCTAAAAATTTTGCTTTATTACAAATTTTTTCGTTGGCTCCGAAACTTTTTTGGTTGATCGGAGTGAGACGCGCCTGGGCGGGGCTGAGTTGTCACACACACACACACACACACACACACACACACACACACACACACACACACACACACACACACACACACACACACACACAGTGGGTCAAGTTGTCAACGCCACAGTTGCCACGTTTCTGTTAAGCCGCCCAGTGGCAACCACCCAGCCGGCAACTTGTCGCCACTTTATTAACTGTCAATCTGCGCTTGTTTTTAACTTCCACTTTCTTGGGGCTCGTTCATTGCTCTTTTTAAAGGTTAGACATGAGGCATATGAGGCTATAGGGTGGCATGTGACATGAGATGAAAAGAGAGCGGCCTGTATGGTAGATCAAAGTAAAGTCACAAATAATACAGAAATCAGAAATCTAATTTTGGGAATTTTTGATTAAATACAGTGAAGGCAAAATGTTTATAAGAATTTCTTAATATCTCAAAAAAATAAATAATATATATCGAAATAAAATAAAAATAAGGAAGAAGAAAAAGGTTCATATATACGAGGTCTGGCTATTAAATAACGAGACTGCGCGCGCAGAAGGTGTCCTAGAAGGGTAGGGTGGGAAACGAATGCAGCATTGGATAGCTGGAAGTGTCTACTATTCCAGTACGAAAACACGTTCTTGTCGCTGTAGTAGTATTTTTTGTGTAGAGGTTAGAAACGAACGTGTTTTTTTCTCGTGCCGATAACGATGTGTGACGAAAAACACGAGCAACGGATCAATGTGAAATTTCTCGTTAAATTAAAAAAAACTCCGACTGAGTGCTATAAGTTGTTGAAAGAAGCCTATGGTGAGAATTCTCTATCTCGTGCGCGTGTTTTCGAATGGTATAAAAGGTTTTCTGAAGGCCGAGAGAGCACCGAAGATGACCAACGTCCAGGTCGACCTGTCTCTGTTTCAACTCCGCAAACAGTGACCAAAATAAATGAAATTGTGCGCGGAGATCGTCGTATGAGCATTCGGATGATTGCTGAGACTGTAAACGCCGATAAAGAAACTGTCAGAAAAATTTTACATGACGACTTGAACATGAAGAAAGTCTGTGCGAAGTTGGTCCCAAAAAATTTGACCCCTGACCAAAAGCTCGTCCGTCAACAGATCTGCTCAGATTTTCTTGAGAGGTTAGATGAAGAGCCTGAATTGGTGATTTAGCACCCTGTGACTTTTTCCTATTTCCGAAGATCAAGTCTGCCTTAAAAGGAACCCGGTTCGAGTCGATGGAAGAGGTGAAGCGAAAATCGGCGGAGCTCCTAAATGCTCTTACAAAAGAAGACTTCCAGCATTGCTTTGACCAATGGAAAAAACGAATGGAACGGTGTGTGGCGAGGGAAGGGGAGTATATTGAAGGGGAGCATTCGATTGTAGAATAATTTTTAAAATAAAACTCTTTTTCATAAGCAGTCTCGTTATTTAATAGCCAGACCTCGTATAAGTATTAAAAACAAATATAAATGACAAAAAAAAAATATATAAATAAAAACTATATATTTTAGTATTATTATGGATTATGTGTTATGGATCTGTTCCTCTATGGTTTCTCAAGGTAAGTAGTATTAGAGTTAGAGTATTCAAGGTGCGACTTGCTGCAGCCGCCGGAAGTCTCTCGAGGCTTCTTTTAGTGTTTGGCAGCTACTTAAATTGTTTTGCCTGGTGCTGTTTAATTTTATATGACAAGGCACGCACCTAGCACCTGTCTCCTCCGGCTATGCGTTGTAGCTTGTCGCTGTCTCCTGTTGCGCCTCACAAAACACGTAATTTAATATAAAATGTCGTGTGTTTTTTTTTGAAAAGAAAAACAGAAGCTGAACAAGAGAGCATGTTCAATATTTTGGGCACATGGAGTATCGCAAATACCGTGTGTTAAATTTGGATTGTTTTGCTGATGTGGCGCCATGCGGGCGTGGCATTGAAGGCGTCTCATTCGCGTGTGGCATTCGTGCCATTAACCCAGTTGCTGCAACATCAAAGCGACAATTCTGATGATGCTCGAATACGTTGAGTGCGAACACGAGTGCGAGTGCGAGTGCGAGTGCGGCACACAGTGGGGAATTCCCAGTGCACCAAGGCAGAGGAGCAGACGGAGAATCTGCAGCACGGCAATGGCCCTGCGCAAACAATGGACGTGCATATTGAAGTACATGACACAATTGCGGACAGCAAAATAAAAGCTAACAAAATATAGAAAAAACTAAATAAATACAAATACAAAAACATATATATATATATACACATATATATAGAAACAATGCAATGCAATGGCAAATGAAAAAATGTACAACTTGCGTTTCTCATATATATATTTTGTGTTCCACACAAACAAATTGCATACAAATACATTTTAGCTGTTGTCATTTTTGTGCTGTTTTTTGTATTTGTGAACTGTTTTGTCAGCATTTCATGGTACAGCCTTGACATGCCACACAGAGCTGCATGTTGCCACATACTCATAGCCCACTCGAGCAGCGCATAAAGACAGCTCAGTTGGCAATCCTGTCAAGAAGAAATTCTTGATTTATTTTGAGACGTCTTGCAAGCGAAATGGTCTTAAAGTAAACGAATATTGACAAGTTGCTGATATTTAAGATGAAATGTGGAACAACTAAGAAAACCAATTATGGTGGAATATTAGTAAGTGAGAAAAGCATTTGGAATGCTACGCAAGAGCATGGAGACAACTATGGGTACTGCGAGTAAGAACTGTGAGAACTATCTATGCTGCACTCAGATGTTGAAGTTACAGCGATCCATGCTACACTCAGATCTGTGAACTATGCCGAACTCCGATGTTTGAGTTACAGCGATCTATGCTGAGCTGTTTGTCGCTTCGCATCGCCTCTCTCTGCTCATTCACGTTCGGCTTCTTTCCCAACGACAATTGCGCCAGGCTCGGTCGAAGCGAATCTCTCGCTGTCAAGCCTCGCTCTCTACACAAATTTAAAAGACTACCCTATGCAGTTCTCATTGGTTCGTCCTATTGAACCTCTGCTCTATTTCAGTCTGCTTTCATAACGTTAGGCAGCTTACAAGTTCTTTAAACTAATTGTTGGGCCCAGCAATCAGCGCTTCACACATTTAGTTCATAAACATTGTAGTTAAGAGCGGCTATTCGCCCAATATATTAGTAGGTAAGAGAACTAGTACATTGTAAAGAGATTGCGGTCATCTCATTCCGTTTTGCTCTCCCTTTTACATGCATATTCGTTCTCAGCATTGTTTAGCCGGTACGCGTAGAGCGGAAAGAAAAACCGAAATATCGCTCGCTTAGTGCAGATGCTGGTGCGTTGACAGCTCTGCAAGTAAATCTAGATTGGCTATTACAAACATATATATATTTGACTACCAAAGCACGACTACCAAAGTCGCCTGCTCGCGTCTAGACAAACTCTGTAAATGCGACTAATAACAATAAAGTGAACTCTTAGTGCTACAATATTTTGTTTAAATTCTCATTAAATTCTATTCGAAAAATCTCGGTAGCTCAACACTAATGTTATACTAACAGTTAATGTGAATCAGTTAAATCTCCATTGGGATAGCTCCTAAAGGGGGTGGAACCTGGACGCAGGAACACAGATGGCAGTGCTCAGCTAGAGCATATACAAGGGCTCCACTTTGAAGGTTAATGCGGGATAGCTCCTGGTTCCAAGGTGGGAGGCAGCCCGAGAAGAGGAGGTTTTTTAGTCGGTAAGCAGTATTGCAGTCCGACACACCAGCCAGAGTGACGACCTGACTGACGGTGCATAAAGCATTTCTACCTACCTCAGCCACACAAAAAAAAATAAATAAATAAAAATAAATATATAATAATAATAGAAATAATAATACAAAAACAACATTTGATAATATTACTAAATTTAATTACGCTTTTTTTTAACTTTTTCCAAATATTCAAGCTAGTTTCTGAAGCTTTTAAATATTTTTTTTATATACATAAAGAGCTACAAATAATGTTATTTTCTTCGAGCTCATGGGTCCTCCTTATCAGATGCCACTTGAATAACAAGTTGTAGCCGCTTTGGGTAAGGATTTTGGCAAACAAACCAATGTCATTATGGGGCTGCTTCAATTGCCACAGATTATACTAAGCATAAGCTGGCAGTTTGCCCCACAACTTCAATTCCAAATGAAGAAGAAGAAGAAGAGGAAGATGAAGAGCAAAATCTCTTGGCCACGATTACAATGGAGCAATTGTATGGGCACATGTTGGCACTTAGAGAGCCGCCAGGCAGGTCTTCAGTCAGGCTGTCAACGCATAATTGGCGCAATTCAATGGGCAAGCTGTGAAAAATGGGGCCAGGTTAAGGCTGCTGATGGCCAAGAGAGCGAGAGAGAGTGTGTATAAATAAATAAATGTGTCAGAGGGCAAACGATTCAACAAACGAGCCAGTCAATAAATAACAAATTTGATTTTGATGTGCACATTTGTTATTGTGGCTGTGGTTGGTCCTCGTTGGCTGTGCTACCTTTGCCTGGGCACAAAATTCGAGGCCAATTAAAAATCTAATAAGCAGCAGAACTTATGACAAGGACACAAGTTGCAATTGCCAAATGTTTGGCTTAATTAGCCCGGCAAGGACCGAAGCCAGATGAACCAAAGCGTAACCAAATGCCAACGTTTGTAATTTAAAACTGTCAGCGCCAGGCAAGGACTAGAGTCCTGTCCCTCGCTTACAACAGCTCCTCACCTCTCTCTCTTTCACGCTCTCTCTCTTTCTCTGTCTTTCTCGCACTCTGTGTGTATGCGGCACATGTCCAGGCCCTGCTGAGTACTATAATTTATTAGCAACAGTCACCGCATAGACTAGCTCAACGCCACGCCCACTGCCAGTGGCACATCCGGGTGGCACAACCACCCACCCACGCACCACCAGCACTACCATGCACCACGCACTGCCATGATAAATGGCATTTATATTGGGTTACAGAGCGTTTTGTGCTAACCAGCGGCACACTTCTGCCAGCCATAATTATCAGCGTATAGCATTTCGCTTGCCAACTCATTGTCCTCATCATCAGCAGCATAATCATCGTCATAATCATTATGATTATAATTATCATCAGCAGTCGCTGTAAGCTGACATTTGTAATTATTTGCCGTAATATGACATTACTCACAGCACATTTAATGCTAATTCCGTTAAATGTCTCCACAAAAAAGAGTTGACAGCTTCTGGTTAGAATTTGAATTCCAATTGGATTTGAGCTTTAAATAAATTAAGATTTGTGGTTTTTATGCGAAAAACCAGTTGCATCAAATTGAATTAATTTGGGGGGCACAGTAATTGAGTGTTAGAATATTTTACTGTTGCTCAATTATATTTAAGAATTGTTTTAGGGGTTGGAAACTATAATAAATAAATACGAAAAGAAAATATTAAACAAGTGCCACGAGTTGTGTAATATAATAATTTTATTATATGTTAATAATAATAATATTATATGTTAATAATAATAACATTATATATCACGGGGTTTTTTCCATCTTTCTTTGAATTTTCTCCTTAAATTTATGAATTAATTTTTAATTTACCACATATTCCCAGAGCTGTTAAGAATTCCATTTGAATGGAAATTCAAAATGGGTTTTTGTTCTGAAAACCCATTTTGAATTTCCATTCAAATGGAATTTTTAACAGCTCTGCATATTCCAATGTAATAATATTTTAGAATATGAGGTTTAATTAAAAGACCTTAACTCAACATTTTTATAAATGTATTATTCACAAAACGCTGCTATATTACAAAGAATGAAATTAAAAATAATATTATATTTATCACAAAATTAAGCTGTCCAACATTTCAGTTGCACTACTATTTTTGTGAACAGCTATATATGAATTACCTCTTTTCGAAAAACACTTTAGTAACTTTGTACACTGAATGTTGCCAAAGTTTCTAATTTGCATAAGCTCAATTATTAATCTAGATATTCTAATGAATTGGCATGTGAATTTAAAATACTTTTGTGCCTCTTACAGTATTATAAAATTTATGTATTTTCAATAGCAAGCAGATTACCGCCATCGCAGTAGAACGCCCTTTATGGATGCTCATTGCTCAGCAAAAAAAAAAAACAGATATCTACAAACAAATATCGTTGCAAATGTACCTAAGCCAACCCAAACGAAAACTCGGTAATCAAAGATTATTCAAATTAAGTTTTGATGATCTTAAATAAATTGTATTATTTTTAAATGTATGCTAAGAGTAAATCATGCCAAGAATTTTAAGAACATATAAAAAGGAAACAATTAAAATTTATCAATAATAAAGAAATGGAATGACTTATCGAAAAATATCATAAGCGCATAATTTCCTAATCAGGTTATAAGAAGTTAAAACAAAATTCCTCTATTAATCTATACAAATTAATAAAACCTTAATTTAATAATATTCCTATATTCTCAGCTCTTTTTAATTTATAAAAATTTTATATAAATATATATCAATAAATAAAATAAAATAAAATATTAATTTATTAAAATTCTTAGATTCTTAGCGCTTTTTAATATATGTATAATAATACAAGATATAAAATAAATTTTAAAAATCATAAAATAAATCCAATGTTGATTCATTCAAATTAACTATAAATAATATTTTTAGATTCTTCTTCTTAATAATTTATAAATATATAAAAAAAAACAAATATTAATTTAATATTATTCTAAGTTTCTAATATATAAAAAATAAAATAAATTTGAAAAGTCGTAAAATAAATTCAATATTAATTACAAATAAACTTTAAACATTATTTTTAGATTCTACTTAATAATATATAAATATATAAAAATAAAGCAAATATTATTTTAATAATACTCTTTGATTCTTAACTCTTTTTAAGCAATTTACATTTTTTATAATTTTTAAGTAATTTTTTTAAATATTTATTCTATTCGATTTGGTATCTGATTTGAACCCATCGCAAGCCTGTCTTTAGCTGCACTTAAGCCAAATACTTTTAAGCTTAGTCTACCTATTTGAAGCGCCTTTAAGCCAATCTCTAGCCAACCTTAAGCCCTATGCTTAGCGAGGGGTTTTCCGCTTCGTTTACATTTGGTGGCAAGTGCCATGAGTTGCAACAGTTTGCAGCATTATTTTTTAATGCAATTCGTTGCCACAAGTGTGCTGCAAGGCAAACAGCAAGGCCAAAATAAAAAGTATTGTGATCACACTTCATTTCATTGTTCCAATTCCATTCCATGCTTGGAAATTACAAAGCAGAAGGAGAAGCGTTGTAAAATATATAAAATAATGTTTGCTCAGCGACTTTGGCAGTGGGGTTAACTTAGCTGTTGACTTAGCAGGCGGCATTGTTGTGTACACACACACACACACACACACACACATAATTAACTGTTGTGTATGATGACTCTAACACACACACTCACATGGCTGTTTGGTTGGCGTGGAAAATCACAAAAACAAATTAGTTGCGTGTAATTTAATTTGAAATGCTCGCGCGTTTATCAAACAAAATTGAAAACTATGCAATGGAGCAGCGACGGCAGCTGCCGCTTGCCACTTGCCACTTGCCACTTACCACTTGCCACAGTTAAAGGGGAAGCAAATGCTAATTGGATTTTGCCTTAACATGCAAAGCAGAGCATCCTGTCGTTCCTTTTGGGCCGCTCTGTGTGTGCGTGCGTGCCTTTGATGGCCAAGTTAATAAACATTAAACGCAATTATGTTGTTGATTTTTTCGCTGCCTCAAGACGTGCGCCCGGGCTCCTCGCTGACGTTGATGTTGATGTTGACGTTGACGTGGCAAAGACAAGTGAGAGCAAATAATCTGTGTTGGATGGCCTAGCCCGAGTCTACGTCGAATCAATAAAAAGGGCTGTTCTTGACAATGAAATTGGAGTACTTAAGCCATTGAAATAGATTAAACTTAACAGACTTGACAACGGCTCCATCGTTGTTCAAATCACAAGGATATATAGGCAATTTATTACATTTTGTTATAGATCTTACGTGTTTTCATATATTCTTACTCTGCTTAAGAGTTTACTCTTATCTGTCCCTTTTGGCCCCTTATGGGTGCGTGAACGAGTCTAGATCAGTGCACCAATCTTATTTATTTTCAATTCCATCTCTTCTCCAAAGAATTCTGTTATTAAATCTCAATTTTTTGTTGATCTTGACAAATTTTCTAATACACTTTCCCAAATCTCATTCCCAAACACTCTGTCTGTCAGCCTCTCTCTCACTTTCTCTCGTTCTGTTTCTCCATCTTTCTCTTTCGTACTGATAGTACTTTTATCTTCCTCTCTTAGTCTGTTTGTCAGTCAGGCTACCTGTTCTTCTCCGACTGCCTGTGTGCCTGTCTCAGTATGTCTCAGTCTGTCTCAATCTGTTTCTCTTTCACAGAACGTTGTCTCTGTCTCTCTCTCTTTTTCTCTCTCTCTCTCTCTCTCTCTCTCTGTCTCTCTCTCTGTCTCTCTCTCCCTCTCTCTCTCTAACTGTCTTTGCTTGCCTCTCTCTAACTCCAAGTCTCTTTGTCGATCAGTCTGTCTGTCTCTCTCAGGTTGCCTGTGTGCCTTTCTCTCTGTCTCAGTATGCTTCAGTCTGTCTCAATCTGTCTCTCTGTATTCCTCTTTCTCTGCCTTATCATGGAGTGTCTCTCTGTTTGACTTGCGCACGCTTCCCTTCTCTCTATCTCTCTCTCTCTCTCTCTCTCTCTCTCTCTATTTGTGTCTCTCTCACTCTTTCCATCGGCTTTACTCTATTGCTTTTCCGCTTACACATTTCGGTCTCCCTCTCTTTCTCTCTCTCTCTCTCTCTCTCTCTTTCTCTCTCTATTTCTATCTATATCTCTATCTATAGATAGAGAGATATATCTCTATCTATATATCTATCTCTATATATATCTCTCTCTCTCTCTGTCTTTCCTCCTCTCTCTCTATCTCTCTCTATTTGTGTCTCTGTCACTCTTTCCGTTGGCTTTACTTTCCGATTATACATTTCTGTCTCTCTCTCTCTCTCTCTCTCTATGTCTGTCTGTCATTCTCTCTTTCCCTTTTTCTTTCTCCCCTCTCTCTCCACTTCCTCTCTCCCGTAATCTCTCTGCATGTCTCACGCATTCCCCCTCCCTATCTTTCTCTCCCTCTCCCTCTCTCTCTCTCTCTCTCTCCCACTCTCGCCGTATCTTCATATCACTCTCCATCTCTCTCACTCATTCTCCCAGCCTATGCCTGCGCTAAAAAGTATTTAAAAATGGACTACATTTAAGATTGAGCTAACGGCACCCACAGCTTAGCTTCAATCGAAAATTTTTTGTTTTAATTTTCGTGGCTGTCAAAAAGTTGTTGGGAAACTTTTCCAACAGCCTCTGTTAATCAATTTGATGGTCGGAACTGAAAAACCGATGAGAAATCCTTCGTTGATTTCTTTCTTAAGGTTTTGTTTGTTTTCTTTTTTTTTGCATTATACGCAAGCTATTTTGTTGGCTCCCACACAGTTGGCTAATTAATACGATTAACTACCAAAAAGCAAACACAATTGGCTGCTGGGCAAACAATAACACAAAGCACTCAACTTTTTTGATGGCTGGGGCTTTGATGGGGGTTTGTTGGAGCTGTTGGATTGCAGGATTTCAGTTTTGTCAGGCCACTCAGCAAGGATGGCAGGTCCTTGAGCAAACATCATTACACACACACAGAAAGAGGTGGGTATGGGGTGTGGTGAAGCTGAGTTTCAGATGTCGGCACCTAACGCGCTTTAATGCAGGTGATTAATTGCTTTTGAGGTTCGTCGGCTGCGTGTTAGAAAATTTTCAAAATTTCATTAGCTCTGCGTGTGTGTGTGTGTGTGTGTGTGTGTTTTGTTGAACTTTTTGGCAAGCTTGCGAGAGAAGGCCATTGGCGTGACTTTTGCAGACAATGCCAGCCCCATTTCTAGTTGGCTTAGACGAGCTAATTAAGTTAAAGCTGCCGCCCGGTTCAGCTGCTGACATACCCTGGCTCTGCTAATGATGGCAGCAGTCTCTCGGCATTTTCCCTCCCTCCGCCCACTCGTTGCTCCCCTTTAAATTGTTTTTGATTTACTTATTTCCGGCCTGATAAATTACATTTGCCGCCAACGACAAAGTTCAGGCCGCCATTTTTGGCTAATGCGCAAAGTTTTCGCCAACTTTTGCTTGTAGTTTCCTATTTTATTTTTATTTTTCTTGCATTTCACTTCCATTTCATCGTCGTCTTCCACTTCTTCTTCGTCGTCTTCCTTTGGCGGCTTGTCAGAAATGTTGAATAATTTATTCATATGTTACGTGGCTGACAAATCGCACGTGGCGACAATTTCTGGCATTTTATTGTCTGATCCCCGTTGCGCGGCTGAAAATGCAAATTTAATTAGCCCTTGCAGTCTATTAAACTCCCATTTACCATAAATATATATAAATCAAATCCAAATCTCTGACAAGCGAGCCAACACGTGATTTAAAGCCAAACAAACTCAAGCTGAAAAACATCTGTTTTTTTTTTTTACAATTTGTTGTTGGGAAAAATGTGTTTCTTGAGACGGTTGCCTGCAAAGCGGGTCAAGCGGGTATTGATACCCTAGCTAACAGTGGCATGAGGGGTAGCTCAAATTGTATGAGATGTATGAAACAGATAAGACTAGATATGTGTTCTATATGCAGAGCTGTTAAAAATTCCATTTGAATGGAAATTCAAAATGGGTTTTCAGAACAAAAACCCATTTTGAATTTCCATTCAAATGGAATTCTTAACAGCTCTGGTTATATATGCATGCTTGACTGTATACAATATACAAACATTCAATTATCTATAAGAACTAGAGTGAAAATACAGAAAATTTTATACATAAAATATGAAAATAAAAAAATAAATAAAAATAAAATAAAAACAAAAATTAAAAAAAATATAACTAAACAATAAATACACAAAATTAGTTTAAGTAGATAAATTAAAATTCTTCTCGTATGTTCCTATGGGTTTTCTTAAAATGTTATATTTTTATATCTATATAAAACTAATTATTATGAATAAATGGAAAAAGAAAAGAAAAATGAAATGACAAATTTCTTGACATAAGAAATATTTAAATGGAAAAGAAAGTTTCAAAAGGTCGTTAAGGTGATACTGAGATGGCGAATCTTAAAAAAGAGAAGATATATATAAACATAACGTTTTATATGATAAATATAACTAAAGTATATACAATAATATAGTTATATATAATATACATAAATATAAATATATATTAGTCAAAGCTTTTTAAAACTATAATATATTTAATTCACATTTATTTATTTATAATTTTTGTATAGTTTTTATAAATAAATTTGTATAATTTAAATGAAAATATTTTTTATTATAATAATATAAAATAATAATAATAAATATATATCTTTTATTTTCTATTTATATTATACATATATGTTTCTCTTTATCATTTACAATTTTTACAAATAAATTTGTATAATTTAAATGAAAATATTTTTCATAAAAATACTATTTTAATATAATAATATAAAATAATAATAATAATAAATATATATCATTTATTTTCTATATGTATATACATATAAGTTTCTCTTTATCATTTCTGTTAGTATCTCACTTACAGGGCATTTCTGATTTTATTTGCTCACCGGGAAATTGTTATTTTAAAAATGCAAAATGTTGACAACTGAGCAACATTTGATATTTGAGTGTAAATCCAGGCGTGTGTACACATTTAGAGGCAAGTGTAAATGGAAGTGAGTTGTTAATGTAAAATCAGTTTATGATGCTATGATAAAACAGAAATAAAAATATAAAATAATAATAATGAAAGGCTAAAATTATAAATTATTTAGTGATTTATCTCATATTAGAAAAAACGCATGTTCTTTAATATTTAAATTGTCTGAATAAACAATATTAACAATGATTTGCATCACTGTTAAAAGACTCAGTAAAACAATAACATTCTCCTTATTAAGAATTTAAATATAACTAATAATTAACTTAGATTTACGTTTTTATTTCGTTTACTGGCTTTAAGAAAGATAACTGAGTCAAATTCATTTTCAAACCAAGATCAACGCGCGCTCACAAATATCCGACAATATGACGTCACACTGTTAAGTTAACAGACATCTTTGCATAACCAAGTATTGCTTAATCGTGCAAATTGTAAACATTATTGCGATCATAAGAGAGACGTTAGGAAAGAGCGAAGAAGAGCACGTTAAGTAATTGTAAAGCAATTTCAGGCAAACTGTCGCATGAAACGATGAGAGAGCGATAGCAAGCAGCTGTCACGATTATTACGACTCTCCTGCTCAATCTATACACATTTGAGAGGTCAGTGCTAAAGCGAATTCAGTATGCGGCGAGCAGCTGATGCGGAGAGTATCCAAAAATATATTTAACTGTCTGTGCCCAAGAAAACAATTGTAAACAAATTTGAGTGAAACGAACAGAAGAAGTGAAGTGAGCAAGGCGTGTGAGCGAGACACAACGAAAACAAAAACCAAGTCACAATGACACAGCTAAAAGCATACGATTGCAATGCCGTTATAAAAAGTTTACAAGCAACAACAAAGCTTGGCCGCTATAACAGCAACACAGCAAATAGAGCAGGTACATACATACATACATACATACATAAAAGCTGCCGTAGACAGCACAGCTCATCAATATATAAACTGTTTATCTTTCTTTATATAATATTGAATTTATATTTGCAGCGTAACATTTGCCTTTTGGCTTGGCGTCGCAGCTGGTATGGTATCTGGGATATATACATATATATACGCGAGTGTAAATTATAGCGAAAGATTAAGTGGAAGAATTAGAGATAAGTGATAAGTTTAAACATGTAATGTAACAGTCAATTACCTGTTTGCAATTTGTCTTACTTTGCTCTACGCTCAAATATCTAAAAAAAATGAGTCTCACACAAGCAAGAACAACCAAACACTTGCCGGCGAGCAGCTGAGAGAGCGATATTGAGCAAAGCTCTCGAACATTACAATTCAATTGCCCTCTCCTCTCCTTGCATCCGCCGCTACTCATGCTCAATTAATACATATTCGGAGGGTCAGTGCTAAAGCGAATTCAGTATGCGGCGAGCAGCTAACGCGGCGACTTGCCTAAAAACGCTCACCCAACAAAGCTACGCATGCTGAAAAAAAGAAACAACTACAAGCAAAAGAGTGTGAATGGAATAGAGCTAGAGAGAGAGCACGATTGAGGAAGTCTTTTAACAGTGGAGAGAGAGTGTGAATAAGATATAACGGAAAATGACGCAGCTTAAAGTGCATGCTAGTAATGCAGTTATAAAATGTTTGCAAGCAACAACAAAACATGGAGGCGCCGTAGCAGTGACGCAGCAATGGCAGAAGGTATGTGCACAGTACTGTGCATGTAGATAGAAACATTTGTTTATAAATATTATTTTTGTTTTTCTTTTCTAGCGTCATTATGGCGCAGTGGCGTCACCGAAGCCTTTTGAAGAGATGCCCACTACCAGCTTGCTGAGAACCATATGGAATTTTCTGCCAGGTGGCAAATACAGTGGCGTCGATCTCAATGATATAACTAAGGACTTGCTGCAGCAGAGTGGCGGCAACATTATAAAGATCAAGGGCTTCTTGGGCAAACCGCCGATAGTTGTAACAGAAAACCCAGATGATTTCGAAACCGTATTCCGACACGATGGGGTTTGGCCCAATCGTCGGGGATTCGAGCTCTTGAACTATTATCGCAATGTCCATCGTCGGGAGTATTTTGGCGTGGAGTCGGGTCTACTGACGACCCAAAACGAGGCCTGGGGCAATTTGCGTTCGGCTGTAAATCCCATTATAATACATCCCAAGAATGTCAAAAAGTACTTAAGCTCATTGGATCGCATTAACCAGCAGTTTATAGATCGGTAAGATTAACAATAAATAATAGAGTCTATCAATCGTTAATTATACCCTGAACCTATTAAAAATGGGAAATCAGGGTATAATGGTCTTGTTAAACTGTCAAATGTATGTATGGCAGAAGAACGTGGCAGACCACACAAAGTATATATATTCTTGATTAGGGAGACGAGCTGAGTCGATTTAGCCCTGTCCGTTTGTCTGTCCGACTGTCCGTCTGTCCGTATGTATGAACGCGTCGTTTTTGTAGGTCCCTGTATAGCACACGCATATCGAGTTTTTTTTTTAAATCGATAACTTTACCCGTTTTATTCTGATCGATTAAAAACCCTATCGAAATCAAGTTATTAAATTACATCTCGTACATCTTTCGAACTAGAGTCTCCAAATTTTGTATTTTGATTAATTTATATTTTATACAATTTCAATTTTTGTTATATTTTGGATACCGACAAAAAGAAATATATGATTAATATATCAGATTTCCTTGATTTTAGCATTAAAACAATTCGCAATGCTGAAACTTTGGAGGTTCCCGAGAACTTCAAGGATGAAATCAGCGCGTGGACTCTGGAATCTGTGGGTCAAATAGCACTGGACTGCAAGCTGGGTGTTATCGATAATACCAATCCTCAGGGCAGACACTTCTTCAAGCAATTGCAACGGTTCTTCGAGCTGTCTGTTGATCTGGAAGTGAAACCTTCGCTCTGGCGCCAGTTCAAGTGGAGTTCGCCCAAATTGCGTGAAGCCCTGAACGTCTTGGATGAGTCGCTTGCCCTAACCGATAAGCTCGTCCAGGACGCCATGGAACGCATCGAGAAATCAACGACGGCCAAAAGCCATGAAGAGAAAAGTGTTTTGGAAAAACTGCTGGCCATAAATCGAAAATATGCTGTGATTATTGCGCTGGACATGCTGTTCGCTGGCGTCGATACGGTACATGGCTGACTCTACCAGGCTCATTCAGTTGGCTAAGACTAAATCTTAAATTCCAGACAACCAGCACCTTTTCGGCCATACTGCTAGCCCTTGCCCAACATCCCGACAAGCAGGCCAAACTGCGAGCTGAAATTCTTGGCATTTTGCCAGAGAAGCAAACGCCGCTTACGGTTGATTCGATGAGGAACTTGCCCTATTTGCGTGCCTGCATCAAGGAGGCACTCCGTTTCTATCCACTCATATCGGGCAACATACGGAAAATCAGCCAGGAGCTGGTGCTCGGCGGTTACACTGTGCCAGCGGGCTGTGAGGTGGCCATGATCCATTTGAACCTTTGGCGTGACGGACAACATTTCGCGCAACCAGACCAGTTCATGCCCGAACGTTGGTTGCGTGCCAAGCAACAGGCAGCCAACTCGGACACTGGTTGTCCGACGATGGCCACCAAGTCGAGTCATCCCTTTGCCTATTTGCCTTTTGGCTTTGGCGTGCGCAGCTGCATCGGTCGTCGCATAGCCGAAATGGAGCTGGAAATTGGCGTCGCTCGTTTGCTTAGGAACTTCCAGGTGGAGTTCCATCATCCAGCGGAAAAGCCCTTCATTGCCTATCAGCTGGCCACGCCACGCATTCCGTTGCAGTTTAAGTTTATCGATTTGAAGGATTGATTTAAGCTGTATTTAAATATCCTTTTACAGTATTCGAGGACTAAACTAATTGCAACTATAGAAATTTGTTTACCTGTGTAGAGCTGAGAGGCTAATTAAGTTAAAGCTCGCTCTCTGATACACGTACATATGTTAGCTGAGGTATAAAACATGATCAAACTTGGGAGAAACATGACAGCAACACAATATGTTCGTTTGCTCTTTTATCTTTGAATTTTGGAAATTTTTGGAAATTTTCTGCACTTTTTAGTTTCTAATTAATAAGCAAAAATCAGCTAGCATCAGCTCTGTGCGCCCTTTGACCTGCGCTTGGCCTTTGTCTGAGCTGTGCCTAGGGCCAGCTTAATTATAACTTTATGAGCTGCAAAGTTAGTTGCATGCCCCAAAGGTGTTGCGAAATGCGCTAAAAAAAAAAAAAAAAAAAAACTATGCAACACTTTCTTTCTATGCCATGCATATTCATGCCTGTGTGTGTGCTCGTAGCTGACTCTTTGTTGCGGTCAGATGGCCACAACGGGCGGCGGCATCTGCTGCCTGACACTGCCTGCTGCATATATATATTTATATAGCATATGCAGCAAATGGAGCGGGCGTGGCAGGAGCAATGTGTTGTGGCAGCGTTCAAACGACAACATAAATCCAGCGCTGCTGGTGTCTTCCTGGTTATTGTTTATTATACACATACCAAAACACACACACCTACACACACCCACACACACACCTACACACACACAGTGTCTGGCTAACAAACACTGTAGACAGCATATGTGGGCGCAAATAGCGCATACGACATGTGGCCCGCACTATATAAATATAAATATAAATATTTTAAGCGAGACTTGCAACATCAGCAACACCAGCTGCAGTAGCAGCAGCAGCAGCAGAATTTGCATTTGCATTAGCAATTAGTTCAGCTCGGTTGTTGGCTTTAAATTCAATTAGATTTCAATTGAGAATCACTTCAACTTGATCGATTTGTCAGTTTTTGTCTGTTGATGAATCATTGCAAATTGTTAAATAATTAAGAAAGCTAAAGACTCAAATGCTCAGCAAGCAAATACCCTGTAAAGTAAGTTTAAAGTAATTAATGCACTTTTTAATCAAGTTTTAATGTTAAATTGTTAAATAATTAAGAGACTCAAATGCTCAGCCAGCCAATACTCTGTAAAGTAATTCAAAAGTGATTAATACATTTTTCAATCAAGTTTTATAGCTTTTCTATCAACATTATCAAATAATGTTAAATTGTTAAATAATTAAGAAACCTCAAGACTCAAATACTCAGCCAGCCAATACCCTGTAAAGTAATTTAAAAGTAATTAATGCACTTTTTAATCAAATTTTAGGGCTTTTCAATCAATTCTTTAAAAAAATTATTAAATAATGCTAAATTGCTAAAAAAAAAAATAAGAAACTCAAATGCTCAGCCAGCAAATACCCTGTAAAGAAATTTAAAACTGATTAATGTATTTTTCAATCAATTTTAACGACTTTTGAATAAAATATTGGGCAACATTGTCAAATAATGTTAAATTCTTAAATAATCGAGAAACCTCAAGACTCAAATGCTCAGTCAGCAAATACCCTGTAAAGTAATATAAAATTAATTAATGCACTTTTCAATTATATCAAATCTTAGAAAACATTATCAAATAATGTGTATAAATAAAATCTAAAATTATATATTTACTTTAATTTTATAAGCCCAAATTGCCTGCTGTTTACCTAACTCCATACATTATTCGAGCTTCTGAGAAACACTCTCAGTAAATTGTGAAGCTATTCAATAGCTAAGCAATCTCTTAAGCCTCTTCTTAGCCCAGTTCCACTTTAGTACAGGGTATTCAGCGCAAACATATAATCCACTTTTCTCCATATGTATGTCATGTTGGCTAAAAATGGAAACGTCACGTTTGGCACATTTAAAGTCGGCAAACGGCAGTCAAAAATTCAATTTGGCACAAAATAAACTCAAACAGCAAGAAGTGAAAGCATGCTTGTTCTTGCCCTACCTCCCTGCCTCCCTCTTCCTCCGTCTCCCCCTCTCTCTCTCTCACTCTCTTCCTTTCTTACTCTGCGGCAGTTTGCACATGTGTCGTATGCGTAATTTCAATTTAATTGATTTCTAGAGCAATCGCTTTTTGCGCTGCTGCTTAACAAACTTTTTGCCAAAGCTTTTAATGCAGCAAGGACGCGTTTATTTTTTTTATTTATTTTTGTGTGTATAAATAGCATGGATAGTGGCTATAATTATTTAGTTGAGAAGTTGGTAACAGCTGCCAGATATGCAGCTGTGTTCATGAAAATAGTAGTGCAAAATGTTGAACGGCTAAATGTGGTAAACATGATATTTTGAAAACAATTTGAATATATGTATAATAAATGTATAAAATGTATAAAATGTATAAAAGTATCAACAAAATTGAGTCTCTTTATTAAGTTGGACTATTTCTAGTTCTGAATGCAAATCGAATAGCTTTCTAAGTGTTACAATAACTGTAGATCGAGTTATCAAGGCACATTCTAATCAATATTCACTGAATTTAAATTAAATTAAATAGAGCTAAATTTTAGAAGGTTTATGTTTCTTCATTAGCATCAGTCAATAGGCAAAGGCAAAGGTTGAGGTTGAGTTGTTTGTTGGGATTTCCCAATGCTTTCTTTTCTTTTTTCTCGCTCTTTATTTCTCACTCTGTTTTTGTTGCTTTTATTAATATTTTATTTTCTCCTTTTAAATTATTTTATTATTTAATAAATTAATTACTCTTAAGATTCTTTAATAATTATTTGTTATTATTTGTTATTAACACTTCCTAACTTATCATTGTTCAATAATATCACTGACCCTACTATATGGTTATGAACTAGGGCATAAAATACCCCCACACATTTTTCTGTGTTTATTTAGATTGTAATTTGCTATATATTGTATAGCCTTATCCATATTTAAGTTCATCTTTATGTTGACTTCCGTTTTGTCAATTTCCTTTTATTTTAAATAAATAAACTAAATTAATCTTGCAGAGAAATATAGATCAGGGCAAGGGCATTGCCTTATCGACTAACCAAAAATAGTTGCTGCTGTTTATATTTTTTTTCCACGCTTTTGCTCTCAACTTAACTTTGACTGCGATTTGCTAAAGTGGTTTTGAAATATCCACGTTTACGTTTACCATTTTTTTTTCCTACTTTTTTGCGTTTCCTCATTTGCCTTTTTGCAAATAAATGAGCAGCGTTCAGAGCTGTGCTGATTAATGCAACTTGAGTGCCAGTTCGACTATGGATGTGTGTGTGTGTGTGTGTTGGTGTGTGAGTGTGTGTTGGTGTGTGTGTGTGTGTGAGTGCTGAGTTTCATGTACAGCACAATTAATCAAACCGCAATTGAGTTTTGCCCTCACGACGGAACCTTTGAAATTAATTTGCAGCTGCTTTTCAATGTAAATTAAAAGTTGAAAACCAGAGAAAGAGACATAGCATAGAGAGAGAGAGAAAGAGAGGGAGAGAGAGAGAGAGAGAGAGGAAGGCAAAGGGAGGTAGCTAAAGTATAGCTCAATGAATTTTTGCGCTAACAACTTAATCTCAATCTTGATTTTTTGGCATTTAACAAACTTAAAACAGATTGCCAACTCCGTTCCTTTGGCTAAATTTAATAAACTAAAACCATTTGCAGTTCACTGAACTGACAGTAAATAAATTTAACCTAATTCGTACATGTCAATAACAACAGGAACCAAGACAAGACAAGCTGCCGTTGCCGTTGCCGTTGCTGCTGCAGTGGGCTGTTCTGCCCTCTTTCAACTACTTCTTTTTTGCTCTGATGCTAGCAAGAAAAGCTGACTGAATACCACTAACACTAACACAAACACACACACAGACACACACACACACAGACACACACACACAAACACACACATATAGATATGATGCTGAACAAACAAGCAGAACATTTGCTACAATGGGCACAATGGGCTTCAAAACTCTTTTAAAATTGTCAGAAAATCTGATTTATCTTTTCTGGTTAATTATTAAGATTATTTTGAATTTCTTAACTATTTATATTCTCTTGCTCAAAATATATGTTTCACTCAGTGAAATTATATGTGTATTATTTTTATTTATTTCTTATGCTGAAGCAACTGATATTGTCTTCTCAAAACTTGAATAAATCAAACTGATTTCGGCATATTTCTTTGACAATTATACTTCTTCTATGCTGAAACTTAAACTTTGAAGCTTAAGCCATTTAATTATCACTATTTTATTATATATACACATTTTTCTTTTATTTTTTATTTGTTTTATTTTATTTTATCTATAATTTTAAATAAAGCTTCAAGTTTTCAGTCTGTTCAAAAATTGTTTTGTTATTTTCTTTCTTTCTTTTCTTTCATTATTTTATAAAAATTACTTTAAATGAAGTTTTAAGTTTCAAGTCTCTTCAAAAGGTTACTTTAAATGATGGCTTAAGTCAATTTCTATTCTTAAAACTTAGAAAAAATAGTTTTTATTAAAAACAAAGCGTTTTATAGTAATGTAATCAGCTGAGCACAAGGTTTCAGACTTTTCTCTTAATTAAAAATATTAAAAAATATAAAATAAAATTTAACTATTTTCTCTGTTATAAAAGAGTAAGATTTTATAAATATTAAATATAATAATAAATATTCAGCTTAAAATATATTTTTTTTATTATTTTTAAATTTAAAATATCACAACTTGACCTTTTTAAATTCATTAAATTTTAAATTTCATTATTTTTCACATTATTTTTCATTATTTTCACTCTATTTTCTTTGTAATTGAAAATTTCCACAGTGCTTTTCTATTGTCTGTTATGAAGTGCAAAGTGTAAAGCAAAAGCCAAAAGATGACGACCATTTCTTAGTCTTCGTATGTATGCGTGCGTGTGTGTGTGTGTGTGTGTGTGTGTGTGTGTGTGTGTCTGTGAGTTCACTCTGCTCGGTGACTATGTCCGTATTTGGCATTTTGCGTTCTGTGCTGTGGCACCACATGCTTCTGATGGGCTGCAGTTAATCCACTTAATGACCTCGATGATTTTATTGATGAGCACCTAACGCCAACGCCAACTCCGAGCCCAGTGCCAACATATGCCGCCTGATGATGAAGATGCTGGGCGCCCATATCGTTCCGGTTTACTTTCCACTCCATTCCATTCAATGCCATCTTTTTTTTCGTGAATACTCTAGGCTCAACTGGGCATGTTCGGCTGGGCAATGCATAAGACAAATTCCAAATCAAATCGCTGTAAATATAAATTTACTAATTGAGGTTTGACTTTAAGCTGAAGCTTCAACTAGTTTGTAGCGTAAATCAATCAAATTCTTTTTTAAATATAATAAGAGATGAAAATAAAAAACAATTTTAAATTGAATAAAGGTTTGTATTATTATTTGTATTTATTTTTAATATTTATTTATTATATTTATTTATATTGTCTATATTATTATATCATTTTTATTGTCTACTTTGCCAATAGTTTTTAATCCTTCCTTTCGATTTAAACGTAACGATTGATTTGAACTATCTTCGAAACTTTTTTTTAAATTTTACAGTCTATGCCTATCGATAATTATCGTTAGTTATTCTTTTGACTGTAAATATGAATCAAAGGGCATACGAAACACTTCACATCGAACGCGGCGAATGGTTAATTTTTTTTTGCTTCTGATGTTGTCAACGCCGCCTGTGCAGCGAGGCGTGGCACTGCCACTAAACGGTGTTGCCATCACCATCAGCAGCATCAACATCAACATCAACATCAACATCAACATCATCATCATCATCATCAGCAGCAGCAGCAGCAGCAGCATCGTCGTTGCTATGTTTGTTTCCTGTTGATTTTTCGGCACTGCCACGGAAACCCACTAAATTAGTGACAGCGACTTTGGCTTCCAGCTTGGATTCAGCATTTGATAAAATGGCAGAGAGCGTGGCTCCCAAGTGTGAATGTGTGTGTGCGTGTATGCGTGTGTGTGTGTGTGTGGGTGTGTGTGCTGTGTCCTGTTTGTGTTATTTATGCGCGCGCATTAAAATACAATTTTTATGCTTGGCATTGCCAGACTTATCCTTTGACTCCCGCATCGCCCATCTGTCCCCACTGAAGGCAGCATCTTTATTGAGTGTAAATGCGCGTGGCGAAAGCATATTTATTTTCGTTGAGCTGCTTATTTATTTGGCAAATGGTTTTGCATTTGTCAACAACAACAGCAACAGCTACAATGACAACCAATCCAACCAGAACAGCCCCCCGTCCACGTTCTTCCATGCCTCCAGCGTCGGCGACAACTTGCATTTCAATTTAGAGCATTGGACTCCCCATTGGTCAGACCCGAGGGCATCCTCAGCCAGTGCGCCACGAAGTGAAGCTGCTGAGCTGTTGACAAATGCGTGAATTTCCCCATTTGGATATTTCATTTCAACATTCGCAAGGATTTTAAACTTCAGATTTCTAATTGTCTACTCAATGTTTCATTCACTATTCGAAAATTCCAATCTAACTCAATAGACATAACTAGTATTGTTACTTAATTAATTTAAAAACAAAAGATTTCTTAAGTGTTGAGCTCTGCGCAAAATGATACTAGCGCTCTCACTCAGCAACACCCGAAACTAAGATCAGCAAAAGCAGCCTTCGGCTATCGCTCTCTGTCTCTCTCTCTCTCTCTCTCGCAAAGTGAGGCTACAAGCCAGAGCTGAGCAGTCGTGCAGCCAAGCTCAGTTTTATAACTACTCCAGCGTCACACTAATACTACTGCAACAGCAGCAGGCGATTGCATTTGTACGAGCGGAAACGTAGATGTGCTCTCCCTGCCGTTGCTCTCTCGCACTCGACCATTGTAAAGGCTCGCTGCAGCCGAGCAGTTGAGCAATCGAATCACTGTGAAATCGAAAGTGAAATCGAGTGCTTGTGTTCTTTGCGCTGCTGATCATTCAGCTCCAGATGCCGTCAAAATATCAAAAGTCAACAAATACATGAGCTGAGGATTCCAGTTAAAATTTTATTTATATTTTTCTAGTTGTTCGTTTGCCGGTGTGTTATCTTTCTCAATGTGCTTTTCCAGCATTACAATTTCCAGTCGCTTCTCTTCGTCCACTGAAACCAGACAAATACATGAGCTCAGGATTCCAGTTAAAATTGTATTTATATTTTTCTAGTTGTTCGTTTGCCGGTGTGTTATCTTTCTCAATGCTTTCCAGCATCACAATTTCCAGTCGCTGCTCTTCGTCCACTGACAATCAGAACAAACATGTCCGAATGGCCTCTATAGCCATGGCGCTCTCACTCAGCAACACCCAAAACTAAGATCAGCAAAAGCAGCCTTCGGCTATCGCTCTCGCTCTCCCTCTCTCGCGTAGTGAGGCTACAAGCAGAGCCGAACAGCGTTCAGCCACGACACAAGCTCAGTTTTATAACTACTCCAGCGTCGCACTAATACTACTGCAGCATTAGGAGGCGATTGCATTTGATGTGCTCTCCCTGCCGTTGCTTTCTCGCGCTCGACCATTGTAGAAGCTCACTGCAGTTAAGCAGTTGAGCAATCGAATCACTGTGAAATCGAAAGTGGAAGCGAGTGCTTGTGTTTTTTGCGCTGCTGATCATTCAGCTCCAGATGCCGTCAAAATGTCAAAAGTCAACAAATACATGAGCTCAGTATTCCAGCTAAAATTTTATTTATATTTTTCTATTTGTTCGTTTGCCGGTGTGTTATCTTTCTCAACGTGCTTTTCCAGCATCACAATTTCCAGTCGCTTCTCTTCGTCCACTGAAACCAGAACGAACATGTCCGAATGGCCTCCATAGCCATCGCGCTCTCACTCAACAACACTCGAAACTAAGATCAGCAAAACCAGCCTTCGGCTATCACTCTCTCTCTCCCTCTCTCTCTCTCTCGTAGTGAGGCTACAAGCCAGAGCTGAGCAGTCGTGCAGCCAAGCTCAGTTTTATAACTACTCCAGCGTCACACTAATACTACTGCAACAGCAGCAGGCGATTGCATTTGTAAGAGCGGAAACGTAGATGTGCTCTCCCTGCCGTTGCTCTCTCGCACTCGACCATTGTAAAGGCTCGCTGCAGCCGAGCAGTTGAGCAATCGAATCACTGTGAAATCGAAAGTGAAATCGAGTGCTTGTGTTTTTTGAGCTGCTGATCATTCAGCTCCAGATGCCGTCAAAATATCAAAAGTCAACAAATACATGAGCTCAGGATTCCAGTTAAAATTTTATTTATATTTTTCTATTTGTTCGTTTGCCGGAGTGTTATCTTTCTCAATGTGCTTTTCCAGCATCACAATTTCCAGTCGCTGCTCTTCGTCCACTGACAACCGGAACGAACATGTCCGAATGGCCTCTGTAGCCATCGCGCTCTCAGTCAGCAACACCCGAAACTAAGATCAGCAAAAGCAGCCTTCGGCTATCGCTCTCTCTCTCTCCCTCTCTCGCGTAGTGAGGCTACAAGCAGAGCCGAACAGCGTTCAGCCACGACACAAGCTCAGTTTTATAACTACTCCAGCGTCACACTAATACTACTGCAGCATTAGAAGGCGAATGCATTTGTAAGAGTGGAAACGTTGATGTGCTCTCCCTGCCGTTGCTCTCTCGTGCTCGACCAAAGTAGAGGCTTACTGCAGCCGAGCAGTTGAGCAATAAGATCACTGTGAAATCGAAAGTGGAAGCGAGCGGTTGTGTCTTTTGAGGTGGTGATCTAGCGCCAGAAGAAGGTGATCTAGAAGCCACAAGTTTCTACTGAACATTTTGGACCTTGACATAGGATAACAGACTTTTCTATTCATTCTACATATTCACCTCATAATATTATTGCAATGCGACATATATTTGCTTTATTGAAATAAATAGTTCATATACAGCTGTGATCATAAAAATAGTAAATATTATATGCATTAACAAATTTTGCTGTGCAACATTTCAGCCGCACTACTATTTTAATGAGCACAGCTGTAGCTTGAATCCTGTGTTTTTGACATGTTTCCTGTTTGCTGCTATCACATGAAGTTAAATATATTTTTCCATAGCAAACTGAGATCTGCTCTTGAAAAATTGTCTTTGGTTTCTTTTTCTTTTGGTTGTCTTTTGACGGCTTGAATGTTGACCGGCAATCGTTGGCGCCGCTTAATGATGCATTAAAGCGTTAACATGAATATAGGCTGGATACACACACACACACACACACACACACACACGCACACACTTTGAGCTTGCAACACTTGGCGCTTTAATTAAATTTTCGATAATTGCTTGCAGCAAGTGCGGCGAGCAGCTCGTCGAATGTCGGTAGCTGGCGACAACTGCAACGCAGTGCAACATGAAAATATTTAAGTGGCATTTTTAATTGATTAAAAAATGGCGCCTGCATTGGCACAGCCAGGCCGGCAAGGGCGCAGTGGTGGGCTGGCCGGCTGACCAAGTGGAATCGCAAAATGAATTCTGTTGGACATTTCACATTATGGCTAGTTGTTGCGGCGTTTAATTAACAGGCCATGCAAGCAGTTTCGGTGTTTTTTCTTTTTTGATTTTCCTCCTTTTTCCACAGCGACATTTTTAATTTCCTTGAACGCATCGGAAGTGGCGTCAAGCAAACCGGAAGTGGCGCCGCACGCAGCAAAGCGCACGGCGCATAATTAACTTGTAGGCGGCTACAACTGACAACCTGTCCCCGCCCCGATCCGCCCACCCTCGCTTCCAGCCGCCACCCTCCATCAACCAGCAGCCACTTGTAAAAGTTGTGAGTAAAAAAAGTACGCAGCACACAGAGCAACAACACTAAAAAAAAATCAAGTTGCTGTCAAGTTGACAGTGATGAACTAGGAATTACTCTATATACATATAGGATCATGTCAAAGTTGACAGCCAGGTTAACAGTAAGTACAAACTCAATTTTGAAATACACTTTTGCTATTGAATTTTTGAAATTTACATGTCAAAGTTGACAAGCAGCTTAACATTAAGTATAAACTAAATTTGTATAGATAATGTTGCTATTAAATTATAAAAAAAATGGCATGTTAATGTTAACAAGCTATTTATCAGTGACTAAAAACTAAATTGTGAAAGATAATTTTGATATTTAAATTTTAAAAATTTCATGTTAAAGTTGACAAATAGTTTAACAGTAAGTGCACACTATCAAAGTTCGGATTTGATATTTTTACTATCGCAAGTTAATTTGAATGTTGACAAGCACTTTAACAGTAACAATACACTATTTGATTAACGCTTGTGTATTATAACTTGTGAGATTTGCTCTAACGACAAGTTTATGTCAAAGAACTAAACCCTTTGACAGTAAATCCATATTTTTAAATACTCAATTGGTTTATGAGTTCAAATCTGCCCAGAACCAATCTTGACTATGTTTTATTATCATGATTTCAATTCCAATTCAGCTCAGCCTCATCTTGGGAAAACAAAACTCTTCTTCGTGAAACCAAACCTTAATTTATCGTTTGCTGAAAACCAAAACTTCAGCCAAATTGCTCATGAAATTAAATCAAAATGAAATCAAAATCAGAAATATATTGTATATAAAACTGAACAGCTTCACGAACCATGCCAAATCTCACTTAAAGCCATCAAGTTAACCAACGAAAGACTTCTTCAGACTTAAGATTGGATGAGGAAGAGGTTTCTTTTCATGTTGCTAGCGGAGTGTGGCCTACCCGCTTTACAACAGCCCATGTTTACAGGATATAAATGAAAAATAGGAAGGAAGGAGAAAAAAAAATGGGAAATAGGAAGCCAACTTTCACTGCGTCTAAACTTGGCCAAGAGAATTGAGAAATGAGCAGACGCCGGCATCACTTGAAACTTTTGCCATAGCTCGAACATAATTATAAAAGTTTCGACAAGCATTTGCCAGGTGGGCAAGCGTTGCCACAAATCTCAACTTGCAACGCACAACGAACGACGGCATAGAAACTTGCGACTTGGACAAGAGCCCAAAATGCCAAAAGCCAAGTTCCAGTTCCAGTTCCATTTGCTGCTGCTCCTGTTACTGTTGCTGCTGCTGTGTTAATTAGCCTGCCATTGGCATTTATGCTTAAACACTTAATGAGCTCGTTGAAATCGAGGCTACTCGCCCAATTTAGCCCCCGCTCTTGCGCTAATTGCTTTCGGCTAGCCTACATGCAGAGTATGCTTGACAGAATCCAACATTTGTATGTATGGCATGGTGCGACTACGTATGGGTATTAGTGATTTCTGGCGTGTCATTCAACCAGCCGGAAAATGGCTTATAGCGCTCCGAGTCTGGTTAATAACAAAGCCCAGGCTGTCTCTGTCGTTGACAACAACTAACAAACAACGGGCAAGGAATGTGCAAAGATTTGCTATGACAAATTCTGTATACTCTACACAAAAAAACTAAGTCTAAAGACTGCTAAATTTTGTACTTTCTTTAACTATAAGAATATTTTTATTTATTTTTCATTTTTTATATAAATAAAATATATACACATATAGGAAGTATTAATATATTATTAAAATATTAAATATTCTAATCAAAAAACTTAGAAGACTAGAAACTGTTTGACTCCATCGGGATGTCCAAAGTTTTATCAATTGTCTAGATTGAATAAATAACAATATTTATATCAAAATATCATAATATCATAATATCATAATATCATAATATCATAATATCACAATATCATAATATCATAATATCATATCATAATATCTAAATTGTGAATATGCTTTACTCCTTCAAGAACTATCGTATCTTACCAACTTGCTCGACAAAGCTAATATGCTCACTTAGCGCTGAGGTAGTTCAACAAAAGAGTTTTCGTATGAGATAGAATAGAAAACGAAAAAAAAAAACAAAGAGGAGCCACTTAGGCGGTGAGTGTCGCTGGGAATGGATGCTGTGGAACCTATGCTCCAGCGCCAACTGCGAGTACTTTACCTGTGGACCAGCAGCACCTGGAAATTGCTTGGACTTGGTGTGGGTTGGGCGCTGCTTTCTTATCTCACAAATAGGCATTGTACTCGGCCCGGCCTGGGCCGGCTGCGTTTGTTGGTATGTTTTCCTTTGATTTTTCGCATGCACGCATGAAAATTGTTTTCCTTTTGTTTGGCGCGCAGCACCAACAGCAACAACTATTACTAAGGCAAAAGGTTGTTGGCAGTGAAGCAGCCAGGAAACTATGAAGGATTATGGATCTCTTTCTCTACCTGTACTCTTGCTCCAGCCCTAGCTCCTTCCGCTGCTCTAAGTGTATGCTCGGTGGGCGTGGCAGGCACCAAAAGGCCGCATAATGACAATGGACCAATGTACAGGCACAAGAGACAGAGCGAGACACACACAAAGAGAGAGAGAGAGAGGGGAGGGGGCAGAGTGAGCCCATTCAAATGGGTCACGAAACCGAGCAATGAGCATTAAAGGCGATGAAGGCATCCAGAGTGGGAGCAGCAGCAGCAGCAGGTGAGACGTGATTGAAAATTGAATGGAGCCAAGGCAGTTGTAGTCGGAGTGGAAGCAGCATGAACAGAGCAGAAGGCAGAGTAGGGTACGACACTTTCCCGGAAGGATAGAAAGTGCTGTTATCGTTGCATCAGTTTTTCCCCACTTCACATATGAAAAGCCAGCTTAAAATATCGAAGGGAAAGTGCTTGACATAAGATGAATTCAGGCATTGCAAGGAAGCTATGCAAAGTCTAATGAAATTTACATTGTAACTGAGTAAACTATATCTGAAGCATGAAAGAAACTGAAGTTGGTTGAGAAACTGACAGAATCTGCCAGATTATGCAGGCTGCTGCTATATGTGATTGAACAAGCAACAAGTTTTAGTTTTACTCTGGCAGTTTTTTAGTTTTAAGTGAACTCTACTTTAGATTTGATTCTTTTGCGTTTCCTCGAAGTGAATGCATTCTTTGATTTGATCAAACAAAACATTTCCAAACAGGGAACTACTTGAAACTATTAGTTATAAGAAAGGCACTTCGGATAGATTCTTGCATCAAAACAAAGATTTTCGTAGTGATTGAACAAGCTAACAGTTTTTTGTATATCTGCATCAGTGGTGAGCCAAAGCCCTCGAAAGTATTTGATTCATGAATACGTCTAATGCTGATCTTTAACTTTAAGAACTTTGACCTGACTTACTCGAGGAATACCTGTACGAACCGAGCTTAATATATAGATATCTAAGAGAATCGAGGTGCTTAACCTATTGTTTTGATTGTAAATTTGACGTAAGCGAGAGACAACTGCTCTAAACTGACAAGCTTTAAACGAAAGATTATGTAGAAAGTCATTTCAAAATCTCTCTATAAGTAATTAAATATATATTTAAATATATTTAATATTTTATATATATAAATATATAAATTTAATATTTTATTTTTATATTTATTTCTATTTTTTTTAAATATTTCACTTTAATTATTTCGACATTGCTTATGCTGTATAATATATCAACTAGTTACATAAATTTAAAACAAGTTAGAGTGCTCTAGTAGGTACTGCTCGACTAGGAGATACCCTCAACCCTGCGCTCATATTGCAATCTTTCTATACTTCATAGGCCTTACTAAGACAAATAAATCATTGAATAATTGTTGTTCTAAGTGAACTTTCTTAATGCAATTATATGGCATAATAATAGCATTCAGGTGTATCTGCCAAAGTAAAAGTCTCTAGTATTTGAAATACGTTTCTTGTCTTTGCAAATGTTGAGGGCAAGGGCGAGGAAGGTATCCAAAATCCACAATATACAAAATCTTTATATTCATTACAGAGATATCTACACACTGACTTTGCAATCTACAGATTTTAGGGTATTCAAGCTATGTATTGTATATAAGCGAAATTAAACTATCGATTTTTATAGATAATAGGAAAATATGATGAGTTATTGAACAAAAAATGACAATTATTGATAATTTGCGAGTTTTGACGGACAGACGGATATGGCTATATCGACTCAGCTCATTCTACTGATCAAGAATATAAATACTTTATGGGGACTTGGAAGTGGCAATCAGAATTCCCATTTTCAATAAATTCCGGGTATAATAATTCTAAAACACTTTAGCTTTTCGATCAATGGCCATCTACATTCGCTGGTAGACAACATTGAAATGTCAGAAGGTTGGCTGGCAATACTTTAGCCACAAATGTCCACAAATCAAACTAAATCCTGCATATATGCCCAGCTCGATAGTAACACAGCTTGGAATCAAGCTAATTCCAAGAAGAGTTAAGTAAAGTATTTATTATTATAGTCGGACAATTTATAAGCGCCAAATAACAAGCATTAAATTCTGATGCAAATCTCAGGAGCTGAAATCCCTATAAAACTTTGTATTTATATGGACGTGTGCTAGATATGTGTGGGTGTGTGAGTGTGGGTGTGGGTGTGGGTGGGGCTCTACGCAGCGAACTCAACGAGGGAGACAAACGGCAGCCACTTAAAACTGTCACAAGTTAAAAACCGCAACACTGCAGCAGCAGTTCCATATAAGAAGGATAAGAGGGTATAGAAAAAGGAACAGAGAAAGAGAGAGAGAGAGAGAGGGAGAGAGAAGGTAGAGCAGAGTTCGTAGTACGGTCTGAAGGACGTGGCAAAAGAAAGACATTATGCGCCGGCATACCGCACAACAATTTCACAGACAATGAATACATTGGCAAAATGAGGCACGACATGAACGCGCACACACACATCACACAAACACACGCACAGTCAGACAACAAGAATTTAAATAAATGCATGTGCACGAGCTGCCCGCAAAAATAAAAAAAAAAGATATATATACAAGCAGCAAGAAAGAAATCACAACAATTGCTCGGGCGGAGCTGCTGCTGCTGCTGCGGGTTAGCTGGAGGCCAGGCAGAAGTCAGCTGCCGCACCACGCCCCCATTTAGTCGAGGCGGGGGCGTTGGCAGCGATGACTTTGCATTTTGCATTACTTTTGCTGGCGACTTTGCTTTGAAAGCAGTTTCGAAATTATTGTCTCTCAGCTAACATTGCCGGCGGTCCTGCTACTGCTGCTGCTGTTGATCCTGCGTGGCCTGTTGGAAATCCAGCTACTACTCCTACTCCAAATGCAGCTGCTTGTTGCCAACTTCACCACATTTCAATGTTGCGTGCAGAGTTATTTCAAGTCATTGTTATTGTTAGAGACAGTACCCAGTGAAAAGAGTTGAGGACAAGTTGGGTATCCTGACTGACAACGTGAACTCAATGGATCAATATTGGAAATGTTGTATTGGTAGCACTATTTCATATCAAATGTATTACTCGAAGATTGCTTAGATTAATTACACAGGTCAACAGGATTTAGTAATCAAAAAACTTTGCACTCATTGAAATATCAATTAATTTCTGTTCAATTTCTGCAAGTCAAAACCCTTTTGCATGGGTAACTCATGATTGATTATCATTGATTGATGATGATTTGAAAATGTTTTGTGTTAACAATTGGTAATTTGTAATTTTGTCTAAGTAATTATTAAAGGCATAGAGGAGATTGAAGATGATTGTTGGATATTATTAGTAATAAGGAAAAATTGCTGCTAAAACTATTTGTAGTTCATAATATAAAATTTTTAAAATAGCCCCAAAATATTGCAGTTACATTGCACTAAACGCAGAAATTATATGTCCAGCACTGGAGGTGTGTCAAATCAAGAAAAACTATGTTTTACAATGTGTTGGAGCTAGGGTTCAAAATGGAGGCAGTTAAGTTACTGCAGCCTGCTGCTCGACAGCTTTACCAAACAACTATTGTTGGATCGTGAAAGAGTATTATGCAGTCGGTAGCGTCCATCAGCAACATTCTTACTTGTTTCACTACTTTCAATTCAATTATAAAATCTGTTTCAGCAATCTAAACGTAGGCACAACTCGCAATATGGCTAATGCAGAGTATCTTTGAGTCGAGCAAGCTTAACTCAAGCATTCTATTGTTATTGTTGTTGTTGGCGTTGTTGTGGTGTGTGCTTACACTCGCAAATGTCTTATTTATGCTCAGCACTTTTCGCTATCCCAGCGACAACTGCGTTTTTGCTTCATCCTGTGGCTGCAGCAGCACAGATCACAGCAGGTGGGCGGGGCAATGGCTGGGTGTATGGGGTTGTTAAAGTGTAGGCGCCGGGTAGCTGCCTAACTCCTTAGCATTATATACACTGTTGTGGCTGTGGCGCGTCTCAGTGCCGTCTGCTGTTCTTGTGGCTTCACTTGCAAATGTTGCCTCCGCAATACACTCTGTGTATCCAGCTGTGGGTGTGCCTGTCTGTGTGTGTGTGTGTGTGTGTGTGTGCGTGGGTGTGTGTCTAGTGCTCTACGCCATTTGCATTGACTTGGGTCACGGAGGTAACTTCAGTTTCAGCAGTTAGTTAGCAACTGCGGTCATGTTGCATAATGCTGCACACGCACAGCTAAAGAAATTAACGCATTTTTGTTGAGGCGTCGGAAAAGCTAACAGAACTTTTGGCTATGTTGGAATCTGAGCTAGATGATGTTCATATAGCTATAAGTATATGTATATGATGACAATTTTCAGTTATTATCTTAAGACAACAGCAAAAGAAGCTATATTATTGAGTTTTGCTGCGGATTGGCAACAAATAATGAATGTAAGCTCATTTTAATATAAAAACTGATTATATTTCTTTAAAATGTATTTGATTTGATTTTAAAAAAGTCAAAAAGCATATTTTATACACAGAGCTGTTAAAAATTCCATTTGAATGGAAATTCAAAATGGGTTTTCAGAACAAAAACCCATTTTGAATTTCCATTTTCAGAACAAAAACCCATTTTGAATTTCCATTCAAATGGAATTCTTAACAGCTCTGTTTATACAAAATATGTGCTCATTTTATTTTAATCAATTTATACAAAATTAATTTCTAGTTGATTTTAAATTTTTTTAAATTTAAAAATATAATATTTAAGATTAAATTTAACAAAAAAAACGTATTCATGAATCTACTTCATTCCCTTCGGAATACAGTCCAAAAATCAACTGTTCGCTTAGATATATTAATAAGAAAACTTATTGTTAGTCTTCTTAATGTAAGAAAAGATCCAATAAATAACAATAGCAAACTGTAACAAAATTTTATTAATTATTAAATTTTTAACATTATTATTTTTTTTTCAAATTATTAACAAACAAAAAATAACAAACAAAAATTTAATCTAGAAATGTTTTACGCTAATATTATATTAGCAAATTTTGAAAAACTACAAAAAAATAATAGAGAAAGTATCTCTTAGGCAAAATTGAAGTTTAATTGTTAAACTAATAAGAATATTGTAAATAATAAAAATTAAAAGTGTTTTGGTAGCTTAAATAATATACATAGAAATAGATATTATAGGGAATTCGAAAACAATATATGGAATATATTTAAATAATTTATATATATCCAAGGCTGTTAAAAATTCCATTTGAATGGAAATTCAAAATGGGTTTTCAGAACAAAAACCCATTTTGAATTTCCATTCAAATGGAATTCTGAACAGCTCTGTATATATCTGCATCTTTCTATATAAATTGAAAATTAGTATATAATATTTATAGATAATTTGAAAATAATATATAGAATATAATCTAAATATATAAAAATGTAGTTTTAAATTAACAACATTTTTATATATTTAGTTTTAAATGAACAACATTTTTATATATTTAGATTATATTATATAATATACAAAAGTAATTACTAAATTTATTGAAATAATAATTATAATAAATTAAATATTGTATTTTTCCAAAAAATATTTCCTGGTGCTAAAATCATTGTAAATTGATTTCAGCCTTATGTACACTATAACATTAAATTATATTTAAGATTGTAATATTACAGCTGAAATACTTATAACATTTATAATAGAATTTTTCTATATTTTGCTTGTAGCGCATAGCAAACATCGCTGCGATGGCACAACTTTTTGTTGCGAGCAGAGTTAAGAGCAGAGGGTAAGAAAAAGGTTTGCTAGTATAGGTCGAGCTGCTTGCAACTCTCTTCTTTAGCTGCTGCTGCTGCTGCTGGCTTTGGCCATACTTCAACTTCACTCGGTGCTTTTCTTATGCAGAAATCCATTCAAGTTGTTATTGTTGCTTTTGTTGTTCTCGCTTGTTATTTTTCCATAATAGAAAATTGTTTATATGGAATATATATACATATATATATATATATATATATATATATATATGTATGAATACAGAGAGTAACTCTGTAGCTATGTCCCTGTCCAAGACAAAAAAAAAAAACGAAGCCTTTTATGCTGCTTATTATGGCCGAGGCATAGCCTGACCTGAACGCCAAGCCAAGCCAAGTTCCGCATGTTTATTGTGCATATTTTAGAGACTTTGTAGCTGGCGAAAAGCGAAAAACGAATACGAAGACGAAGAGGAAGAGGAAGAGGAAAACTAAAATATTAAATTGCATTTAAAACGAACGCATAATCACATTAACTGAAAACTGTCGCTTCTAACTTAATAAGCAGCCAAGTTAGCAAGTTGGCCAATGCTGGAGTCGGAGCGCGAGCTGCAGACGAGACGTGAGGTAACAGAGCCTAGGCTTGAGCCGTGCAACATGGCACGTTATAGAATTTAACAAAATTATTTAAAATTCCGCAACTTTGGCTGCTGCTGCAAAAAGTGGGCCAACAGCAAAAAACTTTGCAGCGACAGGACAACAAGTGCAACAGCAACAGCAACAGCAGCAGCAACTTCAGCTCGCAGTCCAAGGGTCAGTTTTGCGAGCAACTTTTAAATTAACCCTAATTCCAGCAGCAACAACAACAACAACAAATTTATTTATATATACGAAATATATATATATATCTATATATATATATGTATTTACTGCATAAAAGTTTACAATATTCTTGCGCATTTTTCAACTTTAACAATTTATTAAATGGGTCAAAAGCCACTAAAACTTCATTTATCATTGCATGAGCAGGCAACACGCCCACTATGCAACATTCAACGCCTCCCGCGACCGGCTTGTCCCTATATATTTAGCTGACGCGCAGCGCTCGGTACAATTATTGCCAGCTATGTCGTTATACCTCACATACAGTCTCCGAGTGGGTATGTAGGGTGTATAGGGTAAGTTAGCTGAAAGTTTTTAATTTTGCAAATATTATTGCTAATACTACAATTGCTTTGACTTTAGAGCTTTGTAGATCTTAACTTTATCTTTGTTTTCATTGATTTTTTTTTACATTTCGTTATTCTTCTACTTAAGAAATCTGTTTCATATAAATCTATATACATATATCTATATAGTACTTTATAAATCTATCCGATTTATCATAATAATCATAATAATGATAAAAATATATTATATAAAAAAAAAATTTTTTTTTATATTTCCACATTATGTTTTTTGATGTTTTCATGGTAAGCAGAATCCGATAACTCTCTCTATATACATTTTTATAACAAAAACTAATTCTACTCGCTGAGTATACGGTTAGTCTGTCACACCCGATGTGCAGTCCAACTTGTTGGTCGCGTTAAAATGCCAACAAATCGCAGAGACGAATGAGCTCAGCAACTTGAAGTGTTTCCGGTATGCCGCAGCAATTTTTTTCGCCTGCATTCCGGCTAGTGGAAACCTGCCCACTCGAGCCCACCCACTTGTCCGGTGCGCCAGCAAGCAACCCACACCACCACCTGCCAGCACCACCGAGGAATGCACAAAGAAAATACACGGCACAAGTTTGTCGAGCCAAAACAAGCGCGGAGTTGGCTAAAAAAAAATAAAAAAAATAAAAAAATTGCCAAGAATTATACAATTTATTAGCACACTGAGAACCGAGTGCAGGACGAGTATCAAAACCGGGGACTGATGGGGATAATAGAATTTTAAATATGCATGCACGCCCAGTACTTGCTTCATTCTTTTTTTTTCTTTTTTAATTTCAAAGTTCAACTCGACTGCCGCTGAGGAGTCTATTAAAAATTAAACATCACGTGGGGCATTTTTATTTTACGAAATGTATAGAGTAGTTGTTGGTAAGTTGGAAGTTGAGTGTCCGCATTCGCAGCGGGGTTACCTCTAGGCAGTACAGAAGGAAGGCGCAGGTCAAAGTCTTGATAATTGTTGTACTGCATTTTTTAAATTGCATAATTGCTAAACTTTGAAAGGGCGCTACAATTATCTTAATGAAAAATATAATTAGAAAAGGTAAAGATACAAAATATTGATATAAGCGACAGAAGTGGAGTCTTTTCTATAAAATATTTATTTTTATATACATATAGTTATATTCCCTACAGCTATTGTATATATTTAAACACTAATTTGTCTTTATCGAGCCACATAAATATTTGAATTTAAGTTTAACAGTTGCTAAAGTGCGCCAAATAGAAAACAAAGCTTTTAAAGCTCTATCGATAAGTTTTAACGAAACTGTGGCGGTCGGATAATCAGCACATACCTAACGAAACTCAGCCAATATAAATCAAACGATCTGGCAGCACCTTCAGACATGCCACATTCAAACGTTGAGAAAAATAACAATTTGGCAGCACAAATACCGCAAAATAAGTGAAACAAATTCTAATTTAATTATATATTAAATTTCAAAATAGTATTTTCAGACAAAACGAAGCTTCCACAACATTAAAAAACACCAAGTAAAAATCAAACAAATGAAGCGCCCATGAATTTATCAAGCAACTAACAGCGTTCAGCTTGTGGTGGCAAGTCGATAGCTTAAGCTGCAAGTAACTTGAAGTTGGCTGCGTTAAGGCATTTAAAGGGCGCAATAAATTTCAAACTTCTTCATATTATTGCTAAAACTTGATTTTTATTGCTAAACATATAATCATACAAATAAAGCATATTTATTCTATATCGAGACTTTAAAATTCTAATGCATAATTGCAAAAATCACATTTGTTAAATTAACAGAAATTGAGTTCAAAATATTTCTTTTTGGTGATAGGCATATAGGAGTTACTAAGGAACACTGGAATGGACACTAAGATTACGGCTACGAGGTACTCCAGCGCTTTTAGAAGCTATGCATAATACTAGCTAACAAACTATGGAATCTTAGAGCCCTGTATAAAAACTAAATAAACAAAATATCTATGCTTAGGCCTGCTCTACGTTGCGCTGCAGTGGGCGATTCTCTGCCAGCGGCTCCAGTGGCAGCAGCTTGACCGTCTTGTAGCCACGATCACGTTTCAGCCAGAGCCAATTGTCGCCATTGAAGTAGTCCTCGATGTGCTCCAGACTGCGTCCCTTTGTCTCCGGCTGGAACAGGCACATGAATACTGTCAGCAGGAAGCTGGAGGCGGCAAAGACAAGGAAAACGCCGCGCATTTTCAGATACGCTTGCAGCGCCGGAAAGGCCTTGGCAAAGATAAACAGCGCCACATTCATCGAGGCAAATACACCGCCCGCTGTGCGGCCACGAATGCGTGCAGGAAACAGCTCGCCGATCATGATGCCCGGCATTACCATCAGAGCTGTGTTGAAGACTATGTAGCCGAGGAGGCAACCACCAGCGACGAGCACGTCGTAAGGCATCTTGGGCTGACCCATACGGATGTACATGAACACACTTAGAGTCAGGCAGAAGACGCCCGAGCCAATGCCCGAGAGGATCATGATGAGACGGCGCCGCACAAAGATCAGGATGCCACAGAAGATCATGCAGCAGACCACGCGCACAGCCGCTGTCCAAATGGCCGCCTGCTTCGTATCGAAGTCGGCTCCAAACTCGGACACAATGTCAATGGCATAGAAGATCACAATGAAGGTGCCGGAGAACATCTGCAGCAGCGAGAAGACAACCACAATGAACAGCGGCTTGATGGCCACACGCTGGCAGCAGAGCTTAAATATGTTCTCGTTCGTCTTGGTTGTGGCGCGTTCCTTCTCCAAGCGAATCTTCATGTCGTTCAGCTCCTTCTGGGCGGTAATCTCGCTGCCACGCAGAAATGTGAGCGCCTGCAGCGCGCGCTTCTCATGTCGATTGCGCAGCAGCCAAGCAGGTGTTTCCGGTATGAAGTAAATGGAGATGACGGCCAGAGCAGGCAGGATATTGGCACACCAAGCCACGTCGCGCCAATAGAGAATGGTGCCCAGCGAATAGACGAGCAAAATGCCACACGAATAGGCCACATACGGAGCGCCAATGAGCAGACTGCGCAGGTTTGGCTCAGCTGTTTCGGCTATGTAAACCTGATTGGGAAGAAAGATTGGAGAGATAAAATAATGCATTTATTAATAATATTCGTATTTAGAATGAAATATCAGATGAATAGAGAAAAGCTTATGAAATGTGTCCCTTTTTTAGATATCCCTATCAGAGAGAAACAATTTGCTGCAAAGCATGATCTGTTGTGGAGCGAATCAAGTGATGATCAAATTTGATGAAAATTATGACAGCGAAAAGCAGATTTCACTTTTGGAAAAGGCAAAGTCTTCGGAACAAGTTATTGATATATGAGCATCTGAAATCTAGCCTAAAATAATGAGTTTATTGCATTTTCAGGGTAGAATATTTCTAAATCCTAATGCAATTGGGATATAATTTCAGATTCAGTCTGGTTACTCAATCATGTTTGCCTGTGTAACTAATGCAGAATATGTATAATAAGGATCATGGTAAATCCTTTCCATAGTAACTTACAGCTGTGTTCATAAAAATAGTAGTGCAACTGAAATGTTGAACAGCAAAATATATATGTTTTTTTTTTTAGCAACCTTTTTTAAAAATTGTTTTTAAAATACTTGCTGAAATGATTCAGAGCCCAATTAGGTTTATGCTAAGAAGAATAAAACAGAGATCAAGATGAAACAAATTTTAGGACTTAGCTTGAATAATATAGAAAATATTCAACATTAACAGAGAATATATATATATATATATATATATATATATATATATATATATATATATATATATATATATATATATATATTGTATATAATTGTTTTAAAAACATTAAGCTTATCACAAAATTTTGCTGTGCAACATTTCAGTCGCACTACTATTTTTATGAACACAGCTGTTTATTAAGCTTCAATCAGACTTAGTCGTATCTATCCCTTTCTATGGATGGCATAGTATGCTTGACTATTTTATAATGTAGATTGTAAAGCGAATCAACGGTATTATCATCTTGAATGGTCATGTATAATGATAAAGAACTATAAAATACTCTATCCATGATGTCTTGCGTGATAGAGCGAAGCATGTACGAGATTTTCTGGCAAAGGTCAAGTAATATCTGAGAGAAACACATATCATGTTCAGTTGAATAAGATAACTTCAACTAAGAACTAGGAGCTCTACCCAAATTTAACAAATAACTTCAATCATTTATTTTCGAGTCAGTCAAATAACTAGTTTGACGTTCATAGTCAATAATCTTACACTCTTTAGTTGTTCATTATCCATAGCTGAATAGCTCAAAGGAAGTTTTCTTTCATAGCTAGCTGAACAGCTCAATGGAATGAACGAATCATTAATGATGAATTGAAGATTATGATAAACGAAAAAAATCTACTAATAACTGATGCAAGCTCTATTATAAAATTCTTTTAATGAGTTACACCTTTGATACTTCGCTCAAAGTTCTGTGGGAATCTATAATCTAAACTCAAGTGCTATTTACAATCGCAAACTAACTACTAACTAACTAACATATATATGTAGCTAAAGTGCTCCCCATTGAATCATTTAGTTGCCATAATTCGTGACAAATTCCTGAAAGCAGATAACGCGCAACCCACCTTGACCTCGCACAAGTTCTCGAGCAGTCCACAAGCGACAACAACTTTCCCTTAATCTTGGAACACACACACACACACACCCGCTCTCTATTGTCTATAATGGAAAAAAAAAAAACAATTTGATCAAACTGAATGGCAAACAGGGTCACAGAAATATCAAGCAGCTGTATCAACAATATCAGCATAATCTGAAGCTTAATCATAAAATCATAAATCTTCGGCCACTGCCGCAGACGACAATTAATGAAATACTTTTTGTCGAGGCACACGCGCAACAAGTTTGGGGCTGTTTTGGGGCGGCGCAGCCAACCCCTCTTTGCATGTGTCGCCCCCCCCGGCCAGCTGGCAACAACAAACTTATTATAGACTAAGGTCAAGAATCCGGAACTTGATGTTGTGTGTGCGGAAAGCGATTTGCTAATGCAAATGGACTGCGTCGCATTTAGAAGACGCTTTCGTTATCATTTTGGCCGCTTGATAAGTCATGGGCATATCCATAAGATAAATAAACAAATGCCGGCTGTGCGAAAATTGAGCTGCTCACTTAGACGAGTGCGGGAGTGAAAGAGAGACAGAGACAGAGACAGAGAGCGAGAGAGAGAGAGACAACGTAGTATGGATTAACATACGACACAATAGAGCACTCGATTATAGTCGGAACAATGGAATTAAGTGAGCAGTTGACAGCCAACTGACAAGCGACAAGAGGCGAGAGACAGCTGACAGCTTTGTTGTGCTTTTTATTTCACATACTTGTCTGCGGCGCTAGCAGCACAACAATTCCTACTGGGGCATCAGGGCTGTGGCATTATGTCACATACATTAATCTGGTTAATGTGTCAGTTGGACACATGACAATATGAGCGCATGTGAATGAACTTTTCGATATTGGCATTGGTGCGTCTTTATTACCTGACCGGGTCCACCCAGAATTCCAGTGGCAAAGCCGCAAAGGGAGCGCGCAAATATCAAGGCCTTCACAGAGTTCGACATGGCCATTGTGCTCCAGCCCAGGAACAGGGGTATTACCGATACCAGCAGCGTCTTACGACGACCCAGACAATCGGCCAGTGGTCCAGAGATTAACGAGCCGAACGGCGTGGCCAGGCTATGTACGCTGGCTGCAAAGAGTACAAGAAGTGGAAGCAGAGATGTAATTCAAGAGTAGTTAATGATGTTAAGAAAAAGCTGTCATATTAGTTGAATTAGCATGAGAAAATAAAATTTAGTTAAAATATATTTGCAGAAAAATGTTGTTATTTTTTAATAAATATTTTTAAAAATTATTATTTGGCTTTTAAAAATTTAATAAATTAAATAAGAAAGTTACAAAATTTCTAAATTGAAGAAAATGAAATGAAATTAAAAATTGATTAAACTTTGATTTAAAACTCTGTCTTATAAATATATATTATATTCCTTAGCATATTTACTTTTGATATCTTTAAATTTCTACATTGAGTAAGACTCCAAAATCTAGGGACTGATTAGGTATATGGCATATGTTTTTGACTTTATTTTGTATATGAATTTCATGTGTTCAAAGTAATTCTTATTAATAATAAGAGAGAATTGATAGATAAATAAACTAAAAATTTAATAGACAGATAGATATAACAATATGTATTTATATCTAAAGATAGATAGATAGAAACATAAAAAAATATATATTTATAGAAATTATTATTAATTATAAATAAATAAAATATAAATCAGAAAAGAATCGAATATCGAACTGTTGTATTTGACTTTGCTATAAACTTAAGTTCTGAGCAATTGATAGATAGCTCTGCTTAATCATCATACAAGTATATAGCTCTGTATATATAATATACTTAAAGTTCTGTTAACACAAATACAATCTTACCTATCCAGGAACCGGTGCTAACATCTATGGGCACCTCCGTCGAGTTCATGCTGAGCTGTGGCAACAACACCGCCGAGTAGCCAATGGGCATGCCACATCCCGCAGACAGCAGAAGAACGGCGCAAGTGGATAAAATCTAATGGGAAATACAAATGGAATATCAATAAAAACTATTCAAATATTAAATAAAAAGGCATAATTGAAAACAGAGCTGGAGACAAAGAAATATAAAATAAATAAATAGAAGCTTTATTTAGCAGAGCTGCAAACTGATTTGAACTTGAAGCAATTACAAATGTTTTATTCAGCCATTGGAGAAGCAATTAAGAGTGGCCTAGACATATCAAAATGGACACAAAAACCAATGCACAACTTTCTGACTATTTGCTGTTTCGATGGCATGTGAAATGAAGCTGGATATACTAAATGTGGAATATATGAAATTTATATATTGTATAATATAATGAATAATGAGTGGGATTCTATATAACAAATTTGGTGAGTTTAACTCTTTGAACTTGCATTAGTTTAGTTATTACAGATTCAAAGACAGACGGACAAGTAGCTGTCCGTCCCGATTCTGATCAAGAATATATATATATATATATATATACTTAACAGAGCTGCTAAGAATTCCATTTGAATGGAAATTCAAAATGGGTTTTTGTTCTGAAAACCCATTTTGAATTTCCATTCAAATGGAATTTTTAACAGCTCTGATACTTAATTGGATCGGCCAGGCTTCCTTCTGCTCTTTACATACATTTTGCAATAAATTAAGAGCATAAAAATCAGTTTTTCATTCGATATTTCATAGATGAACTGGTTAAAAGGCAACTAAACGCAAAGGATTCAGTATCAAATCTCAGACATATCTAAAGAATCAATTTTGGCACAGGTAAAGATCAAAATATTAACTATAATAGATATATAACTATGACTATAGGCTAAGCTCACAAAACAGAGCTAAGTTTAATAAATATATATATTTGTTATATAAAATAAAAAAACAAATAATAATAATAGATAAAATAGATCAATGCACAAATAAAACTTTGATAGAGTCTTGAGTGAGCAAAGCAAACTTAACTGAAGAACTAACATTATATGTTCATCTATCTTTATAAATATTGATATATGAATATTAAAGATGGATAGCGCCAATAACTGCAATTGATACTTAATTGAAGGGGCAAGCGACTTTGTTGCAAGTTTGGTGTCGTTTTGATTGAGAGACAAACAATTGGCGGCAATTGAAGTTGCGACACGTTGCAATTAAAGCAACTGCGAAAGACATGCAACTGACCCGCTTTCCACTTGAGGTGCCAATAGTGATAAACGATCTATGTCGGAGAAATAAAAACCTATTTGCTCTGCGTGTCTGTCATTCAAATTTGTCAGAAGCAATCGAAGATGCACTCTCTACGGCCATTCGGTATCCATTTGTGATACATTCGACATTCACGTCACATGTTGACCACATGGGCTGCGTCTCATATGTTCAATTTATATCTTATCATTGGGTTTGTTAGCTAAAAGCTAGACTAGAAAGAATGTCATTGCTGGTAGTTAATAAAAGAGAGAGAGAGAGAGAGAGAGAGAGAGAGGGAAAGAGAGAGAAAGAGAGAGAGAAGAAAAAAGTCAGAATTTGTTTGATTTTGAGATTTAAGGAAGTAGTGAAGTCATTTTGAGTACGTTCACTATATAAGATAGAGGCTATAGCTTCATGAACAGTTGACAAACTTTCTGCTAAAAAAAAAAAAAGAGAGAGAGGAAATTAGAGAGAGATAGAAGACAATTCAATAACAAAATTATTGAATTGTGCTTGTGCAGATGCATAAAGATCCCAAGTAGAGAACGCAAGGGGGAAGCACAAAAGGAAGGGAGAGAAAATGATTGAAGTATTGCTCACTGCTGAAATAAAATTCGATGGTAGAAGGAAGAGAGAAAAGAGAGAGTGAGGGAGAGAGAGAGAATCATAAATGCTTGAATTATTGCTTACTTTGGAAATAAGCAACCTTAGAAAGACAGAGAGAGAGAAAGAGAGATAGAGAAGGGAAGAGTATGTCGGAGATAAAGACACAAAAAGAAGATTGAAAACGATATAGCTCAGTCAAGAGAGAAATGAAGACACTAAGTCGAAGATAAAGACACAAAAGGGAATAGGTTGAGAGACAAAGCGCAGTCAAAGATGATCGAAGTATAGTTTGCTTATCAAATAAGTTCATTGACAAAGAGAGAAGAGAGAAAGAGCAACAGATAGCTTAACCGAAAGTGATGAAATTATTGCTTGACTCACAAGTCAGTTTCAAATAATTTTCATAGTCATAAGAATTATAAAATGAAATGATAACTATAATATGATTGATTTATGATACCCTACAAAATCGTGTGATTTTAAAGTTTGATTGATTTATGTTATTTTTGAAGGCAATAAACAGCATTTTGCCTTGTCTGTACTGCTGTCAGCTACAATAGATATCTGAGCACATTTATTATGAAGCGGCTTATTGGTCACCTGGAATCTGTTTTTGGTTATTTATTTACAGTTACTAAACAGACACCTGTCTGTTTTAGTGACTGCATAGAACAGCCACCACGAAGCTCGGCTGGATTATCGCAATGCCCACGCGAACTCTTTGAGTTGCTTTAGTTGCTGTACCTAAAACCAGGCAATTGGCAAATGCTGCAACAGCCGCTGCACTGCAACACCTACTCCTGATGCTGCGGCCGACAGCAGTAAAGCTGATGGCAATTCAACTGAATTTCATTTTCAAGGACAGCCAACAAAAGTTGCTATAAAAGAGAGCGCCAAGAGAACAGAGCTCCTCTCTTAAAGTTAATAGTGCTGAGAGAGCTTAAAGCTTTAGCAAGTTGTTTGAAGAAGAGATAAGTCTAATGCCAACCTGTTTTTCTTGCATATATACACTATATATTCTTTTTTATAGTATTTATCATACCTGATTAATCATGCCTCGTCGATTGGCCGCATCGTAGTCCTGCTCATCGATGGTCGACAATTTGCGCACCTTTTGCTGCGACATCGACATGGACATGGACATTGGCACTTTGCACTGAAACTCCGAGCCGGGCACCATATGATATGCCATCTTCTGCGGCACAATTTTGCTGTACTCCTCATCCCTGCGTTGAGGAAGATAAATGAAACAATAATAGCAATTAAATAGTTGACCAATCAATTGAGACTGCAATTCGTTGATATTGTGATGTCATCTACAGCTCGTGAAATGCTTTTATTGACGCGCTGTGTCTCTAATAGGATCATAAAAGCATTCAAGCTGCCGCCTAAGAATATGGCAAAGGATATTATATTGAGTGAGGCGAAAGTAGCTAATCAACCTCAATTGAATTTTGATCATTTTTCAATGTCATGGATTTTAATTGATTTTATTTTCTTTTAATTTACATATATATATTTATTTGATCAATTTTTATTATCATATTCGATTATCGCAGTACACAACACAAACAGCTGCTGCTCAGCTTATGCAGTTCAATTCATTTCAACAGTAAATCAAAGTTCAACTCACGCAATTTTCATATCACATTCTCCACAAACCACAGCCGGTTCGTTAAGCACTTGGCGTTAGAGAGTATTTTGACTGGTTTAAATGCCATTCAACTGCAGTTCGAGCAGTCGACACTTGTTAAGCAATTAAACAGGGCAACCTGCAATTACGAAGCTCCACGGGGCTGCCCCGGGCTAATTGCAGACCAAACCCTAAGGCATGCAGCTACACACTTTGCATGCCCTATACTCAATGGAAATGCATCTGGAATGCATTTGAGCCATTTGTAATTGAGTTAGTTTGAATTTATTCAACGAGAATGCAACTTTTGCCAAGGCATGACTGACTGACGGACTTATAGATCATTTTAAACGGAATTGTTCTTCATGCGTGAATTGGAATTTACGAGCATCCCCAACGTACAAAACGATAAAGTGAAGGTACATAAGGAAAACTCTTTTGACAAATGCTTCAATTCACGCCATGGGAGAAAGGAAGATATGTTTATTTGTCCTTATTATATAAGAACTTTAAATAAAAGATTCAGTTCATCAAAAAGATCACAGATCATATCAGTTCAAGACTATTTCAATTTTAAATTGGGGCACCAGTTCCTATTCAAGTTTAAATACATAACAAACATATGAATAGTACATAGATGCGATAACGATCTCACAAACTAATACTCTAAGCAATAGAAATGTCATTCTAAGACTAAGTGATAAAACAAAAATATGGATCTGTTGCTTTTAGAACTCTCAACAATTCACATATACAACTAAATTTTCATTGCCTTCTCTCCACACCTCCACTTCATACGTAGATATATCTCTCTTTCTTTCGATCTGCATTCAAGTCTATTCTAATTATATTTATCAATGTTATCGATGTTGAATATTGTCTTATGTATCCCTAGTTAAAAGTAAGAGAACAAAATATAAATTTAATGTTTTTCTGGCTACATTTCTTATATCAATAGAAAACTTAAGTATTCTACATTTTCGATACCTTTCCCATGTTATTTTTATGATTGCTTAAACAGGGTAATTGTTAGTTGGTTATGGCTTACAAGTATTTGCTTAGGTGACTCAGATGCAGCAAAAAACAAAACAGGTAACAGCCAGCAGCTGGCAGACACAATTAGCCCACCCGGCGCACGGTGCGTCTACGTCATAAGCTCAAAAGCCATGTGACGGAATTTATTTTTGTTGCTTTTGTTGTGTTTTATTTTTTTAAATTTTATTTCATTTGTTTTATTTACTTTTTTTCGGTTGATAAGCAAAAAATAACAAATGTCAAGCGGCGCAGCAGCTAAAAGGCAACAACAACACAGACAAACCACAATTTTTAGCGGCATTTCGCAGCGCGTTTTGTTTTCTGGTTTTTTGCTTTTTGTTTTTGCGCACGTTTTTTTATTCGATTTGCCTAATTGACTGTCAAATTTATATTTTTTGTTTTTTTGCGTTTATCGTGTTTTGTTTTTGTTAGCGTTTTGTAATTATTTTGCTTGGCGAAAATAATTATTATCAATTTTTGTTGTTTTTGTTTTTTCTTTTTGTTGCATTGTTTTGGTTGAACAGCTGCGTGTGATGCGAATAACTTTTGGTTGTCAAGGCGAAGCCAAAACTCACCTTGATTCACCTGTTTTCTTAGACATATATATACTATATGAAGGTGTCCATCGAGCATGATAAGGAAGCGCGTGTGACACACTTTGGTAAGACTCTCTTCAAGTTTGTTTCAATTGTTTTTCAAATGTTTTTATGTTACCTGGAATTGGGTTCTTTACTGTTTCCCAAAGGAGTTCCCCTTACGTTTACATATAGCTTGATCGCAAAGATAAGTCAATTCATTTTAATTGTTTCAGTAATTTAAAACAAATAATTTTGTAAGAAATTAAAAAACAAACAAAAATATTTCTTTATTCGAACAAAAATATTGCATGCAAAAAAATAAAAAAACAAACAAACTGTTTTTTTATTGTTGTTAGGAGGATTTCAATTCAAAAACAAAATGTGTCGCTGAGGGGCGAATAGGCCCGAATCTTGAACCTTGAACATTAAACTTGCAATTTATAGCACATTTATAACATTGACCAAACCAAAATAGAACGACTAAGCGTGAATTGCATATAAAAGATTATAGAAATAAACAAAGCCACGCCAAATTCCCATATTCGTATTATCAATAGAGGTGCAGAGCTATGCTCTAGACAACAATTGAGGAAGTACTGATAAAGAGCACAGTTCAATGCACCAATGTAGCTCAATGGCAAGTGCTGAAGTTGATACAATGGATTAGCTGGATGGAGGATCTACTTTTTGAAAACAATCAAATGACACGAGCTGCAAATTTAAGAATCACACGAATCAACAGCGTGATTGATGTCAATGGGAAAGTTGAACGCGTTTCGCTCGCCGAGCGAAGCGTTTCAAGTGTGAATCGAACAAGTTTCTATGCTGAACACACAAATTAGACAATTGATAAGAGATGTGTATATATGTATATATAAATATATATATATATATATATATATTTATTGTTATATATACAGTAGTCAAACTTGAACTGTTTTGTGGCTTGGCAAACTAATTGAACCAATTAAGCAGGCAACAAAAAAATCTGCAAGTGCAGACTAATTGTATATATACAAATATTATGTATTATATATATATATATACCTTTATAATTACTATACAAAATAAACGCATTGATTTCATAATCATTAGCGCCCAGCCGTTCTCGTTGTCATGACTGCCATGCACGGCGTATGCTGGACAGGCCTACACATTGATAAGATAACTAACTGCTGTTCAGCGTGGGAATTTGTAGAGTATTATTTATAAGCGTAAATATGTATATGAAGCGAGTTCGATAGTAGCCACTCGAGCTCGCCTTATCGCACTAATTAACAACTTTTTCAAATTTATTTTGATAATTACTAAAGCAAACAAGCCAAAGCAAACTAAAATTGCACCCAATTAGAAGTTTAACTTTTGAAAATATTATTTTACAATCTTTTGGTATTGTTTACACATTATAAGATCGATCAATACCATTTGTGTACTAATTAGGCAAAAGCCCTATCCAATTAGAAATATAATTTCACAATATTCTGCAATTCAATCAATCACAAATAATTTCTATATTTTCCAATTACAAGTGACTTAAACTGGAATTTCTTGCACATTTTTATACATTTTTTCGCCATCAACAATGACTTGGTAAATTTTGATCAATTTGAATTGATTTCTAAGCTTGTTAGATCACCTAACAGTCTATCAGCTGTCCGGCTATAGACGATGATCTTTGCTTGCTCATGAATAAATGTTATCGCTGGCATCGAAGATGATACAGATGAATGTTTAGACAAACCAAATCTTTTCATCAGACTGTTTAACAAATTAGCATGAAAATGTTTTCAAATAAGTAAATAAGCTAAGCCCTCCACAGCTAACATTATATAAAATAATTATCTACTAAATTGCAAATATGAGCTCTTAGCTCGCATTTATTTTTTATAAATAAGTAGATATAAAATAAATATAAAAAAAACTGATTATAAAAATAGTTTATGAATCAAGATTCAAAGAATATATCTCTCGCATGATAAAAATCAAAATGAGCAAAGATTGGTGGCCGACAAGCAAATACATTGAAGTATTTGAGAACAATATATAATAGATAGATAAATAAATTGACTTTTATTAAACAATGAATCGACAAATTGATCATATGCAGAGTCACAGTTATTGACAATTTTATATGTCGAAACCAACTTGGCAACAAGCTGAAAACTGAAATGAAAAATTTGCTCTTGGTAATATTTACTTTTGTTCGCATAATTGATTTTCGAAACTGCTGCTCCATAAATTGATTGATATATTGGCATAATACTTATCATAATAAGTAATATTAATATTACTTTTGTATACTTTAAAATGTGTTAATGTGTGCTGAATAAGATGTCAACTGGATATTGTGAAAATTTTATATATCTACTGATATTTTACTATATAAAATTGTATTCAGCAGACGAAATACTCTTCTCTTGAATTATAAATATTTTTTTAATAACTATGGGTTATATGTAGATGAAAAATGATTGTTTATATAGTTATTTAGTTTATATAAAATATCTTATATTTTATATAAAATATTGTTTAACAAGCAAACTCTGTTTAATTATAAATATTTGTGTTACATAAGTATGTGATATATATATAAAAAAAACCCTTATATAGCTTTATTCAAATTTCAGTTTATCAATGAATCTGGAATTCTTAGAAAACTGATCTTATGTAAACAATAAGTTATAAAGATACCTCAAATAACTGTCTCAATATCTGCATAAGTAATACAAAGTTTAGTTCAGGGAAATCTTTCAATCTCCACTCACGAGCTTTGACATTCAATAATTTCTATTTATAGTCGCATTTCTCATATGAATTCGCTTGTCTTGTTTCCCTAGAACAGATATATCTTATCTGGTTGTTCAATAACAATTTACACCCAACTACCTGTGTCTAGTCACAAAAGCAATCAATGTACAAATCGACAATGAAATTTCACGATTTATGTTGATTGCCAACGAGTGCCAAACTCAAGATTAGGCATTAATTATAAAGCAATCAATTGAACGAAATTTACTAAGCGTATATTTGACCAACGTCCAGACAGCAAATTATGCAAATGATTTACTTGAAATATATAAATTTGAACTTTGCATTATTTATTTAGTTTGTTGTGAGATTTCAGACATGGCTGTCTTATCAGCAGCCTAAAGCATTCACAGTATTCGCTGACTAAGCGAAACTCGTATATGAACGATTTGAGCTGAAGCCCCAACAGCTGAGAAATTGTTGCAAAAAAAATAAAAATATAAAAACTTATTCATTGTAAGAGTCACAGCTTAAAGTCTATTTAGTTGAATATGCAAAATAAGTTGAGCAGACTAAGTCAAACAGTCGTTTGTTTGTTTTTTTGTGTTTTGTAAAAATAATTTCTTGTTATTGTTGTTGTTATATTTTGCCTTTCACATTTACCTTTCGTTGCTCATTTTGTAATTAATTTAGTCAGAACACGCAAAATGCAATTGCACAACTTTATATAACGCGGCGATTTTCCAGAGTCAGAGTCAGAGACTTAATTTACTGCGCTACTTAAAGACACATTCGATGTTAACATTAAATATAAACGCAGACACTTAACACACACACATACAAGCACACAAATACACGGATACACACAGCAATGCGAACAACACGCGCTGATAATGCAAACACGCCGCGATCTCACGTCGATTTCTTTTGCTGCCAAACTGCGAACTGACTTCAAAATGTTTGCAAAGGCGGCTTTATATTTATGAGCGACGCGTCGATCGTCCAATTGGTCGACCCAACACAGGCAAATGAATGCGAGGGCAGTGCAAAAAGTTTCAAGGCTCAGTAAACTGACTGACATTTGAGTTGAATAAAGTCCTAGCATCAAAAAGCAAATATATTAAAAACACTGAATTGAACTTAAGCTAAGGTCATTTGATATAAAATTTAATTATAGAGATGTTTCTTTTTATTAAAATAGTATACATATATATTATTTATTTTATATATAAATTTAAAATTTAATAATAATGTTATGTATTTTAATTATTTATTAGATGTATTATTACATATTACAATTGAAAAGACTATTTTATATGCATGAATATTTAAAATATATTTATTTGATATTTAAATTTGCATAGTACAAATTTCAATTTCAATTGTTTTAAATATATTGTTACAATGGAAAATACTATTGTGACATCCCTCGTATGCAGCGTAAAATGTTCCGGTTAGCATTTGTGATATGGCGCACATACGCTCTCCGTCTCTCCGTCTCTCTCTCTCTCTCTGCCTAAGTCTGTCGCCTTGTCTGACCTTTCGTCTTCGCTCTTCTATTTATACAATATTTAGCCGGCAAACACTTGATCAGCTGTTCTAAGCGGAACTGCTGCCGTAAGAGAATTAATTTTAACTCTCTTAGCATGCGAAACTCTCTTGGCTGAACGACACTTAAGCTACTCAAGCGCTCTTCAAATATCGTTTACTGCTGCTGAGGTTTGTGTACGCGCTAAAAGCTTAAATTACAGTTTAAAGATCATAGTTAGAATGCTTTTATTACTAACTCAAATACAAATTACAATATCCATAATAATACATATTCATACATACATATATAATAATAACAATCAACGAGCCGACATTTTTATTGCAAAATCCCATCAAAAAGCTTTCACACACTTGAGATGAATGCGAATTGAACAGCTCGTATAACCTTACATATGGCATTCATATATCAGCTACAAAGTCTGCCCACAATTGCTAACAATTATCCCTCAATCGTCAGCCTTAGTTATGCCTGTCTGCTGCTCCCCCTCTTTTCGTAGAGCTTTTTAATGCCTTGTTAACGACCTGTCAAGGTTTTCTTTCCTTGCGAAGCTCTTTTAGCTGCGACACAATCGGAAATGTTGCCGAAGGGCCAACACAGATGCTCAATTGAAAAAGCTTTTCATTCATAACCTTGCACAACAACAGCAACAACAGCAACAACAACGACGACAACAAATATAACAGTAATGTAAGCTAATGCAGCCCGCAAATGCTTTACACGGATTCCTTTTGGCTTCATTCTATGAAATTATTGCCGTTATGCTTATTATTATAATATTTAAATTTTTGTTTCTGTTGGCGTTGCTTTGAAACTTTTATTACGCCCGTGGGCGCTTCGTTTATAATCGCCTTATAGTTTTACCCTAATGAACGTTCCTGGGCCTGCCAGTTGCTGCTGTTGCTTGCTCTTCTTCTTGCACGTGTTTCGCCTGCGCCTACGCAGCAAACGAAGAGGACAACGCAGTCGAACGCCAACTGTTTCCCGTTAGATTCTATACGCGCTAAGCTTTAGCACAGCACAGAGCAGAGAAGCCGAGCAGCAGAGCGACAGAGTGAAATAATGCAGCATCTCACTGACTGAAGCTAGCCGTTGCCGCTGCCGGCGTCGGCGTCAATGTGGCTTTCAGTGTCTAGGTCGAGGTAGCAGCGCAGGCGGCAGCGACAGCGACAACGACAACGATAGCGACAGCGACAGCTTTTTTTACTTTAGTTGAAGGTGTCAATGTGTGTTGGGCGTGCATATCTGTGGGTGGGTAGGCGTATGTGTGTGTGTGTTAGTTGAAGGTCACTCACACTGCCAAAAACACAGTTACATGCGTTTTTCATATGGCCAAATTGTTTCATGGACTAGTTGAATCGGAGCGCATGCTGAGGCTAGCAGCAAAACATTTGAGAAGGGGTAGAAAGAGAGAGTTGGAGAGAATTAATAGAGTGCGAAGCGATTACTCAGTCAGGATAATATATTTATATACATACATACATATATATTTATGTACATATATATAAACCCTTTTTTGTAGCTATGCCCCTTCAGAAAATTGCATTTATTATCCTTGTTTATGGCTGTCAAATAAACTCGAGCTATTTTGGAGCATCCTCTGTTGTTTATTTAGAAACGCAAACTTTTTGCTCGCCCACAAAAATATGCAACATATCCTGCACAGACACACACACGCAAACACACACACACACATAATTAAGCGAATAAATATTCAAGGATCCAATTTACAATGGGGCACATATTCGCACACACACACACACACACACACTGACACCTACATGGCAATAGCAAAAGCTTTGAATGCTGCCTCTGCCGAAAATTGCGGCGTAAGTTAATCAAATTGTAAATCAAACGCAGCTGCAACGCTGACGGCACTGCCAGCAGCGCTGCTATAAAATATACACTTTATGGCAAAGGCCGCGCGCGCGCTTGCCAAAAGCTTTTATTTGCGCTCACGCAAAAGCTTCGCTCTGTGTGGGTGGCAAAAGATGCGAACGTCGGCGTCAGTTAGCGATTTGCTTTCAGTTGCTTTCGAATTGTGCGCCAAGGCGGTTGCCCCATGTTAACCAACAATCAATTAACACCTAAACCAACAACAACAACAACAACAGCAACAGTAATACCCACAACAACACGAACTACTACAACTAAAACCAACAACAGCAACAACGACAACAACTCAATAAAACGTTTGTGCTGCAACTGAAATTGTGTAAGTCGCGTTCTAAAAACGATTTGTAAATTTGATCAAATCTCAAACTTTCAAAAATCAAACTTGTTAGTCCTGCGTGCGTTTTATTCACCTATCATATTTTTTGTGCGTGTCCTTACTGTAGTGCGCGTGTCCTTTGTATCTTGTGTGTCGTCCAAAATGTTAAAACAATTCCAAGTTCGATTCAAGTGACGGAGCGCGCCGTTTAACACAAAACACATCATAAAAAATTTAAAATACAAATATATATACATATATATAAATACATATACATATATGTATATATATATATTTACATATAAGCTCAGCGTCAAGGACCTTTCGCTGGCCAATTAGCCAGCTGCAGTCATGACACCGATGACTGCACCAAGCGCCCAAACATATGCCCCGTTGTCTGCTATGTGCTGTCTGCGTTGTAGCCTGGCCAACTGTGCCACTATCGTGCCATAGTCGGTTTTACGCTGATTTCATTACCAGCTAATTAACTGTACTATGTACTCGCTGCACTGACCAGCCGCAACATCCTTTTCGCTGACCTTCAGGCCAGGCCATGTGCTATTTCTTTGATTCAATGGAAATGCTGCGTTTTTGCCGTTTGTGAAAGTGGAACAAGAATGAGTTTCTTTAGTTTACTTATAGTGTTTGATAACTCCATTAACTCTTTGGCTAGTGTTGCTCAACTGCAAATGCAATGCTTTTTTAGTGTTGACTAATTTCAATAATAATACTTTGTCAATCATTAGTTTTGTCTATAAGTAAGATATCGCTTTGACAGAGTCTTTCAACTTATATGATAAATATTATATATATAATCTATATTTTTCAAGCAGTGTTGTAAAACGACATCACATTTAGATAGATTTTAGATTTAGACTCCAAATAAATTTTTACAAATAAATTTTAATACCATATTCAAATTAAACTATAACTGAAATGATGCTCTTTAAAACTTTTTTAACTTTTCGGAATTATGCTCTTCTATTTGTGCTGTTCCTTTTAAAAGATCTAAGCTTTTTGATATTCCTTCGTGCTCTCTGCGATTTCGTGGAACTGTGCAAAACTTTTCTGTTTGTAAGTCTTTGATAAACGTGTAAAACGTCAGCTATAATCCTTTTCATTTGAACTGCTGCAGAAACCACAAATTACATTTCTATGTAAATATTTCTTAAAATAAAATTCACATAAATTTTGATATCTCTTTGGCTGCATCTACTTTCTAGTATTAATTAACTATTAACTTTTTGAGTGGTTTTGCTACTCAGTTCAGCACATTTTACTATTCAGCACTTTTATTCTTTGAGTAAAAAAAAAGGAAATTTCAATCAACTTGAACTAAATCAAACAAAAACTTTAGTTCAATTTGCTAAAAATTTTATATTGATATTATTATTTTGAGAATTTCTCAAAAATATATTAAGCCTCAGTTCCTTCTAAAAGTATTTCCTACTTTAAAATTTCAATTTGTGTTAAAAATATGAATTACAAAATTTGGCATTCTCTCTGCTGTTTGAAACTTTTGTTTGGTTAGCTTCATGTGTCATATGCATTTCCCTTAAGTGATCCTATTGTTATACTTAGCAGGCTGGTCTATAGAGTATATATTCTATTCATATAATACACTGCTGGCAATTGCTGCAATTGAGTTCTGTACCTAAAATTTAAGAGTTCTTCAGTCGTTTTTGAACCCAAAGGTAGTCGACAAATATTTGGACAAAGTTTTTTTTGGGCAGCCTGACCTCTGCAACCACGACCCGTGCCCCACAGGCTTTACTGTACTCCAGCCAAGCGTGGCCGAACGCAAAATTAATTCCAGCTTCCGCTGTCCTGGCACAACCGAGCAGCAAAGCCTGGCAAAACTTTTTCCTGCCTTCTTCTTTGCCATGGCTCAGCCAGGCTCATTGTTATTGGAATGTCTATGCTGGCGTTGCCCTCTTTCACTTTTCTTCTTTTTTTTTTGCGCACGTCCCCATGTCCTTGCTATCGGTATTTTAATTTTCCCATCAAATATGTAACGCACAGCGAATGGCATTTCTTTTATTAATAGCTGTTCGAAACTGAGCTCTTATGGACTATACATAATTTATATAGAAATAAGTCTTTCAGTTTTCGCTACTGCTACTGGCTATTGTCTTATGACTGTGCTTGGGTTGGGCCTTAATGGCGCAGAGTGTGAGGATTGGTAGAAAATTAGAGATATTTCATCATGAATTCGAGATATTATGCAAAGAGTATTATTATATATGTTTTAGTGTATATTTATATTATTATTAGTATATATAAATTATTATATATATCATTCTTATTCTTATATATGAAAAAATTGAGTTTCGTTTCTATATGATATAGCTTAACTACAAATAATCGAGCGCAATCCAAATATATAGCAAAAACTGTATATTACTATACTTTCAAGGCATTTTTTATATATTCAACCTATATTTCTTTGATTCCATGTATTAAAGTCTCTTGAGCAATATTTTTTAATTTATCATAGATACTCTATGAGAGAATTAAACAAAAATATATTATTTTATTGCTTTTAGTTTTCCAGATATATTGAAAAAATAAATTATTCCACATTAAACTATAATGGAAGATCGCATATTCGATATATAAAATAAAATAATATAATATTAACATGATCAGATAAGTGTACGAAATTTATAAGAAGGTTTTCAAGACTCTTTTTAAATTTTTAACCAGCTCCTTCTCGATACACAGCTCAGCTACAATAAATATAAAATCAATTAATCAAATCGATTCCAACTAGTTGTTTTCTTTATTTTCAATCAACTTTCTAGAGAAGAAAGTAGTATATATTGTACTATATCGCACAGTTAGGGTATTTGGCCACTGTTACGCTCAGGTTTTATTTTCTCATTTCACTTTTTTATTCTTTGGCCCGTTTGCCTTTTGTTATAGTTATTGCTGTTGTTACCTTAGTATCCTTGTCCTTGGCTGGCGCTCGTCAATGCTCGACGTCGCTTTTTGCTTTCCTGTCTGTTTGCCTTGTGCCTGGTTCCTTCCTGGTTCCTGCTCGACGTGAACGTGCGTTGTTTCCTGCTCACACAGATTCGCTTGTCCTGCCGTGTCCTGTGCCGTATGCGTGTTTGCCTTGGCTCGACTTTGCTGCTTCTCGGTCGCCTCCTCCGCTCGTCTCTAGCAATGCCCCAGGCATTATTTCTTCCTTTTTGCCTTTGCATAACCAACAATTAACGACTTAAAGCTGAGGAATTAAACACAATAACAATTAAAATAGCAACAAAAACAACAATAACAAACAGCTGGCTGGTAAGTTTTGCAATTATATTTTATATATATATCAAATTTAATAAATGTATATATATATTTAAATATATACTTATATATAGGCACAACAGGTGTTCCATCTTCTTTCTCTGCACTTTCTTTATGCAAATCTGAAAGCGAACAATTTGATTGATTGCCTCAACATTTGACATGTGGCCCCATTTGTCACACATGGCGTATGCGTAATGTGAGGCAGCTAATCCAAAGTCAATCAACTGCAGTCACTTTCAATTGCTTGCTGTCAGGCGTCGTATTGCTTACATTTTAACCAATTAAGTAGGCAATATTATGAAAGACTTTAGAGAGTTGGAAGAAGAGAACGCTCGAAGCAATTTATCTTTATATACCTGATGCAAACAAAACGTTTAGACAGATAAACAGTCTGAAGACCAAATAAATAGTATAATCTCAAGAGAGATTTAATATTAAAAAATAAATGAAATGCAATATAAATTGCAACCATGAACCAAAAGGCAAATGCAGCTAAAATTCTTATTAAAATGGCTTGATTTGAAATATAAAAAATATTTAAGTTAAACAAAATCTGATATTTAAATATTGACTAGAGATTCACTTTAGCGCAGCTTGTATATAAAAAAAAAACATCTGAAGCTTATATTATATTATTTTCAGTTGAATAATTTCACTTTAAATACAATCATAACTGAATTCACTCTCTCTCTCGCTGCTCACGGATGTGTAAAACAAGGTTCACAAATCAAAGCAGGGAGTGGTTCGATCCGTTTATCAAACCATTTTGTGCACCCTCGATTTTCAATACAATTATTTTTATGGGTCACTGAGCTCTCGAAAATCTGCTCCAGTTTATCGCACCTTAAACCCAAACCTTACCCACTTTCACGTCTAGTTAACGTTAAGTTGTAAAACGAAACTTTTTCCTGTTTAAATGCTTAAAAAGTAACCTTAAACCCTTGGGCTTACGTAATTTTCATTTATCAAATAAAAAATAACTAAATAACTACATAACGGCTGCAAGAGCTGCCAAGGCTAGAAAATCAAGTAAATTGAAATTGAATGCTGACAAAGTTTCCTTTTCACATTTCTATTTCTATTTTTTGCCAGGGACTTTTGCAGTATTTGTATTCTTGGTATTTGAAAAGGTTGCCAAAGGTAAGGCAGACAGCAGCAGCACGAGGAATTTCGATTTTGTTATAAATCAAACTAATAAAAGCCATCAATCAGCAGGAAAAATAAAGCCAGCTAAAATATTAAATATATAAACTTAATTTAGTTTCTGAGAAGCAGAAAATCTTTCGATTTGACGAATTAAACATTACGATTAAACACTTTAATATTGATCATCTAAATTAAAATTTACAGAACAAGATAAATTCAAGTTAATAAAATGAAATAGGCGAGAGTTGTCTTAGGGACATTAAAGCAGCAAATTCATTCTAGCTTTGTATACTCGTTCACGAGGTGAAATGAGTATATTGGCTTTGTGCAATATACATATTTCTTTCCGTCCGTCTGTTTGTTTAGAAGCAAATTGAATATTGAAGACTTACTAAATTTACTCTGATAATACAGTTTAAAATATGTAGAAAGTGTCCACTAGAAATGGAAAAAAAGGTATAACTCTTAGTATACAAATGCTCATAGTCATTAAAGGTATTAAAGGTAGAGCTCGTATGGACAATCCCGACTAAAAATATATAGTAGATATACCTATGTCCCTTGGGCTGTGGCAAATTGGAAAAAGCTATAACTTTTACCAAAATTAGACAATTTAATTACTATTCAGCTGCTCCGTCTTTGACTGCTGCTGCCACAGCTCCGACTGAAGCCACAAAATTTGACTATTAACTTACTGTTGATTGCTATGGAGGCATGGGTGCATAGAAACTGCAAGTAGATAGACCTATAAATGATATGGTCTGTACCTTGAGGTACGACAAATGCGATAATCTTGATTTTTTATCGTTTAGGAGTAAATATTGTAGCTTTTTCTTACTGCAAAAAATAATGTTCAATACATTGAGTTCATCAAAAGTAGCTTATACAAGCGGATGTTTCCTGTAGCAACTATAAAACATAGTCGCCAATCTAATCATCTGCAGCAAATAGAGGAAGCTGTAATGGATTAAATATAAAGAAAAAGACAGAAGCAAACGGACACATGGGACTACATCGAGTCGACAGCTTATACTGTTCAAGATGACATATTTTATAAAAAATAAATCAATTCTTTTTCAAGGCAACACAAATATTACGCTTTAACAATTCTACAATTCTAAACTTAAATTAAATTCGCCGACCTTCCTTAACGCTTTCTATTACACAAAGATTAAAGCTGGGTCATGACTTGCTTAAGCTCTTTTAGCCTCAGTGCGCAATGTTTATTTCAATGTTATGTTGCGTATTATAAATATGTATAAACATATATAAAAATATATATATTTATTTACGTCTCACGTGCGTGGCTTAGTGCCAAGTACACAGGATGCACGTCCTTTAGCGGACACTCTTTGCGCTGAGTAAAGGTTGTGAACTTTGACCTTAACGCCAGCGACCAGCCCCATTGCCATTGCTACAACAATAATAATAGCAACAACTGCAACAACTGCAACAACGGCAACAATGCTTAGCTAAGCTGTTAAACAGCTTGTGCATGTCCCCTTGTATCCTGTAGACTGTATCCCTTATATCCGACTCTTTGCCTTGTCGACAACTACAAACATTCCCTCCTTCACACACACACACACACACACCTCTGCCACGCCCCTTACAGCAATGCTGCGTATTGTTTTTATGGCTTTTAGTGCAACAATTTTTACGACAACTGCAACTGCAGCTCTGTGTGTGTGTGTGAGTGTGGTGTGGCTCACTGATTGCATTAGTTATTTGCGGCTAACATTGACATTTATGTGCTTTTAAGCGCATCCTTTGCTTAAACCAAATAACAAGTTTTAAAACAATTGAAACAAATTGAATTTATGCAAATCATATGAAAATGAAATTGAATTGGAAACATCTCTTGGAATAACTGAGTAAAAGTTCTTGGTATATAGGAAAGTTGTCCTCTAGAACTAAGCCAGCTGATCGTGTTAAGGTTTCTATTAGGCAGATTGAACTAGAGGAAGAGCGTATTAATTTATGCAGCAAAATATTGTCAAATATAGAAGTCTGCTCTACATATCCTAGCTTATTATATAGAATATGTCTTAAATTTTGTATGGACTTCTTGTAGAAAATTAAAAAACATTACTTAAAACAGCTTAAGTATAACTATAAAATCAATACAAAATTGGTTTGTTTTTATAAGGTTTAAAAATAATATTCAATAAATTTTAACAGATATTTAATTATTAATTATATAAATCAAGCATTGTAATTTCAAAAGAATAATGAGTTTCTTATCTTAGTAATAGTAATAGAATTTTCAAGCTGCTTAAAAAGTTTTGACTGTGCAAACTAGGAAGCTAGGTAGACCTTCATATATCATATATGTAGGTATGTTAATATACTAGCTAACTAATCTAAGGCAAACCAATCCTACTTGAGCTATCCTAACACAAACTAATTCAATGCAAGCTAACCTAATGCAACCACAATTATTCCAACTTAAATTAAATTAACTTAACGAAAGCTAACCTATTCTGCCTAAGCCATTTTTATATTAAAGTTGTACTTTAAAATTGCAAAATAAAAATACTCTGTTTGATTTACAAACGTCCAACCTTTTAGTAACTACAAAAAAGTCTTTTAGTTTTTAGCCATCATCAATCATCAGAAAATTTACTGCCCCCCATATGACATTTATTGCCTTGGGTTATACTTTATACATAAATTCATATATATTTATACATACATGCATATAGAGTTGTTTTCAAATGTCTGTCCGTATTTTAAGCTGTCATATGACTTGCAAACACTTTTACCAAATGACAGCCACATTTGTGTTTTCCATTCACCTGCTTTCTCAGCCAAATGCACAAATGCAATAGATAAAACTGAGCAGCTGACAATGACAGCAGCAGCAACAGCAACAGCAGCAGCAACAGCAACAGCAACAAAAACATTAGCGACGGCAACTTAAATTAAAATTGATTGAAAAAATAAATGCGTTCAATCTATTGTTCAAGTGTCAGTGGGTACGCTCTATATAAAGACAAAGACAGCAATTCTTAAAAAAGGATATTTCATTTCCTCGAACTTTCTGTAAATAGATATAAATTCAGTGCGCATGAATCGCCGTGGGCAGCTAAAATTCCGCGTGTTTGTTTGTATTAAATGTATATATTTGTTATAAAGGGTTAACTGTGGACTTATGTTATTCTTGAAAAAAAAAAAAAAAAAAAACACAAATTAAACAAAATATTTTTTTTTAATCGATTTGCTTGCGTGGGGTTTGAACCGTGGACTTTTTGATTGCTTTTTCAACAGTTTGTATACGGCAAGCAATTTAAAAAATAGAAAAAAGTGTTTTGACACTCGACCGTGACAGGACTCGAACCTGCAATCTTCGGATCCGAAGTCCGACGCCTTATCCATTAGGCCACACGGTCACTTGTCGCTAGCGTGACAAATATGATACTTCAACCAAAGCATATGAACAGCACATTAACTTTTACATACTTTATAATTTGCAAGCTTTTAAATATAAAATTATTAGGTTTTTTTTAAATATTTATATTTAATTTAAAAAAATAATTAAATAAATTTTTTAAAAATGCAAAAATAAAAAGTTAATAAAAATAATGTTAAAATTTGTTTTTTATGCAAATCCAGGTTTTAGCTTTGGAATTTATTTTTAATGTCAAATAACGGCGTATAATACAATTTATACAAAATATATAGTTTTTAAAGTTTTGTACATTCTTACAGATAGTAGACAATTGATAATAAACCATTTTTGGTCTTGTCGTGACGGATATAAAGAGGATGAAATTAATTAATGTATATCCAAAATAATATCATAATTAGAGCATTAAATAGTGTTTAATATAATAATAATAATGGCATTTTCCCTTTTCAATTTTTTAAATACCGAAACTAAGAACTGCAATAACTATATTCGTTTAAATATTCACTATAGGAGTACAATAATAATTATAAACCTCCAACTTTATAGAAACGATAACAAATAACTATAAATATAATCAAATTCAAGTTCCGCAGCAATATTTCTGGGCAATTATACTAGGTAAACCAAAAATGTAAAACAAATAAAATTCTCTAAGCTACTAACTGAAAATAAATTCAGAATCATCTCGAGCATGCTCCACGCGTTCCCTGCCTGAAACAGTCGGATCATCCGGCTGCTCATCGCTGCTCCAATCATCAGAACTGTTCACAGATTTCACTACCCTGTTCGGGATATAGCCATTGCAAAGTAAATAGGATTCAAAATTATTCAGTCGGTCACGACGTTCCTTTTCCATTAGATGGAGCTTTTCATAATGTGGTTTCATAAACTTGTAGAAACTAAAATCAAGCGGATATGTGACTGCCAGAGCCTTCAGCACGCTCACATATACAGTGCGACCCTGCATACGATGACTGAGCTGCTCGAAAGGGCAATAAGTGTTCAATATAAACTGATAAATGGGCGTGGCAGGTGTCCGCAATGTCCAGAAAGCAATGCAGCAGCCATTGTGCAACAGAGCGTCATACGGCAACATATCTTCCGGGAGAAGAATCTGCAGTTCCAGCGTACAACGCGTTTGATAGTAGATGACCTCGGGTCGAAGCACATTTGGCGGCAGATGGGGATGTATATCGTGGTTTTTTTCGATAATTGCATCATCAGCTAATTTTTTTGCAGCCGCAGGTCGTGGCAACTCCGACTTTATCTGCAACATTTCGGTTAGGAGGTGATCCTGCTCATGTTCCTGCTGCAGATGCATCATTGTGCATTTCATGAAGCAATTGTATAATGCTTCTATGCTATCCTCCGACTCTTTCGGCTGCTCTGTCTGCTTTGTAGTTCTTATGTCATCGAGTTGTTGCTGCTGCTCCTGTTGCTGCTGCTCCTGTTGCTGCTTTTGTTGCAAGCGTAATCCATTCTCCTTGCCCAGCTGCAACGCCATTTGGGCAAAGATGCCAGCTCTGCCAGCGAGTAAAGTTTCTGTATTTAGTTTTAGCTTTTGCCGCGGCACAACTGAGACGTGCTGCACGTCCAGTGATTGGCATGAGTCCCTCTCCAGGAATTTCAATAGCTTCGCCACGGTCTTTTGGCATTTCTTGGCCAATTGCTTACGCACCAGCTGCTGGCACATGGTCAGGCGGCGCACATGCAACTGCAGGCTGGGTGTATAGCTTGTCACGGCCAAGTCGTGCACAAAGAGCGTATGCGACAGAGCCGACAGAATGCGTGCCTGCAAAAAGCTGGGTTGCGGCACACAATTCAGCCAGGTCGCACACTGCGTGCCATCGCTTTCATGCCAGTTGCGTTCGCCCGTGTAAGGCACCAGGCCAACGATGCGTACATCTATTGCCAGCGGCGGCACATCGCGCAATTGTTCCGGGCAAATAAACAGCTTGCCGCTGGTGGTCATAAACTGTCGAGTGTCCACGTCCAGTGCCTGCACCAACACAGCGATATCAGTCCGCGATAGATTCAACTGAGCAATGGGATCCACTCGCAATATCCGCACGCGCTCATAGCCATTCGGATTGCGATACACACAGATTTGTTTGACCAGCGGCGGCCAGACACGCACACACTCCTGCGATTGTAGCAGCTGCAGCTGCAGTTCCAGCGTTCCGTTACGTGACAGCGTTCGCCAGCTGCCGCCAAGTGGTAAATGCTCCAGCAGACGCACACAATAATGCGTCGGTGTATAAACGCGTATTAGCTACAATACATACAATTTATACAAAATATATAGTTTTTAAAGTTTTGTACATTCTTACAGATAGTAGACAATTGATAATAAACCATTTTTGGTCTTGTCGTGACGGATATAAAGAGGATGAAATTAATTAATGTATATCCAAAATAATATCATAATTAGAGCATTAAATAGTGTTTAATATAATAATAATAATGGCATTTTCCCTTTTCAATTTTTTAAATACCGAAACTAAGAACTGCAATAACTATATTCGTTTAAATATTCACTATAGGAGTACAATAATAATTATAAACCTCCAACTTTATAGAAACGATAACAAATAACTATAAATATAATCAAATTCAAGTTCCGCAGCAATATTTCTGGGCAATTATACTAGGTAAACCAAAAATGTAAAACAAATAAAATTCTCTAAGCTACTAACTGAAAATAAATTCAGAATCATCTCGAGCATGCTCCACGCGTTCCCTGCCTGAAACAGTCGGATCATCCGGCTGCTCATCGCTGCTCCAATCATCAGAACTGTTCACAGATTTCACTACCCTGTTCGGGATATAGCCATTGCAAAGTAAATAGGATTCAAAATTATTCAGTCGGTCACGACGTTCCTTTTCCATTAGATGGAGCTTTTCATAATGTGGTTTCATAAACTTGTAGAAACTAAAATCAAGCGGATATGTGACTGCCAGAGCCTTCAGCACGCTCACATATACAGTGCGACCCTGCATACGATGACTGAGCTGCTCGAAAGGGCAATAAGTGTTCAATATAAACTGATAAATGGGCGTGGCAGGTGTCCGCAATGTCCAGAAAGCAATGCAGCAGCCATTGTGCAACAGAGCGTCATACGGCAACATATCTTCCGGGAGAAGAATCTGCAGTTCCAGCGTACAACGCGTTTGATAGTAGATGACCTCGGGTCGAAGCACATTTGGCGGCAGATGGGGATGTATATCGTGGTTTTTTTCGATAATTGCATCATCAGCTAATTTTTTTGCAGCCGCAGGTCGTGGCAACTCCGACTTTATCTGCAACATTTCGGTTAGGAGGTGATCCTGCTCATGTTCCTGCTGCAGATGCATCATTGTGCATTTCATGAAGCAATTGTATAATGCTTCTATGCTATCCTCCGACTCTTTCGGCTGCTCTGTCTGCTTTGTAGTTCTTATGTCATCGAGTTGTTGCTGCTGCTCCTGTTGCTGCTGCTCCTGTTGCTGCTTTTGTTGCAAGCGTAATCCATTCTCCTTGCCCAGCTGCAACGCCATTTGGGCAAAGATGCCAGCTCTGCCAGCGAGTAAAGTTTCTGTATTTAGTTTTAGCTTTTGCCGCGGCACAACTGAGACGTGCTGCACGTCCAGTGATTGGCATGAGTCCCTCTCCAGGAATTTCAATAGCTTCGCCACGGTCTTTTGGCATTTCTTGGCCAATTGCTTACGCACCAGCTGCTGGCACATGGTCAGGCGGCGCACATGCAACTGCAGGCTGGGTGCATAGCTTGTCACGGCCAAGTCGTGCACAAAGAGCGTATGCGACAGAGCCGACAGAATGCGTGCCTGCAAAAAGCTGGGTTGCGGCACACAATTCAGCCAGGTCGCACACTGCGTGCCATCGCTTTCATGCCAGTTGCGTTCGCCCGTGTAAGGCACCAGGCCAACGATGCGTACATCTATTGCCAGCGGCGGCACATCGCGCAATTGTTCCGGGCAAATAAACAGCTTGCCGCTGGTGGTCATAAACTGTCGAGTGTCCACGTCCAGTGCCTGCACCAACACAGCGATATCAGTCCGCGATAGATTCAACTGAGCAATGGGATCCACTCGCAATATCCGCACGCGCTCATAGCCATTCGGATTGCGATACACACAAATTTGTTTGACCAGCGGCGGCCAGACACGCACACACTCCTGCGATTGTAGCAGCTGCAGCTGCAGTTCCAGCGTTCCGTTACGTGACAGCGTTCGCCAGCTGCCGCCAAGTGGTAAATGCTCCAGCAGACGCACACAATAATGCGTCGGTGTATAAACGCGTATTAGCTGCACCTTAACATCCCCGCTAGCAGGCATCTGCGCGGACAGCACACGATCTTGCTCCAGCAGCTGATGACGCTGCTCGCATTGCACATCGACACATTCACCCAAGCTGAGCAACAGATCGCACAGTGTCGACTCACTGCACTTAGCGCGCTCCAGCTGCAAACGTATGCTGCGAGCCAGCTGGACAACAACCTCATCGACTTGCTGATGCATTTGCAAAAAGTCCACCAGACGCGGCAGCTGATTGTTATTGCTCTCATCCAGCAAGACCAGCGAAAGTAAATGATCTGTAAAGGAGCAGTCAGTCGTTATAGCTTCTTTATATCAGCTCACCTTACCTTGCTCCCTCCGCTCTCCAGGCGCCAATTGATTGTGCAGATTGTCTGCGAGTGCCAGATGACGCAGCTTAAAGAGACTCCAGTTGTCGCTCAAGCTATAGTGTAGCAAGGTATGGGCGTGTCGTACATCCAGCTCCGGGCAGTGATCGGTGCAAAGCAACAGCTCACCACGACTCTCCTGCATCCACCGATGCACACGATCGCGCATCTCTATGTCAGCCGTCTGATAGTAGGGTAAACAATTATAACCATGCGTTGCTAGCGTCTCCACAAGCTCACGTATGTCCGCATCCGTTTGGCAATTGATGATCGTTCGATGCAGATGCGGCGGCCGCTCGCGCAGCACACGCAATACCTCGTCACTCTTGACTGTACGCTCTTGAAGAGAGATTTGCAGGCGCGCGCCGCCATAGACAGCCGCTTCCAGCACATCACCAAAGAGCACCATAGGCTGGGAATTGAACTCGCGCAGCCTGGAAAGCAGCTGCTGTTGATACGATTGCGAACTGATGACAAGCTGTGGACGTTCTTGCTTGGTCAATGCCAGCAGTTGCTGATGAGCCTGTCTCAATTGCTCAGCTGGCATCAAATCCACATCATCGTAAGCCACAAAGCGCAGATCGGGCAGCTTTAAGTTATACCCGCACATCCATAGGAACTGAGCAGGTGTGGCCACCAGGCAACCAACGCCGTTGAGTAGCCGTTGAAAGAACTCCGGCGTATGGCACGAGGGCACCGTCAGTACCAGCGTTAACCACTCCTCGTTCCTCGACTTACGCAACATAGCATTGCAGAGGAGTCCCATTTGTTGTACTCGAACCAAATCGGCGACCAGCACCAATGCAATAGGTCCATGCAATCGCCAGGGCTGATTGTGAGAACGGAGCTCCGTCAGGGTGGTGCACACCACCTGGCACAGCGGCGGCACATAACTCAATGTACGTCCACTGCGCGGTGCACTCACAATAATGGCGCCATGGCCTGCACCCTGATTGAGATGTGGCCAGGCGTAGCTTTGCAGTCGCAGCAGTTGGGTCAGTCTCAAGCGTCGCATCGTGCTTTGAATGTGTGGCAAAAAGGATACCTCAGTTAGATGGCGCGCAGGCTGTAAGCGTACATTCGAGTGGGCTACGGCGTAGTCTGAACAATTCGCTACGAGCAGCGGTCGACTATGCTGAGCAAATGAAAAACTTTCCTTCTCCTCATAATGCAAACTCTCATCATCGCAATTATTGTTTTTGTCTGTTAAACACTTCGCCGACCACATGACCAAATTGCAAAGGTTTTTGAAATGTTTTCTTTGTTATAAATGAAGTTGGCTGCGGTTGCGCCACTAAGTACTTATTGGACAAAGCATCGACTTGACTATCGGAATCGATACTTTTGCAACCTTTTGGTATTTATTAATGCCTTAATAAATAATCCGATATATTATTATTTATTTTACAAACAATTTGTCTATGTTAGGACTTATCATTGATATACATTAATACACTTACGCACTACAAGGTGTTTCATGGCTAATATGTATTAAAAGCGCTAGCGTTCGGAACGCTCATTAATTAGTTGTTGTACTATCAGGCCGCTTAGTATTTGTCTTGCTACACGACAGCCATGGCAGGGACAATTCTGTGAATTTGGTATATGCTGCAGCGTGGGTGGACTCTGCAGACGTCGCTTGAGCCCCAACAATCGTTTTCTATCCGTGCGTGACTTGCAGCAGGCAACACTATAAATGATGAGACCTACCAGTGTTGCCAGATCAGTAATATTAACGGCTTGCCACTCTTAAAATTCAACTTACCTCCACCAACGATCAGAATGTGCAGCATCAGGGCCACAAAGGCCACTCTCCTCAATGGATCCATAGGAATATGAAGAATATTTTCTCTTTTAATTTTCCTAGTAATTGTATAATCATTTGAAAATGTTGCGTTGTCGACGTTATCTACCAACTGCGTATCATTTAACCAGTCAGCGTCTGAAATGGTTGAATTTAATTAAACATCTCTCAAAGTAACGAACTGATTCCACTTGCCCGTAAAGTTGTTGGCTTGCAAGAATACAGGATAGCCTATGAGCAGCAGCACCAGCAGCAGCAACAACTTTATCAAACTTGCAGCCTTCATTATTTGCTTTATTGTAGCTTCTTTGCCTTTTGCACACCAACTGAAGCTTCGATCAGCAACGGCTCTGAAACGAAGTCTTAGCCCATTCACTTAAACGGGCAAAAACAGCTGCGAACAATCTGTTTGGCGCAAGTACGAGCATTTGGATTTGGACTGTCGAACACCAGAGATAACACTTAGTGCAGGTAGGGAAGGTGACTTCTGCAAATATTTCTCAATTGGTTTTAATTCAAATATTTCTTATAAGTTGACTGTATAAATAAAAATTATATAAGAATAGATAGATATATGTCAAGTGGCTACTCAGAAATAAGCGAACCTTCAACTAGGTATTCGTAGGTTCTACATCGGGGTATATATTGTTTGAACTCCATTACTAAAAGAAGCGATAACTGAAAAAAAAAACTTAAAGAGAATAAGAAATGAATTATCTATGAGAGATCTTAAGCTTAAGTGCGAATAGGGAATATGTGAATCATAGATTAATGCGCCATTTCAGAACTGTTTTTCAGAGACGTCTCTGAACCATGTCTGTATTTATTAGTAATTGCATTTGAATGTTTTTTTTTAAGTTTTCCATACAGTTTAAAAAGTAGTGGCAGAGCTTTAGTGTTGCTTCACCAACTTAAGACCTGCTTTCAGTGCAATGAAAATGACTAAGAGTTAATCAGAGTTAGAAAAAATAAAATACTTCAAATTGACAACAACAACAAATGATTAAAAATCGCAGAAATATGTATTCAATGTTCTATGAACTGAAATAAAATAAATCATAAATAATAAATAATAAAGTGCTTGGTAAACAAAACATCTTAGGATAAACTTTTAGAAATTAAGGCCAGTGCTGATCGCATTAAAAGCCATCGATTTTCACATATAGACCATAGATAGTATATTATCTAATTTAATATTTATTAAATATTTAATACTTGAATTAATTTTCCTCAATTGCTGTCATTTAATTATAACAACAAGGTGACTATTAGTTCCTTATCAGTCAATCAATCAACACAAACAATTTTCTTCACTGTACTGACTTAAGAATAAATAAATAATCTTCGGTTTATTAGGCTAGATTAGATCAACATTTAAAAGGCGTATTGACATTAGAATCAATAACTCGATTAGTCATACAACAAAAAATTAACAGTTTTGAAGTTTCTTATTTAAAATACAAGTTTATGAGAATAATTCCTTAAACAATTTATGTACAATTAAAGGCTACGTTTGTCGTTGCTTAAACCTAATCCAACTCAATATTTCACAGATATCAAGATATTGACTTAGCACTCGGTTCCATTCAGACAATCCTCCAGGCAACGCTCCTTCCGCGCCCTGCTGCAGCCACGGCAGACGCAGTCGACGGCATTGGGAGTGTGCAGAAAGGTCAGCTCGAGCACACGGGCCGTCTCAGCGGGCATAGAGGGCCAGACAATACTCTGCGTGCGTGGAGCGTAGGCGTCCAGGCTGTCAGCCTTTCGTCTTGCCAGGCGAAAGCAGGTGCAGCACAGGCAACCTGTGAAGGAGTCAACTTTTAGTTTTCCATATGTCAGAGACAGCCACAGACAGACTTACCGAGACAGCCGAGCAGAGACAAAGCTAATGTGCCGAGACCGGTTAGAAAGAGTATACGATGGCTGTGGTAGACAGCACTTAGCGCGGTCGCAAAGTTCTGGCTCGGACTCTCACTCACACAGAGCGACTCGCACATCGTTTGACAGACTATGATTAATAATGCCCAAGTAATGGGAATGCATCGTGTGCGCTCACCCAAATCCATTTCGTTAATGACTAAAAGACTTGCCACAGCTCCACAGCAAATGCACTTCTGCAACTTGGGGCTACCCACCGAAGTCGTACGGTACCAAAAAAGAAAAAGAAAAAGAAAAAAAACAGTTGTGCAAGCTACTGCGACATCGCAGACCATTCGATAAAAAGAACTTAAAGCAACTAGTTGAAAGTAAAATTCAATAATGTTGCAATTTATAAAATGAAAACAATTCTATGTGCTTGATGTAAGGAAAGATATTTCTTATAGTGAATATAAATAATAGTTATACACAATCTTAGCAAAATATTCGAAGAAAAAGACTCTAAAACTCTCTAAATCTTGTTAAAAATGTCATTTCATTTCAAGTCAATTGAGTTTTGAGGTATTAGAGATTTAGTAGTAAAATCAAATAAAATTCAATGCCAAAAATGGTTTAAAAAGGGTTTTCATTAGTGAAAAAAAAACCATAAAGAGTCAGTCTTAAAGATATTCTCAATATAAATCAATGCAGTTCAATCAAGAGAAAGAAAAAAATTCAAACCATTTAAAGAGCAAAAATTGCTGCCGCGTGCCAAGTTGAACGCCATGAAATGCCTGGCAGCTTTGCTGTTCTTTTGTTTGTATTGCCAATTTTTCGCATATATATATACACATATATAGATATGTATATACAATACATATTTTTTTCAGTTATTGTACCATAAAACGTGCCAATGTTTGCAAAATGTTTTCGCGCAGACAAATGGAAAATTTCTCGTTTGTATCGATGAATTGTGGGCTGCCTTTTAGGCGCCAGGCCGCCAGCCCGCCAGGCCGTGTACCAATGTTGATTTGCATGAAAGTCTTTGGCATAAGGATAATGTTATTATAATAGAACGTGCCTGTGCCCCAGCAAAGCTCGAGTTTGACGACCACATGACATAGAGCAAGGGAATAGCCATGCTCTGTTTGTAAAATCTTTATTACCTTTGATTTGAAATGGGTGCGGTAGGGTTAACATTTTGTAGTTTGAAGCTGTGTGTTGCTGGTCATCATTCATGCTGTCACCTTTAAAAAAATATAAAAAAAGGGACATGCCACGCCCATTTGCCCTGTCGCTGGCTGTTAAATCAACGCGAGCGCACTCGTCATAAACCAAATAAACAGTTGAGAAATTACATTTAAATTGCAAATTTTTAGCACTGAAAAAACATATGCACACACACACACTCTCTCACACACACACAACAACTGAGTGAAATTTATGCGCAAGGTAAAAATAATAATAAAAAACAAAAAAATAACGCTCAAAAAGTTTTTGACAAAAACATTAATTCACTTAGGAAATAACGCATAAAGTTAGCATTTCTTTCTTTTTTTATTATTTATTTTTTTGTTTTATTTATTTTGTAGGAATCACATTTGTCGCTCTAGTATTTTTCATATTTTCTTGCCTTTAGCTTTTAAAATTCAAATGAAATGCATTCGTTCTGTGTTCAAGGCAAGGCGCTTGCAACTTTTCAGTCGGCGCCATTAAAATCTGGCGACAAATTGAGCGGATTAAATGGAAATGCAATTTGTGTTGCCCCATTTTTCGGTGGAAGGGGAGCCCTGGGGCCCTGATGAGATAATATGCAAATGCCAGCTACATTTGCGAGCAGATCGATGCAATCCTTTTGCTGTAAATAAAATGTATTTAAGGGTTAGAACAGAGTTTGCTTCTCGAAAATTTGATGTAAACAAAAAAAAGAAGAAATTGCAATTTATATATTCCCGTTTTTTATTTATTGAATTTGTAGCGCTTTCTCGATAAATCAACATCGATCTATATGCATTGCCTATCGATAAATTGTTACATGAACAAATTCTTTGCCAGCTGCATTTAGATGTAGTGCTGCCAATCAACAAATTGTTAGTGCTGCCAAACAATATATTAAATTTTTGAATCATTGTGCGCGAAGAGTAATAGAAGAAGAAAAATTGATTATGGCAATGCAAGTTAGAGGTATAGAAAGTCAGTTATTTTTTGACAAATTTTTGGGTGGTATATGTAAGTAGCATACATAAGCATAAGACTAAGGCTCACACATCAACTTGTAAAAGAGAACTGGATATGACGCGCTTATCATCCTTCAATCAATTTAATATTACACATAGGCCGTATATTAATCTTAAGTATCTTAAATATTTCAACATAAAACAATTTCTTATGTATTAAGCTTTTAGCGAGCTCGCAGCGCTTAAGGAACTCTGTGCAATATTTCGGTTAACTTGTGCGCTTAAGTAATATCTTCCTTCTTTTTTCAAGGCATTCAATCAACAAAAATGACGCATTTCGAATTCATAAAAATCAAGTGAAATGCCACTTTACGCGCATTTTGATTGAGATTTAGCGCTGAATTTGCGATTACCCACAACGACAAGGACTAACCCAGCGGACAAGGACATCTCTGGCATCTTGCCACAGTCCTATGAATATTTTATGTAGTCAGGCAGAGAGTGAAAGACAAAAAACAGGGAGCCAATAGCTTTAAATATGACGAAGCTTAAATACACTTGGCAGACCTTGATTGTAATACCAAATTGGGTAACTTCTAAAAGTTGGAAAATTCTGAAAATACTGAATATGGAAAAATGTATATCAAAAACTGTGTAATGCTTAGAAATTGAATATTTGAATTTATAATATATACAAAACTCTTATAAGGGGGATCAGTAACAAAAGACAACTTGATATAGCTAATGTTACTGTAATTTGTCTTGTCCGTCCTTCCATTGCAGACAGTAACATAGAACAGCATTTGTGATAATTCGTCTCACTATATGTTTTAGCTATTATAGAAACCATCGATCGAAAATTAAGTTTCTGTATAAAAAAATTGGCCTTGATTATTTCAAACATTTTGTTTTAATTTTGCCTTTACCAACATGACGAATCTGCCTGCAAAGCAATAAGTAAGTCTAATATGTACTCTAGTTGCACGAAAAAAAGATTAAAAAATACATCCTTATATAAAAAGTTGTTCTATTTTCATAAAACTTCAGTAACATATTTTAGCTGCAAGCTCATATCAAATCAAGCTACTATATTATTACTTACATTAGCCAACATGTCACACTTCCCATAGTAAACTGTGTATCTGAGCGGACTTTGGCTCTTTAATTCCCTAACTGTTCAACAAAATATGTGTTAAAGGAGATATCTCTCATAGCAGAGTATGAAAAGTGGCAAACGTTGCGTATAAAAAGCAACAGCAAAGCGTTTCTGTTACTGAGAAGAAAAGAAAAGAAAATGCAGCAATTCGTGAAATTTATTTGTCAAGCAACCTCCCTGCTCCGCCCCGGGCCACGCCCCATTAACAGCAGTCAGGTAAATTTGGAGCAAATTGGTAACTGGAACTAGAATCGAAACCAATTTGCATGCATTGTAGATGGTTTCTTCGAGCATTCTCTATAATCGATACAACCTCACTTCAATTTCAATTTCTATTCTCTTCTTTTTTTTGCTTTTTGTGCTAGCTGCAACAGGATAACACATAATAGAAGCAGATGAGAAGAATATTGTCAGCCGCTTGCTTGACGTGCTGATTTTGCAATGCATACGAAAAACCCATGCCAAATGCACGAGAATGGCTGGGCCAAAAGGTCGAGGCTGTTGTCCTCATTTGTTGATTGTGTGCAGCCTTCACAGGATCAAGTTCAAGCGTTTCAAGTGCTATGGCCTGCCCTCAGCACTGCCCGCAGCGCAACGGTCCATTTCTCACTCAGTCAGATGGCCACTTAAAAATTGCCGAGAATTGTGCAACAACAACAGCAGCAACAAAATGTGGCATGAATGAAGGCGACAAACGATTACCATCATGATGATGTTGATAATATTGCTGATGAAGTTCTCTTGTGGGGCCATTGTATAAAAAAAACACGCAACAATTTTGACTTGTGCATGAAAACCAATCCCTCTCTCTCTCTCTCTCTGTCTCTGTTCCTCTGTCTCGCTCGCTTAAATGAAGGCATGAAGTGGCTAAACTTTTACAAGCAGCTCGAAATGCTCTGCAATGCAAATACTTGAGCAACATTAAAAAGCATATTAAATAACAATGTTAAGTTTGATATTTTGAAAGTGAAATTCTTTGAAAGAATGTACTTGAATAAGTGTATAATATGCTTTGATATTTCATATCAAATTGATTATGCAGCATCATAGACTGAAGCTCAAATATGAACAAAATGCAATGGACTGATAAAATGGAACAAGTAACAGTAGTTGATTATTATCAACTGCAGAATGCGCTTGAAGACAGGCTGACAGACTTTAGTTAGTTACTAAATTACTATAGAGATCCCACTATCCATACGTACATACATACATACATACTCCAAATTAAAGATCCTTTCTAAAATACACACTGAAACAAGTGAATAAAGCTCCAGACAGGAGGAAATATCCTGGACCCTAGCCGATTCCCATTATCCGTCAGTTTCTGTTATTAAAAGTGAATTGAATCAATTTCAGATTCTAAACATATATAAACATGATCAATTACAGCCTTTTAAAAGAGGTCGGCTATTAAAATGAATGATATTATATATATGTATATATATTTTTATTTATTTTATAAATTTAGTAAATATTTTTTCCTTGAACTTAAAATCATCTGATATAACATCCATAAAGCAGCCAAACTATATTATAATGCAAAATTAATTTATGCAATAAACAAAATGTACTTAAAAGATTTTTTTTAAATTTACAAATAAAACCAATAAATAGTTCTATAAAAATAATTAAGTTTTCTTTCACAAAATATTTTGTCTATGAATCAAAAATTTTTTGCCAACTAAATTGTCTGGCACTTAGCATCAAATAATTTAAAGAGATATCGATTTGGCACAGAACATAACAACGACTAACCCATTTTAGTTTGCAAACTGCCTCATCCAGAATAGTTCTGCCTATTTGCATGCCAAGGATATGCAAAATTTTGCAAAAGCGGAAATTGCAGCTGGGGGCACAGCAAGATGATGATGGCATAATAGCAAAAAAAATAAAAAATAAATAAATAAAATATAAAAAATATAAATATAAATAAATAATAAAAAGAAGAGGTCTGTAATGCAACGCCACGCCCAGCTGAAGGCGACCCTGGGGCTGGGCACTGCGTTTCGTTCCATGCGCTTGCACAATGCAGCCCAAGGTCAATGGCTGTGCGCCTGTGTGTATGCTGCAACAACAACAACAACAACAACAGCAACAATAATGAAAAGCGCTCGAGAACATTTTCACACTCGAATTGACCAAACAAAACGAAACGAGCAGCCACAGCACCTAAAAAAGAGCATAAAAAGCAAGGCAAGGAAAACCCAGACTCAGATGCCGCTTTACGCTGCGGCTACTGCTTGGCGTATACGTAACGCTTAATTGCTACTTTGTGGTGTTTAACACACTCACACACACACACATATACACATACATACGTGTGCAGCCATTGATATACGTGTGTATATCCTGCACATTAATTATATGGTATGTGCAGCATGATTCAGCACTTAAAGAAGTTTCCAGCAAGTTTTGTAGGCTACTCTCACGCTCTCTCCCTCTCCCCTACTCTTTCTCTTTCTCTTTCTGGCAAACATCTGGCAACGCTGTCTGTTATCAACTTTTATAAATTGTGCTGCGTGTGTCTGTGTGTCTTTGCTGTTTGTGTTTGGCAACAATGCAATTGAAAGGGCTTTAGAATGTAGCTGTCTGTTATGGTTGATTGTTGTTTGTGTTTGGGAAATTTCTTTAACTGGCATACGGGAATCCCCTTTAAACGCTTAGACTCGGAAATGCCAAAGGCAGCTAAGCAAAATATTATTTAAAGTGCTATTTCTTATAGTAATTATCATTTTGGGAATTTTTAATCCACTCTGAAACTAAGTTAAATTATTTTTATGTAATTGACGTACACGAAAAGCCTTTCTGCTTGAAGCCTCCGTGTTTTAATGTTCGCTGCGTTAGTCGCACTTTATTTTTCACAAGAATTTCATGGAAGCCAGCGCAGCTATTAGCCTGCTTAACTTTCAGCTTATTTAATTAGGTTAATTTCACATTTTTAATGCATTACAGCCCATGAAGGGCAATTTGTGCAAAATTAAATGGGAAAAAATGTTAATCTTTTAATTAAACTAATTTTTAAAGAGGCGCGCATATTGATTGCGTGAAGACCTGTACATAAACCTATAGAATTTTTAAATATTTTTATTAGTATCTCCTTGAACTATGCATACACTGTTAACAATATTCATTTTTAAATTTAAAACTTTAGTTTTTGTATGATGTAGACTATTTTATGTATTTGTCTGCCAGTTTTTTGATTTGACCACACTTCAAACTGCCAATAGAATTCTCAATTAAAAATAAATTAAATTATTTAAAAATTAAATTAAATTTAAAATTAAATTATTACACTTTAGAGTTAATTTCCAATTAAAGATTATTACAACTTTGTATTGCAAGCAAATCTTTTTACTTCTTAGTTTCATGAGCCGTCCTTGCAGTTGCACCACACTTTGAAAACAAATTGAAAGACAAGTTCAAAAAACTTTTCTCTGCAATAGTCGAGAACAGAGAAAATCTTTTATAAAATCACAAAAAAGAAGTAAAATAAAGCTTTCAGTTAATTTAATCGAATTGTATAGCACTCTTTCTCGCCTTGCATTAGCAAATAAATCAATAAAATTGCATTTTAAATGCCGCGCAGTTGCGAGCACTTAATGCTATTTTAACTGCCTGTTAACAACTTAATAGCTACCCTAATGCTGCAACCCCTCAATTTGCCCAAGCCCCCATTCCCTGTCGCACACCATTCCCTGCCAGCTCGCGCCCATTTGCCCAGTAGCCATTTAAACTATTTGCAACAAATGCCGACGCCGACGCCGGCGTTGTTGCCGCACAATTTGCACAAACCCAAACTATTGTTATTGTTGTTGTTGTTGTTACTGGGTATGAATTTGTGTGTGTGTGTGTGTGTCGAGTCCAAGGCTGGGTTATGTGGCTGTGTGTATATTCGTTAACTGGCCACAAGCATTGGAATCATTAAAAACTATTTGCTGAACAAATGCCACAGCACAAAAGCCGCAGCCACAGCCACAGCCGCTGCCGCTGCCTCAGTCTCAGACCCACAGCCAGGACAAGAACTTGAATGGGAACCAGCACTAGAATCCGGCACACTCCCAACAGACCGCGAATAGTGGCAACAAAAATGAAAGAAACTGGAACAAAAACAGATACAGCAGCAATGTGGCTAAAACCCACCAGGCTACCAAATAGTTGTGTTTCATAAATGCAAAAACCTCGAAGAGTAAAATAACAAACAGAATTTTAAGCATGAGAAAAAATAGCAATACAAATAAATATTTGATTGTTATTATATTATGCCAGACTGTCTATGGAGAAATTACTTTAACTATTATATTAAACAACAAAATTATACTATGATGTGACTTTCATAGAATATGCAATTCATGGTAATCATATTGTGTGTTGTGTGTGTGTGCGAAGAGAGACTATTGTAGACTGCATATAACAATCGTATCTAAGCATATATATCACACTATATTTACTATACTATGCAAGATTATATTAGTATACTATACATACTTAACAAGTTAACTAATATACCTTTCTAGATAATACCCAGATTATCTAGGGTATATATTTTATATTTCACATCAATTTTCTGTTCCCTATGCGCCAAAGCCGCTTGCTATTTAGGTGTACGAGTATTTACCCACCTTTACTATATTTAAAATAGGCATTAGAATTGTAATTCCCAACCAGTTCAACCGCCAAATGCATATAAATACGCTTCTGATTTCACAACATTTATTTTTGTTTTTTTTTTTTTTTTTTTTTAACACAAAACTTTTGCTTTCTCTATCTCACTTTCTCTCTCTCTCTCTCTTTCACTCACTCTCTCTCTCTCTCTTTCACTCTTTGGATCACCTTTCTCTCTCTCTCTTTGACTCACTCTCTCTATCTTTGACTGACTCTCTCTCTTTGACTCACACTCTCTCTTTCTCTCTCATTGACTCTCATTGACTCTCTCTCTTTCTCTCTCTCTCTCTCTCTTTGACTCACTCTCTCTCTCTCTCTTTGGCTCACTCTTTCTCTCTCTCTCTCTCTTTGACTCAGTCTCTCTCTATCTCTTTGACTCACTCTCTCTCTCTCTCTCTCTCTCTTTGACTTACTCTCTCTCTATTTGTCTCTCTGTCTTTTCCTCTCTGTTTCTCTCTCTCTCTTTTTTTTCTCTTTCACGCTTTCTCTCTCTCTACACCCAATTTGTTAAGCCTCATCAGCCCAACTGCTAAAGCTTCCACTCTTCTGAAGTGCCCAACTATTCCAAGTACCTCATTGACAACAATCATATCATTTGGCTGCCTAATTATCAAACTTGCCAACAGATTGCCGCACACACACAACAACCACATTTAAGCCAAAGGCAGAAATGGCGCATAAAAACGTGACCAAGAACTAAACGCTGAGGTTTGCATCGTGCACAGCGCAGCGTTTCAGATAATATTACGGCCAACACAAACGCAAAAGGCTGAGTATCTGTGAGTGTGGATGTGTTTGGGTGTGTGTGTGTGTGTGTGTCTGTCGTGTGTGTGAGGCGACAGCGTCAAGTGTCATTGACAACACGTCATTTTCTCAAGCACTCATTAATCTTAGCATGCTTGATCAAAATTGGCTCAAAGCGAAAGACTTAAAGCTTGCTGTGCTGACTAGCTTAGCTAAATCTCTAAAAATATTTGAAAATATTAAATTCGATTTAAAATTGCGAAATTTATACAATTGTATTTAAAAATTTTAATATATATTATATATTACTTAAAAAAAAAACACAAATGAATATTATGTCAAATTAAAATAAGTTAATTTCATGTTTAGATAAAATTAGAATAAATTTGGCAATTGTTTAAGGAAACTTATATTTATTTTTAACTATAAAAAAAAAATACTAAAATATATCTCTAGAAAATGAGTGTAAATAAAATTTTGTCGGCACATATCGAGCTCTAAAGCAGTTAGATTTTTCATTCTGTGAGCTGAAATAGAAATTTTGATAACATTAATATCAAGAAATTGATTTTATGCACTCGCAAATAAATATGACATGTTGACAAGGCAAACGACATATTGAATTTCAGATTGAGCCGGCCCTCTTTCCAGTGCCACTCTAAAAGCCAAAATCTATCAATTCCATTTGCCATGTTTCATTTTGCATATATAATCTGCATCAAGGTTCAACTTGTATATTTCTTTCTTTCTTTCCTTCTTTTGTTGTTGTTGCTGTTGCTGTTGTTGTATTTCCTTGAGCAAAATCTTTTGTTAACGAACTGCGAGAACAACTGAAAGGTAAAACCTTCGCAATATGTAAACATATCCATAAAGCTGATGCCCTTGTTGCTGCTACCTCTGCCACAGCAGCCCAGCCCGCACACATCAGCATCAATTGAGTTAATTTTAAACATATATATATATGTATATATGTAAATAGATATATGTTTTATATAGTATATATATTTTATTCCTGTTTGAATGTCAATGTAAAAGTTTTTGCCCTATTATATTTTGCACACTGGTTATTTATTTCAATGTCAGTCAAAGTGCAAAATGGTATGGAATGGAATCGATGCAGCTTTTTATGCCAACATTTTTCACACCCAAACAGCTGGGAAATGGAAATGGAAAACAACAAAATGCGGTAGCAATAGTCGAAACATTTCGCTATTTATGCGAGTTAATTAACATGCTTTATTTAATTATTGAATGCAAATTGAGTGGGCAACTTTAACAGGCAATTGGTGAGCGCTTTGTGAAATTCTCACACAAATTGCACTTGAATTTCTCGTTTTCAATTGTATTGATTGAGACTTAAATATTGCTCACATAATTCACACATTTCCGGAAGCTTTGTTCAGCATCATTAACAAAATTCTGTCTATCTTTGTTTGCTTTCAGGGCCACAAAACATGTCCTAAAGGCTCTGCCTTAGCCACGCTCCCATCAACAGCAAAACCAACCAGGCTATGCAATCCAGTGCCATCTGCTACGGAAACTTGAATTTATGAAGCGAGTGACATAAATCACAAAATACCAAAACCGAAAAGCTGCAAAACAACAGCTGCACTGAGAGGCAGACAGTGTCAGAGCCAAGGAATAGCATGCAATTAGCAACAACAACTGAGCCCCAACATGGATAAGAAATCAAAGACGAAATCTAAAACGAAAAGCCTCAAGCCGAACAAGGAGTCAAGCACCCAGCTGGATGTGGATCTATGGGAGGTAATAACCGAAAACGGTAGAAGATTGAAGATGAAAGATGGAAGATGGAAGATTGAATATAGAAGATGGAATATAGAAGATGGAATATAGAAGATAGAAGATAGAAGATAGATGATAGAAGAAAGAAGATAGAAGATAGAAGATAAAAGATAGAAGATAGAAGATAGAAGATAGAAGATTGTCGACTGAAGACTGAAGACTAATGATTTCTGATAGAAGACGATTGCAAATAAATAAATAAATAAATAAATAATAAATACTTGAATTAATTATTGATAATTAATTGTTTGATTGATTATTAATAATTAATTATTTTATTAATAATCAATTAGTTTTATTAATTATTAATAATTTCTGCAGGCAATCAGCTAAAATTTACTAATGCTTATTTATTAAGAGCGCTATCAAAATAAAATATATTCTTGTAGTATAAAGCGAAAAGATTTACGCAGATAATTTGTCAATAATGAGCACAGAATGGCATTTGTTGTGGTAGCCTGGCAGCAGGAAGGCCGTTTGTCAAGTCACTTTCATGGAAGGTTAACTAACTGGGCCAACATTAAATTCCTTGCAGCAAAATGAGGATCGTTTCACCAGCTGTGAATTCAATTTGGAGCGAGGCAAGCCAAACAAATCGCCTCACAGTGGCAAAGCAGCCACAGCAACAGCAACCACAACAGCAGCTGGAGTTGGAGCTGGAGCTGGAGTGAGTGCAGCAGCAACAGCAGTTGGCGGTGGCAATGTGGTGTGTCCTAGCAATGCGGCGGCATTAACAACAACACCCACGCCATCGGGCAAGCAGGTGGCAGCGCCTCAGTTAACCACCACGCCCACAGCCATTAGCATTGCTGGCTGTGCCTCTGGCACGGCGCTGGTCACACTGGACTCTGACGTGGTGGCCATTGAGACAGGGGATCCGGAACGCGGCAACTGGACGGGACGTTTTGATTTTCTGCTTTCGCTGCTTGGCTACTCCGTGGGCCTTGGTAATGTCTGGCGCTTTCCCTATCTGTGCTACAACAATGGAGGCGGTAAGTCATCCTCATATATATTTATATACTTGCTTTAACATCCAGTGTTGAATAATATGTTTGCTTGCAGGCGCATTTTTAATACCCTTTACAATCATGCTCATCATAGCGGGTCTGCCGCTCATGTTCATGGAGCTCTCGTTTGGCCAATATGCTGCACTGGGCCCGGTGGCCATCTATCGACGCTTTTGCCCGCTCTTCCGTGGACTGGGCACTGGCATGGTCATCGTTTCGGCCATTGTCATGCTGTACTACAACTTGATCATCGCCTGGACCATATTCTATATGTTCGCCTCGTTTCGCACCCAACTACCCTGGCAGAACTGCGAGCCGGAGTGGAGCACGCAGCGTGAGTAAACAAACTTAAATTGAGTTGAAGGTGGAAGAGCTGTGGTCAAAGCAAACAATATTTGTTGGCAAATAAATTAAGCAAACTGCAAGCTGTCAAAAGTGAAACTTTAGCCTGACCAAAACTTTTGCTTGGCCATTGGCCACATTGAGGCAAACGTGGGTGTAATGCCTAAACGACAGGGCCCATTAAAATTAATGTCCCTGTGGGAAATTCGCCAGGCTACTTGATATACCTATATAGTTACAAAGTCACTTATTGTTTTATAATTTTATTATAATTATGTGTGCATTAAATGTCATTAGTATTCACTACATCAGAAGCAAATTGAGTGCAATATTGACTATCGGTAGCAGTTAGATGAAGTTGCATAACAAGATAGAAGTTTTTAATCATTTGTTGAGTAGCTTTTGCTAGTTTCAGGTAATTGTTTTAATTTCAAATTGAATAATGGACTAATTTACTTAATTTAATTTAATTAATACTTAATTTAATGCTACATAAGTATAATATAGACGATATGATATATGCTCGATTTGCCTAACTGATTGACTTAGTGATAAATCAAATGGAATGAAATAAATTTCTTAACTAATCATTGTAAATTATATGAATAGCTAACGATAGCATTAATTATGCCTTTTGTTTAATTTTTTATAATATTTTTGAAAGTTTTTTGGGATTTAAACCAGTTGAATTATATTGATAATTTTATAAGGTTTAAACACAAATTTACTTTTTTGAAACATCTTGATCGGTTTAGTTGCTATCCACTTCAACGTACTGTCCCTGTTACTTATTTCGCGCACCTTAGCTAACGATAGCTTTTATAATGCCTATCGATAACACAGTCAAGTTTTACGCATAAACCTTGACAAGATATTGTTATCGGTAAAAACATAACAGTAATTTTGAACGCCTCAGATATGATGATGATCTGAATTATTTGATAATTTAAATTGAAATGAATGAAAATTGCTTCAAAAATCTATTTAATAATCAATATCTATAATCGAATATAGTCAGTCAAATGATAATTATTATAATTATGACTTTTAGGTCATTTGATCAGTCATTAATTGGACTCTGTACTGACAATTGTATTGATATATTTATGAGCATTGCAAACTTTCTACATAAATCGATAACAATAATTTGGTGTCCCTTCATAAATTTTTACGTTCGACAGCAAAAGTTAATGCTGCGCTGGTAAATTTGCTAGCTAGGTTTTTATACGTTCGCAATCAACGCACACGTTAACAATAAAAACCAATTTTTTTTTTGTTCCTTTTCTTTTGTGCCCAAAAATGATAATAATAAACAGCCAACAACAACGGCAAAAATAACAGCGGCAAAAACATTTCGGCAACGCCTTGAAGTAGGCAATTGTTTTTTGGTGCTGCTTGTCGTTTGACATCGCAATGGGCGTGGCAGGGCAGCGCATATTGTGCGCGCTTAAGCGTGCATTTGATTTCTTTACACACAGACAGATAGAGAGATGTAATACAAACACACAGAAAAAATTTAAAATTTTGTCCGCCACGCGAAGGACATAAATCTTTAACGAGTCTTTGAGAGTAGACAGGCAGTGAAGGTTGTACGTTTGAACTAGGTGGCAAAAAGTTGAGTATTAGACTCAACTATAAAGTAGCATAGACTACAAAGTACACAAACTCTGTCAGTTAATCCAACATTGAGTTAACACAGCCTGAAATTCATGGGAGTTTTTTCTATTGCTTAAACTTCGCCTGTGAGCTGCTGTAGTACATTTTTCAAAAGATTTCTTTCAAGCTTGATAGGGTATCAAAAGTCGTTGCTTGAAGATGTTACAAATTGCAGCTTGTTTTGCTGCTTTTTTATGCGACTCTAGCTGCGAACTTTGCTTATTTTATTGCGGCTGCCTCAGTAGCACTTAAACATGTATATACGCACACGCACACCCACACACACACACACTCAAGTGGTGCTGTGTACAGGCTACAGCCCGTACAAGTAATAATCATAGCAACAACAGCTAACGCCATTGAAAGTTTTTGCATGAGCTTCAGCAGCAGCTGCCACTACGCGCCACCCACGCCCATTGCCGCTTGAGCCAACATGATTTAATATGGCCGCCATTGATGCAAAGCCATAGCCTAAAGCAGAGGCACCAGCAGCAACAGCATCACCAGCAGCAGCAGCAGCAACAGCGAAAAAAAATACTTTGGCATTTCCGTTTTGTCGGTCGGCAATAGAAATCGATATGCGCAATCGGGGCGATTTCATTGTTAGCTTCGCCCACATCATGTTCCTCTCGCTTGCATACCCTGTACAAAAAAACAAACAGTGCTTAAAATAGTTTCAGTGAGCTGTGAAATTGTTGGCAGTCAGCAGTAGGATACATCTCAAGTTATATAATCGAAGCGATAAACTCCTGTAGAATAAAGTATATATTTATAATTGTCATACTCCTTTCATAAAATGCTAAAAGTATTCAATATATATCTGTGTCTATTATTCTTACATAAGGAAAACAAATCTAGGCATTTGGGCTCTCTTCAATTTTTGTAGAAATATATTAATATATGCGTAGCACAATAATTTTCTATTTTACTCTTCGGCATATATTGTGGCATATTTAATGTTTTCTCATAGCTTTGATTAAAAATTTATTCTTCAAAATTGAATTGCTTACAAAGTATCTGCTAGTCCAAAGTACTCTAAGTGGGCGCTTCTACTTCTCGTGTTCTTCTTCTTCTCCTTCTCCTTCTTCTCTTTAGAGAGCTAGCAAAAATAAATACTTAAGATGACAACAATTATGTCTAAACACTTTTTGACATTCAATCGGCAGCGACGGCGGCTGCGGCTGCGGCATCGTCAGGCTGCAAGCCGATTCGCAGCCTTGTGCTCATACTTTTTATAAGCTCTTTAGCTGCACACACACAGGCATACACACACACACACACACACACTGTCACACAGACGCAATCTCAGGCGGCAGACAAGCAATTTCTTTAGGATTTCATTTATTGACACTTTCACTTCGTTTTGCCAGTGGCTTTGGCCTCGTCTTCGTCTTCGTCTACGCAATCGCCTTCGTCCTCGTCTTCGTCCTCGTCCTCGTCCTTGTGCGCAATTCTCGTTTCTCGTCTCGTCGAATTTTAGATGATAAATGTTTACTTTTATCCTCATGATTAAAATGTGTTTAACTTGTTTGTTCATTGATTGAATATCTTGCACTCTTAGCGCCAGTCTCAGTTTGTTTGTGACCCTCAAGACAAACACAAACTCCACACATAATAACAAACAATAACAACAACTCGAACACTTTCTCAGTCAATATTTTGCTGAGCAAAATCTTGTTTTTATTTATTTTTTTATGGACTTTGCTTATGCAGTGAAGGTATTTTATTTTCGTTTTCATTGCTGTCATTATTTGCCAAGAATTAGTTTATGGTGCAAGCAATTAATAAATATTTACAAATATGACATAAATGTAATAAAAGAAACTATAGAGAGAGCAAACTAAAGATAAGGTACATTGAAAGAGTGACAGAGACTGAGACAGGGAGTGGAAGAGCAAAGGCATAACAACGCTAAGATTTAATAAAAAAATGAATAATAAATATTTAATATATAATGTGTATTTATAGAAATAGTAGACAAGTTATAATTTTTCTACAAGATGACAACTCAGTGTCTGAGGGAGAGAGAGGCAGAGAATGAAAAGAAAAGACATAATTAAAAATATTGTTTTATTTATTCACATAAAATAAAATAATACATTTTCATTTCTATTTATACATTTCTAATTTATACGTATTTTATTATTTTATTTATTTATTTTATTTATTTATATTATTTATTTATTTTATTTATTTTATTTATTTTATTTATTTTATTTATTTTATTTATTTTATTTATTTTATTTATTTTATTTATTTTATTTATTTTATTTATTTTATTTATTTTATTTATTTATTTATTTTTTTAAATTTTATTTATTTTATTTATTATATTTATTTTATTTATTTTATTTATTATATTTATTTTATTTATTTTATTTATTTAATTTATTTAATTTATTTTATTTATTTTATTTATTTTATTTATTTTATTTATTTTATTTATTTTATTTATTTTATTTATTTTATTTATTTTATTTTTTTAATTTATTTAATTTATTTAATTTATTTTATTTATTTTATTTATTTTATTTATTTTGTTTTTATTTTATTTATTTTATTTATTTTATTTATTTTATTTATTTTATTTATTTTATTTATTTTATTTATTTTATTTATTTTATTTATTTTATTTATTTTATTTATTTTATTTATTTTATTTATTTTATTTATTTTATTTATTTAATTTATTTTATTTATTTTATTTATTTTATTTATTTTATTTTATTTATTTTATTTATTTTATTTATTTTATTTATTTTATTTATTTTATTTATTTTATTTATTTTATTTATTTTATTTATTTTATTTATTTTATTTATTTTATTTATTTTATTTATTTTATTTATTTTATTTATTTTATTTATTTTATTTATTTTATTTATTTAATTTATTTAATTTATTTAATTAATTTAATTTATTTTATTTATTTTATTTATTTAATTTATTTAATTTATTTTATTTATTTTATTTATTTCATTTATTTTATTTGTTTTATTTATTTTATTTATTTTATATACTTTTTTTATTTTATTTATTTATTTTTTTTTATTTATTATACGTATGTATTCGACTATAAGTCAAACCACAACAAAATTTGAGTTCTATTCATTATTTTGGACTTATTTTTTGTTCTCAACATCCATTTAATTTATTTTTTAAGAACTCAAGTTTTTTTTACTAAAACCTTCACCTTTTTGGTTCAAAATGTCCCGAAATGTTTCGTTTTGAATCATCAATTGTTGTATTAGATGATCAGTCTAAGTGAGTCGTACAAATTAGCAAAAACTCGTATTTAATCCATTCATTACTCATATATAATAAAGTAACTATTTTCATTATCCTCTCTGAGTATGTCTTTTGCTCGTATTTGCTGTTCATTTTGTAGTTATTTTTTTATAACTTCTAATTGGCCCAATCGGGTTGTTGAGCTAATCAAAGTGAATGTTATGGACATAACTAACATGTGCCTGACACATAGAACAACAACAACAACAACAGTTTGTTAGTAAAAAGTTTTTATAGAACAAAAAAAAAAAAGTTGAAGGCTGACATGAAAGTTAAAGGTCACAAAATTTAATGGCAATTTCCTCTGCTAGGCGACTTGGGAGCGGCTTATATAACAATCTTATCATAGTCTGCGTGTGTGTGTATTTGTAATCAAATGTAAGATGCCAACACGAACACACACACACACACATACACACGGGCACAGTTGGCTGGGTAGACACGCTCGAGTTGGCCAAATTGAAAGGCAGACAGTTTTAGCCTGCTGCCGCATTCACATAAACTTTTATATGATTTGTATCTACGAGTTCTATCAGGTTATCCATCTCTCTCACTCTCTATCTGTAACTGTGTGTGTGTGCGTATGTTTGTAATAAAATTAATTGCATAACAAATAAAGGCAGACAGGCAAATTAAACGGCGTGTAAACACTTTGAAGCCACCCACATCCCAAAAAAAAGAAGAAAAAATAAAATATAAACAAAATAAACCCAACTGCTGCGCCCGCAAACAACCATAAGAAATTGTGTTCAATTTTCTAGCTGTAAAGCGTTTGATTTTCATTTTGATGCTGATTGATTAGATGATGAATATGCTACAAAATGCACACAAACCTACATTTATATATATGTTTCTGTATATATATATATATATATAAAGGGCCCATATGCTTAACCTTGGCTTAAATGTCGCACGCTAACAGCTTTCTAGACCGGGTCCTATGGGGCGTATGCGCAACGCGGAGCAATTGAATCAACGCTGATTGAGTTGCTTTCGGGCCGTTGTCAGACTCTTTGATTAATTTGAATGGAGTTGCAGCGAAAAATTTATCATATTTAAGCTAAAATTAGCTAGCAAATTGATATATTCGATTTCTGTAATGGAAAATTTTTAAAGAGAAATTTAAATTTTTACTGGGCTCACATATGGAAAATATTTAAGTAAAATATTTACATATATGCATTTTATGTATACAAAGTGCACAAATGAAAATAATAAACAGTAAGGCACGTACTCTACAAATAAAAATGCTCGAAAAGCTATTGAAATTCTGGCATGCTGCTCGTCAGGTCGAATCTCAGCTTCGAAATCATTTTAAAGCCTTTTCAAAGTGGCAAGAGCTGCTCTCATCTAAAATAATATAATCAATAACAATTGAAAATTGTTTGAATAAATTATTTGATTTTTAGTTAGGTTTTAAGTTTAGGAAATGAATTGCAATTTAAATTGTTTTAAAACATTTTTTAGCAGCTACCTTTGCATTTTTAGATTTTTGAAGATATTCTTGATATATTTCCAGTCTAATTGAACTAATTGAAAATGTATTTCCGGGTATAATGGTTTTGTGAAGAGTTATGTAACAGGCAGAAGGAGGCGTGTCAAACCTGATGAAGTACATATATACAATATATTCAGCTTTATCAGAACGATAAGCTGAGTCGTCCGTATAAATCCAACGATCTCGTAAACCACAAAAGCTAGAAACTTGAAATTTCAAATATATATTTCTGTATACCACACGCAGTACGCGAGTACCCTAGACTTTATGACTCGTCTGCGAACGATGACATAAAGCACTCTCTTCTAGTAATATTTACACAATAATTGGCAAATTTGTAGACAGCTCTTTCAACTAAACTTGGCAAGTGAGCCTCCTATATAGAGAGGCATCAAAGAATGATACAGATAGAATGATATATGCCTATTATTCTCAAGGTATGGTATACCATGGCCACCGTGCCAAGTCAAAGAATATCGATTATGTAATATATAGCGGCTGCTTTTGAACGCGCTTGTTTGCTGTAAGCCGAAAAGCCCTTCTCTAGTATAAAAACTCTTCTAATCACATTTGTTTCACTCTAAATGCGATTATGCTTTGAAAAGGGTTACAATTTGCCAGTAATCAAACGTGAAATGTCGATCGTAATCACATGTTTGAAACACACTGCTGCTGATTTGAAACATAATCAAGTTAGCCAACTGCTTCTTCTTCTTTTGCAACGCCCGCCCGCCCGGCTGGCAGTAAATGAAAATGGGCAGCCAGCCTGCCAGAGTGGCAACTGTACCTTTTACTGAAATGTACTGTACGGTTAGCTCTACTTATTGGCAGCTACGTGAGCTGCATGGCAAATGTGTAAATTAATTGCATGCCAGATTGGCAGCAGCAGGTAGACAGGCAGGCTAGTTGCACTGCTCTTTCCAATGGAAACCATATTAAAATCAAATGTTATTAACAAACAGAAGAGCACTAAAAATAACAAAAGGCAGTACTAAATGAAAATCAGATTGCTTTTGGCATAGCTCAATGCGGTCTATTAGCCAATGGCAGGCAAGTGGCATGCACCTTGACTCAGCAGTTGCTGCCACATTTCATTTCCGCAGCAAACACACACAAACTGTCGAATTGCTCCAGCTCTAAACTTGGCAAACGAACTGCCACATAGTCAGCAGTCAGCAGTCAGCAGCCAGCAGTCAGCAGTCAGTTAGTCATTTTTGCGGTCAACCGCTTGCCTCGTTAGTCAACTGAAAGACCCAAAAAACTTTGGCTTTTCGCACACTCACACACTCACGCACATGCAGGCCACACCACCCGCTCATAAACATCAGCTTACACGCTTTTCCTTTTTCTCCTTTTTTTTGCCAACAACTCATACGGCCTGTGTGGCAGGCGTTGAGCGTCACAACTCAAATGTCATAATCAGCCGCTGACATTAGCGGCGCCTTTTTGGCAGCTGGATTAAGCAACGTAGCCACAAATTGTTAGCGCCAGGTGTGCCAAAGTCATTTAAAGCGCGGTCTTTAACCAGCTCTTCATTCTAATATATAATATGTATAAAAACTGCTTCATAAGCCGTTTCAAATTTGTTTTAGAGCTTAGCGAGCCCTCGAGTTTGCAGTTGGCATTTTGTATGTGATCCGCTCATATAATATTTATTTAAAACTCAATGGATTTTCTTATTACTCTAAATAATAAAAGTCCAAATGGTCTTGTTCGTAATCAACTTAGTCAGCGTTTCTATTGAACTTTATGCCCTTTCGTCAATATCCAGCATCGATTTGCTTTCGCCTCAACTCCATAAAGCACGCTCTTCAAATTTAATCAGGCCTGGGTCAACAACTGAAACTCGTTGCTCCCGCTGTCATAGGGGCTGACAAACCCTTTATACCATTTAACCCTTCTGGCATACCCTGCATCAACAAAGATCTAAAGCGGCTGTATAAGACATTTAGAGTTATATTATTATCAATATGGCTTAAGGTTCTAGTTGTTTGTTTAATGTAATTCCTTATGTGACTTGCATTACATTTAAATTTGTATTTGCATATATTTATATGGATAATATATTATATCCAATAAATATAAATAAATAAATATAACAATAAAAGACCGCTACGGGTATCTTAAAGTCGTAGAGAATGCCTAATAATACTTGTTCAGTGTTAGGTATATAATCTACTAGAAAACTTGTCAATCTATCAGATTTGTTTATATTTGTAGATAGTTTCTTTACAGGCAATCCGCTGATCATATAAATAGTTGGTTACAGGGTATATCGCAGTCGAAAGCTATGCAAAACAAAGCAATTGGAAAAAAGCCTAAAGCTGCTTATACCATATGATCTCGATTTATATTTCATAAGCCAACAAGAAATGTAGAAGAAATATGTTTCTCCTGATAGACATAGCTCTACTCTTCTGTGAGTACAGCATAGGGTATTTAGAAGTCGTTTAGTTGCACTGTGCAAGCATTCAAAGTCAACTAAATTATCGAAGCAGTCAAAAACAACTGAAAAATGCAATTATTTGCTTACAGGTTTTACAGGGTGTTGCCTAGTGTCATACAGCAATAAGTTCTCACATGGCGTTTTTTGTGTTTGCTCGCTGACAACAACAGCAGCAGCAGCAACAACAATAACAGTCTACCCTTTTCATGTTTTCCACTGATTTGCTACTTTGTCCTTTTAATTATGAAGCCGCACCAAAGTTGCCTGGCTCGTCCTTTTTTGTTGTCCTTTCGCACACATTCGAGTCCTTTTTCAGCATTGCTATTTCCTTGTCTTTTACGCTCTCCGCCTGCCGTGCCGGCAAATAGTTCATAAATATTAAAAAATTTGCTGCCCCTTTATGCATAATTGAGTGACTGTCAGCTTGAACTGTTCAGCCGAGCCAGACTTGAGTCCTTTTTGCTTTTGTTTTCACATGCTCTTGCTCAATTTGCTAACTAGTTGATGGACCTTACAGATTGCTTCTCGTACGTGGCAGCCGATCAGTGTGATGCGATTAATGGCACCTACTATCTTCGCAACTGCTATAACTCCACCTATGCAGAGGCAAATAATATTACTGGCCTAGCCCTGCACGCCCTGAAGCGTCCGCCGGCCGAGGAATACTTCAAGTGAGTGAACATGACCATATGAATACTAGCTAAGTCCACAGCCTTAAATATAGATTACTCTACTCTACTGTTCTCTTCTCTTCTTTTTTCAGCAACTTTGTGCTGGGCCTGTCGTCGGGCATCGAGGAAACGGGCAGCATTAAAGTCTCTCTGGCCGCCTGCCTGCTCATCGCCTGGGCCATTGTCTTTCTGTGCCTGTGCAAGGGCGTCCAGTCCTCCGGCAAGGTCGTCTACTTTACAGCGCTCTTTCCGTATGTGGTTCTGGTCATACTCTTCTTTCGCGGCGTTACCCTACCGGGCGCCAGTACGGGCATATTGTTTTATCTAACGCCCGATTGGAAGCAACTGGCCAATGCTCAAGTGAATCATACAGCCTAAAGAATATTTTAATAACAATATTTAAATTGCATATTTTCTTTACAGGTCTGGGGCGATGCTGCGGTGCAGATATTTTTTGCTTTGAGCCCCGCCTGGGGTGGCCTCATCACCCTCTCCTCATACAACAAATTCTCCAATAACTGCTATAAGTATGTATCGTATCGTCTAATACTGTTTATTTTAATAGAGCTGCATGTACTCTGTATAACTATTTTTCTAATGTAACCACAAATATCTGTTAAAAAGGCAATGACAGATTTATATATAACAGATTTGATTCATTTGTTGACATAGAAGGAATGTTACCAAAAAAACGTGTTTTTTAAGAATTTTTCTGACTTGAACCCATTGAAAAAAGGAATTCAGATAATGAACTAACAGGCAATGATGCTGAAGACTCAGACACGATTGAATCCGTCGGTCAGTTAGTCAAGTCTATCATATACTATATTTTCTAGGGTCTTAACAATTGCACATAAACAAGTGAAAATATATACAAAAATGTTTGCAAACATATTGAAATTATTATTGACATTTAAAGACTTAGCTTAATCTGCATTCCACATCTATCTATATATCGATATATATATTTTTGAAGTCCACTCAAGTCAGTCAGGGTGCTAGGTAGTTGCGCGTAATTGAATTTTCTGTTTGCGTTCACTTATAGATAATATCAATAAAATCAAATATCAATAAATTTGCTTATCTTTCAGGGATGCTCTCATTGTTGCCTTTTGCAATATAGCCACCTCATTCTTTGCGGGTCTAGTCATATTTTCCATAATTGGATTTCTCGCACACGAACTGGACGTGGAGGTGAAAAAGGTTGTGGATCAGGGCGCTGGCTTAGCATTTATTGTATATCCGGAGGTGGTGACACGCCTGCCCATCTCACCAGTTTGGTCTGTGCTGTTCTTTGTCATGCTGCTCACCCTCGGCCTGGACTCGCAGTTTGCTCTGATGGAAACCGTAACTACTGCCATTTTGGACAAGTTTCCAAATCTGCGACAATACAAAACTTGGGTTGTACTCTTTGTGGCCATATTTGGTTATACGGGTGGACTCGGCTTTACCACCAATGTGAGCATATCTTCTATGTCCCCAATAATAACAATCAACTTATGTGAAATTTTCCTTAGAGCGGCATGTACTGGCTGCAGCTGATGGACAAATACGCCGCCAACTGGTCTGTGCTGCTTATAGCCATATTGGAGTGCTTGCTCATTGCCTGGATCTATGGGTCACAGCGTTTCCTCAACGATATCCAGGGCATGATTGGCAAGCGTTCGCGCTTATGGAACTTCTTCTGGGGCTTCATGTGGCGCTATATAACGCCAGCAACGCTACTGGTAAGCTAACTGATTCCGATGCTCCTATTCTCCACTCCTTCAATGATGTCGGACAGGTTTATGTGCCCAATGGTTATCTGTTTAGCTTAAACAGCTCTATATTTATATATTTCCTTTTGATAACTGAATTATTCAGAGTCCCCCAAATGATATGAATCTCTACTCCATTTGCAGTTCATTTTATTCTTTAACTGGGTCGAGTACAAGCCCGCCCAATATGGCCATTACATTTACCCTTTATGGGCGGATATTGTAGGTTGGGTCGTAGGTCTATTGCCGGTGCTTATCATAATTGCTGTCGGCGTGCAGCAAATCTGCAAGGCACCAAGCCATCTTGGCTTCAAGGAGCGACTTAAGCATCTGCTGAAGCCCACCGCCGAATGGGGACCTGCCGGCAGACCCTGTGTCAATTTGCATGCCGAACGTTATCAGAGCCAGAACTACGATGGTGTGACCAACACTCAAATACTGATAAGTGGAGCACCAGCGGAGGTGTTGCCCTACGAGGATGCGGGCAATGGCCACGACAACGGTAACGACAACAGCAATGGCAATGGCAACGGCAACGGCAATGGCAATGGTTATCGGGATGAGGTATTGCAACTCTGAGAGCGGGTTAATGCATCCTCGTCAGCGATGGCCGCCAGCGTTGACGTTGATGTGTTGCCTATGACGGTGGGCAAGCTGCCCGGGCCGAGCATATTAAAGACATCGGCCAGGCACAGCAACAGCAATCAGCAGCAAGCTCAAGCGGAGAATGGACGTAACAAATCCATACCGATGGCAAATCCCAGCCGGCAGCCGCTTATCGAAGCGGACAATGATGGCCAAAAAACACCAGCAAAACCAACAGCAACAGCAACAGTTGCAGCTACCACAAAAGTATTGGCCACAGGCACCATGAGCAGCGGGCGTGAGTGCAACACCATGTCTACGTTTACGGCTGTTGGAACTATGTCTGCAGCTGAAACTATGCCTGAAGACCCAGCTAAGCCGAAGGCAACAGCTGCTGTTGTTGCCAGCACACAGGCCAAAGCAGCAACAACCAGCAATATTGCTGCGATGCCAGCTGGCACAAAGCCAAATATAGCTCTGACTACTTTTATGCCAGCCACAAAGCCAATAGCAACAGCTGTTGCTAACGGCTTTCCCAGCAAAACTGCTGCAACTGATGCAAATGTGAGTGTTGCCAGCACAACAGCAACTATTGGCCAAGTTGGTGCAACAGCAACAGTTGCTGTAATTCAAAAGTCCCAAATAATAGACACAGTAAACGTGTCAACAAAGTTAAAACCGAGCGTGACTGTTGCAAATAAAACGCTGAAGACAGCGCCAACAGTTGCTGCGATGACAGCATCTACATCAATTATCACCACCGACAACTCAACAAAGATTATTATTACATCAAAGCCAATTGCAATAACTACAACTGTTGCAATTAATGTGCCGAAGACAACAGCAGCAGCAACAGGAGTAACATCAGCAACTGTTGCAAGTAACATGACTAAACCATCAGCAACTGTTGCAAGTAATGTGCCGAAGATAACAGCAGCAGCAACAGGAATAACATCAGCAACTGTTGCAAGTAACATGACTAAACCATCAACAACATCAGCAACTATTGCAAGTAATGTGCCGAAGACAACAGCAGCAGCAACAGGAGTAACATCAGCAACTGCTGCAAGTAACATGACTAAGCCATCAACAACATCAGCAACTGTTGCAAGTAATGTGCCGAAGACAACAGCAGCAGCAGGAATAACATCAGCAACTGTTGCAAGTAACATGACTAAACCATCAACAACATCAACAACTGTTGCAAGTAATGTCCCGAAGACAACAGCAGCAGCAACAGGAGTGACATCAGCAACTGTTGCAACTAGCATGACTAAACCATCAACAACATCAGCAGCTGTTGCTAGTAATGTGCCACAGACAACAGCACCAACAGCATTAATAACTGCAACAGCTACCACAGCTATTGCCAGCAACACAGCAACTGCCACAAAGGCAGCTTCTTCACCAGCAACTATTGCTAGCACAGCCCCTACTGTTGTTAGTACTAATACAACAGGGTCAACTCTAAAAGATGCCACTAAAAGTCGAGCAACCGCAGCACCAACTATTGATACGACAACTGCAGCAACTGAAAAATTAGCTACTACAAAGCCAGCTGTAATTATTGCTCATACAGCAACTACAGCAACAGTACCAGTACCAGCAGCAGCTGTATTCACACCAGCAACAGTAAAACCATCAACAGCAGCAGCTACATCAAATACCACAGCAACATCATCCACAAAGAAAGTAACAGCAACAGCAAAGCCCGGAACAACAACAGCCACACCCAAGCCAGCATCACCTACTAAAAATGCTACAACTTTCCCAACAACAGCAAGCTCCACAGCAAGATCGCCCACTAAAAAGAACACAACATCCCCGTCAACAATGTCAACAGCAACTCCGAAGTCCATAGCAACATCACCTACTAAAAAGGCAACAACATTCCCAACAGCAGCCACATCAAAGTCTGGAACAGCAACAACAAAGCCCACTGCAACGTCACCAACTAAGAAAGTCACAACATTCTCAGCAACAGCAACATCGCCCACAAAAAAGTCCACAACATTCGCAGCAACACCAATAGCTGCCAAGTCACAAACAAGCAAACAAACAACATCCACCAGTAGCAGCGGCAGCAGCATGTCCCCAAAGGTGAGCAAACCTACAGCAACAACAAGTTCAGCAAAGACATCAACAGCAAGCAAAACGAAAGCAACTACAACATCAAAGAAATAAAATAGAGCTCAACTCGAAACCTGATATAAACCGTAGTTCCAATATCGAACACTATTTTTCTAAGTACCTATATATGTAGTCTAATGTAAAGGAACTCGAGCTAAGCAAAACGTTGTTTTTAAGCCTATATATATGTATACATGTTATATATATAGATATTTATATAAATGTTATATGCCTGTGTGTTTATATAAATGTAGATTTTTAACAATATATATTTATAATACATTTACTTTGGCACCGAACAGCGACAGATATTTGGTAGAAATTGCAACACTTTCAACAATCTTAACAAGTTTCCAAGAAACTATGAACATTTGCCAAAAAATAGAAATGATTTCATATGAACGGAATTTAAAAAAAAATCAAGAATGAAAAGCAAATTTCGGAATATCGAAAATTAAACACCCTTGTAGTTTGTTATGAATTATTGATATATTTTTTAATGAAGAATGAGATTTTGAATCGAGCTTAAAGATAAACTTTTGAATGAATTAATGAAAATATTGCTATTTGAATTGGTCATTAACATTTAAGTTATAATAAAATTTGTCTAAAGCCAACTTGATTTGTAAAAGAATGAAATCTTTGCATGTAGATCGATCAAAAGAAATACATTTCCAGATGAAATTGATTTTAAAAAGTATTTAAATCATACTTAAACGAACTCAAAATATTTTTTTTACTTTTTAATTTAATATAAATTATACGTAAATTAACTTATATATTTTATTTTTATTTTTTAATTCAATATGATTCTTTTAGGGTTTTTTTCTGTCTATCATAAGCTTTATTTGCTATCCACTGCAAGGGTATTTAAGCAGCACACATTAAAAATGTTTCCTAACTATGTATGTACTTACTATATTCATGACTCGTCTACCTAACATGCATACACACCAACTATGTTGCAATAGTTCCTTATCAACTCTCTGTGCTCTATGTTCACCTAAGTATTATGTTGAAAGACTCATTGCAATTACCAAAAAAGTTAACGTAGTTTCTAGTAAGTCACAAAATGGCTCGTTTGATTGTTGTGCGAAAGAAAAAGGTGTCTATAAAATATATCCCGATTATATATAACTATATGCTGTACCTATTGTTTATGATTAGAAACATTAAAAACATAACCGAATCGAGAGCAATGTGCAAATGCAATGGAAAAAAAAGATACATTTATATACATATATACAATATACCCTATATACATATATAAATATATTAAAATAACTACATATACACAAAAAATATTTATTTTTACTGCAAATGTTCTTTATAATATATTTTAAAACATTTTTTATGCATTTTATAAAGCTTGCAATTTGGGCAAAGATCAAGGCAAGAATGTTGGAATTACAAGAACTTTTATTTATTTATTGTACTTTTAGTTGAACTTTTATGCATGCTAGTTAATATCTAAATGTCTGTATGTGTAGAGCTATTGAAACAGTACACAGTTTAATGTAAAACTCTATTCTGATAGGCCTAAATAAATGAGAGACTCATGTACCTAATGAAATTAAGATACGAGTGGATTTTTCAAGATACATAAACCTATGGATCTTACAGCAGCAGCAAAACTAGAAACCAAAAACTAACTCTAAGCAAATATTTAGAAATGTTTTATGTGTGTGTATGAGTGTGCAGTACTTAGATGAACACTCACTAAATAAATACCTAAAAAACAAATAACAATAATTAAATTAATGGAAAATAATAAGAAGGAAATCTAATTTATATGGCAATTATTGTGTATTGTTGTTGAAATATACTATTTATATAATATATATATATATATATATAAATGTTATTAGATGGAGAAAAAAATCAAAAAAGCTGTGTGTTGCCTAAAAAAAAGAAGAAAACTAAAAAAAAATAGAGTAAAGATTGTATTAAAATATACCTATAACATTTGTATGTGTTTGTACATCTAGCTAGTGGAAAATAAAAATAATTAAAAAATAATAAAATAAAAAATAATATCAAAATATATTATATGATCTATGCAGAATATAAAATATTTGAAATGTTTACATGCAAAATTTGTAATTTAATTTTGTTGAATTTGTATATTAAGTTTCCAACTAGATTCAAAACTGTTAACCCGAAATTTGTGATAATTTTTTAAACTATGTTACAATTTTGAGCATTATGTATTGTCCACTTATAGGAATAGAACTTAGTTATATACATATATAGTCAATGAGCGTGTAAGGATATTAACAAAACAGGAATTTTATTCAATTGTTGTTCTTGAGTTGTTGTTGTTTTTAGCGCAGTAGCTGTGACATAATATTACGAATCAAAGTACCTAGAATAAATTAACAGAATATATGTGTTATATATACATTTATATATATTTATGATAGCCCCACTGTTAAAGGATTAACCCATTGTCGCATGTCGTTTGTTTATGTGAATGTGTCTGTACCTGTAAAACCTACAAAATTATTGAAAAAATAAAAATATATATATATATAAAAAAAAGTAAAGAAATTATCAACAATAATCTAAATATGGAAATGTTAAATGGCTGTTAAAAAAAAAAGAACTTAAAATATATATATGATCAAAACGCAATTGAAAAACTCATATATATTAGTGTACATATATAAATGAGCTAAATATTTTAAGATAAGCAATTTGCTCAAATCAAAATTTTTATTTACTCGTACCTAAATAAAGAATATCTAGCAAAAGCTGTCAATTCCGGCAAAATAAATGTTACACGTATGCTCAACTATTTGTGAATGAACATAGCACATAAGAAAGTTTACTTTAAAAATTACAAATCAAATAATCAAAAGCAGAAAAAAACCTCCCCATTTCAATAACACAGGAGCTTCAAATTTGTGTACGAAACTTTGAGCTACGAGAGATATAAATAAATCAAAATAGTTGAGGAATTATTACAAAATTCATATCGCTACATTAAGCCTATAAAAACCCAAAATAGCTGTACGACGGAAACTGTAATCTGTAATCTGTAATCTGTTATCTGTAATCTTGAAAACACTTAACTCCACCCACCTTTTTAATACGCTCGATGTACAATAACAATAAAATAAAAAAATACTCATTGAAATGCAACACTATAACTAAAGGCAATTTAATGAAGCTCAAAAGAGTATAATTATTAAAATGAACATAAAATTATTTAGGTATATATGTATATAACTATATGCCGCAAAATAGAATTGATGTATTAACTATTAAATAAGTTAAACTTAAACAGATATGCAATTGATTTAAGTTCTTTTATGCAGCGGTCGGCATTGATCGACTAGCTAATGCTCTATGCCTAAATACAGTCAAAGTGACGATATTAATTAAATATCTTCTATTTGCTTTGCAGCACATTTGTTCAGTTTTAGACATGGGGCATACTAAAAAGTAGACTAAAACAATGTTCACAACTTAAAATGTTGCTAATAACTGTACAATTATTTTGTATGTACTATTATATATTAACAATACTTGAGAACTCTTCTCATTGTCCGCTCAAAATGTATATATTTGATAAGTCAAATAACCCACGAAATAGTTGTTATACTATATCTATATATATAAATGTATATTTTAAGCAAACATTGAGCAAATAATTCTTATAGTAAAAAAATACTTTGCTGTTCTTGTAAAAGGCCGATTATGCACATTAAAATCTATTGTATTTTGTGAATGTAAAATTGAAAGTACGATTGAAAATTCCAAAGCGGCCAACAAAACCAAATGTACTAAATATATGTTACTATATTATAAGAAATATTATTGTATTATTAGATAATTTATGAATAAATATTTATGGGTTTTAACAAAAAAATTGTAAAAATTGTGGAGGGAGACAAGGATGATAGTTTTCCCACGGATTTATAACCGTTATGGGCACCGAAGGCGTAATCCCACCAAATTCAATCTACCTACTCTAACATTAACGGCATTAATTATGAATAAATTAATCCGGCCAAAGAGAGTGGCTCTATATAAACCAGAACCCAGAGAAAAAGTGTCAGTCGCGCGTGTGAGGCTCGAACCTGTGGTCGTTTGACCGCGTATATAATAAACAAACGGCATGTTAACGAGCGACGCCATCAACGCATCGTATAACAAGTTGTCTAAATTTAGTTTTCTTCAAGATTGACATTGTGTACATATTCGAGTGTATTTTGCACTGCTTATGTACAACTGCTTTAAGTGCTGCTTGTAAGTCTACGCGCAACTGCTTACATGAGGCGTTGTTAAATTCAATTTGAACTGCTTTGAAAGGCGCTTCAAATTTGATTTCATGGCTAAAAAATATTAAATAGCTTAAATTTGCAGTCGTGTGACGACTTAGGGCCTGTTTAAAACATTTGCTGCACACAATAAGTGGAAAATAACAACTCGAACAACCAAATGGCTTCGAAATCACTACAACTACTACTCTGCCTAGCTTATCTATTGATGACGGCTGAGGCTAAGGAAATGTTAAATAACTATAAATGGTGCACGTCCGCCATGGCTGGAAAATGCATCAACTGAACACAACTTCAATTTATTATACGAATGTCTTAGATTGAAATAAAATGTGTTAAAACATAGCAGCTTACGCTTTCAACTTTCATAACTAAGGCAGCATTTGAAATAGAATAAAACTCTCAAAATAGCTTAAAGAAAATGCAGGGTTCCGAAGCTCAGGTAATTTGCATTTCTTATAGTATACAAATTCGCTTTCTCTACTTTATGAACTAAACTAACATTTTGTAACAGCCCAAACGCACTCAGAGCTATGTGAATGAAGCCTACCGCTTGGTGCTCGAGAAACCTGGCGTAGAGGAGGTGCTCATTATGAATAGCTCGGGCGTGCCAGTCAAAACGTCCATGTCACGCCAGGATGCACTGCAGCATGCCTGCCTCTATGACAATTTATGTAACAAGACACAAGCATTCCTACAAAAACTGGAACCGCCACAAAATCTAGAAATGTTACGTGTGCGCACCAAATTGCATGAGGTGCTCATAACACCCGATGCAAAGATTACAGTTTTGGTTGTACAAAATGCAAAGGATGCATATATGAAGACTCTAGATCCATAAGCAAGCGATAAACTAGAGGTATAACAAACCCACAATTGTGTTCCTTCATTTTCTTGTTCATGACTAACCAATAAATTGAGAGTTGTCTCTGCCAGACTATATTCACTCACAGAAAAACATATTTTCATATAACGCCAACCTGCAACTGTTTGCTTATCAATAGGCCTGTGTGGCCCGCAATGCAACGTGGACATGCCAGCAATTGGCACACTTATATATATATTAGCTAAAGGTTGTTTTAGTGCTCAGCTGTCAGCTTAACGCATTAGTCTAGCAACAATTGTACAATTGGCAATAATAATAACAATTATGCAAATTCAAGCAAGTGTGCGGCTTGTTCTGACGCTTCTCCTTTGCTCCGGCTCGCATCCTGTTCATTGTCACATTGCAAATGTGGGCCACTACTCGCAAAAGGTAGTGGATTCGACTCTGGATATATATGCGGCAACGAGCAGCAACAGCAGCAACAGCAGCAGCAGCAGCACACACAGTGAAACACCAGTGACTCCTGATAATAGCAAAGTTGATTTCGAGACAGCGCCCATTGTGCCTACACACATATATCCGTATTTATTGCTGGCGCTGTGGGTCACATGCATAAGTAACAAAAATCGTGCGATCTGACAGTCTAGAAACTGACATATTTGATATGTTCATCTCCTTACAGGCTGCATAGTCTGCTGTTGTTTATACTGCAAGTGCCAGCAGGCGGATAGTATGACAGCGTACAGCTCAAATAGCTTTGAGCTACAGGAAGTGCATGTCCTGGATCATCCTTTACCACATGTCATGGGCTGCGTTTGCCTTGGCTGTTTGCAGCGAGCCAAGAAGGCGCAGCTAAAACGAGAACACTAAACACAGTTGGCTAAGTAACAAATATATAAGTGTATATTCAAGTTTTTGCCATAGCTATATATATATATAATATATATATATATGTATATACATATATAACCTTAACTATTTAAATATAATTAAATTCGTATTTTTATGGAATATGGAATATGTTCAGGAACTTTCGTCTGATTTGAAGTATTTTACGATAGTAAATTCAAATTCTTTGGACTGTTGCGCTTTGGAAGAGTTGAATAATAATACCTCATCTTATTTCTAAATAAATGTTGATCATGTTTGGCGTCTATTTAATCTGCAGCTTGGAGAGTGTAAGCTGATCAACATCCAGCGGGGAGAGACTCAGTTTCATATTAAACTGTGTGGCCAACAGGCGCAGCACTTCGAACTCCTTGTCCGTGTACATTTTGCGACTCATGTTTAGGGATTGCAATGAGGAATTATTAAACTCCACCAGCTGTGATTCGAATTCGCGTTGAAGTTTTTGATTTAAAACGTTTTCTTCAGGTTTCTTAACCGTTTGCTCTTTGCCGGCAAGCGCACGTGACCAAATTTCACGCATTGACTTTTTATATTTGCTAACGCGTTGCTCCACGTTGATAATCTCCTCGCTAATCTCCTTGTTGTTGGGCTGCTTGGCCTGGGCCTGCACAAAGCTTCTGCGTGCCTGGTCGTAGTCTCCCAGAGCGGCTAGAGCACGTCCTTCCTGGAACAGAGCCTTGCAGGAGGGCTGATTGCGAGTCAACAGTCGCAGAGCTTTCATGGCAATACACACGCTCGCTGGCTTGTTCACCTTATTGTTGCACACCATCAGATTGGTGTAGAGCGTAATGAGCAGTTCCTGCTGCTTGATCTCATCCTTTTCATCCGCCAGGCGACAGTAGTTGAGCGAGGTAATGGCCCGTTCGAAAGCCGCAATTGCACTACGATAGGAGCCACGCTTCACACAATCCTTGCCATGCAAATGCATGTCCTGCGCCTTGGGAAAAACCAGCTCAAACTTGTTGCGATCCTCGGGTGCAATCTGCTCCAGAGAATTTTCATCGCCAATCAATGTGAATTCGATTATTTCAATTTTAAACAGGCCATCGGCACGTGGTTTTATGCGCGGCGGGCAGCCCATTTCGTGGAACAACAATTTGTATGATATTATAAACTCGGCTTGCTCGTAGACGCGCATGGTACGCACTGCAGCCTCGAGGCCCTCTAGAACCATATTTTGACCCGTTTCGAACTCAAACTTAGTGCCGCGCAGCATAGACGAATCGAATGGAGCGGTCTGGCCCTCCCAGTAGGCGGTGTAACGCAATGCCACGCGAGCCTTGTCCGGCACAAGGCCCTGCTCCTTGACACCTGCACGTGTAATGCGCTTGTAAATGTTATCATCCACAGGCGTCATTAGCTGGCGCAGCTCCTCAAAGGAACGCGTCCAAGGTGAGGCGAGCGCCTCATAATCAATTGCCTCCTCATCAACATCTTCATCGTTCTCATCCACAACATAGTCATCATAGGCAGTATTATTGTAGTTTGCCGTATCTACTTCAAATTGAGTGCCATTTTTTATCAAATCACTAAAAAAAGGGACAATTTGTATACAAATTACATATGTATGTATGTATGTACATTCTAGTCAGTCTCATCACGTTATTTTTTTTGTAACTTACGCAAATGATAATGGTTCCTTGAGCATTTGAGGGTTTGTATCGTAACCATCCTCCATTTCAATAGCAAACTTTAAAATACAACTTTTTCTCAATTTTACAACGCGTTTCTCGACGCAATAAGGAACACACGTAAACGTTTCAAGCAGCCTTTCGATAAACTATTTGTGCGATCTGTCATCGAATTGAGTCAGTGTTGTAAAAGGACGTGCTTAAAGCTGCGCATGCCGCACTCGCTACACAGTTGAAAAAGCAAAAAAGAAATACAGATGCTCGAACGCCAATCATTTGAGAATATATGATGTACATTAAATTTAATTTTTATTGAAATATTTCTTTGAAAATGAACACTTGTAACGCGCAAATACCAGCTTATACAAATATCTTTTTTGGTGCACACAATATAATACAAAATAACAAACAAAAATAATAAACAAGGAATGCATTCTGATGGCGACAAAAACCAAGATTAGTTCAGCGGCTTTCATTAGAGACGACGATATGATTAATATATGCATTCGAATTTATGGACTAATCTAAAATATAATTATGTATAAAATCATTTGTGGTGAAGCAATTAGGCATCGAACTAATGTATTCACTTCTTTAGCAGCTTATTCATTTCTTTGTTTTGCTTGACCATGTTGATGTCCACACTCTCAATTTTGTAGTTCATATTGTCCAGCAAACCGTTCTGCGACTCAATTTCGGTGCCCAAATCAGTGGCCAAGAACTTGAGGCGCGACAAATTATCGCACATCTCATCGAGATTCGATTCCAGCTGATGCTGAAAGGGATTTTCGGCGCGCTGCTGAGCCTGTGCCTGGCGCCGATGAAAGGAACTGCTATCGTCTCGTATACGACTCACTGGATGATTATCATAGCGCTCTGTTGGTGACAACGGCTGCTTGGGTATTGCGCCACCACCACCGGCCATCGTATTGACATTAGAGTTGGTCTCCTGCGACATTTGACTTTGACCGGAAGGTGAACCAGTGGCCGTTGGAGCATCCCGATTGCCAGACAAATAGTTCTTAAGGCCGCCAAAAACACTTTTCAATCCATTCAAATGACGCTGACTGAATCTCAGGGTAGAATTGATTTCATCCAATTGATTTGAGGTCTTCTCTAGTTGCTCCCGCTGTCTGGCCAGCTCCACAGCTGTGGCTCTGCCCACATCCTCCGTTTCGTAGAGTAGACCTAATTGCGAGATTCTCTAATTGGTACGCCCCCAATATAAACAGATATATTTTTTGTTGTTGTGAAACATACCCAAACTTTTTTGCGTTGAGTCCAGCGTACGCTGCTCTATTTCTCTGCGCTTCTCCGCGTAGGCCTGTCTTTGAGCAGCGATTGACGACGATGTTGATATCTCGTCATCATCGTCAAACGGATTTGTACTGCGTTGTGCCTTGCTTTCTGCACTTGTTCGCGTGTTTCGCAAAAACAAGTCATCGTCTACGTCTGCAAACTTATCTATGTCAAAATGATTATTCACTGGCTGCAGATAGTTGTTGGCCATTTTTGTCGTGCGTTTGACCAATGAGCACAATTAGTGTAACAATTTAAATATGTTAATTTTGTTGTCGTTGTGTCCAATTTAATATTAATGAGATATTTTTCTTTGTTGTTATTCGTTTTAGTTATCGGATATACAATCGTTATCTAATAGATATCGATAGTTAGCTTACGATGATCAGAACAGTGCGTTAACAGATTTTTTTTGGCTACCAAAACAGTCTATACAACAATGAAAATTAAGGTGATTTGACATAACTTTTATGGTTTTATAGGTAAAAAGTTGTTATTCAGCAACTGATGCATATATGTTGTTCAACAACACTTGGAAACACTTAACTGTAAATATTCAAATAATCGATTTCTCGATAGGTTAACTCTATTGTCAATCTACATACTAACACATCTCTACTGTATCGGACCGGACGTCTCCGCGTCCACAATTTTTACGTTTGTTTTAAACAAAAAACTCAATTCTAAGCAAAGGAAATAATTGTGAAAAATTAGCAAAAATATAATAGCCAAATTAATAGCGTTTTTTACAAACAATACACACATCACTTTGCTAACATGCATTGTACCTTAAAAATTTTGGCCGCGTCATGTGTCATCGTCACGCTGCTGGCAGCACAAAACGCTGCTGGTGACCGTTCTTCGACGGCAACCAAAAGAGTGTCGCAGGCAAATGGCAATTTAATCGAATTGGACGAGGATAATTGGCATTTAATGTTAAATGGCGAATGGATGATTGAATTGTAAGTCAAATCGAACAATAGAAATAAACGAAAAAATCAACGCAGACGCAGTTTATGTGGGGTGTTGCCGGTAAGCAGATACTGCAACACCAATAACAGAAGCAACAACAACCATAAAGCTAGTGCTGGAGCTGGTTCTGGTTCTGTGGAATGTTGCACTCCGCTTAGAGATGTGCGTTGCGCGTTGCTGATTGGCTACGTCATTTGCTGCGGGCCTGAGTCATGACCCGGCAGCTGCGTTTTTACAGCTGTTTTTGCCAAAAGCAAAGAAAACAAAATTCAAAATTTTCAACAAATATTGAAACAACATAACCAAAAATAGTCAACGTGCGCTTCAAATTGCCTGTTATAGGATAAATGACTATGAACTAGACTAAATAAGATATATATATATGGACATATACAATGTATGTCCGGAGTAAGGCGGATGTACTTAAATTAATATCTTCATATCATATAAATGTCTTACAAATAATCGATCATATGTTGAATTTTAGTCTCTTTTGCAAAACATAATATTATGATTATCAAGCAAACATTTTATAATTATATTTTATTTTATTTATTTTATTTTATATATTTTTTATTATATTATATCAACTCTTATTTCTGCAGCTTTGCTCCTTGGTGCCCAGCCTGCAAAAATTTGGCACCTGTTTGGGAACGCTATGCCAGCACAGCTAAGGATGTGAATGTCCATGTGGCCAAGATTGATGTAACCACATCGCCATCGCTTAGCGGACGCTTCTTTGTCACCGCCTTGCCCACTATTTATCAGTAAGTTTATAATATTTGTGTTATATATTTATATTTCACTTTTAATGATATTTTTGCATTTAACGCAGCGTCAAGGATGGCGAATTCCGTCAATATCGTGGCGCACGTGATGCCGAAGCTTTGTTGTACTTCTTGAAGAAGAAGTCGTGGCAGAGCATTGAGCCGCTGTCCTCGTGGAAGAAGCCCGACACCATTCACATGTCCATGCTATCCTATTTCTTTAAGCTGTCGCACACACTAAAGGTACTTAACCCATGCAATCGCTTGTTTACGTCTTCTGCGGTTTGGTTAGCTCGTAGCTTAGTTCAATGGACGCATGCGGAAGCTTATCTCGCGCGATTGGTCCCAGAGGTTATTGTCTATCTCCCAGTCAGCTGGAACAGTGGAGCAAAGTTTATTTGCTTGGCTTTAAGATTGCCAAATTAAATTTACCAAATCGCGCTCAATCAATGCATTTTAAGCTTCCGCACATTCCCAAGCGTTTGCTTAATATATATGAATGTATATGTTGTATGTTGTATGTTGTATATACTAATAGCACACACAAAAACTCTTTAAGGATTTCAACGCACGCCTGCAGGAGGAATATGGATTGCCCACCTGGGGCTCCTATGCACTGTTTGCCATTGGCACAATATTTGTGGGAGCTGCTCTGGGATTGATGCTTGTGTGCATTGTGGACTTTGTGTATCCGCCAAAGAAATCACAGCGTCAAAGCTTCTCCGAGTCACAGGAGCATCTAGCCGAAGGCGTTGAGGACTTGGCCACCGAGGAGATCGAAGACGATGATGAGGAAGCTGTCGAGGGTGAGGGACGCAACAGCGATGATGACGAGGAGGAGGAAGAGGACGAGGAGGAGAATAATGCCGAAGTGGAGGCAGAACAAAAGAAGGAAAATAACGGTGACAATGCAAACAAAAATCAGACAGAAACTAAGGCAGACAACACAGAAACGACAAACAAATCGGCCGGCGACGAGGCGCCCGAAATCACAGATAAACCCAACACAGAGCAGGTGCGCAAGCGCAAACCCCGCAAGGCCGATTAAAGTATGTTCGGGGCATACAGAGAGACGCGTAGGGTGGCAACAAAAAAGACTAACATAACATTACAAAAGAAACAAACAAAACATTGTAACAACAAACGATAATTGTAATTACGAAATTGTTTTGAATTGTTTAAATTCGCGCACAACACACGAGCAAAATATGTCTCATTTGAAAATGTATTCCAATTGGAGCTGCAGCAGAAGCATTTTTTTTTTTTTAACACTTAAAAGATTTTTTGCTTAGCAGCAAATATTTGAGTATCGGCAATCGCATCCTAGCACCAACATGTATTTCATAATTATAAAAAGAGAGTAACAATAATTAAAAAATTAGTCATTTTATTTAACGTTTGCATTCTTCATTGCTTTCATAGTTTCGCTTCTAATCAATGTGTTCACATTTATTTACAACAAACAAACAAAAAAAACATTTTCTTAATCTATTTTAATTTCCTGAATAAAACTGCAAACTGTATTAAATTTGTGTATTACAAATGAAATTGATGTGTCTTTCGTCAATAAGCGAATGCAAATATTGCATTTAAAATCTCTTGATCAATCAAGATACGTTAAAGCGACCAAATAATATTTGAGCTGAAAATTAAATTAATAAAAAGCAAAATGCAACGAGAAAATTTAGAAATATTAAGAATTCAATTCATTGAAAAACAAATAATAATAAAACTCATTCAATGTGTATTTTACTGCAGTGTAATTCTATGTAAAACAATCACAATTAAAAACACTTTAAATAAAATTATATATATATATATGTAACTATGTGAATTTTGGTAACTATATAGAAGATATATATATATAGATATACATATATACTGAAATGTATCCGATATATGACTCAATCGAAATTTACAATTAAAATCTGCTTCTTTTTGATTATAAAAGAAAAGTCACATTTTTTATTCGATTCGCGTAATTTGTGATTCTACATTCGACGTTTAATTGGTGGCAGCCATCCCTTCATCCGATGCTCATCCGCCAATGTGCTATCGAGATCCAGGCAGGATATACGCGCCAAGCTGTCCTTATACCCCATCAAGTGATTCATATCCAGGTCGGACATGTCGCCCTGTGCCTGGTTACCCAAGTAGAAGGCTCTATGGCATTTGCGTGCGAAATCCTTTTCCAGAGTCTTGTCGACGCGCAGATAACGGCAGACAGATGATGAACGTGACCGCATTTTGAGCTCGCGCTGTGGAACGAATGGCGACAGCGGCATATCCTGTAGCTGAGCCGTTACAGCGCGTGTATAGAAACCATATCTATTCATTGTATCTGATCTAAATTTTGAATGTTTTTTTTTTGTTGTTTATTTTTATACAAATATTTTCAAAAAGAAGTCCAGACCTAACTGGCCAGGCGGCTGACGTAAATGAAACAGTTTGAAATTTCTTTCCATTTGTAATTTTGATGTATTTGTATTTTAGTTGTTTGTAATTTACAAGTTTGTTCTAACTTAAATGTCAAGAGCGAAACTAAACCAAAGATTTACATTTTGTATACATTTATTTTCTGTTTTATTACATAGCATTATTAGTGTATGAAAAAATCCCTGCAATTTCGTTATGTTTAAAACTACAAAGACAATATATATGTATGTAAGTGTGTGTATGTGTGTGAGTGTTTGCCAAATTTGTTGTTTCTTAGAAGTTCATATTAATTGTTGCCAAATTAATAACTATTGTTGTTTACACATTGTTATTGTTATTGTTATTGTTACTGGTATAAAAAGGTATAAAAGTTGTACATATATTTATGTAATTATTTCATTTGCGCCTGCACTTAAACATAAACTTGTTTAATTTGCCTGCTTTGTTGTTGCTTGGTTTTTTGTTTTTGTCTTCACTTGGCACTTGTGATCAATGAATTAACTGTTGTTGGTTGGTTAAATATATTAAAGAGAAACAAAATGACAACATTTTGATTGTTAAACAAATAACAGATTCAACAAATGGCTATGGCTATTGTAGATTCGATGCGATTTAACGGTAGGGACTTTGAGGGGTTTGTAGGTACTTGGTGTTTGTGTGTGTATAAATAAATTTTCTATATATAAAATATATATTTGATATATATTTGTTTGGTTGTAAAAATTGTACTATTGCAGCGTATGGAGGAAGTTTGTGGGGAAAAAGGATTATCGGGTTAAGGAAAATATTTTGTGTGTATGTGTTTATGTTTTCAAATACTTTAAGTAATTGTGTGTGTGAGTTAAATTTTGGATTTGCAGTTAATTCGTATGTTTCTTTTCTTTAGTAGTTTTAACAAACGCCAAATGCTTACACTTCTATGCATGTGAATGTGTGCATATTGTGTGTAAGTGGTTTTCTGATAGCAAAAAACAATTGTAATTACTTTAAATATTTAAAAAGCATTAATCGTGTGCATTAAACATTTTGCAAATGCAACTGAAAGCAAAGAAACGGACAAAAAATATAGAATTCAATCATTCAAAAACGAAAAAAAAAATACTGACAGCAACCAACCAGTGTTGCCACCTGTTGGAGCTATCGATAATAATTTGGTACATTTTTTGCATTAAGCTTTCAATTACATTTGTGGGAGGGTTGATGGCGTTGCCATTGTTGTAAAATTAACTTTTGTCTTGTTATGAAGGCGCGCAAAAGCTAATTTTAAAACAACGCAATTGATTTCTTAAATTACTAAATAACTGGCTAGTTATTAATGAGGTATTTGTATGTGTTGAGTGATGATTGTGGAAATTTTGTGTGGCAAATTTGTGAAATTTTGTAAACCGGTCTATTGCATAAAATTGCAGGTCCGTCGCCTTGCAGTCGCAAAGGACGTGAAAAAATGTAGCAGTAATATTTTAAAATAAAAAAAACTAGTTGCCGCTGGCTATGCGACAAAGTCGAGCGGCCGATTGAAGCCACCCTTGCGATTCATATACTGACGATACTTGCGCTTGAGGATTACATGCACTTCACCAACATCGTTGCCCTCGACTTTCTTGTTCTTGGTGGTGTCAAACGTGCAGAAGCCCATTGTCTTCAGCATCTCAACCTCTTCCGGCGATTTACCCTCCAGGTCTGCTTCATTGATCTTTGGACGCTCTGCAGCTGCACTCGCTGAATTGTTCCGTGTGGCGCGTCTCGATGTCGAAGGGCCCGAACTGCTGCCAGCACCACGTGAACGGGATCTGTGAAAGCATATGTCAGAGTGAGAGAGAGAGAGAGAGAGCGGTTCCTACTTAATGAACTGGAAGTTGATTGCATATAAATTTAAAAAAGTGGAAATACATATGCATATGTGCATATATAAGACATGCACTTGGGCAAACTGGGGCAGGGTCATTTGTATATATGTATAAATTAGGATTTAATTATGAAACGTGACACCTTTCAATAATATTATACAACCGGTTATGAACCCAACTTATTTGTGGTTGTCTTGTATTTTTGCCGACTGTTTACAAAAGATAACAAAATCAATGTGTGTGTGTGTGTGTGTGTGTGCGTGTACTTAAATATAATTGCAAGCTGTTCTGTTCGCTTAGGACATCTCCTCGATAAGTGTGGCACGCAGCTTTGTTGTCACCGTGGCCGGCTGGGCTTGATTCAATTTGAATACGCTCTCAATAACGGAAATCTCGGTGGCCGTTGTATTCATGCCCACAAACGAGATCCAATCATTGACGACCATGCCGGCAGCCAAGACTTCACTGCCACGATTTACGGTGCCCGCAACTAGTGGCACTTGCAGCAGAGACGACAGCTCATCCTGATCCTGTATGCTTGTCTTGGGATGCACCATGCCGCCCTGATTGCTCAGCACTGTGTAGGAGCCGACCAGCGTGTTTTCGGCAATGGTCTGACGAAAGACTTCCACATTCAGCACATCCGCTATGATCTCTTCTGTCTCCTTATCCAAGTCGGGATGCACCAGGGCCACATAATCATTGCACGCAATTACATTGCCCAATGCAGACAAACGCTCCTCGACACGTTGTAATTTCACGGCATCCGGCAGACTATTCCGCAAATGCTGCAACTCCTCATCCGTGGTGGAATGTGGCACCAGCAGCCCGTTGCGGTTGCCGACAGTGAGCCGGCCAATGATGCGGCAGCCACCAATGTTGGCATGAATGACCGGTATGGTTTCGGCCAATTCGGCCTCGTAGGCACTGTAGAAGGTCTCGGAGCCACCAATTGCGACCAGGCAATATGTGTTTGTTAACTTGCTAAAGACGCCAATATCGTCATTGTTCTCGAATTGCACGCGCAGCGCCATTTTGTGTGTAATTTAGTATTGAGTTTTCTTTCTTTTTTGATGTAATACAGTAAAACTATATTCGCTTCGAGCTCTGTTTGCTTTCTAATGCCCTCGGACACAATCTAATAATGTACTTTGAATGATGTTGTGAAATTCGCGTATTTCGCTTCACGTGGTAATTTGTTAAACAGTTGCCGAAAGAACAATTGATCTGGAGATGGGAGACAGCGAACTAGAGAGCTGTCAAAAATTGCACACACAACACACACAGGGTTGCATTAACACATAAAATTATTGAACTAGTTCATTGTGTGAAATTGCCACGCTTTAAACTTAATTTTTAACCACTAAGCATGCCGCTTTCTTTCTTTTTTTGTGCGGTATGCTTAATGGTTATATACGTAATTAATATGTTTAAAAAAATCGCTAGTACTTTATACTTATCGTTGTGGTTTGGTACACTACACTTGCTTATTCACCTCGAACGCCTTCCTCTCGCACGGTCCCTGTCACGGCTGCGGCTTCTGTCGCGCTCACGTTCACGATCACGGTCCCGGTCACGGCGACTGCTGCTGGTGCCAATGCCAATGGCTTCTCTTTCTCTTGAGCGTCGTTCTCGCCGTTTCTTGCGCTCTGTGCGCTCCTTTTCCCTTCGTCTGTGAGCGGGCGAAGCGGGACTGCGACTGCGACCCATCTTAATCCTTAATTTCTATGTGTACGTTTTTTAAACGTTTAGAAATATACAAAATGCCTAAGCAAAAAGTCACATTTTACTGACATACTTATTATAAGAATAACTGACTATCGCGAACACTCACCGTTGCTTAATGCTGTGTCTAATTTAAATTGGACGACACCGGCATTAAGTCAAACGCGCTAAACCTAAAACTAAATGTAAAAACGAAGCGCGTTCCTTCACACCCGCGACGCCAAAACAGACTGCAAATGGCCGCTAGCCAGAACAGCTGATTGTGGTTCATACGCAGTACTTTTTGCTTTCTTTCGGAATGTCATGAATGTGACCATTTTTCTGCTAAATACTCGATATTTCAAGAGATATACATTCGATATCGTACAAAAATACCAAAAAGTTGCATTGTAAATATTGAAAAATTATTGAGTTAACAACAACGTGCTTCTTAAAATAAAACACATGAAATTTATACTATCATGTTTTATTATTTCAAAAATAATAAATAATTTACTAACTTTACAGTAATTTTTCGTTTTCCAACTATTACCGCCAAAGTAGTTGAATATCGATAAGAAAAAATGCCTAAATATCGATTCCAAACATATTTCGAAATAAGCTTCTGCTTCAATATAATCAAGCTAGAAATTGTTCTATTTGTCGCAATTGATTTCTACTCAAATTGTGATTATACCTTCTAGATTAAATTAAACAGAACATACACAACAAAAGTTCAATTGATTAAGGTCATCGTTAGCATACACAAGTATGTACATATATTTGTGTCTATAGGGGAACATGCATCACATAGCAACGATCGCTTTTGAAATGACAAATTTGTAATATTCTTTTCAACCTTTACATAATAAAAATGCTTTCAAATCGCCGGCGCCAGTTAAGCGCATAGATAGACGCATTATCACATTATCATCTACTGCTCTTATCAGGAGCAAGCTATGCAACTAATTGCCATGTTGTTGATATGCGCGAATAAGCACAACAAAAGACAATGATGAGGAAGAAGCACAAACAGCTGTTACTTCATACCAGAAAGCTCGCAGTCAAAGCTTTTGTATTGGGGCCCGCACTCGCTGAACATCGCAGTTCTCAATTTGCAAGCAGCGCCGGTGGGTGCGCGAGTTCTTTTCCATTTCGCCGTTATTTGTGTATATATTAATTTCTAAGCGATTGGCAAGATGGGCGACGCAATGCAAGTGGAAGTTAAGGACATCGAGAAGCTGCTCGAAATGGATGGCTACCTGAAGCCCTTCGAGCGTGAGATCCGCCGCCGGTAAGTGTTAGCATTGTTATCAAAGTGCAAATTTAGCATTTGGGCACGACGCGCATCATATATAATCCGCAGATTGCACCGGCTGATAAGCTGCTCAGTGATTGGTATAGGGCAGTTGTTCTTGTTGTTATTGTTTTTACTGCGCCCTACATAATCATATCAGCTGGCTTGGCACTGTCGCCCCAAGTGCAGTTGGAAAAAGTGCGGCGGTCAATGTCAGTTGAAGGTCGTGCGTATAATTTACTTCGCTTTTTCCGTATGCGTGCGATGATGCCCAGATGCAGCAAAAACATTTGGAACTGCCGTCGCGGCATATATGTATTAGCTTTGGCCTTGAGATCTGAACTTGATTTCCGTGTTTTCTTTTGTTAATTTTCATGCAGGCATGGCGTACTGAAGGATTGGATTGCCAAGATTGATCAATGCGAGGGTGGCTTGGAAGAGTTCTCGCAGGGCTACAAATACTACGGATTACACTTTCAGCCGGATAATTCGGTGATAGCACGCGAGTGGGCGCCGGGTGCAAGAGATGTGTATCTTACTGGCGATTTCAGTGAGTATATGAATATTTATTTGAGGCGAAATTGTCTCTTTGCAAAAAATGCGAATGATCAGATAAATTTTAGTTTGCGGTTCGTTAAGGGTGTGCAAGCGAGCTAGCAATAGTTTTCGCCTCGCTTACGAATTCGCCCTTATACTGTGCATTTAAAAGCTGTTTGTATATCGTATCGATAGCCGATCAAATTATCGACTGTAAAGCAAATTTCAATTTTAAAAGTATATTTTAGGCAATTTGTGCAATTGTGGTAATTTAAATACCAATAGTGAGCGATATTATCGATAACTACAATATCTAATTCAAATTGGCGCTTTTTCGTTGTTAATGAATTAAATCTAAATTCATCCAGACAATTGGCAGTGGGAATCGCATCCGTACAAGAAGTTGCCCTTTGGCAAGTGGGAGCTTCATTTGCCCGCCAATCAAGATGGCAGTCCGCCGATTAAGCATCTCAGCGAGATAAAGGTTATCATACGCAATCAGCACGGTCAACTATTGGATCGCCTTTCGCCCTGGGCCAAGTATGTGGTGCAGCCGCCCAAGAGCGCCAATCAGGGTGTCAACTTCAAGCAGTATGTGTGGCAACCGCCAGAAGGAGAGCGCTATCAGCGCCAGAACTCACGACCGCCCAGGCCCAAGTCATTGAGAATCTACGAGTGTCATGTGGGCATTGCCTCACAGGAGCCTCGAGTGGGCAGCTACGATGAGTTCGCGGATCGCATTGTGCCGCGCATAAAGCGACAAGGCTACAACTGCATCCAGGTGATGGCCATCATGGAGCATGCCTATTATGCCAGCTTTGGCTATCAGGTGACCAGTTTCTATGCGGCTTCCAGTCGTTGTGGCAATCCGGAGCAACTGAAGCGCATGATCGATGTAGCCCATGCCCAGGGTCTCTATGTGCTGCTTGATGTGGTGCACTCGCATGCATCCAAGAACGTGCAGGACGGCCTGAATCAGTTCGATGGCACCAACAGCGGTTTCTTCCACGACGGCCCACGTGGCGAGCATTCCCTATGGGACAGTCGTCTGTTCAATTATACGGAGCACGAAGTGTTGCGCTTCTTGCTATCTAATTTGCGTTGGTGGCATGATGAGTACAATTTCGATGGCTATCGCTTTGATGGCGTCACCTCCATGTTGTATCATTCGCGCGGCATTGGCGAAGGCTTCAGCGGCGACTACAATGAATACTTTGGCCTCAATGTGGACACAGATGCACTTAACTATCTGGGCCTGGCTAACTATATGCTGCACAAGCTCGATCCTGAGGTTATAACCATAGCTGAGGTACAAATTGTGGAATACAATCTCTGACTATTCCCTATTTCTAACTGTTTTTTCTTTTTGCCAGGACGTTTCGGGCATGCCGACGCTGTGTCGTCCCGTGTCGGAGGGCGGCATTGGCTTTGACTATCGCCTGGGCATGGCCATTCCAGACAAATGGATCGAGCTGTTGAAGGAGCAAACCGATGATCAGTGGGACATTGGCAACATTGTGCACACGCTGACCAATCGACGCTGGATGGAGAACACGGTGGCCTATGCCGAGTCGCACGATCAGGCGCTTGTTGGTGATAAGACCATTGCCTTCTGGCTAATGGACAAGGAAATGTACACGCACATGTCCACAGTATCCGAGCCGTCGATAATCATTGATCGCGGACTGGCACTGCATAAGATGATACGCCTTATTACGCATGCCTTGGGCGGCGAGGCATATCTGAATTTCATGGGTAATGAGTTCGGTCATCCCGAGTGGCTGGACTTTCCGCGCGTGGGCAACAATGACTCGTACCATTATGCGCGTCGCCAGTGGAACTTGGTGGATGACAATCTGCTCAAGTACAAATACCTGAATGAATTTGATCGTGCCATGAATGAGTTGGAGGAGCGCTACGGCTGGCTGCACTCGGGCCCTGCCTACGTGAGCTGGAAACACCAGAGCGACAAGACCATCCACTTTGAGCGCGCAGGACTCGTGTTTGTGTTCAACTTCCATCCGACGCAAAGCTTCAGTGATTATCGTGTGGGCACCAATTGGGCTGGCACCTATCAGGCTGTGCTCTCCTCCGATGATCCCATCTTTGGCGGCCACAATCGCATCGACATGAATTGCAAACATAAGTCCGATCCCTGGGGTCATGCCGGTCGCTCCAATTTCATTCAAGTCTACACACCCTGCCGCACGGCCGTTGTCTATGCACGCGTTAGCGATTAGGTGTGCTTGTTGAGCCAATTTGTTGATATCTTATTATATATATATGTATGTATATATATTACCAATACTATGTGAATTTCAAAATTAGCTATAGTTCTTGTTAATGTTACGACGGCCATCATTGAAATATATATACAACTGAGATATAGTTTTACAAAATTGTTTTTTATCATTTTAGGCAACAGTTTTATACAGCTAAAAACTTTTATAATTGAAATGTGAAAAACTTGCTTTCACTTACCACAATATTTCAATGAATTTCCAATTTAGATAATCTGATATTTTTCTTTTTATTTTAAATTGTTTTTTATTTTAGTTCTTTATTTGCTTTGAATTTTTAAAATTGTATTTTTGTTGTCGTTTATAATAAATATATATATATATTTATATATGTATAGGTAATTATTATTCATAGACTTTTTATACATAATGTATTCTACTCATGTGTTGCTTAATTATTTGCTTGCAGTTTCGTTAATTCGTTACGACTTAATCTATATAATTATCTTACAAAAAGTGTGCCTAACTTGTTTCATTGTTTGTTTTTTTGTTGTTGTTTATTTCTCGATCTTAATCTAAATATGCTTTGAATCTTTATCATTGTCTTCCAAGTTAGTTATTAGTTATTTAGTCCTAAACAATAACTTTAGTTTTTTTTTTTGTTTGTTTCTTTTTTTCGTTTTGTTTTGCATTGTGATTATGAAAAAATACTTTGATCTTAACTATGGTACCGCGCTTAGTATTAACAACTTAGGTCAGTGCTATGCTTGAATTCTTAGGCTTAACTTTAATCATACTCAATGTATTATGCTTAACGTATGCGGATGGCTTAACAAAATTGCAAATAATATATATTGTTTTTTTCTTCTTTTCTTTTCTTTTTGTTTTTAAATAATATACAACATGTGGGGGAAAATATGAGTGGATAGTCTCTGTTTTACTGGGTAGCAACAATAAAAAAAATTAAATAAAATAGAAAATAAATAATTACGAAAAATATTTGAAATGAAATACGTTACATAGCTGCCAAATAATCAAAATGGCTTCATTTGTATATATATAAAAATATATATATATATATATTATACAAAGGAACAAATTATTTATGTATCTCATTTATATATATATATATATAATATATATAGTATTTATAAGAGTTAGTTAAAAATATTAAAATATTTAGTAAGCTGAAATTCATTTTGTATATATTTTTTTATTTTATTTTTAATTATTAAATTAAGTTAAACATAAATTTTGTCTGGCGCTGAACTTTTGCTGCCAGCGCCTGGTCAAAATATTAATAAGAAAACTGGGCTCGGGTGTCGTATGATTGGTTATTTTGTTTTTGTTTTTTGCACTTAAATATAGGCTACTTAATGCTTAAAAAATAATTTAAATGTTGTTTGTAATTTACAGAATTCGTTGCACAACACTGGCTGTGCATGAATGAGTGCGTGTGTGAGTGTTTGAGTGTTTACATTATGAACAACATTTTCTTGCTTTATTCAATTTACATTTTGCGCACAACATGAACATAAACATGAGTTATATATATATATATACTAAATATATAGTATATATATATATGTATGTATAGGATTCTTTATGCTTAATGTTTTTATATATATATATATATATAGAAAAATAAATTTGGTATGCATTTTAACATTATGTAATATCAGTTGTGTTTTCTTCATTTTTCATTTTTCGCATAGCTTTTCAATTGAGCTGTGGCTGCTTATTAAGTTTAACTTGGCTTCTTATTGTATATCATATTTAATTAAATTTTGTTTTGATTTGCTTTTGTTGTTGTTGTTGTTGTTGCTGTTGGTGGCCAAATGCGTCGATTTTTCAATAAATGCCCTAGGCAAATGATAGCAGGACAAATAGAATATTGTGGATAGAAATTGGGGAATTTGTTGCAACAGGCAGCAAAGCAACACAACGAGCTGTGCCACGTGTTGCTTTGCGACCAGTGCAACGTGTTGTTGATTGACATTTAAAAGAAATATGTGGTTGGCATTATAGTGGCATTATTCAAAAATCGACCCATTTGGCCACCCATTAGACCCTACGCGGCAAATAGTTGCGCTGCAGCAGCAACAGCTGCAGCCTGTTGCTGTTGTTGCTGCTGCTGCTGCTGTTGGTGATGTTGCTGCTGCAGTGGTGCCATAATTGGTATGGCGGTGCCATCGGCTGTCAGCAGCAGCGTTTGCGTCTGTGCTTGCGCTGGCTGAGCTGCTGCTGCTGTCGGCTCAGCTAATGTCATATTGGCTGTCGGCCAGTCCGCGGGCAACACGATCAGCTGCTGTTGCCCAGCTTTGCTGGGATGCGCTATGATGCTGCCATCGGCTGACTGCACCAATATCGTATTCGGTGGCAGATTGAAGCAGGTGACGGTGCCATTGGGTCCCACGGTTTGCAGCTGCAGCGCCGCTGGCTGCTGCTGTTGCGGCTGCTGCAGCAGCATAGCAGATGTTGTCGTTGCTGCTGCTGCTGCCGTAGCATTGTGATTGCTGTTGCTGCTGCTGCTGAGATCAAGACCATCGTTAACGTCGTTACAGACAGTTGTCTGCTGCAGCACCTGTTGCTCCTCACAGCCAGTCGCCTCCTCGTCGATGACCTCCTCAACCAGATCATCTTCGTTGAGCTCTTCGATGATGTCATCTGTGTTGTCCTCATAGCCGCCGGCGTCCAGTGTAACGTTGCCACCAGTTGTACCTATGGGCGGCGAAGGTGTGGGCGTCGGCATGGCCAGATAACCATCCGCCGACTTGGCTGTCAGCGCTGTGCCTTTGGGTATGCGAAATTTGCGCAGGATTTGTGCTGTCGATGAGCACAAGGCGGCATTCAGTGCATCAGCATCATCATAGACATCCTCATCAATGAGCTCTTCCTCTTCTTCGATCAGCTGCTGCTGCTGCTGTTGTTGTTGCTGTTGCTGCTGCAGATTAGATGCGTCTGGTGTAATGATAACCTGGCGGCTGCGATTGGCATTCGCATTGACGCGCAGCAAGGTGACCGCCGGCTTGCCACCCGCTTGACTGCCATTGAGAAGGGCGAGTGGCGGATGTTGCTGCTGCTGTTGTTGTTGCTGCTGCGATTTGTGAACAGCACCACGTGCGGCTAGCAGTATGACAGGCGTCTTCTTGCCAATTGTTGTCTTTAGGCCATTGCTGCTGCTGCTAACGTTGTTGTTGTTGTTGATGTTGTTGTTGTTGCTGCTGTTGCCATTGCTGTTGTTGTTAGAGTTTGGAATGAGAGATGAGACAGCATTGGGATTATTAGTGTGTTTGTTGTGCACTTGCAAGTCGCGTTTGCTGTTCGAATTGCTACGATTATGTGTTATGAAGTCAGCGAATTTGTCGACGAAACTGACCGCGGCGCTACGATTGCTGTTGCTGTTGCTGTTACTCTTGCTGGGGCTGCTGCTGCTGCTGCAGCTGCTGTTGTCGGCGGCAAGAAGAGCGCGTGAGTTCGCCTGCTTTACGATTATCTCTTCGTAATAGATGCGATCCGCTTCGCTTTGGCGACGTGGCCGATTGTTGTTGTTATTGTTGTTGTTGTTGTGCGTGTTGTTCTGAATGTTGTTGTTGTTGTTGCGTGGTGTGTATGGCCGCTTGAACTGCTCGTTCTTGTTGTTTATGTTGTTGTTGTTGTTGTATGCTTGTTGTTGTTTAGAAGAACCTGTGGTTGTTGTTGTTGTTGTTGTGGTGGTGACGCATGTTGTTGTTGTATATATGAATTTTTGTGTGCAAATCATAAAAATATGACATTAAAACAACACAAAACATGAACACAACGGGCGAACCAAAAAAGTTGTGGAGAAAAATGAAGAAAAAGAAAAAATATTTGGTTGAATAAACAATTTGATTAGCATTTTGCTTCATTTTTGGTTTTCTCTTTAATTTAAGGGTTTTTTTTTCTTTTAGTTGCTGGGTTAGTAAATCATAATAGATATATGTATATGTGTCAATATGTATGTGTGTAGTTATGTATGGGTTGGATGAGTTATGTACATGATGTGGATAGATGTTGCTGTGACTCTTATAGAAAATATCCAATTGCTAGGCCAATTGATGAGTGAAATCAATTAAAAAGAATGCAAATCAAAAATAATTATTATAATAATAATATTTGTATATAATAATTCGTGCTGCCTAAGAACTGTTTGGGAAGGTAACACTGCAATGATACACAGACCCCACTGACATTTACACTAATCAAATTATCCTTGCCTGCATTTGAACTCATGCCGATGTCAATACAAACATATAGAGTGTTATCGATATATCGATAAGGGCCTAGTCAAATAAAATGTTAGAGTTAACGGAAATTACTGAACTGCTTACAAAATTTAAAAACTGACTGTAAAGCAGATTGTTATAAAAACTAAAATATATAAAAAACAAAACCATTATACCCTGATTTCCCATTTTCAATGGGTTCAGGGTATAAAAAGGAAAATTTTAAATAAAAAATTGTGCTAATTTATGATGATTCCTATAATCAATCAGTCTGTAGTAATCTGCTCAAATTAATTAGTATACATTTTTAAATAGTCTAAAAACTCTGTAAATGCCTTGTCTAAAAATTAAAAAAAAAAAAAAACAATTGCCTAACACTGAAATAAAGTAAGGTCTGCTGGATGTGTGTTAATAATGAACAATGGATTATGAGATGAATGCGCTTATACAAAAGTTGGTTAGACACAAATAACTAAAAACAAAAACAAAAATTCAAATAAAAAATAAAAAACGAATTTAAAATAAAAGTACACATACCTTGCACTTAAAAAGTCCAATTTTCTATTTATATTATATATATAGATATATATATATTTTTTTTTTAGTTTTGATTTTATGTGAGTGTATGGGAAGGGCGTCCATTGTGAAGCAAATGCAAATGCAAATGAAATGTTTATGAAGTGCGCAAAAATGAATAAAATGTGCCAAGTTTTTTGTTGTAGTTGTTGTTTTCCTACACACACACACACACACACACACACATGCACAGACCCTCGCTCGCTCACACACGATCAAGCAGTGTTGCATAAGTTGAATGTATGCGAGTTGATCCTTATGTATGTTTGTGTTAAGTGTTGTAAAATGTGTGTGTGTTAAATGAGTATTATGAGTAAGCGTTACGATTTAGAACAAATTTAAAATATATGCATTTAGTAATTTGGTTTTCCTTTTTCTTTTTTTTGTTTGCATTGTAAATGGCTTCCATTTGCGTTGCTTTTCAGATTTTTTCATTTTATCATTTGTTCAGTGTGTTAAAAAATTAAAATTTCTTTTATTATTATTATAATTTGTTTTCTTTTTTATTTTTGGTACTTTGGCTGCAGTTGTCGCTTTTATATATTTTGCTGTCGTGTTGCTTGTTCAGAGCGCTAGAAGCACGGCTTCTGATATATCGTAGCTATAGGTTTTTTATTGTTTTTTTTTTTATTTAGACGTTTGATTGATTGATTGATTGGTTGGTTGGTGGGTTGGTTTTGTGTACATAAAATAAAACAAGAGAAAAAGAAAGAAAAAAGAACAAAATCGCATTGAACACATTGTAATTAAAATTATTGGCGCAAGTGAACAAAATTAAATAACAAACAAAAAATATCTATGTACAATAAATTCAATTCAATACAGGTGAGTTCTTTTTTATTGTTTTGTTCGTAGATGGTAAAATGTTAATTTTAAAGGTTTTATTCTTTGAGAGCACTGGAAAATTGTACATAACCGAAAGCAAAAATAAAGCTGAACTGTAGGATAAAAAGTATATAAATTGTACGATAAGAAATACGATATAAATAAATGCACAAATTGAAATTAAAAACTAAAACTAAACTAAGTTAAGCAATATTGTTACATATTCAAAAATCATATTGTGATATAAATATATTCAAATCAAAATACTTAAATTTATATGCTTAAAGAAAAACTACAGGAAAACTATAAATTACTATAAATAAAAATACTAAAAACTAAATCTTGTTAAGGCGCATTTTAAATCGAAATCCAAATTGAAAATTTGATTTTGAATGCGATTTATGTTTGAAAATAGTGTGTGTGTGTGTGTGTTTATTAGTAGTGGCCGCGACGTTGTTCAACACTAGTTGAAAACATAAGTGAAACGAAACGGAATTGAACGCAACGTAACGGTACAGCGACAGCAAATACGCAGCGCCGCCGTCGACTACGCAACAGAACTGATAAAAAGAGAGAGAGAGAGAGAGAGAGAGAGACAGCAATAGACAAAAATAGAAAGAGAGAGAGAGAGATAGCGAGTAAATCAAACGAGAACGCGTTACACTAAAAAAAAGTTACTTAGATTGTAGCGAGTAGCATAGCTTCATTTAAATAGTCATATAAATATATATATAAATAGAAATGAGAGAGAGTGAGAGAGAGAGAGCGAGAGAAGGGGAAAGAGAGTTATTTGAGCGTGTTTACCTAATTTCTTTGGTTTCCAGCAGCGACGATGTATTCACATCGTTCACCGCATTTATCATCGAGGTGGGCGAGAAGGGCAGGTGGTACATGGAGGTGGCATCCAGCGTATACGCATCGCTGCTCTTTATCAGCAGCTCATTCTTTAGCTCCATAAACTGTTGATGCGGATTGTGACTGAATTGATGCTGCTGCAGCAACTGATGCGATTGATGTTGCTGTTGTTGCTGCTGCTGTTGTTGCTGCTGCTGCTGTTGCTGGTGATGTTGCTGCGCGTCTAGCGCATTCGCATTCAACGTCGGCTGCGTGCTCGCATGCGTGGTGAATGTGTATTGAGGCGCTGCTGTGGCGCTCATCGTGTAGGGACACAGGTCGCCCAGCTCCCCAGCCTCCAGCTTGGGCTGAAAGCTTTGCAGGCCATCGGGCGTCAGGATCTGATAGCTTTGCACGGTGCCGATGACATGTTGCTGCTGTTGCTGTTGCTGCTGCTCGTTGGGCAGCGAGGGCGTGGCCGCTGCCGTCGAGCTGAGGTAGGTCACATTGTCCAACTCGTAGTGCGTGGGTTGCGTCTGCGCCTGGCTGCTGCTCACCTGCTGCTGCTGCTGTTGTTGTTGCTGTTGTTGTTGTTGCTGTTGCTGTTGCAGCTGCTGCTGTGTTGTTGTTTGATACGTTGCTGTCGCTGCACGCTGCTGCGGCGCTGGCGCCGTCGTATATATGGTCTGCGTGCCATCCAGCTGCAGCGGCACTAGATTGCCAGCCTGATCCTGTATCATGATGCTCTGTCCATGCAGCTGTTGCTGCAGCAGCGCCTGCTGCAGCTCCAGCTGATTGGAGTAGATCAATGTTGTGGTCGTTGGCTGCGCGCTCTGCGTGGGCGTGGCCTGGCCACGTTGCAGCGTCATGGAGCTGCTGGCGCCGGGATTGGCCAAGGCGAGCTGTGCACCACCTGGCAGTATCATGCCGCTAAAGTCGAGTGAGGGCAATGTTTGCAGCTGTTGTTGCTGCTGTGGTGCAGCTGCTGCTGCTGCTGCTTGTTGCTGTTGCTGCTGCAGTTGCTGCTGCTGCTGTTGTTGTTGTTGTTGTTGTTGTTGCTGCTGCTGCTGCTGCTGCTCCGCATCCGCATTCTGCACCTCATCCAGCACGCTGTCAATCTGCGCTAAACGCTTTTTGGTGGGCGTGGCAGCCTCACCTGACTTTAGCTTGCGCACACGCGGCGTCCTAGCTGTGCGCGCCCGCTTCGCTGCTGGTGTGCCCGCCGTCTCCGCCTTTTGCGGCGTACTCGTCGCCGAGCTGGGCGGCATGGGCACATCCCCATGCTTGTCCTTTTTGTGCATTTTCATTTTGTCGGGGCGCGAGAACTCCTTGTTGCAGATGGGACAGGCGAAGATCTTGCGGTTCTGGCCCTCGTGGAAGAGATACGCATGCCGCTGGAAGCTGTACTTGTTCTTGAACGTCTTGAATATGTCGTTCTTGGCACAGACCAAGCAGTAGGCCACACCATCGATGATGTGCTCGTAGCGCGCTATATCTAGGCCACGCACGCTCATCTTCTCCAGGTACTCGCCCTGCTCATCCTCCGCAATGACGCGCGTCTTGCGTTTGCGTTTCTGTTTGGCTGCCGCCGCCTTGGACAGCATCCCAGGCATTGCATCATTGATGCCGTGTTGTGATTGTGATTGCTGCTGCTGCTGCTGTTGTTGCTGTTGCTGCTGCTGCTGGTGTTGGTCGTCATGGCCGCTGATGGTGTAGCTGGTGGTGCCAGCTGCTTGTTCCGCTGCCTCGGCCTCCACCTCGGCCTTGATCACTTGATATTCCTCAAAGTCATGATCATGCTCCATGCTTTGCTCCTCGTACTTCACCTGCAGTCCACTCTCCTCATCCTCCTCCAGCATCTCCTCATCCTCGCCTACATGCTGCGGCTCGTACTTGATGATGTCCGCGGCGACGGCGCTGCTGCCATTGCTCAGGCAATCGCTGCTGCCATTCTCGCTCTTCAGCACATGGTACTCCTCGTAGGTGCTGCCATCGAACTCGATGATGGTGCCATCGGTGTTGACTAGCGCTGTGGTTGTTGTTGTTGTCGCTGCGCCAGCACCACCCGCACCTGCACCTACATCCACGCTGGTAACGATGGGCGTCGCTGCGGCGGCGCTAACCGCCGTCGTGGGCAACCCACCGTTATAGTTCTCAAAGACTATCGTCGTCGGCGTCTGGCCATCCTCTCCCGTTGTGGTTATATAGTGATATTGTGGCTGCTGTTGCTGCTGCTGCTGCTGCTGTTCCGTGACTCCATTTGTTGTGGCGTTCGTGTGCAGGATGGAGGACGAACTAATAGTTGTGACCACATTGTCTTTTGTTTATATTGATTGAAAGTACATATTCGGTTTGGTTCATATAAAAGATGTGTTTGAATGTAATATTTGCATAAATAATCAATAAATCAATTCGAAAAATCGAAATCGTAATCGAAATCGAAATCAACAATCAATTCACTCAAAAATCAAATACCGAAATCAAATGCAAATCAAGTGCAAAATGATAGCTACGAATCACAGTTCATAAATATGGGGCGCGGCACACCGCACTGAATATGCCCCACAAATAAAGCTGTTTACACTACATACGAAAGGAAGTGAGTGAATTGGTTTCTATGTATATTCATATTTGGTTTGTCGCTTCAATTTGTGTTTACTTAATTACTACAAATTATGTAAGTATACGTTTTTCATACAAGTAGCAAACGGTAATTAAATCAATTGTAAATTCTTTTAACAAATCTCTAGTAAAATAAATAAAATATTTCAAAAATTACGTGTGTTTAGACAATTTGATTCCAATTCGACATTGGCCACTCTTAATTGTAGTAACTAATAACTAAAAAAAAAATAATAATAATAATACAAAAATAAAAAATAATAATACTAAAAAAATACCTATGAGTGCAAAATACTTAAACTCAAATAAGCTACGCGCAATGCTCACAATGGAGTTGAGCAAATCAATGTTGATGGGCAGCACTTTTCCGGATTAGTGAGAACTGTAATGTGGAACGCGTGCTCAGGCAAATGGGCAGCACTTTTCGACTTGACGTTAGGAATTTGAATTATTAGATTGAGCTACCATGAAATTGGACTGTTTTTATGCAAAGAATGTTTTTTTTTTTTTAAATTGAGGACGACGCTCAACAAATTAGATTTATTTATTTAACTTTTAATAAATATTTCAAAAACAAAAATTTTATTCTTTAATAACTATTTCAAAATTGTTTCTTTTTAACTGAGTTCAAACACTAATCTAGTGATTGCCGTCATCATTAACCATCAACTCTCGTATTTAACATCAACTCCATTGTGAACAGCATCAACAAACTTAAGAACTAAACTAAAGAAAAAAAATAGTTAAAATAAACTGGAAAAATACATACGCTAATAAAAATACGCTCAATAAAAGAAAAAAATAAATAAGTTTCGAGCCTTTGGTCAAATGCGCTTTGCAAAATTATCCAAATTAGTTATATATTCATAAACATATGTTATAAATATATACAATATTCAATATATATATATATATTTGTAAAGTCGGAGCCTAATTTGTGCATTTATATATATATATGTTATTTCTTTCGTTTTCAGTTATTTGATATCTGTTTTTTGCATTATAAATATTAAACAGAAATGAGACAATACGAACAAATATGCTCAGCAAGAGAGAAGTTTTTAATATATGATGTACGAGATGTAGAAAGTGTAAAAGAACTGAAAAGCGATTTGTTATTTGTTTTCGGGATGCATTTCCTCTTTTTATACTCATTCACGAGGTGAAATGAGTATATTGGTTTAGTGCAATGTCCGTCCGTCTGTCCGTATGAAATTAAAGCTAGAGATTTTGGTTACCCTTGTCTGATCAAATGTTAAGATCTTTCCGATATACCTACTAGGGGCGTGGCAAATAGAAAAATACTAAAATACTATTTTCAGTATTTACGGGTATTTAAACTGTATTTTCTAAAGTTTTAGTGCTTGACGCTTAAAAATTGAATAATCAAGTTACTGTTGAACTCCTCAAGAGAGCTATATCCTCAATAGTTTTATAGTTAGAAACTCAAAATTGATCGAATAAGCTACTGTGGACCTCCACTATTGATTTATCAATAATATATATATATATATATATATATATGTACCTATTGGCGGCGTGGTAAATCAGACAAAAACTATATCTTTCAATGTTTCAGAGCTTCAAAATGGGATAGTTAAGTTACTGCAGATTGATTTACTACAAAAAATCAACCGTTTTGGGACCGTGAATGAGTATATTGTAGTCGGTAGCGTCCAACTTTTTACTAGTTTTTTTTTTGTTTATTTTTTTTATTTCATTTAAATTTTTTTGTTGTATATAAAAACACCGCAAATGGAAGATCAACACATTTATTTGAATAAACATATGGTAAACGAAATTTGTATATTTTATTCAACATTTTTTTTTAAGTTCATAATTTGTTCTTTCTTGTTAGCTGCAGTTTGATTGTTGGCACAAAAAAAAAAAAGAACGAAAATTCTTCGAAAACTAAAGTAAGAAATTAAGAGTTAATTGCTACAGAATGTTAATGCGTTGCATGATGATAATGAGTTGATTGGAGCACTGGATATACATAATATAAATATATATATATATAGATAGATAGATGGTATTAAACAATACAGGTTGCCAATTGGAATCGTTAAAGTAATGGAAAATAAAAAAGAGTTAGTAAATTAGGCTAATAAATGAAAGGCAAAAAAACCAAAAAGACGAGCACACAAAATGTAAGCAAAACAAACTACACAAAACGACAAACGCAATTGATAAGGTTTTTTCTTTATCTTAATTTTTTTTTGTATAGAGTTAGACGAGTATTGGCAGAGAGCAATTGTAACTTACCGGCAACGCTGGTGGCAACATGTTGCTGCGGACTGCTATTGCTGCTGGCCACGGCAGCGGCTGTTGTCTGATATGTGGCCGTTGCCGCTGTTGTCGCCTGTCCATTCGCATCACAGAGAATTTCATTTTGCAGCTGATAGACATTGCCATCTGTGCTGGTATATTGTTGCTGCTGCTGGTGTTGCTGCTGTGGAATGCCATTCAGTGTGTTCGCTGCGGGCAACATGTTGATGCTAACAATTTTCTGTTGCTGTTGCTGACTAGATGTTGTTACTGCTGTCGCTTGCTGCTGTTGACTTAGTTTTGGTATTTTGCCTTCGAATTTGCGCGACTGTTGCATGAATTGCAACTGTTGTCGATGCTGCTGCTGTTGCTGTGTTTGTTCGTTGAGCCCGCGTTTGGCATCTGTAAAAATGCGTTCGAAATTTTTAGTAAATGTGCACTGAGAAGTGTTTTTTGTTTGTTTGATTTCTGTTGTGATGTTGGATGTTGTTTGGATGTGGTTGTTACATATTGGCAGTTAAGCGTTTGGGATTGTGAAGCGACACACACACACACACACACACACATGGCATATACATATATACACACACATATATATATACACACGTATGTAGCGAAAGCGAACGAAGCTGCAGCGGAAACAAATCGAAACTGAAATTGAAACTGAAGCCCAAACCAGAAGCCGAGCTGCGTATGGAGCCCATGCATAGAGTGTCCTTTTTTTTTTTTAGTAAAACAGTTTTGGTTTTTGGTTAGTTTTTAGCATAAAGTTTCCTTTATATATATATATTTCTATATATATGTATAGAGTGCTCTCATATATTTCTCAGGCGCTTACAAATTAGGACACAACTTTGACGACTTATTTTTTAGCAAAAATTTCTAATTTCAAATCAAATGTACAAATACAGTAAAAAAAAAATGAAAGACAAATAGGAGACAAGAAACTAAAACGACGACGATGGTGATGATGCATTAAAAACAAAACGTTGGCGAAAGCGGCTGTGAATGGGGGATCGATCGGATTAAAATGTTAGTCAATAGTTATTTTGTTGTTGTTTGGATTATGGTTGGCTGGATTAGCTGGATGTTGTCGATGATGATGGTGAATGTGATTCTTATGTGACTATGCTTGTTGTTGTTGTAGTTGTTGTTGTGACTGTGGCGTTGCAGTGGCTGTTGCTGCTGCTGATGTTGCTACTGTTGCTGCTGCTGCAGTTGCTGTTGCTGATCAAATTGCTGCTGCTGTTGCGCTCACCTGCGCCAACACTGCTGCCGCTGCCGCTGCTGCTGCTGCTTCTCTCAATGGCTGCTGCTGCTGTGCTGTCCGATGCTGCAGTTGCATTGATGCTGCCGCTGCTGCTGGCAGTCGCCTCCTTTTTTCGCTTTGTGGGCGTTTTGCGTGGCGTGCAATTCGCTTTGGCGCGCGCTCCACCACCGCGTGCCCCTCTTGATGTGGAGGATGTGGAAGATGCTGGCGATATGGAGCGATCGTCTTTGTTGGCGCGCGGACTACGACCGCGACTGCTGTTGCGTGAGTTATTCCGACGCTTGCTCGCCAGCCAATCGTCATCGTAGTCTGCATCATATTTACGCTTCTGCTTGCGCCGCTTAAAGTCCTCCTCCTCATCGTCGTCCTCTGCAAAGAATTTGTAGAGAAAGAAAGCAAAACAAGAAAAGTATTGACTGTTTTGGCTATTGGTAAATGTGGCAGTCTTCACGGCTTACCAGTGCCATCATCCATGTACTCCAGAAGCTCCTGCTTGGTCTTGAAGTCAGCAGGACTCTGCAGGCTCATGGTATCCTCGGGCGTATATTCAGATTCCTCCTCGTTGAGCGTCAGTACGCTTTCTTTCAACATGGCCTTCACATCATCGGGCACATTGGGATTCTGTTGGATTTCATCCAAGTCCAAATCAGGATTGCGCTCCTTGAAACTCTTCGCCTTGGTGGGATTGCATTGCTTCTTCATTCTGTGATTAATGAGGAATTGTGATTATTGAAATTGAAGTCGGAGGCGCTCGATAGCAACCCACTTTTTATCACACAAGAGAACGTCGAGATGTGGTGGCAGCGGCGCCGCAGTTGGCACCACATTGGGCGGATCCTCTGGATGACGGCCAAGATCGCGCCCCTCCAACCACGCATCGTAACGCTCGCTCTGGAAACGCTTCACAAATGTGTCCATTGAGATTTTGACCATGTCATTGCTGCAGGTACATTGCGTTGCACGCTTCCCGTACTCAATCCAGCGTTCCATGGCAAAGTTTGTGGATTCGGCGCAATTGAAGCCATGATTGAAGCCAGCATGATAGCCGAAAGGAAATGTAATCATAATCTCACCCGATTCCTGGGTAATCTGTATGGAGCATGGGTAAAATATTGAGTACTGGGCAGCAGCAGCCTAGAGTCGGTGTTCGAACTGGCTGACATTTCTCAACTCTAGAAATGATTCTTCTGCTTAGGTAATTTAATGAATTAGAGTTTTGGGAGATGTTGCCTTGAATGCAAGCAGCATTAAGGGCACATTGAGATTGAGTTTAACTTGTTCTTTAATTAATTAAGACTCTTTTATTTTATTTTTTTTATTTATTAAGCAAACATTACGATGCCTGCGGACTGAACTGTTGACCCAATTCAGAGTCAAGTCAAGATGATCAACAAACTTTGTTCCATTGTCAAAGATTATTTAGAAGTTTTTGAACTTTTTTAACACAGTGCTTCCTGACTGGATCCTTGATCCCACAGAGAAACTATTGCATATGCACTATGAATTATAGTTATAGTTATTAATTTGGGAGCTAAGGCAGGCTAAATAGAGATAAACCATTTCAAGTGCATAGTAAAATAGAATTAATTCTGCTAAGCATTCAGAGGGCAGAAAAGTCTCCATAATATGCCCAGTTCGAACAATGTCTTTAAAGGTATTTTGAGAACTAATTTCCCATATTTAGTTTACCTTGCTAACTGGCACATTGTGCTGCTTAAGTATCTGTGGCGATATCAGCGTCATTTTATGTCGCAAATACGCATTGCAGTTCTTATAGCTGGCCGGGAAATACTGATTGGCGACCTTCTCCAGGCGTCTTCCATATTCGGGCGGCACCACGTACCACGTTTTAGGCGCACCAAAGTGCAAATAGTTGATCGAATACAGATCCATGTCCTCAGTGTGCCAAGCGAATGTCGTTTTCCACATGCCAAAGTACAGGTAGGCAGTATTAACGCCATCGATTTGTATATTATAGTCCTTGTTGACAAAGTCCAATATGCTGCCCAGGCGATTTATGTTCCAGCTCTGTGAGAAATGGTGGAGGAGGCATAAGATAAAGGACGCTCAGGACTCTAAGTCCACTCAACACTTACATCCTGGTCGGAGTCTGTGATGCTGCCGCTAACATCGGCACCATAAATGGGCGCCACATAGGTTATATTCTTCCAATATTTACGCTCCAGATCTTCGAAATCGAAGTGCTTCGGCGTGGAATAGCGTTCGGTGCTGGCCAATTCGCTAAATTGTTTAACCGTCAGCGGTTTCTTTTGTATATTGATCTGTTGATAATATCCCTGTTTGCCCGTAACCACCTGGCAAATGGGCGCAGGAATTGTCACATTCAAGGCGTCCAAGTCCGCATAGCCACTGCGACGTGGCACCCACTCAGCGGGTGGCACCACCTTGGCCAGGCCAGCTTTGTGGGCACCCTGTGATTCCATATAGGCTATGTATTTGGGAAAGTCCTTGAACTCCTCCCAGGTGGGACGGAATACCATAATGCGCGGTATATCGGTCATTTTTTTGTCTTTTCTTTTCTTTTACTTTAATTTCTGTGTATATATGCTATTTATTGCGATCTGTAACTGTTAGAGAAAGAGAGAGATGGATATATATATAGAGAGAGACAGAGAGCGATATGTTAGCTGCCTCTGCTGTCTGCATTAATCCAGCGCAGATGCCAAAGACTTGACATGAATGCGTGCGTGCCCTGCCTCCTGCTTCTGTTGTTGTTGTTGTTGCTAAGCAAACAGGAACAGCTGCAACTTCATTTTCGAGCGCCCTTTTTCAATGGGACAACAACAACAGCAGCAGCAGGCAGGCAGGCAAGCAGCCAGACAGGCGGGCTCTGAACAGGCTTCAGAGACTGACAGGATATGCAGCCAGTTTTAATGGTCTGCATTCGAAAAGATGCATTGATCTCATATCTTGATTAGCCTACACTTAATTTTAATATACATTTGTATGCCTAAATATTGTATTTTTTTTTATATTCCTTTAAAATAGCTGCCACAAAATTGTATTAAAATTATTTTTGTTTTTTATTGCTGAAAGTTTCAAATTTTAATTATAGTAAAATAATAGTTGGGGCAAAAGTTGTCAAAAATTGGCAGGCTGAAAATTTGTTAAATTTATAAATTTCAAATAATTTTTTTTATATTTAAAATATAAATAAATAGTTTAAAGCCTATATACTAACTGCCTTTCAAGGTACAAGGTACTTTTCAGGCACAGTTAACAATTTTTACTGATCATTTGATAGATGATATTTATTTACAAAAGATTAGTTAGTAACAATTTTTTTTTATTTATTATATCTATTTTTATTTACGATGTGAAAAGAATTTACACCTTTAATAAAAATGGCTTGTCACTTGAAAAATTTAATATTATTTTTTATATGCTTAACTAATTACTAATAAAACATTTTCTCATATACTTATACATTATAAAAACTGATCTTGAGTTGATAATACATAAAGAATATATGTTAACTTATTGTATTTTTACCAAAAAAGAACCTGAACATTAATATTTGATGTTGCATGAGAAATATACCTGATATAATGAATAATACTCTAATCCATAAATAACTATTTATTTATTTTTTTGTTATCTAACTAAAAGTATTCTCTGATCTCTGAAGTTTTTAGGTATTTAATGACTATGGGTAAATTAAATAATACCTACATCTATTGGTAACTATACTAGACAATTAGATTTTATTCTAATCCAAATTACTAGATGAATTTTTTATATATTTAAGTTCAAAATATTCCAATAAGTCTTTTATTTTCTAAATATTTATATATATATAATTATATATTTAATCATCACAATATCCTTTGCTGTTGTTACTATCTTTTTTAATGCATTTGTCATATTCATAATTAATATATCTTAATTCTTTTAAGGTCCTCCTCGTCATTTTTCAATTCAGCCGAGCTGCGTTTTCTGGGTTAATGCAGTACACACACGAACATATTATATGTATCTATGAATTGCACAGCGTAAAGCTTAAACTCTATAATTACAAACACAACTACAGCTAGGCACAGCCGATGGAAAAGAGTCCTATATGTTAGGTAAGCAAGTTGAATTCCAACTTTTGACTGTTCCATAATCAGAAGTCAAATACAACTAATCCCCCCGCAGCTGCATACATACGAAAAAATATAAAGGACACCAATTAAAATGGCGCAGAACAAAATAGCGAACTGGCGAACAAAATAGAAAAGGATACACCGTCTGAGAAACACGCCCAATAAGAATATATGGAGGAAAAAAACACACCAAGATACCAAAGTACAAACCTCTTTGCGAAATGTTCAATGTTTATTGGCAGCGAAAAACAAATTGATGAATAAACAAATTTAAAGAACCAACGGGAACAAGGACGACAACGACAATGAACGACGATGAGCACAACGCCGTGCGAGACATGCAAGTAAACTACATGGATGAAAATTTACGCAATTTTGGGTCTACGCAGAAAACTGTACCACCACCCGATGAGACGACGACGACGACGACGAGGACGACGGCAACGAGGACAATGAAGAGAACCTTAGCGACGAGTGCGCGCTGTGTGCGCAAGCGAGAGCACAGGCTGTTCGCGCGAACGAGCGAGTAGCAAAGTAGCGAGTCGCATATGCACGGAGAGAAAGAGAGAGCAACTGTCACATATATATATAAATATATATGTACACAAGTGTGTATGTGTATAGGTGTGTGTGTGTGTGCCATTTGAGTATATAAGTAATATGCATTGTGTATATGTATGGGAAAAATGTTTGAAAAATTTAAAACTCACTTGTGTGTGCGCTTCGGTTGATTTTTAATTGAAATGCAGCCTCCCCGCTCGTACTCTTACTCTCTGATCTCTGGGCTCAGGCTCTGTGTTAATCCCACTACGTTTATTTATTGGTTGAATTCGCTTTGTTTCTGTAGTTTATTGCACATTTTGCTTTTGTTGTATTTTTGGCTTTGCTGGAACAGTAAGAACTTTTTTGCTTCCTCTGTGTTTTGTCACTCTTTTTGTGTGCTACACTTTTTTTATTTTCTGCTTGCTTTTTGTTGCTTACGCTCAGGCGCTCTCGCTTGCAAATTACGCTCGCTCTCTCACACACACGCGCTCTCCTCTCCTCTCCTCTCTTTTTATTTGATTTTTTTCTTTCGGCAGGCGCTCGCTTTATTTTGCACAATTGCACAATTTGTTGTTGTTTCTTTTTTTGGACGCGGAATTAGTTGCGTGCTTATAACTGTAAGTTTTAATAACTGCATACAAAAATGTTGGCCTGCAACATTTGCCGAGTGTCTGCACTTCTTTTGCTTTTTCGTTTTCGTTTTCGTTTTTGCTTTTTTGTTGCCGGCTGAGGCGGAGCTGCTCTCAATATAATATTAAGATTTTGCAGTTGTTACAATTATGTATGTTTGTATGTGTATGTATGTATATGTGTATATGTACATGTATTTATATTATATGTATATTATGAACTGCTGCTTTAAACACACACACGGCAACGGGCGCGGATCAGCAACATGTTCTGAGCTGTCGGAGCTGCGAGCGTAAACTGAAACCAAGACGTGCCTGGCGAGGACGAAGCAGCGCAGCCAAGCGACAGCGACTGCGACTGCGACGCTGACGGCAACAGCACACACACACACACACACACACGCACACACGCAGGCGAACGGCCAGACACAGACATAGAGCGTTGTCCTTTTAATGCGAACGACAGTAGTAAAGCGTAATGTGCAAGGAAAACCAAGAGCGAACGCTCACAATAACGAGAGCAAAAACAAGTTTGACAGGATAATGCTCGATATACAAATATACAAATAGGTGTGTGTATGTTCGTGTGTGTGTGTCTGTGTGTGTGTGTGTGGAAAATGCAGAGGAAAAACGGCAGTTGGTTCGTGGCAAACAATAGATTTTTGCGCAGCAAATGTTTTGTCAAATTATTGGCAAAAACGAGCTGCAGCGAATGCTTCACAAAAACAACCAAATTTGCTATGCTTCGTATTCTCTCTCTCTCTCTCTGTATATTTCTCTCTTTCGCTCTCTACAGCTAAGCCACACAGAGCGCGCTAGATAAACTGTGCTACAGTTAAACTGCGCCTGGCTTACACATAATTAAGCTTTGTTTTAGTCCGCGACTTACATTGCTCCTTTACATTGATCTGGGTGCAGGATCTGATATCTCGATCACCTCAATCTAGGGTAATCTACATATTTTTCAGCTGGTACTTGAATGGTTTCCGCGCAGCACAACATTCTCAATTTCCGGGAAAATCAAAAATCACTTAAATGTAAAGCGTGGCTTGTAAGTAGATCGTCTCTATTGCAGCTTTAAATTACATTTCTATATCTTTTGCTGACAGCTGTTTTGGAAATTTTTTAAGTCTAAATCTTGAATTATTAGAATTTTGTATATCATTTTTATATTATTGTAATATATACATAAACTTATTCATTTACTTGATCAGAATTTTTGATACATTTTTTATGCTAAAATTGAAATTTATTCATTCATTTGACTTATTAGAATTTAGTTTTTTAATTTTTATACAATAATATAAATTTATTTATACAATTAAATTTTTATTAGAATTTTTTATATAATTTTTATACACTAATAAAAACTTATTTATTCAATTTATTTTACAATATAATAGAAATTTATTCATTAATTTCTACAAAAAACTTTTCTGTTAATTCTTTCTCAAAAACCCAGAGGGGATCAGTCTTGAATATAGGAAGAATATGCTATAAATTGTACAATAGTAGGTATATCCTTATACATATGCATGTAAAAAAAAAACTTTTATAAAAAGTCTCTTTGAAAACAAAAATTTTAGCAAGCTTTAAGCCCTCTGCGTAAGACAAGCAATTAATTTGTATGAACTTTAAGCTAACCACAAAATTAACTCGAATTGTTAAGTCAAATATGCTATGATCTCGTAATACAGCTGGAGGTAATTGAAAGTTTCACTTTGTGTGTGTTTTTACTGCTCTGACAAGATGTCCTGGTGGCCCCACAATGTTTGCTACCTACAAAACAGGCAAATAAAATAAACAAGGAGAAAAAAAGCCTTTAAATACAGAATTTAAGCAGCCGCAGTGCAAAGCGAAACCAAACTAATTACAAGCAGCAAGAGAAAAAAGAGGAAACGTTGCACAAGGAATATAATTTACAACATGTCATTAGCTGGGCAACGCCTATGCTATGTGCCATGGGTGATGGCTAGAAGGAAGTAAGCAAGAGAAAGAGGAAGAGAAAGAGGAATGAACAGCAGCAGCAGCAACGTCAGCGACAGGATCAAAGCGTGACGCGAAAGGCCGTACGCGCAAGAACTGAGCAACATAAATTAAGGCAAAGGAGCTGAAGTGCATTTCGTATGGGGAGCCGGATCCTGCGCGCTGTTAAACTCACAAACTTGTTTTTTACAAACGTAGCTCAAGCGTAGCATCGAGTAAAAGAATGGGACAAAGAGAGAGGGGAAGAATGAGAGCGTCGTAGCGAGCTTCGAGCAAAAGCGACGAGAATGACCAAACGGCGGCGTCAACTTCCGGCAGGACAAGAGCAGACACACATACATACATACATACATGTACACATATGCACACACACACACACACGCTGTGTACACAATGTGGTCATTGACTGAACGGTAAAAAGCGAAAACAGGAACCAAACAGCAGCAACTAAAGCAGCAGCAGCGGCAGCAGCAACAACAACGTCAGCCTAACTGACTGGCGATGACGTCGTCCTGCGGTCGCTGTTGACGTCGGCTGAAGCGAAAGCGCGTAGAGAACATAATAATGCGCGTCCCCTATTCACTATAGCGTGTGCTTGTATGTGTATGTCTCTCTCTCTATGTGTGCGTGTCTCGTGATTCACGCAGCATATTTTCTAATACAATTTCATTTTCTCATAAAATTTCAATTCGCCAACGGCCTCAGCTGCTGCGCCAGGAACAACAGCAACAAAAGCAACAACAACAACAACAAACGTTATTTATTATTCTAGCGCTGCTCTGTGCCCGTTTTATATCCTTTTGTGAGGCTTATAGCACACGCGTCATACAAAAAGCAAAGCGCGCGTCCCCTTTTTTTTCAAGTTTCCCTTTTGTTATCTCAATTGCACAACTGTGTTGTTTTTTTTTTGTAGCATTTCTTTTTTCTTTTTTTTTTTTTTGGCTCGTTTCAATGCTTTGTTTTGCTTTGCATTTTGCCGACCGTTCATTACATTTGGTACATATCTTTGGGATTTAAAGAAGGGGCTCGGGTGCATGGAGGCGCTCGTTTTTACAGTTTATATTTTCTGCTGCTGTTCGTGTATTTAGTTATTGTTGTACTTGGATCGCTGGCCGCCATTGCTGTTGTTGTTGTACGCAAACAATTTGAAGCTTTCAATGCTTGGCTGCGCTGTTTCATTCTTGCGCACTCGCAATTGCAATTGCTCTCTCTCACACACTCACATGCACGTACACGTACACATAGAACATACTCTCTCATAATATTGTATTTAATGGCTCACACTCTCTCAGCTGCCGCCTTTGCGCCCAGCTGCCGCCGCAATCTAATTAATTCTCTTTTGCGCTTGACGTTCCGTTTCGCCTTGTCCGCCATTGTTTGTGCCGTTTGATTTGCGCTGCTGCAAAATTGTTTAGTGTCTGCGTCGCTGTCAGCGATTTTGCTGTTGCTGTTTCTAATGTTTGCTTTTGTTGTTGTTCTTGTTGGTTATTTTTTTTTTGGCTGTGCTGCTGCGCTTGTTCTTGTTGTCTACGCACGACGGCGACGTCGCCGCCGCCGCCGCCTTCTTGCATTGATTTTGTTGGTCAGCGACGTCGCCATTTTGAAAGCGCAAAGCAAAACTGTTGTAGAGCAAAAGAAATATAAGGCGAAAAAGAAAATATTTTCAAGTTAACGGCGCGCGCGTGTTCAAGTGGCTGGTCGACCGGAAAACAGGAGCAACGTAGGCTTTTTTATGTTTTTACTTTTGCTTCCTTGGAATGCTCCAATTACACCATTTTGAGAAATAAGATATCAATTTCACCCTACTTTAAGACTCATACAAAACATTTAAATCCTGACGGATATTTAGGTATTCATTTAAAGAATGTGTTGTTTGAAAGGTAGTGAAACCATAATATTTAAAAATGTTATTTGAAAAAAATTTAATTTAAAAGGTAATATCAAAAATTGTTTTAAAAAAATTTAATTTAGGCAACTTTTTGGTATTTTTAATTTCTTTTTCTTTTTTAATTATCAGTTATTTATGTTTAAACCTTAAAGGATATGATGTCAGTCAAATGAACATAGTTTTTCTAAAATGTTCTTAAAGAAGTTAAAAGCCAAAAAAATTCCTTGTTTACATTTAACTTTGAAGATGTTAAATTCTAAGAAAAGGAAAAATATTAGAAATTCTTTTCAAATGAAAATATATAAATATAATATGTATAATAATATATAAAATTCTATTCAAATGCAAATATCTGATTTCCATTTATTAAGGTATGCAGAGCATATTTGTTTATAATTTGTGTTGAAACCCCATTTAATAATTTTGTACATATATTTAATTATAATATATTATTATATGATTTTCTGATATTTTTCTTAAACTTTCTAGAAAAGCTACAAAAAAGTATGCTATATTTATATAATTTTTGTTGTTGTTGCAAATTTTGAATAAAGTTTTAATTCTTTTAGAATATAGAAGAATATATTCATATATATAATAAAACGTACAAATTTTCTAGCTATGCCCATATTAATTTTATTTGGAACATTTAATAAGTTTCATTTACTTTCATGAATTTTTAAAGTTCCAAAGAATATAAAACTTAACTTTAAATTAAAAAAAAATTATAAAATCTGTTTTAAAATATGTTTAAGTATTTGAATCTTGAAATTCCAAGACTCTTGACAAAGGGCATGCTCTTTTAACCAGCAACCCAACCTGTGCGACCTTCAACCCCTTTATGCATCTATATATATATATATACGTATATGCAGGTTGGGTCAATGCCAATTTTATAACCCCAAAAAATACTAATTACCCTCAATCGGGCCACACACACACACCAGCAACAACCACTAACCAGGACGGACCTGTTGAGCTAGCCACAAGTTTTTTAGGGGGTTGTCTATATTATATATATGAGGGTACACCTGCGATTAGGTCGGGAAATCTATGCCAACAAACACCACCTAGAATAGAGAACCACCCAGACCAGAGACCGTCAAAACAAACAATACTATATATATAAATATATATATATATAGAGAAAGAGAGAGCGGGGGTATGTTTATGTTATGCTTTATGAATGGGAGCGCGACTCTAACTACCACCAAGTCGCACTTTGTTTTGGTTTCTGTTGTTTTCTTTTTTTTGGGAAAACTCCTAAAAGTGACGAAGACGTTGTGTGGATGAGGCTGATGACATGCCGGCACATGCCAATGAACTGCAAGGTGGGTAATACGCTGCTCTTGACAGTAGTGGTGTCGGCGGTGGTGGTGGTTCGGTTAGGCACATGACCAAGAGCGGAGCAAAGCAGAGCACATGGCTTTTCCGTGGTGGTCGGTCGGTCGGTTGGTCGGTGCCTTACATTTGACTTGGTGGTTGCTGCCGGCTTACTCCCTGACAGCTTGACTGGGGGGTTTTGTTGTACCCGGTGTCAAACGTCCTTGCACCTACAAAGGCCGTGGTCGCCTTACGCTGTCTGCAGTCTGTGTTGTTGTTGTGAGCGGAACCACCCCATGCGCCATGTGGCCCAGAGCCAGTGCGCCAAAGTAGGTCGTGGACATGGTCGCATTGCTGGTGGTTGCTCTGCCTTTAACTCTACTCACAGCACAGCAGAGCTCAGTTCAGTTCAGTGGTGGTTCCAAAAATATATCTATATATATATATATATATATACCTATATGTGTGTGAGTTGGCCCAGACTTGTCTAAGGGTTACATTTTGTTTATAAACATTGCGCAAAAACAGCTGATTTTTGGCAACATCCCCCATCAAACGTTGTGGTATGCGTGTAGGGTCGGTCACGACCAGAGCCAACCGGGCCAACACTCTGACCAGCTGACGAGCTCATCAGCAAAGGCTCGACTCGGGCAGGCCAGCACCTGCACTTCAAGTGCTTAGTCCAGACCTCAGAGGCAACAGCAGCAGCAGCAGCAGCAGCTGCTTGACCCGAACCAAGCCTGACGGACTGAATGACTGCGTAGCCATCTGTCGCCACGCAAAGGTATGAAGGATAATAAATGCTTTGAATGCCGGCTGCAACGAGCTACCTCTGCCTGCCTATGGCAGCTGCCCGCTGCTGCATTGATTGTGACTATAGGACAACATCTGTTTTCAACTGGGAGTTCCCCTAAAAACTAGATGCGACAACTGCAACAGCAACTGCTGCTCCTACTTTGGCATGCGCCATGACTGCAATGCACAATGCACAAGGCAGCATCTGCAGCAGTTGCTGATGCAGTTGCATCTACAGCTTGGCAGCTGATGGACGTCGCTCGATTGATTGGCTGCGGTTGCTGCTAGGAATACATGACGGTGCCAAGCAGAGAGTGTACTATGGGTGTGTGTCTGTGTTGAAACAGTTGAGCGATTTGTGAGCGTTGTCACAATCTAGCTTCAATTGATTAATAGCTATAATTCATATTGTCGCAATAATAATAATTGGAATGGGAATAGTAAGTTGACATAGGCTAATTAGCTTCAGTTTTTCTTTGTCATAAATCAATTTATAATAAAATTTAATAATTCATAAAACAAATAAACAGATTTTAAATAATGAAAAATAGAAAAGAACAAAAAATCGAGGCGAATTTTAGCTTTAGAAAACTGTTTTTTCTTTTAAAACATAAAACAGCTGCGAGATTTACTAAGCTTTCAAAAGACAGCTGAAGTCTAATTGACAATTGTCTAACTTACATAAATATACTTAATTATTAATTACAAAAAATAGTTAACTAATATGTACACAATATTAGAATCAATTGCTCGAGTTGGTAAACTCTGCTGAATTATTATTATTTTTAAATATATTAAAAATAAATAAAATAATAATACATATACATATATAATAATAATAAAAATAAATAAAATAATAATACATATATATAAATATAATAAAAATAAAAAAAAAATTAAAATAAACAAATTAAAATCAATAATAAATTAAAAATAATTATATTGAAAATATTTAAAATTATCTTCTTTTTTTTTAAATAAATGGAAAATAAATTTAATAATATATAATATATATAATAATAATTAAAATAAATAATAAATTAAAAATAATTAATATAAAAAAAAATTAAAATAAATAATAAATTAAAAACATTATATTGAAAATAAATGAAAAAATAATATAAATAAATAAAAAAAATAATAATAAATTACAAATCATTATATTGAAAATATTTAAAATATTTAAAGCAAATAATAAACTTTAAAAAATTATATTGAAAATAAATAATATAATATAATATATTGTAATATATACAAGGTGCAATTCAAAAGTTCCAGGACCTTTTAAATTTTGAAAATTTTATCGTTTGATTGTCTGTTTCTCTGTCATGTTGTGTCAAATTTTCATGACATTCGGACGTATAGAAGCCGAGATATCGCGCTAAAAGTGACAGTACTTTTGTTGTGTCCGTCGAAACAAGAGCGAACATCAAGTTTTGTTTTAAACTTGGTAAAACATTTACCGAAACTCATCAAATGATGAAAAAAGTTTATGGCGACGATTGTCTATCCCGTAGCCGCATTCACGAGTGGTTTAAACGTTTTCAAGAGGGACGGGATGCTTTGGAAGACGACGAACGTTCATTTGGCAATGAAAGGAAAACGGTATGCTGACATTGATGCTATTCAAAAGGCTTCGACCGCCGTACTCAACGCCATACCGAAGGATGACCTAAAAAAGTCTTGATCGTGCAAATCGTTGTATTCAGTCCGAAGGGGACTATTTCGAAGGCGACCAATAAAATTTTTGCCAAAGAAAATCTATTTTTTATTTTTTTTATAAAGTCCTGGAACTTTTGAATTGCACCTTGTACATACATATATGCACAATTATCTTCTTTTTTTAATAAATTAAAAAAATATATTAAAAATAATTAAAATAAATAACTTAAAAATAATTAAAATAAATAATAAATAAAAAAAATATTGAAAATAAATAAAAATAATAATATATATATTAATAAAAAAATAATAATAAATTACAAATAATTATATTGAAAATATATTGAAAGTTGCATATCATATCAACCATTTTAGTGGCCTTCGTACAGGACAGCTCAACGCTCAAACTTCACTCAGTAAATAGCATTACAAATATTAAATACTATCTCAACAAAGAACAAACTATTCGATATAGAACTTGATGTCTTTGTTGATAAACATATTCCATATAAACCACCTTATTGAATATTCCTTTTCTTATAATTGCAGCTGTTGGGCTTTGTATATATATTTGAGTTTATGTTTGGGTTTTCAGAAAGTAGAAATGGATTTGAAGCGTAACGTTTCCAGCAAAAACAACAACATTTTATATGCTGGTTAGGCAACATTAGCAGCTGTCCGAGCTGCATCACCTGCATGTGCCCCCCAGTAAAAAGGAGCTCGCTTTTCAGTGCCACCAGCCAGCATATGGATATCAGAGATAACAAAGTACAGCAACGTTAAAAAAAAAAAAACCAAATTAAAAACCAGATACGCTCCAGACGCAGCTTTTCGAGCAACTGTAACTCAATACGTATACAGGGGCACGATCGCCCCAATTGAGCGAGGAATAGGACTCCAACAAAAATGAGAAAAAATATGGAAGGAAAAAAGTTTCAAATTGCATTCACAACTTGTTTTCGGAAAAACCGGTAGCTCACACACAGAGACAGGCAGAGAGAGAGAGAGAGAGAGAGAGAGGGAGGTTATTGGGCGTGGCCAGGACAAGGTATTCAAGTCGAAGCGATCGGTCTACAGAGATTACATACAAGTTGTCTGGCAAAAAAAAACCAGAGAAGAGGAAGATAACTGTTACAACATTTGAGATTTCCGTTTGGGAAGTGCAAAAAATAAAATGAAGCAGAGAATCAGCAAAGGTATAAAGGAAAAGGAGCGAAGTGAGCTGAAAGCAGAGCGCACAAAAATCACGCACATCCGAGCTACAAATCCTGTCGCAGCTGCGCGTGTGCATCCTGTGAAATGTTTGCGCAGGCGTACATTGAACTTTGCCTGGGTGTCCTGTTCCCAGTTCCTTTCTGCTGCTCTCTGTGTGCTGTCCTGCCGGCAGGTAGGCCGCAGACACAGACGTTTTGAGGACCCGAACCCGAACTCGAACCTAACTACAACTCTGGCTCTGAGCAGATGTTTCTCTGGCGCTGTCTTTGTCGCAGGTCAGTTGTCGTCTGGGCTAGCCTGGACTTGGGCCTTTGTTTCATTATCCTGCGTCGTTGCCCTGCCTTTCTGTCTCTCTGCTTAAGGGTTGTCTACGCAAGTCAACAACTTTTTTTGATGCCTTTCAAACATTTGTTTGACGCTTTGTTTACACGGCGAGGCCAAGGCGCGTTTGTTTGATTAGAAGAAGTCATTAACACCGCGATAGCTGAGCAGCTGTCATCTTGAATATCGGGGCGTGGCAAAGCTAAATATTACTAATGCGCAGATAGAATGCCTACAAAGTAACCTAGCTCAAAGAAATTATCAAATGTGATCTAAATGTTATGGTAAAACAGAGTAGAGTGAAGATTTGCAGAATAAAAACTTTGATAGGTTATTTGATCCATTATCTATTATTTCTTAGTTTTTATTTTTTATTTTTAGCTAAGCTTACGAGCAGTTGACTTCTGTAAAATGTTAGTGCTTTTTTAGAGAATTGTGCTACAGTCCTTGATAGATGAGTTAACTGGCTCATTCAGTCTGAAAGATAATTAAACTCGTTATGTATATCTTGAATATTAAATGGATAGGATATACCATATACAAATGATTTTATAAAGAATTAAAAAATCTAATATATGTATGTATATATTTTTTTCTTCTAATTTTTCTTCTTGAAATTTTTTAAAAACATATCTAAGCTCTGACTAGATTTAACATACATAATGTAAATTTATCTATACATAATATAAATATATAAAATAAATACATAAATAAAACTTAATTGCTAAACTAAATGAGTGTGGCTCACAGATTTTATAAAATGCATTTCACAATCTAATGAAAATGTCAGTAAAAACGTAAAACTCAATTTAGGATACGCTAAGAGTTAACCAAGGTCAATAATAATAAGGCCATTCTCAAAAACCGAAATTTCATTGTCTAAAAATTAAAAATTTCTGACCAAGTTTACTATATAACTTATTTGAATAGTAATAAATATATAACTAATACTCAATCTTAATACGAACTATAAATATTTATATTTAAGTTGCCAAAAAAAATAAATAATGAGAAATTCGCGCAGCCAAAGCTCAAGTGACGCATTGACCGGCTAAAAAAAAAAGAATATAAAAAGAGCCCAAAGAAAAAGGAAAGAAGGAAAGAATGGGCCACAAAGAGAGCTGTCAATTAGGCTCGACAATGCGGCCCGCTGCACGGCACAAAAGGTAACTTGAAAAATCGATTTTGTGCAAAACTTAACTCGATTGCAATTGAAACTTAAAGCTAAGAGAAAATAACTCACCTTTAATTAGGAAGTTGTTGCTGCACTTTTTTTCTTACATGCCAGTCGGCTCGTCCGGTGTTATCGATAAAAAAAAATGTCCAACAAATTCGCAATAGTTTGGGGCTCAGAACAGAAATGCAACAACAAACGGCGTACGTGACCGAGAACAGTACTAGTTCACAATAGACGTGTGTATGCGGTTTATTTACAATAGATCAGCTCGCCCTGCTGGACATGCCTCTGTGTTGGTGTCCATGCGTGCGTGTGTTTGTGTGAGCTAGGCTATCTTCGAATCTGTTTACTTTGTTATTGTTGTCTTCAAATGCCTATATATTTGTTTTTATGTTCTCCAATTTGCAAGTGGCGTCTTCTAATCAGTATCCATATACAACCACACTACTCAATTGGAGGAAAGCGTTTCTCTCAGTGCTATTGTCGCTGTCTATTGGCATTTCTGTATACGACATCTTTCATTTGGTTTCACACACTTGCACTTACTTTTAGATTCCACTTTACAATGAACAAATTACTAAATACACAGAAACTGCAAACTTTTTGCTAATTTTAACAAAACACATTGAAAAGAACTAGAGCTGCAACACATACGATAAGACATTTCAAGCATCGATTATTATTTGAGTACTTTACAGCTAAGTAAAATAAGTGATATATATCGATATTGTCAGGGAAAATAACTGTGTGCGCTGGTCACACCTTTTGCACACGTTTTCATCTGTGAATGCAATTTGCATGAGGAGCTTAAAAAGTGAGTTTACCTTTATTAATAAGTACATTGCATCAGCCAAAATCATTAAAACCGTCACATTATTTCTCATTACAACAGCTCAGCTATAAACACGAATACGCAGCATGCCAGAACAGGAACAGCCAAGCAGCGCCGATACGCCAGCCGGCGATGGTGGCCCACCAAAGACGGCCAAACAATTGGAAAAGGAGGCCAAGAAAGCTGAGAAATTAGCCAAACTACAGGCCAAGTTGGACAAAAAGGCAACAGCAGCACCAGCGGCGGGCGAGAAGAAAGAAAAACCCGAGGTAAAGTGTCCCACACAATTTGGCATCGATTGTTGGTTTTTGTTGTTGTGCTTGCAACACGGCAGGTCAGCGCGTAGGGCATATTGGCACTCGAATGACTCATGCACACATGTGCAACTGCTTCCACTAATTTCAATTTCAACTTTATTATTTGCTTAAGCCATAAACTGTGCAAAAAAAGTGAAAGGTAATTATGCTGCAATTGTTATGCCCTGTAAACAAAAATGTGAAAGAAGGGTAGGCTAAATTTGTGAAAGGGTATGTAACAGGCTGCATGGCAATAGCAAAGGTATTGTAAAAGTATGAGCTTTTAATTTACTAAATTACTTAATTTTCTAACGCGTAAAAGTACTTAAAAGAAAATGTTTTTATTTATTTTGTCATATATATTTGTACATGAGTGAATAGGGTATGACAAATTTTGATTATATTTTGCTACAGGTATTTAAATCAGCTATTGCAACTGTATATAACATATAAAAAATTAGATTCCATAGAGTTACAGGGTATCTTTAAGTTCGCCTTCCACTTTTGATATTTTGTTTGGTGAAAGTTAACGTTACGCTTTTGTTGTTACAGAAACGCACCAAAGAAGTCAAAGAAGCAGCTGTTTATACGGCCAGCACAGCGCCTGGCGAAAAGAAGGATATCAGTGGATCCCTGCCTGATGCATATAGTCCACGCTATGTGGAGGCCCAGTGGTACAGCTGGTGGGAGAAGCAGGGCTTCTTTACACCCGAATATGGCGTAAGTATTATATAAAATATATATTTGTTTTAGAGTAATTTCAATTAGGCTTCTCCTTAGCGCGATTCTATTGATGCAGCTAATCCGAATGGTAAATTCATCATGGTAATACCGCCTCCAAATGTGACGGGCTCCCTGCATTTGGGTCATGCCCTGACCAATGCCATTGAGGATGCCATCACGCGCTATCATCGCATGAAGGGACGCACCACATTGTGGGTGCCGGGCTGTGACCATGCAGGCATTGCCACACAGGTGGTGGTGGAGAAGCTACTTTGGCGAGAGAAAGGCTTGTCACGGCACGATCTGGGCCGTGAGAAATTCATCGAGCGCATTTGGAACTGGCGACGTGAGAAGGGTGGTCGCATCTATGATCAACTGAAGGCTCTGGGTTCTTCCTACGATTGGACGCGTGTGAACTTCACCATGGACCCGAAACTGTGTCGCGCCGTTACGGAAGCTTTTGTGCGCCTGCATGAGCAGGGAGCCGTTTATCGCAGCTCACGCTTGGTGAACTGGTCGTGCTCACTGCGCTCCGCCATCTCGGATATTGAAGTGGACAAGGTGGAGTTGCCCGGACGCACATTCCTGAGCATTCCAGGCTACGAAGAGAAGGTGGAGTTCGGTGTGCTCATTAAGTTCGCCTACAAGGTGGAGGGCAGCGACGAGGAGATCATCGTCGCGACCACTCGCATTGAGACCATGCTGGGCGACACGGCTGTGGCTGTGCATCCGCAGGACGAACGCTACAAGCATCTGATTGGCAAGCGCGTAGTGCATCCGTTCTGTGATCGCCGCCTGCCCATTGTCAGCGATGAGTTTGTGGACATGAATTTTGGCACGGGCGCCGTTAAGATAACACCCGCCCACGATCCCAATGACTACGAGGTGGGCAAACGCTGCAATCTGCCATTCATTACCATATTCAATGATGAGGGCTTCATCATTGGTGACTATGGCGAGTTCACGGGACTCAAGCGTTTCGATTGCCGTAAGCAGCTGCTGGAGAAGCTGAAACAGCTGGGACTCTACCGCGAGACGCTCAACAATGCAATGGTCGTGCCCATTTGTAGTCGCTCCAAGGATGTGGTGGAGCCGCTCATCAAGCCTCAATGGTATGTCAGCTGCTCGGACATGGCTGCCGCTGCCACGGAATCTGTGCGCTCTGGTGAGCTGAAGATCGTGCCGGAGCATCACACAAAGACCTGGTATCATTGGATGGATGGCATCCGGGACTGGTGTGTCTCACGGCAGCTCTGGTGGGGTCATCGCATACCTGCCTACCATGTCAGCTTCAATGATGCCAGTATTAAGCCCAGTACGGTGAGTATTAAACTCCACTTAAAAATAATATCAGATTTAATATTTTTTTTTTAATTTTCCATGCAGCCTGATGACGAACAGTATTGGATCGTGGCTCGCAGTGAAGAGGAGGCTTTGAGCAAGGCGGCTGCACGCTTTGCTGTGGATGCCAGCAAGATTGTGCTGCATCAGGATGAGGATGTGCTGGACACATGGTTCAGCTCTGGCCTGTTTCCCTTCTCCGTGTTCGGCTGGCCGGACAACACGGCTGATTTGCAGGCATTCTATCCAACATCGCTGTTGGAGACGGGCCACGATATACTCTTCTTCTGGGTGGCACGCATGGTCTTCTTTGGCCAGAAGCTGCTGGGCAAGCTGCCCTTCAAGGAGGTATATTTGCATCCAATGGTGCGTGATGCGCACGGACGCAAAATGTCTAAATCGCTGGGCAATGTTATCGATCCTATGGACGTGATACATGGCATTACACTAGAGGGTCTACACGAGCAGCTCATTGGCTCCAATCTGGATCCGCGTGAGATTGAGAAGGCCAAGCTGGGCCAGAAACAGGACTATCCACAGGGCATACCCGAGTGCGGCTCGGATGCGCTGCGATTTGCTCTGTGCGCCTATATTACCCAAGCTCGTGATATTAATCTGGACATCAATCGCGTGCAGGGCTATCGCTTCTTCTGCAACAAACTCTGGAATGCTACGAAGTTCGCCCTGCTCTACTTCACCGGCGATGAGCTCTACGATACTCAGGTAACAATCTCTGCTCAATCGAATCAAATGGATGCCTGGATTCTGTCCCGATTGGCGGCTACCATTGAGGCGTGCAATGCTGGCTTTGATGGCTACGACTTTGCGGCTGCTACGAGCGCCTGCTATGCCTTCTGGCTGTACGATGTGTGCGATGTGTATTTGGAGTGCCTGAAGCCAATCTTCCAGAGCGGCAATGCGGAACAGCAGGCGGCCGCTAGGCGCACCTTGTATGTTTGTCTGGACTATGGTCTGCGTCTTCTCTCGCCTTTCATGCCCTTCATCACCGAGGAGCTGTTCCAGCGTCTGCCAAGGGCCGAAAGCACGCCCAGCATTTGCGTGGCCAGTTATCCAAGTAAGAAACAGCCAAGCCAATCATAATTCAATTTTCTTTAATGTATTATAACCTCCACAGCGAATACCAGCTGGCGTAATGCCCAGGTCGAATCGGATGTGGAATTCGTACAGAAGGCAGCACGTGTTATACGCTCGGCCCGCTCCGACTACAATTTGCCCAACAAGACCAAGACGGAGGCCTATATCGTTTGCACAGATCCAGCGCCCAATGCGATTCTCAAGCGTTATGCCAGCGACTTGTCCACCATTGCCTACTGCTCCACTGTGGCGTTCGATACTGCGCCACCCGCTGGCTGCGCCATACTCACCATCTCGGGACAGTGTGTGGTGCATTTACTGCTCAAAGGTCTGATCGAGGCGGACAAGGAGATTGCCAAACTGCACAAGAAACGCGATCAACTGGAGCAGACCGTCAGCAAGCTCAGCCAGGCCATACAGGCCTCCGACTATGCCACCAAGGTGCCTGCCGAGGTGCAGGCGGCCAATGATACAAAGCTAACCGAATCGCGTACTGAAATCGAACGCATCGCTGCTGCCATCGAAACGCTGAAACTAATGTGAAGCAATTAAGCCTTTGGCTGGACTCATACTGAGCTGCATTTCTGTTGTTGATATTCATCCAGACGCTTGACTATACTCGCTTATAAAAAGAACAGATAGGAAAGAATGCAATGAATTTCTGTTTGCTTTAAACCTTTTTTTATTAATAGCAACAATTTATAAAATATTTGCTAATTTATCAAATGCAAGACATGATTTTTAAAAAGTAAAACTAACAAATTGTTTATTTTGTTAATTTAGTAAGAAAAATCAAATAACTAATTATTGACTAGGATTTTCCGGTATGTAACCTTGTCTCAATTTTATAAAACATCTCGAAAAGTTTTTTAAATGAGGAAGATTGGAGTAAACCGGAGAGTCAAGGTAATCAAAGCATGGTAATCCGATCGAACATCCTTGGTTCTATAAGCTTTGCTTCTCGATATGCGTCTTTTCTCTATCAAATATATAATTTATTAGTTTATAACAAGTAAGAAAACTCTAGTCGGTGGTGCCCGACTAGGAGATCCCCTGAACCCCGTCCGATCTGCGTTTTTAAATATACTCAGTTATGTGTTTATAAACGCAGAAAAAATTTGAGCTTGTAAAATTTCAAGCCTCTAGCTCTTATATGTTCTGAGATCGACGCGTTCATACATACGGACAGACGGACAGACAGACAGTCAGATGGACAGGGCTAAATCTACTCAGCTCGTCTCCCTGATCAAGAATATATATACTTTATGGGGTCTGCCACGCCCCCTTCTGCCTGTTACATACATTTGACAGTTCAACAAAACCATTATATCCTGATTTCCCATTTTCAATGGGTTAAGGGTATAAAAAGGGAAATTTAGGAATAAATACTTTTCTTTCTTTCTTGGGCTATATAAGGTATATCTGTGGGTAATACGAATCACGTATGAAAAATTCAAATTTTTTAAACTAAGCTACAAAATTCAAGACTTGATTATCAAGTTTCTCGACATTGTTTTTGGTTTTAACTGAATTAAATGAAATTTAGAGTATTATTATCAGTACCTCAAGACCATGGACTCATTGCCAGCGCTCGATTTAAGGGCTGCATTGAGTCCTTAGCTAGACGCCAAGCTGCCTGTGGCTACAAATGGAATTGTATTGAAAAATACTTTCCATTCACTGCCAGCAGTCTTCGAAGCGTCCATTGCCCAGCCGGCACCCGCGTGGAGGGTTCGGTTTGAGGATTTTTGCCAGCCAACCCATTAAACCCATATTATAGAGAAACCTTTCAATGAGTCTATGCCGAAAATCGTAAATTTAAATGAAATTATAAATTATATGAAAACTTTGCAGGTTTTGATGGAGTTCGTAGTAAAAATAAGTTTAAAATTGATTAAAAATAAATATTAATAAATATTAGTATTTTTGGCAGAAGTGTAAGGTTTCTAAAGATAAGTTTGTGTTAAAAATATTTATGGGTAAATCCTAACTAAATAGAAAAAAGAACAAATTCTGTTAAGTTTAGAAAATACCATAAATAAATTGCTTAAAACTAACTTAAAAACTTATGTAATTTGGCTCAGAAAAAAATAAATATAAATATTATAAATAAATAATAAAAAAAATTAAAAAAAATTAAAAAAAATTAAAAAAAATTACAAATATAAATATAATTGAATTGAATTGAAGAAAACAAAATTTCATTAAGCTTACAAAATAAATAAATAAATTGCGTAAAATTAACTTAAAAACTTTTGTTGTTCTGTTCAGAATAGAGAAGAAAAAAAATATTAAAAATAAATATAAAAAAAAAAAAAAATTAAAAATATAATAATAATATAAATATATAAATATAATAATAATATAAATAAAATAATAATATAAATATAATAATAATATAAATATAACAATTTATATAAAAAGATTTCGGAGTTACAAAATAGTCCAAAACTGATAAAACTCGGAAATCCTTTGTAATTTTAACCTATATAAATTATAAAGTCAAAATAAGTTAAGATCTGAACTAAGATCTAAGCTAGAGTCATTATTAGCTATCAGCAGGCTAAAGACTATATCAATTTACCCGGTGAGCACTCCATAGATCCAGCCTGGAACAGACATACCTCCGGCGCCTGTTTGACATGCATGTTAAAACTTGAAGCTACCAGTTAAAATCGAGACGTACCTCAAGTGGTGCGGCACCAATGCTGGCCAACAGCAGCAGCAGGAAGGCCACTTCCATTTTCCCAAATGGAGCCAGTATATACATGGTAGTAGTAGAATATTCGATCCCCCTGGATATATCTCAATGCAGCACAGTCCACAGCGGAATGTTGCGAGGAACTGCGGCATTTTATGGGATTGCGGCACGTTTTATACCATTTGCTTGACTAGCCGCCACAGGGTGTTCCACACAATATGGCGACACAGTTGGAGCGGAGTGGCGGAACAGCCCCTATGATAAAGTGGGCAGCGTTTTCCTTGATGCCGCACTTGCACCATATTTCGAATAATTTGTGGTAAATACTCCAGCAAACACACAGAAGGAGAGTGCGTCTGGCCAGCATTTGAACACACATAAGCGCATTAGGCGCATATGTTCAATTTGATTACGTTAGGCTAGTGCTAAGAGTCTTCCCGTCTATTAATAGATTGGTTTGAGGTTATGTCGCCAGAGATAACACAGTTAACCCTAATTTAAATAAAATGCTATTCTGTGACGTCGTTGACAGCAATGGGCAAGAGATTTAGGGAAATGCCAAGGCTTTTGCTGTGGAGCTTACTTCGGACTAATACTTTGAATAGTTCAAGAAATGGATGAAGTACAATATTATTATTTATATTATAAATAAAATTAAGTATACTGATAATGATAAATGAAATTAAATACGACAAATACTAATACTGATTGAAAAGTGATTGATGCAAGGTGTCTTCGCCCAATGCCTAATTGATACAGGCATTAGGCAAAGTCTTGTCTAGAACTGCTTTATTCATTTATTTATTCAGCATCGTTTTTCAAATGTTTCTTTTATATATAAATATTTTATTTATTTATATATTTCCTCAAGTCCAACCATATAAAAAAGAGTGATCTAGCTAGTCGGTGTTACCATATCACCCAGACCGTTCTAACTTCTATATTCTTATACAGCGCAGCTCATCTGAATAGGTTTGACTTTGAAAACTTAAGTCTCTTCAACGAAAACTTTGATTTGAATGAAATAAATTTTGTTAAATAAACAAATTAGTTATTTATAATCAACAACATTTCTGCTCTACAAATTTCAATTTTATGTGATTTTTATAAATTTTTTTCAAGAACCTGCAAAAAATGCGAATTTTGTTGTATGCACAATGTGCATTGCACATCTCAGACCTATGGAAGTTAAGTATAAAGTGTACGAATACGAACTTTTTTCTTGGAGAGCGCATAACACATATATAAATCAAGAATTTAAATAATTAAAATTTAAAAACTGTCTTATCTAATTAATTAATTTTATTAGACAGACAAAATTTTACTAATATGTTGTTTAGTTTATGAGTTACAGCAAAAAGCCATGAAAAGGCGTGTTCTGGCTAAATGTATAATAAATAAATAAATATAAATAATAAAAAATAAATAAAAATAAAATATTCAAAACTAAGTCTAACAATAACAATAGCTGGAAACTTAAAATTTGCAATGGATATTCCTGTAGGCCATTCGAATTACAAGTTTTTTCCCGCTTATTTACCTTACATTACATTATTAACGATAAAAACTGATAGTTTATTATCGCTTTTAAAGCGTAGCTTGAATACCACCACTAACCATGTATGGCACCACTAGAAATGGAAACTGCAACTGTTGATCAAAATCGATAATTTGATATCGTTTTTAAATAACGAATATCAGATTTGATATAGTATTTTGAATTGTGAATGAGTGCTTTGGCATATGCACACATAGATTAATAAGAAATTAGGAACAAAACCTATTCAACAATTAATATGCCATAGTACAGTCCATACCACTAGTCGTGCAACACATAGATGGAACATCTAGTCCAAACTTGTCCACTCAGGTTCGTATGCTTGGCTCGCTTACCTTCAGTCTCGATCAATATTCAGTGCGCTGCGAGCGCTCAACTGAGGCGGTCGATTCTTGCAAGAAGTCTTTCTATGCAAAATTATGCACACTCTGCTCGCTGCTCTCTCAGATATGGGCAATTTGTGACGTCAGAGAAACTTAAAAGCAACCTGTACAAATAAAATACCATCTATCAAGCGTTGCCACCTTGTTTCTATGTTATGTCAATAAATAAAAACAGCTGTGCGATGGCCGATTTGCCTGAAAATCTACAAGTTATTAAACTGGAACCACCGGGCACACCTGAGAAGGCCAACATTAAGGAGCGCTTGAACTTGCATGTAAAGCGGCGCCTGCAACAAGATCTGCCCGTATCCAGTCCAGAGACGCCACCTGGGGACACAGCCGCAGCTGCAAGCAGCAAACGCTGCAAGGCAACTGCGGGACAGTCGAAGGAAGCGCAGAAGCAACGCAAACCCTATCAGAAGCGAGTTGAAAAGGTCAAAACAGAGGCCAGTAAATGCAAAAAAGGTGTGTAAATGCTCTAAATATAATGCCAAATATATGTAAAGAAAAACAATAATAATTGCAGCACAAACAGCCAGTCCAGCAGCTGATTTGGAGGCATACGACGAGCCCGTAGATCACGAAGCATCGCCTGAAAGATCAGACGCTAAGAATATAAGTCGAGAGCGCTACAAAAATGCTGATATACTTAACATGGTGTTGAGTAGAAAGAAACGAGCGTTAATGCAGAATCCTGAGGTGCAAACATTCTGGTCCAATATTATGTCAGCCCTGAAAAACTGAATTTCACTGATCTGGCAGCACTGATTGCATTTGTGGCGCGCATTTGCCCGCCAGTTTAAATATTAAGCAAAGTAATCGCTGTACGCTTCAAGTGTAACAGTACTTTTTAGTGTAAGTTTCAAAATATATGCAAAATATTTAGTCATATTTGTATAATTAGTGCGAGTGTATTATTGACTGCGCATGCTCTCTCACGACTTACCGGTCGCTGCCACAGCCGCCGCCGCAGCAGCCGCTTGGCTGACAGCTGCAAAATTTTGCAGTGCCGCTCAGAAGGAAATTGGTCGTTTTTGGGGTTGCAACGTTTTGCGTCGCGTAATCGCAGTGATTTAGCGTCTCTGAAACGCAAAGAAATACAACAATTTGATTACAAATTTCCAGTGTTACACCCAGCAAAGGTAGTTCAATTGTGCCACACCAAAATATTCCATTCACGCAAAATAAATAATAATCAAATAGAGAAAATTTTGCCGTATTAGATAATCCGGATTGAGTTTCTGTGTGGCGCGTTTGCTATCGATTTAACTAGTTTTTTTCTTTCTTTCTTTCTTTGCTTTGGTTTGCTTTGCTTCTCCCGTGTCCTTTTAGGGCGCGCAAACTCTCGCTCACACCGTCTGCCGCTTTGATTTTCTTTTTCTACTTTTTTTTTTCGCTACCCTTGCGCGATTCTCGGGGCTCTCTCACTCTCTGGCTTTACGTTTTGACTTTGTGCTTCGTCCTTGCCTTGCCCACACAAATTTGCGCTCAAAGCAAGCACCCAAACCACCCAAACCACCCAATCATCCACCCACTAAGCCCTTTTCGGCTGCTTTTCGCTTTCGTTCGCTTTCATTTCCATTTGGCAGCAGCTTCAGCAGTCATTACCCGACGTACGCTCGCCCATTCAACGGTTCCACAAGAAATTTGCAACGGCGCCAACTTGCCACAGTAATCAAATAAATTTTTCAATGTGCTCTCGCCTCTTACGTAAATAAACCCAGAACAGAATTCCAACACTAAATCATCTATCTATCTATATAACTAACTATCCAACTATCTAGCTGTTTGGCAATTTGCGTGCAAGTGCAATAGAACTTGCATTATATAAGCCTCGCTGGTGTCTGCTGTGAGAGTGAAAGTGTTGCGAAAACAAAAGTGCAAAAAGTGATTACAAAACAGTTGCAAAATTTTCATCTCTATAAATCGATCAATTATAAATAAATAATATGAAACTATAATAATTTATATAAAAAAATAATAAAAAACAAAAAAAAATTTAAATACTTTTATTTATTTACAAATTTAGTTTAAATGCAAATAAAAATGCTTAATTTATACAAATTTTGATTACTTTCATATGATTCAGTTAAACCTTTTTTGCATTATACAACAAGCCAGCTTAACTGGACACCAGCTGCCCCCACCCCCTACCCCTCTGCACAACAACAACAACAACAACAACAATTGTGACTATTATCTGCCCCGCACCCGCCACGCCCCTCTGTTTGCATGCCTTTGGCCACGAGCTGTGCTCATGCTGCCCTTTTTTTTTATAATGGTTAAATCAATATTCAAAGAGCAAAAGCAGAACAAAAAAAAATGAGGTAAACTAGCACTGAAACGTTTCGCTTTGGCCCTTTTCTTTTTTCTGTTTTCTTCTTTTTTTTTTTGCTAATTGTATGGGTAAAATAGTATTACATAAGCCAGGACGAAAGGCATTTGCTTGCCTGGAATTGACACAAAAGTCTGAAGTCTGAGACACTTGGCAGGCCAGCAGCTAGGATGACTACCGAACTGAACTAGGTCAGTTATTGAATTTTCCCAGGCGCCACCCAACGCCCACGCACAGTGTTGCATGCAGCTGACAGACAGCTATGTGCAACGTAACATAAATATATATATAAATATATATATATATTTGTATTTATGGTAAATAATCATGGGCTGACAACGGGACATGTCAATTTGGACGGCTTTGATTGAGGCGTGTCACTGTGCCATAAAGCTCCGCTCCGAGCTAAACAGCAGGCAGTTGGCTGCTTGGCATGACAACGGGCCCGTCCCACTGCGATTGCCCTATTGATTGCCAACACCCTCTGCAGAGCCTTCTGTGTGCCAGAGACCCAAATTTCAAGTGAGCCGCACACCGAGGCGTATGCGTAATATATGCCTTTTGTCATGCTCCGATGTGATATCTGCACGTTAAGTGTCTCTCTAGCTGTGTGAGCTGCCAAGCATGTTGCCTTCTATGGCTTCCTGCGGTGCATTGCACTTTCCTGATTACGTATACGCGCCATGGTACGAGAGCTTACAAAGGCTTTCAACTGTGGCTCAAAGCAAACGCTGCTGGCAGCCACACACACACACACACACACACACACACACACAGACACACTTCAAGCTGTGCCGTAACCATTTTGTGGGCAATTATGTGATTACAGTCGAGTCCTTTTGACATTTATTGGCCAAGCAGACTGAGCCAGTTGCAAATGACCTGAACTGACTGACGTAGGCCAAGTGCCCTTTAGCCACAGTCTTATAAAACAAGTAATAGTAGAGACATTCCTCATTGAAAACTAGCTCATTAAATTTGATTAGCACTTGGCCTAACTGTAGAACAGTTAGCTGAAATGTCCTTTGTCAGACACTGTAATAAAAAGCGTATCGCCTGACATTATCATAATCCACAACAAGTCATTTGGCTAACCAGGGGAGACTCATCAAACTAGAAACGATTGCCCCTTCGGCCCTGCGAACTCACCTGGCCTAGTTGAGCAGGGCAGGTTACCTAGCTACACGGGCAACCCATGCCGCATAACTGTATCCCCCAGTGGCCCGTTATATATATACATATATGCGAGTGCTAGTTGGCAGCAACTGCACACGGGGAAAATCAATTTCAACCAATTGGCTGCCTATGCTGGGTGGATGACACACAGGAAACATAAAAGCACCAACAACTACAACAACAACAACAACAGCAACAACAACTGCAGCAATCATTGCAATCCAATTAAATGGCCGCTTGACTGCTGCATGTCACCGAGTCCAACAGTCCAACATTGAGTGCGAATTTGCACTCAGTTTTAGGTTCCATAAACTTATATTCCAATAAGTGGAACTTGTGTGTTGGGCTGCAGCGCATCATCATAGCTGCAGCGTGTTGGCTCATGCTAACACACTCACTCAAAGTTGCCGTGCACGCGTTTACTCTCTCTCTCTCTCTCTCTGTGCCTCTGCAATGCATGCACTCCCTTCCCCTACTCCATTACACTCGTTATACCATTTTACTTTTGCCTATTTTTGAAAAAAAAAGAATGGAAAAAAACATGTGGTTCACTTTGCATTTGCTATTTTTCGTTTACGGAGCTCTATTTATGTTTGACAACAGAATTTCATTTTGGTCGATTAGTTGGTTTAAAAATTAAAACTAGTGAAAAAGTGATAAAAGAAAAAAATAAAAAATAAAAATATAAAACTTAATTTATAAAATACAAAAATAACATAATTTTAACAGCTTCTTTACGTGACGACACTTGCTTTAATTTATTTTCCAATAAAACAAGATGATTTTTTTGCTCACTGCTGATAACTAAACTAATTCAAAACAACAAAAATTTGTTAATCAAGTGCCAAAGCAACAGCAGAGCAATCATTACAATCCAATTAAATGGCCGCCTGCTGAGCATTGAGTGCGAATTATCTGTTTTACACTCACAATTTGGTTCCATAAACTTACGTTCCACAGCGCGTCATTACAGCTGCAGCGTCTTAGCTTGCTCTTGCTCTCCAGTCGGAATAGCCTTGTGTGCACTCTTTCACTCTCGCTCTCCGTGCTGCACTGCACTGCGCCGCTGCGCTCAGTATTGTCCTGCAATTCAGCCGCCCCACACCACCGCGCTCGTTATGCTGTCTTAATTTTTTGCCTATTTTCGACAACAAAAATGCGGCCCACTTTGCGTTTGCTGTTTTTCTTTTCCGCACACAGTTCTATTTATTTTTGTCAAACGATTTGCGCTGAGCTAAATGGTTCACAATTAAGTTCATTCGCTTTAAAGTGCTGAGCAGACTTCAAGTTTTCAAGTGAAAAATGACAAAAAGAGATTAAAAACTTACAAAAACATTCTTATCATGCAACAATTAAATAAATACTAAATGTAAATAGATTAATGGTGAAAAAAACAAAGCTTAATGAATTTATTCTTTTTGTATTTCAGCTATCATGAAAATTTAACTCTGAAATAAAAAACATTGAGCGCATTTCATTGAGAATTGAATACAAAACAAAAGTTTGCTAAACAAGTGCAAAGTACATAAAAGAAGAAAAAAAAAGAAAGAAAGACAGAAAACAACAAAAACAACTACAGCTGCTGAAATGTCGCCATTTATGGAAAAAACGTTGCTGTTGTTGGGCGTGCTGTGCTGCATACAAGGTAAGCGCTCAGGTTTATGCAATACAAATATAATACCAAAGTGCCCCACCCCCAGCCCTGTGATCCCCTGGCACCCATTCCATTGCCTCTTCAAATGGCTCGCATTGTTAGACAATGCAGCCCTGGCATTTACGAGTGGCTTTGCACACACACACACACACACACATACTGAGGCACTCACATATACATAATGCAATTTGATATCTTTATGAATGGATTTGTATTGACATCTCGTCTTCTTCTTCTTCTTCTTCTTCTATAGTTTCCACGGCACTTATGTGTTATGACTGCAACAGCGAGTACGATCCACGTTGCGGCGATCCCTTTCAGCCCTACTCCATCGGCGAGGTCAACTGCAGCAAACAGGAGCCGCTGGAGCATCTGAAGGACAAATACAAGCCCATACTGTGCCGCAAGACAATTCAGAAGAGTAAGTGCCACGTTAGAGTGATACAGAATCGATGCATATTAAAGTACAATTCAAGCAAACATCAGTTTCCGCTATCAATCACATAGACCACATTGATTCACGCTCACTAAATATATAATTTTCAGTTTATGGCAAGACTCGCATTGTACGCGGCTGTGGCTATATACCCGATGAGCGCACCGACAAGGAGTGCATAAGGCGTTCGGGCACCCACGATGTGTCCGCCACCTATTGCGCCTGCACCCAGGAGCTGTGCAATGGAGCCACTGCCGTTGGCTCGTCGCAGATGCCTTTGCTGTTCGCCCTGGCCACTGGGTTCGCGATGCTCATCTCAAGAGTTAGCATAAGAGTCGAGAGATCATAAATATTTCCCGAATCTAACTTCGTTCGTATGATTTTTTATTTCTTTTTGATTTCACGTGGGCATTTTTCATTTAATAAATGGCAATCCACTTCGATGGCCAGTTAATTAAGTTGCATAGTTTAATTTAATTTAATTTAATTAATTATACATGTGTTCGTAAGCGTAAAGTGGAAAAAACATTTACCAAACAAATAATAAAAACTCTGTACTTAATCTGTTGGGCTCATTCTAAAAAAAACATGCATATAAAGAGTACCTTTAATGATGTAAATGTAAAATTAACAACAAAAAAATAATAAAAATTATTTGGGCGGTCAAAATTAATTGAATTGTTTTATTTTATAAGCTCATTTTAAATTTATATTAATTTTTTATGAATGTATATCCAAAAAAAGAGAAATAAACAAAAAACTGCCAGTAAATGTCTCCGCCTAAAACAAAAAAAAAACCAAAAAAAAATAAATAAAAAAATAAATTTCATGCCCAACTTTAAAACGAAAAAAGCTTAACTAAATAAATTGTAGTTTCTCAAGTAAATATTAAAATAATATATATATATGTCTGTATATATATATATATATACATATATTTGTTCAGAATTTAAAGACTTTCAAAGACCTTTTCTGTTCCTCGAAAACTTTCCCAAGTGAATAAAAATTGATTTAAAGCAAAAATATATAAAATTTCCATACCATGAGAAGCTATTAAAGAAGTGCAACTATAAAGACGCGATATTTACATGCAACAAAAGAGCCCTAAAAGGTAAATTTTAAACCAAACTCTTCATATGATATCTAACAGAACTTAATTCAATGAGTACATTAATAGAGCATAGTATTTCAAGTAACTAGGAATCAAGGTCATCTCAAAAATAAATTATGATTCATTGCAATAAAATGAAAGCAAAACCAAAAGGAAACAAATAGCATATTATGAAAATTTCAACTAAAAGCAGAAAACATAGCGAAAAAGAAACAAAAAACTATTTACAAAAAAAAAAAAACATTAAAAAATATATAAGAAATTTAAAAAAAAAAATCATATTTTGTCCATTTTAAGCTTCATACAAAAACAAAAAAAATAAATAAAAAATAGACAAATAACTAAATATAAAAAATCTTCCTAAAAACAAATAAAAAAAAAAGAATTAAAAAGTTTTCGTGTAGTTTAATTATGATTTTTTAAAAATTCATTTATTTATTTATTTTTTTTTTTTGACAACATTAAATATAAAATTTCAAGTGCTTTTTTTTTGACAAATTGTTAGGCACAAATTAAAAAAATATAAATAAATACTGAAGTACAGTCAACATAAAACAGTGCAAACCCAACAACAACAACAACAACAACAAACACTAGCCAACACACAACACAAAACCAAATAAATGACATTGGAAATTTGATTAAATATATTTACATACATTCATTTATTTCATACATAAATATACTTATATACATTAACAAATATATATATATAATGATATTTATTAGTTAAATATTATTAAGAATTATATGAACAAAAACAACAACAACATTGTGAGCATATGTAGATAAACTTAACTAATTTTAATTTAAAAACAAACAAAAAATGAGTATAATTAAAAAACAAAAACAAAGAAAATGTGCAACAACAACAACAACAACAATATTATACTAACAATTATTGTTATGAACAAATTGATATGGAAAGGAAAAACACATTTTCTGCATATTTGAGCAAGCAATGAAACAAATGAAAAACAAAATTACATTTATTATATTTATTTATTATATTTGAAAAATAATAAACAATTAACCACATATTATTTGATAGTTCATAACAATAAACGCATACCAAACACATACTTCACACAAAAACACACGCGAAAATCTAAATAATATACTATATAAAGCGTGAATCATATCATTGAGCTTTGCTTTACGAGTGACGAGATTCTAAAGTAAATTAATAATAGAGAAATCCCACAAAATATATATGTTGATGATAACAAAATGCTAACCACAATACAAAACTCAGAATGAAAGAATATATAATATTATTTAATATTATGAAACAAAAACCAAAAATATATATATAAAAAAAAGAAGAAAAAACCAACTTTGGGTTCATCTTGAGGTAAACCAAGCTATAAAAAATACACACATATTAATGATAAACCAAAAGAACGTTTCGAACACAGATTTGAGTAAATATATAAAACATTGAAGAAGAACACACACAGTTGCATATATTATAATAATATTAATAATAATAATACAAAATATATGTGTTTTGTCTGCGCTGGCTGAGTCGTCAAATTTCTGTTCATTTGCATTTGGTTTATGAGTTTCTAAGCAAACCCAACAACAAAATTACATATGCGAAAATTACAACAAAATAAAAGACAACAACAACAACAAAAATAAAATAAAATAAAAAACAAAAGACAACAACAATTTACAAAAAAATTATGTGAACTTGTTAATTTTTAGCGTTTAAGTCTGTAAAGCTCCGCTTGTAGATGAAAAATCAATAAATAAACTAAATACAAAAAAAAAAAATTGAATAAAACGATAAATAAAATAAAAACAAAACAACAAAGTTACAAACTTTCACAAAACAACAGTTTAATGGCTCAATGCAGCTCTCATGGCACAATAAAAATGCGTAATAAATTGATTTAAGGCAATTTGCCGAATGATAAATGTTATGATGTTGTTACGGAAGCATGGTCAAAGCTAGTTTGAACCTTACTTCAATTTGCTGACGTTTTTAAAACAGGTTTACGAATCGGTTAACAGATGCCTAAGGTCAATAGCATAGGGCCAATATGTTGCTGATTAAAAATGACTTTTTTCATAAGACTTTATAAAAAGGGGAATAGCGGAGTAGTTGTTGCAGTTGCAGCAAATGTATTTTTGGCAAGGGTCAATATCTTGGTGTTTATATAATTATATTAAAAATTTCAATTTATAAATATTTAAAAATATATTTGAATGAAATTTGTCCACAGTGCCTAAAGTGTGTGCTGCAAAGACTTTCTTTAGTTTGAAATGTTTTGCAAAATATTAAAAAATGGGATTCGGAATAGCGGAGAAGTTGTTGCAGCTGCAGTAGATGTATTTTTGGCAAGGGCGATTAAACAAGACTTTATATATTAAAAATTTTAATTTTTGATTATTTAAAAATATATTAAATGAAATTTATTCACAGTGCCTAAAGTGTGTGCTGCAAAGACTTTCTTTAGTTTGAAATGTTTTGCAAAAAGTGTTAGGGCACTTCTACTTTCAAGTTCCAATTATGCCTGACTCTTGGCTACGAAATAAATAAAGAAATTTCGTTGTCTTTACAAGTTAATTTAAACATATTTAATACTGATTATTTGAGTTCAGCAACCATTTATGACTTCGCCGAAAAGGTTCTCCGGCGGAAAAAGCGGGACCTGGACGCAGGAACACAGATGGCAGTGCTCAGGGGGCTCCACCTTGAAGGTTAATGCGGGATAGCTCCTGGTTCCAAGGTGGGAGGCCGTCCGAGAAGAGGAGGTTTTTTAGTCGGTAAGCAGTATTGCAGTCCGACACACCAGCCAGAGTGACGACCTGACTGACGGTGCATAAAGCATTTTTACCTACCTCAGCCACACAACAAAAAAAAAAAAACCATTTATATTAAACTTCATTATATTTGCTTAATACGTAAGTCGTTAAGCGTTCATTAGGTAGCATGCCTGGTCTCTCTCTCTCTCTCTCTCTCTTTCTCTCCTTCACTTTGTTTCTGCCTCTCTCTCTCTCTATCTTGCTTTTTTTAAAAATAAAATAAGCCTATTATACCAACAATAAATACATATTTGATTAACAACGATAAATATAATTTAAAAATTTAAAGACTAAAGCTTCAACTTTTGAACTTGAAAGATTAATCAAAAGTTTTTTTTTATAGCATTAACTAGGCAACAAAGCTTAAAACAGAAGCTACCTTAATCACAGCTACCGCCATTTTTGGAATTATAATTATATTTTTATAAAAAATTGACATGAAGAGCAAAACTATATTTATTTACTATATTATAAGTGCTTTCATTTTCAATCAAGTTTGGTTTTTTTTTATTATTTTGCAGTGTGGTTCAATTAAATACCGGTTTGAGGTTAGCGTTAGCGAAACGATATATATCTTAGACTAAGCGTGATAAACATAAAATCTTTTAACTTCCCAAAGAGTTAGGTAAGTTCTATGCTGACATGAGTTCAATTAAATGTAGTCTAAACTCTCAAATACCTAGCTGGGCCAACAAACCTCAAAGCAAGGCAACAAAAGAGACTTGGTTAGATTATGATAAAGTTTGGAGCTATGCAAAGGTTAAGTTTCAAGTTCAGTTCAGACATTAAAAAGCACAGAGACTTGGATGCTGATGTTGAGTACTTAAGACGTCTTCTAGAACTTTCTCTGTGCTGGTACAATTAGATATCTTCCGACAAAATGCATCCGATTGCTAACATACATATTTAATGCTATGCTCAGATTAAAACACTTCCCTAGACAGTGGAAATGCGCGGAAGTTATAATGATTCCAAAGCCCAACAAGCCGGAAGACTGCACATCGTCGTACCGTCCCATTAGTTTGCTGGTACCGGTCTCTAAAGTATTCGAGCGAATACTTTTAAGAAGAATGTTACCTGTTAGACTATACACTATTAACGCTGGAGTCCCTCAAGGCAGTGTATTAGGTCCAGTTCTGTACACTGTTTATATAGCCGACTTGCCTACAACAAATGCTGTTGAGATAGCAACATACGCTGACGACACTGTAGTCATTGCTACGAGCACTGATCCAATTGATGCATCCAACCTGCTTCAAGAAGAACTTGGTCTAATTGAAGCATGGCTAAAAAAGTGGAGAATAGTGGTCAGAAAAAAGTAATAAAATAAGCATTCAAATCAATTCACAGACCAATCAGAACTACAGCCCAAAGAGCACCACACAATAGTTTGTTAATAATATTTGTATATTATAATATATAAAGGGCAGCACATGGTAGATAAGACAGATATATATAGTATGCAAAAATTGCCTTCAAGCATTTAGAATTTATAATTATGGTGTGATTGGTATAGTTGTAGTAGTTGTTGTTGGCGCTGCTGTTGGAGCAGTTGAAGTAGACGATGTAGTGGGTGTAGATGTCGTCGTCGGTGTAGACGGCGTAGTCGCAATCGCACCCAAACTGTTGGGGAAAATGGCTCCCTTGGCAATGGATTGGGTGGGGCTGCGTACGATTCTGATGAAGCCATCTTCACCCCAGGTGTCGCCAAATGAGTTGAGGCATAGCCAATAGTCCAGATTGCTCTCCGCATCGTGGCCGTAGCCAACGACCACGAGGAACTGGGAGCTGCTGGCCCGAGCCGTCACTGGTGGCACATAGACACCGCTGCGGTAGTGCATGAATCCAAAGGTCGCCGGATTGTACTCCACAATCACGGGCACTTCGCTGGCCACGTAGCGCATGAGCAGAGCATCATCGTCATCGGGAATGGTGCCATAGGAGTCCAGCTTGAGCTGACTCGCCGGCATCTTCGGTGCGCACATGCCCTGATGACTTTGCGTGTTGTTTGCCGGATATTCAGCCTCGTTGAGTAGAAATGCTCCTTCTTGGCTCAGATAGTCAAAGGCGATTTGGGGCACCTGCGTGCTGCAGCCGTTGCCCATGCCCGCGCAATCGATCAGTGCCTGGGCGGAGTTATTTAGGGGCGCAGACTGTCCATCCTGGATGGCATTCAGAATTTGAATAGAACGCGCCGCTGCATACGCCCAGCTACTGCTGCACACAGTGCCCTGATCCTGGGGAGTCACCTGAATGTTCCATTGGCGCAGTATATCAAACTCAGCTGGAGCCACTTCGTTCGGTGTGACGGGCGTTATATTGAAGGCAGTCGTGGGATAAACAGCCTTCGGCAAACGTGCTGCAAACGTGATCAATCGAATATCCGAGAATTGATTCTCGTTCACACGATAGCTGCTCGCCCTACGATCGGCCAGCGCATTTTGCTGAGCTATCAAGTTCTTGTGATAGTTGTAGTAGTATTGGGCAGCGTTGGTCTCTGCTGTGGTGGCATAATTTTTACCAAATCGAAGCTAAAATATATAAGTTGCATGTGTTATAATACAATATTTAAATGAAATGAGCTTCTACTGTCCCTCTACTAGAAATACTTGAAAGATTTTGGGTATTTAAATTTGAAATACAACTTCAGCGTTTTACTTGCTGAAATAAGTATTTGATGGTAGTGAAATTATATTAATCGACGTTTACCTGACTAGATTATGAATACCAAATTTAAGGTCTCTAGCTCTTATATGTTCTGAGATCGACGCGTTCATACATACGGACAGACGGACAGGGCTAAATCGACTCAGCTCGTCTCCCTGATCAAGAATATATATACTTTATGACTGTTACATACATTTGACAGTTTAACAAAACCATTATACCCTGATTTCCCATTTTCAGGGTATAAATATAATATTCTGCTAGATATCATTTACAAATATATATCAAATTCCAAACTCTAGCTCTGACGGCTTAGCTGCAATTGAAGATGCTTTCTCTTGCTTATTTATCTGTTATTCACTTTATTATTCTTTTTAGCTACTTTAACACTGAGCAAAAAAAAAAAGTTATACTTTTAATTGAAACACTGCTTTGATTTGCTTGCAAAGACATAAACCGAGAGTATTTCTAGCTCTCAGGCACACTTAAATAACTCACCATATATGCTTGGAAATCGCTAGCCTGGGTACCATGATTGATGGCAGATGCGCCAGTGAGCACGAGACAGCACAGCAAAAGCTTGAACATTTCGACTATTTAAGAATTGAACATTAGACGAACCTTTATATAGTCGCGCCCAGCCATGCACTTTCTTTATGATTAGACAAGCAAATAATAGATAAACGACGCTCCATAGCGCAAGAAATGTGCAAATAGATTTCTACATAGGCGGCATTAAAATCATGACTATCATTCTTGGCGGTCCGCAAATGCCTAATTCGCACTTGTCTAATTATGGTATCCATATATGTATGTACATATATATGGCTGGTTGACGAGGCGTGGTCTGTTTACATGTCCCACTGCCGTCGCAGGTTCTCATATCGCTGTTAATTTGAAATTTCCACTGGCCTAGTTCAATCCCAATTCCAAAAAATTCTCTTTCTCTCTCTCTCTCTCTCTCTCTTTCAATTGTTGGCAAGATCATAAATGTTGTAAGACCTGACAATTGCCTAGGCAGTAAAGCAATGTATCCACACATCAATAAAATTATTTAAGATTGCCAAATATAAGCCACAAAATAATATCAGCAAGATATTCTCATAGACATTTCCATATTCATTTATGTGACGTCTTTTGGTCTGGTTTCTCCCAATCAAACTGCTAAATATAACTTACTCTTGACTGTCTAATGCTAATATTTTTATGTGCATTCCCTTTTATTTCTTAACTATGAATAAGTTTTTAAGATTTTTATTTTTTTAGAATTTTTTCATTTAATTTAAAGTAATTTTCTTATTTCAATAATATTTCTAATATTTACTTGTAATGGAAAACTTGACTTATGTCAATCTTGCTCTACAGAATTTTGTTTGAAATTGATATTAAATTAAACTCAAATACTTATACCTGTTAGACCTGTTTACCTGCGTGAAATGTAAAAGTTAAGTTATGACACATTTCCACTCCATGTTGCAGAAATACAACAATTTAGTTATTCAAAACTTTTTGCATTCGTTATGTATGTATGAACTCATAAATATTATAGCCGAGCATTAAATTTAACTAAAGATTGGACTATAGCCTACAAAACTGGTCGCATAAATTAGCATTCATTAGGTCTTTTCACAAGAAATGGAAATTTGTTGCACTTACAGCGCGAGCATTGTTACTTTGTAAACAAATGTTAAAAATTAATTAATAATATATAATATTATAACTATATTCAAATTAAATACATTCTTAGCTCAGACTTTTTATATTTATTACACAATACACCTCATACATTTTATCATTCCTATCAGCAAATTGTCTTTAATACGCAAATTACCTCCCATTTTATTTTTACTCTAACCAATATATTAAGCCAAACCTTAGGTTAAGCTTTAAATCATATCATGTGTTTTGCTTAAAGAAAACATTTGACGGCCATCTAGCCCTAAAGCTTAATTATCTAGAATAAAATCTCGACACATAAATCATAGCTCGAACCATTAACACTTTTACTAGACCTAAGATAAGGTTTTCATTTTTAAATATCTCTCTATATGTGAGAGCATTAAGAGTTCGCTGCTTCACATTATCACATTATCTATCCCAGTTTGTGTTAATTTGTTTATGCTGAATCATCTATGTCTATGTTGCTCGTGGCTAAAATTCGTTTTTTAAATAATAATTCTTAATAATTTAATAAGCAAAAATTAAATATTCATCTCCTTCAGTGCTTACAATCAAATTTATTGATACTCAAGAGCTGTAATAAATTTATGCAAATTATGCTTGAGCTTAAATTGATGTGCTTGGTTACAAGAAACACTTAATATGCTCTATGGAAAGCCAACAAACTCACAAGCTGTTCGCATTCAAAACTTGAGGCGAGACGGAAAAATGTGTAAAAATTTCATTATGAACCTTGAATTTCTGCCAACAAGGTTTTTATTTTCATTTTTGGTTCGACTGGCGGGCCAGAGCATATAAAATGGATGCATGTGTCGCCTACGCGGCTTAAAACGTGTCCACTCTTCGAAGCAACAGCATACTAACCAGTTCAATAAAAAATTGTATTCAATCAAAAGTTTACGGATTCCCTTGACTCTAAACACTTCACGCATTGAGCATATTGACTATGTATATATTCACCAGTTTCAAAGCGTTACATTGGACTCAAAGATAGAATGGTCTGTAAATTTTGAAAACTGGTTGCACAAATTAGCATTGATTAAGTCAGCGCACAAGAAATGAATAAGCCAACATACGACCTCTATATTTTGTTTATTACGAACAAACATATGCCAAACTTTAAGTTTAGCCTTAAATCATGTCGCATGCAGCAAAAAAAAAAAAATTTGGAGGAGGAATTGTTTGACGCAGATTTAGCGCTTTAGCAATTATCTACAATAGATCAAAATTGCAAGACATCAATCATAGGTCGTAGATATTATTTTGTAGTTGCTCCAATGATGTGAGAGCATTAAGATTTCGATGTTCTATATTAAAGCTGTTCTATTTGGCGATAATTTATTTAGACAGAAACATCTATCTATAAAGCCTTTCTACATAAGTTAATCGTCTAGAATTAAACAAAAATGTATGCAGCCAATATTCTTGTTCTTCAGAGCTCACAAGCAAATCCAAAGATTCTCTCGAGCTTAAATAAATTAATACAAATTATGTTTAATGCTTTTGCTTGTGCTTCAAATTATTTGCTTAATTTCAAGAAACATTTTAATTTAAATTTTAACATGCTTAATGTGGTGCTTACAATACTTATGTGAGCGGTGCCAATGAAAAATTTGAATTTAAGGTGTAAGAAATCTGTATGAGAAATTTGAAGATCAAGCTTGAACCTATATGCTGAGGAGCAGGTTTTGAGTTTTGTCTTTGGATTTATGGGCAAAGCCAGGCCCTATAAAACGGAAACGCCTATCGCCCCGCGTGTTAAAGCGTCTGCAGTGTTCGAAGCAACAGCATCTTAACAAGATCTTCCACATCACAAGAAGAGGCGCATAATCGAAAGCCAGCAATAGTGAAAATAAAACAAAATTACAAAAGGTGATTAGTGTGCAGTTTCATATGGATTAATAATGTGTGTGTGTGTGTTTTTATAATGCTCAGCAGTTAGGATTGTAAGAGCTTTTGATTACTTCAAATTGCGAAAGACCTTCCCCACGTTCTCACCTGTTGTGACTCAGCGCCTTTCACCCGCATCAAAAACCTATTAACTGCGCTTAATTGAACTATCGAAAGTGAAATTTACATGCATGGCATATATGTTGCTGTTTTTGTTTTTGTTTTCAAGTTATTTTCCCTGCCAAGGGCAGAAATCTATTCAACAAAGAAAGATACGAATCACACGCGCAATCATCTGCTAACTTTGTGCATGTAAAATAAAATAAATCGAAACACATTTATCTTGGCCAAAAGTTTAAGTTAAAGTTGAATCATTAATATGTCGATGAATTGGCCCAAATAAACAAGAAATAAAATCAAATAAATAATATACATAAGATGATGATCGAGTCGAACTGTGAATTAGCTCACCAAAAACTTCAGTGCAATAAATTAATAATGATCAAAATACAAAAATACATAAACAAAATTGAAATAAAACTTATCTAAGCTAATTATCTGCTAACAAGTGTCGAAATGTTTATTATTCTGATTGCTTATCTATTCTTGGAACTCATCATAAACAAATTTGAGACTGCATTCAGAATACTTCCCAGAGAAGTTTGGACTGTTGTAAACGTGATGTCTTTGCATAGAGTATATCATTTGGCTAGGGTAGTCCCTAGATGTGTATACCTGGCTATAACTGTTACTTAATCATTTTCACTTTTACATCATCAAACTCTCGCCATTTAGATGTGGATGTGCAAAGTGCAGATGCTGCAGCTGCTGCAGCTGCTGTTGCTGTTCGCCTGCCTAAGTGCTGTGTCATCGCAGTCGCTGCAATTATTTCCAAAGCTCACCAATGTCCGCGACTTCGATGATTTTCTGCGGCAAACGGGCAAGGTGTACCTAGACGAAAAGGAGCGCGAGTACCGCGAGAGCATCTTTGTCGCAACGAAGTCATATGTGGATCTATCTAACGTTTTTGTGACCAGTTACACCGTCACCATCAACGTGTTCGCCGATATGACACGCAAAGAGCTCTCCGCACTGCTCGGCTCCAAACTCTCAAAGGTGGGCGAGTAAGTATAACGTCATTGATTTATTGCTCAAGCTTAAGAGGTATTATAATATAGTTATATAGAGTTATTATAGGTTTTACCAGCAAGCAAGGAATATAACTGGAATATAATATAACTATAATTTATATATATATATATACATAGTTATATACATTCAATATAATAGAACTTATAAATAATATTTGAGTTTTCTCTTCGTTTCAGGGAACTAACTTCAAGCCACATTAACTTTTTGCCCGCGCAACCAGCGTTGACTGCCAAACTGCCAGCGTCATTTGATTGGCGTGAGAAGGGAGGCGTTACTCCAGCTGGCTCACAAGGCTCGTGTGGCTCGTGCTGGTCGTTTGCGACGATAGGTGCACTCGAGGGGCATCTGTTTCGACGAACGGGTGTGCTGGTTCCGCTGTCACAGCAGAATCTGGTGGACTGTGCCGACTTATATGGCAACATGGGCTGCGACGGTGGCTTTCAGGAGTATGGATTCGAGTATATACGAGATCATGGCGTTACGCTGGCCAATAAGTATCCGTACGAGCAGTCGGAGAGTGAATGCAGACAGAATCAGACGGCTGGCCGGCCTCCACGCGAGAGCATTGTCAAGGTGCGCGACTATGCGAGCATCACACCTGGCGATCAGCAGACGATGTTGCAAGTGATTGCCACGCTGGGTCCACTGGCCTGCTCCATAAATGCAGCGCCTGCATCCTTCCAGCAATACAGTGGCGGCATCTACGATGACAATGAGTGCAACAGCGAGGAAGTCAATCATTCCGTCCTTGTTGTTGGCTACGGCAGCGAAAACGGACGTGACTATTGGATTGTCAAGAACTCATACTCGCAGAACTGGGGCGAGGCTGGATTCTTCCGACTAATACGCAATCCGAGCAACTTCTGTGGCATTGCCAGTGAGTGCAGCTACCCCATAATGTAGGTAATTACGCACTGTGGGCCCAGCTGTCCATCTCTTAAGTATTCGTTTATCACATGTCTATTGTTTATTTTGTTACCATAGTTTGTAAATAAAATAAAATGAAAGATAATGTACGATAATAAAAGATAATGACAAATTCGGAAATATAAATCTGTTGATTAAATTAATTTTAGAGATTTAATTATTTATTAGAATATAACTTATACAGCAACAACATCTGCGTTAAGGAAACCCTATCTTGAGAACTATTTAAGCTGATGCTTACACTAGTAGGTTCTTCTCATCCGCAGTTAAAGTTGGCTTTAAGTCATGTAGAATGTATGAATTAATTGTTCGTTTTCATAAAATCAATTCAAATCAATATTAACCTTAGCTTTCACAGCTTAATATTTAAGTTGTTATTTAATATTATATATCATATTTCTGTGCTCCATATTACTTTCCACGGAAAGAGAAATTATATTGAAGATTAATTCTTTGGTCGTTATTCTGTGCCTGGCTGCTGCAGATGTGGCTGCATCCACAGCTGAACAAGTTTTAGAAACATTGACAAAACTTCATAGCTTCAACAAAAGCGCATGCTCTTGGGCTGCTCAGAGTAAATTATAGAAAATATATTTATTTCAATAAAAATATCTAAAAAATGCAATTTAATTATTAATATAATAAAAGTTTTAGAACGATATCAAGTAGAGCTCAAAGATATATATTCTGTGAGAACATGATTACGATATATCTACTCTAATAACAGAATCCTGATCACTAGACACTGAGCTTAGAGAACGTACAGAAACGACTCAACAGCTAAGCGCTCTGACCCCCAATGGATATAATTTTGTTGGGCTCAGCAGCCAGCGCTAGCTTTAAGAGCGGAAGTTGGCCCAATAAATTCATAGTTGTAAGAGATTTATATATTGTAAAGAGTTGGCCGTTTAGTCTCTCCATTTGTTACCTGCAGGTTCGTTCTCACAGCGCTTCGGCTTGATCATGCTAAGCCGGCGCACGTAGTTTGAGAAACTAACTTTTGTTTGATTAGTGCAGACTGTCTAAATTGTATATATATTATACATACATGCATTTAGTAGTGCACAGCCATTGGTGCTTGCTCGCGTTTAGCACAAACTTTGTTCGATTAGAAATTGAAGATCGTTGTAATATTGCAGCAGCTTGTGGTTCGATAGCCTTGATTGGTGGACAGCGTCGTGCTGCTCGCATTTAATATTAACTTAGTGTAAATACGAAAATAAAGTGAACATATAGTGACTCGTACTTAAATTTGATTTCATTAACTAAAAGGTATATGAAAAATCTTGGTAGCTCAACAAATACAGCCAGCTGAGAAAATAAATAATTTGAAATGTAATATTTGTTATATTATTATCAATAATATAATATAAATAAATAATTTAAAATGTAAAATTTGTTGCATTTGAAATTATTTATTTTCTCAACTGGATAAAACATTTTTGCTGGCTGTATTTGTTGAGCTATCTACATATATAATCACAAATACAGTCGAGTCTCGATAATTTGTACCCCGCTAAATCGATAATCGCGATAAATCGAAACAAAATCTATCCCCTTGAAAAAAAATCGATACAGTCGAGTCTCGATAATTTGAATTTCCGTCTAATTCGTAAAAAACCTGATCCCCTTGCCATTTCGAATTATCGAGACTCGACTGTATAATCATAATCATATAAATAATACACAAGAGAGTCCTGTGAAAATTGGCTCTCCGAGTTTTTTGACAATAGGAAAGCGAGCTTCTATAAGAGGGGCATTATGAAGTTGGCATCTCGTTATGAACTCGTCATCGAACAAAACGCATATTTGACTTAAATCGCATTATTATAACCAATTTTATGAACAATTGAAAATTCAATAAAAATACCGCATGACTTTTTTGACAGCCTTATATAACATTGAATTAAAAATATATATAATATTTTACGAAAGTCAATTCTATATGCCGACTTCCCAAATAAGAGCAATAGGCAAATATAATACTCGTATATAAGAATATATTTCAATATAACAAAGACAGTCTCAGATATTATGCTTTTTCTGATTGTGTTTTAAAGTTATTTCCAATGGCATGAAACATCACATCACACGGACATCACTCAAATGAGCTGTTCGTCTTCACTGACAAGACATCAACGTGAAGTCCAATTTCAAATGACTCGGTTCAATAGCGCTTCGAATGTGGGCGCAAAATCAACTTCTCAGAAAATTCTTCAGTATTAACTTTAAATATCTAATCTTTTCAAATTTCCTGCTGGATCTGGATTGTGGAGCTGCTTTTAAATTATTTCAAATTTGCTGCTGCATCTGGTTACTGGAGCTGAAGCTCCAAAAAAGTGTGCTCATGCTCAAACTTCAAAATCGTATAACGTGGCCTGCGCACTGAAAGCCATGATGATGCCAACTTCACGACCAAAATTCATGTTGCAAATTCACAGCTGAGCAGCAAGTTTTGGCCAATTTATAAAGTTATTTCCACACGTTCGACAAGTATAAGATAATTCCCGATTAAAAAGCAAAGCTTATTTAATATTTAAAAAACTAACTGTCAACGACAACTTATATAGATGCTGAAATATAGTTATCAAAAATAGTATTACTCTTGCTTGGACGCCTTTCATGTGTATACTTATATATAAGCAAGCGAAACCGCTATCGCCGACGTAGACTTTGATTTATACGAATATTAACCCCACTTTATAAATAATTTAGCCACCGTTATTGTGAATCCCAGATGCATTTCTTTATGTTGATTGGTTTTTAAAAATATGTGTCATAATTTATTGAATGTTTTCTTTTCGCTTTCCATTGTTGTTTTAGTTGGGATTGGTTTTATTACATTATTGTTCGCTGATCTTTAAACAAGTACATTTATAATTTTGCCTCGATTTGTACCGATTATACATATATGTAGTATTATCATTTGTATTTTCTCTCAACCTGTGTCTGAATGCATAAATTTGTGTTAATTATTTAACGCTCACGATTTCTACATGATTAATTTATATAAATTTATACTGCGAATTAGTGGCTTGTTTTAGTTTTTTTTCTTTGTTTTTTTTTGGCTTTAAATATATTTTGGTTATTTTCCTTTCTTGTTTTGTTTTGTTTTATTTAAATTTATATTCAATTAGTTTTGCTTTAGCCGTTTGCACATACAACATACATATACATACAGCTGGCTTACACAATTTACATATACAATACAGAAATATATAATATATATATTTTGTTTAACAAATTCTCTCATAGTTTATCATAATTGGATGCTGCACTAAACAAACATTTATGTTTAATTATTTAAATATGTTTACATTCATTGATATTGATTAATTTTCAATTGTATAGCGTGAATATATTGGTTTTCATTGCACTATACAATTTTTAAGTGGGTTAACAATTCTCTGGGGTCAAAATGCTCGCAATGAATATTTATTTTCCGAATTTGCATAATAAATAATAAATTTAATCAATATGAAATTGTTGCTAAAATAAATATATTTATAAATAATATATAATATTTACTATATTTATTTCTTCACACTTTTCTGTGAAATTTATGCAAAACCCAAATTCAGTAAATATTTTTTTTTTGTTAATAATAATACTAAATGATTTGAGATTTTTTGTTTCTAATTATGTTTATTGTTATTTTTGTTCAAATACTGATATTTAAGAGCTTGTTGTCTACTAAATATTAGTTGAAAAAGTGAGCTAGTTTTGGGTTCACTTTTCACACTAATACTATTTGAAAAAACTAGACAAACAGATTGTAAAATTTGTAAATATTTTCAATACCCCATGTGCTCGCTTTCGTCGGAGCTACTCTAGAATTTTCCGTTTAACAATTTTTAGCTGTAATTCAATTTTAGAATTTTTACATTTTGGCGTTGTATTTTATTGTTTTCATATATATATACATATAGTATATATATATGCGCTAATTTTCAAGCAACCCTGGCCATAGGTGCTGCAGCTCGCGTCGCCGCTTTCAATAGAACTAGAGCTGAAGAAAGAGTTGAGAGTGTGTAAAAATGCGGCATGCATGCTTCTCCGGGTTTGTTGGTTGTAAAATGGATATGTTTTGAGCAGTTCTTGTGATGTCTGCTAGTTAACTAGTGTGTGGGTCAATTACTATATCGTTTAACTGCTGGCGTGTGTAAATTTGTCTAAAAAACATTTGCATTATTCGCATTCATTTATGAAGCCAAATCCAAGGCTGAGCTGGACTCAGAGGGCCAGGGTCTTGCACAAGAAATGTTAATACTAAATAACTAACAACGTTTAAAGCATAAGTATTTGTGTATATATGTATGTGTATATACATATTCATATACATATATATATATATATATAGTATTTAGCATATAATAATGTATATATCATAGTCATATATATTGCAACAAATTTTCACTACAAAAACTGCACACACAACTTAGGGGCTAGCTTATAAATTATTATCATTAATATTATTCTGTATAAGGATAGGGCTATTAACTGAGCAGTTGGGCTAGCTGCTTATGCTTACGCATTTTCCCTGCTAAAGCAAATATGGTGTTGCTGTTGTTATTTTTGTTGTTGTTGTTATTCTTGTTGTTGTTGTTATTCGTATATGCTTGACATCGGTGTATTAAGTTAAGCCAACTTTGTGTACTAGATATATAGTTGCAGTTGGTGTAAAAATTGTATTTGCCATTTGCACTACCAAAAAATGTATGTGTCGACAACGGAGAAGTGGCACAACTAGCTAAGAGATACGCTTAGTAGGTGGGTTGTTGATACTCCATGCCCGACTGCTGCTCCATGCCTGGAAGAAGAGTTATTTATTTATTATTTTATATAATGTTCATTAATATCAATATTTAAATAAAAACTTACCCTGCTGTGGCTGACCGAATGGCGAGGCGCTATACTGCTCATTGTCGTTGTCCATGGAGTAGCTATATGCCTGCTGGTGCACCACATTGGCCGGATCTGTCTCAAAGGCTGAGGTGAACTCATCGCCGGCGCCAATCAGAAAACGTTTGTAGGCCATAAATGCACACAAAGCCTGCAAATGTTGACGCATCAGACAGGCAACTGGTTAAGTGACTCCACAACTTACCCAGGTAAAGATGCTAAAGAAACAAAACACAATAGCCGTCTTCATGCTGCCGGCGCCAATGCCTAGAGGTGGCATGGGTGCTGAGCTCCACTGGGACCACAAGTAGAAGAAAGCGATGAAATACAAGAAGGCCCAAGCAGCTGCAAGCAGATACGTATAAGTCGAAGAGCGAATACATGTGGAGAGTATAGCTTTACGCACCTGAGAAACCCATGTCGCCCATGACATAACGCTTTCTGCTCTTCACCGAGGACATGCGCTCGAACATGAACTCGCCGCCAATGAAATACATGGAGGCGAGAAATCCGAAAATGCCAATGGTATTGCCATATTTGCAGGCCATGCCATCGTTATTGTACAAGCACATCTCCTTGCCATCCTTTTCGACCCAGCCCTCGGAGGATATGCAGCCAAAGACAACAATGGAGAACAGCTGGCCAAAGTTAACAAAGGCAAATCATTTGTTATTATTGAATGATGGAAAAAATGAATGAAATAATAAAAATCATTAAAAACGTATTACGATCCGATACACGTAGTAAAATATATATATATATAAATATATATGTATTGATTTTAAAGAGCAGGTGCAATAAACCAGAAGTTCAAGTACACACACGAATACATAGAGAGAATGAAAGAGAGAGAGAGAGAGAGAAAGAGACAAGTATTTAGGTTTGTGACCCAATTTGAAGTGAAGGCCAAGTTTAGCGAGCATAAGCAGCGCCTGGGGATAGGCAATGCCAACTGCAATAACAAAGCAGGTCCTTGGCAAAACTTGGCCAACTGACAGACCCTCCCCCTCCCCCCTGCCAACTGCCTTCGTTTTCTTTTTGTTGTATAAATATAGCTTAGAAGTGTATGTGTCTATGTGTCGGTGCCTCTGTCAGCACAAATTGCTATTAAATGTAAACGAAAGCAAACTCATGTTCTAAATGACTATTAACTGTTCTTCCTCACTTGCCTCACTTGCCAATCGCTATGACGCACACGCTGGCCATTACAAATGGCTTTTGTTGTTGGCTTATATTTGATGGCCTTTATTTCAAATTTTCATAGTCGTGCGACTTTTAAGACCACCTGCACAGCTGTGTCTCTCTGCCATTAACTTTCATACAAGTTCAAATCCTAGTCAAATATAAAATATATAATTTATCTATGAATATACGTAAATATAAATTATTCATTAAAAGCAAAATGCAAATGTAAAATTTCTCAGCTTTTATTGCTAGTTCAAGTGCTAAGCTATTTGGATACCCTGCATAACTTCCTAAAGCACCCTCGTTAATATCCTGTGTCTGTCTGTGTGTCTGTCTCTGTGTGTGTGTCTATTTGCGTTGTTTAACTTACCCAGCAGAGGGCGCGGATGACTACTTGAGGCTTCATGACAAACGTTAGCGGATCGAAGGCGCCACCCGCCTTGCCGCCGCCATAGGCGCCACCAGCATTAATGTTGAGTATTTGATTGAGCACATCCATTATGAAGGCCTACCACTTCCTTTTCTTATATATATATATAAATATATTTATATATAATTTTATTAGCTTTCCAAGTGTATATTTATAAATAAATATAAATATATATTTATTTATTTTTGTCGTAAGCGGCGCGTACTTTATTCAGTCGTATGTCCGTTTTCTTTTCTTTTTTTGTTGTTGCGATTTTCACGTCTTGTTGTGAAAAATCGAATGCTTCTTACTATGCCAGCTCAAGGGCAAAGCGGGGGCGTCTTGGACGTTGTGTTTGCTGGTATATGTGCGACTGTCCGTATACACACAAGCTGAGTGTCTGTGTGTATGTGTGTGTTATGTTGTAGTATATCGCAATTATAGATTACAGCACAATGGAAATAACGCAGCTCTTTATGGTAATGGCTGTGCACACGTTTTCCTGGCTTTTGTAACACACGCGTGCGCCAAAGCGGCAAGAAATCGCAACTGTTATTCAAAATGCAAACAATCAAACGACACGCAGACAAATTATATTTTATTAATCATGCATAATTAATAAATATTCCACAAAAAATTCAAGGGCCCGATTTTCACTTTTACTTTTCTCACACAACGCCCAACGCGCAGGACTAACAGTAAATTGACCGTAACGTCCTGTACTCGCTCTCAGTGTGATTACGTGCCTGTGTATGTGTGTGTGCGCGAATATGTTTAGCTGCTAAGCCATAGGTGTATCGCTTTTATCGATAGCTATTCAACTATCGTTAACCAGTTACAATTCAAATTTAGCATACAAACGTTTTCCAACACAGATAAATTCAAATGTGATTTGGCGCGTTTCAAATTATTCATCAATTTAACGCCAAATTCAAGTTGCCCATGATTTTTCACTCTACCAATTTCTGTATTAATAAAATTTGAAGTGTATTAAATATATATAGTGTCAATGCATTGCCCGTTTTTATGTCGGCACTCAAACAAAAAGGGAACAAAGGAAACTCGCCAGCTTCCTTCGAATTCCGCGAATTGGTTAGGCGAACTTGTACTCAACTGCCTGGAATCTGTGCCATTAGATCCGAATACAACTCCCTACTATCAAAAGTATACTCGCAATTTAAGAAACACTACCAGAGCTGTGCTGCCCAGCTGGCTGCAAGGGCCAGCTCAGCTCAGGCTTAAAAATGACGCCAAGCAGCTGTACGGCTATGCGCAATCGGGAGTTGTGCCACTCGATCAACAAACAGCACAGAGAGAAGGTCAAAAATATATGGATAAGAAGAAGGAAATACAACGAGCTTACCGCATTGTAGTGCCCTTCTCAAAGCAAAAGAATGCAACAAAAATCGTTAAAGATCAAAAAGTTGATAAAAGTTTGGAATATAAGAAGACAAATGTACATTATTTATCCAAGCTAAATTCTTCTTCAGGAAATGAACCTGAATATAGTGTACTTGAGCGTAAGAAACAAGAATCCAAGTCAAGCTTAAACAATTCGCTTGTAAATACAAACAGAGAACAAACAAAAGATGATAAATTCATGGCAGAAATAGGAGATAATCAAATGAAAAAAGCTGGATATAAACATTACCAGCATTATGCAAGCAATAGAAAAATTAAGGAATATTTTCAAGAGCAGAAACTTCGAGGGCTGTCCAGTTCGCAGAATACTGCAAAGTTGAAAATGCTCAAAAAGTATCTGAAGTACCGACGTGCTGTGGAAAGGCAGGAGGGGCGGAGAGAAGGTCTGGAGAGGATGGAAGCTAATGCGGTTAGAGCTGTGGCAGCAGTTGAAGATTCAACCAAAAGCAAGCGAAGCAATCCTAAAATAAATCAAAGTGAAGAAACGATGCTGAAGCATAAGAGCAAACCAAAAGCAATGACGACAAATGTTAATAAGGGAATAATCAAAGCAAAGAAAATGCAGCCGAAGCCTGAAGAGTTCGTGCTGAATACAAACGCAAAGGCGACAGCTAAGCAAAATTTACTAAAAACTAATCATATAAAGAAGACGAGTGTAAAGCGAAAACTAATTAATTTAGATGCATTAGAATATCCAATAAAGAACACCAAGAAAAGGCATCAAATTAAAGAAAACAATTTAAGCCGCTTGGCTGCTCAGGTGCCCAAGAAGTATCGAAAAAAGAATGCAAATAAAATGCATGAAATTAAAAAGAATAATTCCAAAAAGTTAGCTGCTCAGGTGGTGACCAAATACCATACGAAGACGATCAATACATTGTATAAAAATCCAAAAAATAATTTAAATGATTCAGATGCTGACCAAGCCAATAAACAGGATGAAATTCAAGAAGATAAAATAGAAAATGCCGCTCTTAATGTGCGAAAGAACACTAATAAAAAGTATAAAATTCAAGCAAATAATTTAGATGATTCAGAAGCTGAGCAATCAAAGAAGTATCCTAAAAAGAACACCAATAAAATGGCTAAGAAGAAGAGAACAATTGGGACAGGTAAAGTTCAGAGCAAGCGACCCAGTTCGATTAGCAGACCAAGAACAAGCAGCACTGTACGAGAGGGTAGCTGCTCATTGAGAATGTCCGGAGCCTCAAAGACGGAGAAACAATGGAATAGATTGCCTGATCCACGAATGGAATCTACATATAAAGATTATTTAAGGAAATTGCAAATGATGGATAACGAAAGCCCCGATCAGGTCTCGCAAATACTTAGTGGACTTTCAGTTACCACCAATGCGACCTTCAAGTCGCTGCCCCGACTCGATGGGAGTAAAGTTAAGTATCTACAAGAGCCAAAATACGCTATTTCACTCTATGGACCACTTAGTAAGAGTGGCACTGATATATGTATCAAAGGGTCTTCCACGCTCAATAACAAGCAATTGAATTCCACCTATGAATTTCGAAATCTCTCAAAATTTCAAATGCATGCGAACAAAAGCCAAAATAACAACAACAAAACATATCAAATCGAGAGCCTCGACAATTTCAGCATTAAAAATACAGCTAAATATCTTAACGAACCCATCACGTCGTCTGATTTCTCTCAGAGCTCAAGAACTTTGACGGGACAGTTGCAGTTTCATGAACATCAAGAAGCCAAACGCTTGAGGTTGGAATCTAAAATACGAGAATTGACGAAACTCGTCGAAACTCACGACAAATTGCCGGTGAAGAAAAAAGTGCAGCGCAACTTTGTGCTCGAAGCCCAAAACCAATCGTGGCACACAAAACCAGCTCGAATCCAGAAAACGGCCAAAAACAAGCGATACGAATTGGCCACCAAATTGGAGAAAATATATGTGGCCGATAATGTAAAGCCAGTGGTCGTGCGACGTTATTGCAGAAAGCCGCAGCCAGAGCCAATTGTAGAGCCAATATACCCAGCGCAATGTCCCTGTGGCAACTGTCCGAACTTTCAGCTGGGCAAACCCGAGGAGGATCCACCACTCATCAGAGAGATGAAGGCCGCATGGCAAAGATTACAGCTAAAGAACTACTATCGTTTCATTATTCGACGCAACGCAATGGAATGCGAGTCTGAAAACAAATGCTCGAATGATCATTGAATATATATATAGTATATATAGCTGTGTTCATAAAAATAGTAGTGCAACTGAAATGTTTGAAAGCAACATTTTGAAAAAGATTTGAATATACATAATTTATATATGTATATTTTAATTTTAATAATTGTTATCAAAATAATTGTTAAGCACAAAATGTTGTTGTTCAACATTTCAGACGCACTACTATTTTTGTGAACACAGCTGTATATAAGACTTGCGATAGTATTGATTAACTGTCAGTTGATCTATGACCATCTATGACCAAAATGGTCATAGATCAACTGACAATGCATCTATCTGTCTCTTTAAATTACTTATATACGTATCTCTTGGGACTGATTAGCATTTTCACTGAGATCCACATTCCATTGTATAATGTGTTTTTAACTGTTTTAACGGCAAGCACATAAAATCGATGTGACATATTACAAATTATTTAACATGTATTTTATTTGCGTATAAACAATAGGATTGACCTTATAAATGCATTGCTGGCTTTTGATTGGGTATTAGATGTTCCCGTTTTATTCGTTTGTGAAATTGGCTGGGCGCTTCTCCACAAAGGCTTGCATGCCCTCCTTGCGATCGGCCTATCAAACGAAAGAGAAAGTGTTTATATAAAATTTGGGAGTGTTACGCAATCGAGTCAGCTTACCGTAGAGAATGTGGCATGGAAGGTGCGACGCTCAAACTTGAGACCCTCTTGCAGAGTGGTTTCGTATGCAGTGTTGACCGACTCCTTGCACAACTGCACAATCAAGCTCGAGTGTGTGCCAATTTTCTCGCCCAACTTGATGGCTTCGCCGAGCAGCTGGTCGGCTGGCAGGACCTTGCTAACAAGGCCAACCTTTTCGGCCTCTTGGGCATTTATCATGTTGCCAGTTAGGCACATTTCCATGGCCTTTGACTTGCCAACGACGCGGGTCAAGCGCTGAGTGCCACCTGCACCGGGAATGGTGCCCAACGCAATCTCTGGCTGGCCAAACTTGGCCTTCTCGCCCGCGTAGATGATGTCGCACATCATGGCCAGCTCACAGCCACCGCCCAGGGCGTAACCATTGACAGCAGCAATGATTGGCTTCTGAGTGCGTGCCACCTCAGTCCAGTCGTTGAGGAAGTTGCCCTGAATGCACTGCGAGTATGTGTTGGGTGCCATCTCCTTGATATCAGCGCCTGCGGCAAAAGCCTTCTCGCTGCCAGTCAGAACAATGGCGGCGATTTGGCTGTCCTTGCCATATCCTTTCAGAGCTGTGGACAGCTCCTTCATGAGGCCATTGCACAGGGCATTCAATGCCTTTGGGCGGTTCAATGTGATAACAGCAACATTTTTCTTCTCTCCAGTCACTTCGGTCTTAATGAATTCCCAGTTGCTGGCAGCTGCAGAGTGAAAGAGATGGCAGACGAATTGATATCAGAGAAGTTACGTAATCAATTTTGTTGTTTTTTTTTTGTTTGCTTGGCCACAGCTTGTGGAAAATAGTGGGCAATAAAATAAATAGCGAGTGCCACAGTTCTAATACTATTAATTTTAATTAACAGGTTCTGGAAAAGTGGACTTTGTACTTCATCTGGATTTGTGGGTGGGAAATACTCACAGGTGCTGCTGAAACGAGTCGCCACTTGTGGCTGACGGGCGGCAGCCTGGACCAAAGTTTGTGCACGCACAGTAAACAGTTTTGCAATGTTGGCCATTTTAACACCTGTTTTGCATATAATAAATTTTACTTTGCTATGATCAAGGAATAGGAATCTCGCTTAATGTTACTTACGATATGAGCGCTGGAGCAGGAGTGTGTCGTGTGTAGCGATCGTGCGATGCTTGGAGCCGGTTGGAAAGTGGTGATGAGCCAAAACTCACGCAGAAATAATCGAAATTCGTTCCAGTCTTCTCACAAATACGCAATTTGTCTTGTTGTCCATCTCAAACTAACAGTGATCATTTTAAACTAACAATTATTAACTATTTAGTTGCTGTTAATAAAATGTATATATAATTTAAGGTGTAATACAAAAGTTTCATTTTAATTGCAGTTAAAGAAAGAAAAAATAAAAAAAATATTTTTAATTTTGAGTCGTTAATATTTTATTAATATAATATATTAATAATTAATAAGGCTAATATAGATGTTTCAAATTCCTTAGTACTTTAAATAAAGAGAATGAGCGTTTATAGCTAATTCACTTTTAACTTTATATTTTTATTAAACTATTACAATTTGTGCGCTTATCGATATTTTGTACAAATCGATACTTTTCAAATACAATTTTATTCGATTTTTCTTTGCTTGCAACTCCATTGAGCTGTTAATTTCAAATATTTAAATAGCAGTCGATTTATATTTATGGTTGAATTTTGTGATTTTGTGTAAGAAACACATTTTAATTAAAAGATGTTCTCATTTTAAATTACTTATTAGTGCAAACATTAATGCTATATAATATAATTAATAGTGCTTACTCAGAGAAAGCGCTGCCTTTCCATTCTCCCGCCCTTAACATTTTTGAATGTATTTAGAAATTTTAAATGTTCAATTGTCTAATAAGAATTTAAGAATTTCGTGAAACTTCGATTTAACTGATTAAAGACTTGTGCAATGTTTATTTGTATTATACAATGTAATATTCAATATATCGTTAAGAGATTTCGTAGTTCAAAATATTATTAAATAATTAATTCAAGAAATATAATTACTTGCAAACTATAAACACACTTAATTAGTGCAAACAAAAGGAAAAAAATTGAAATACTTGTTGATTTAAGTAAACACGCCAGCGATGCATGAGGATGGAGGCTGCTGCTCCTCCTCCTCTACTTCTTGTGCGCAGACATGGGGGGCGTGGCGTTACATTTTCGCTTCTTCATGGTGCCCTTCAGTGGAGTAGCTAGCGAAATGAACGAGAATATTAGAAAACAAATTTATTATATTCAGATGTCATTCAGTAAATACCATAAAGTGAGAAAAGATCTCGGGTGTGGCTGGGCACACGTTTGACAGCGCTGCCCGGCGGCACCAGCGGTGGCGATGGCTCCAGCGGCAGATATTGCTGCCAAAAGGTGCCGGGCAGCTCCAGCAGCGCCTTCATTACTTGGGTTTGCGTAAACACCTCCGTGTAGAGGGCATGCTGGTCCGGATTGGGCGACGAATAGCCCATGATTGTGGGCCCAAATATCTTGGACATGTTATCAATGGGCATCATCACGATTGGACACTCGGCTATGCGTTGGAAGTGCAGCATCAGAAATGCCATAGTGTCCCGATTTGCGTGTGGCAGTTGCTCCACCGCCTTATAGAGCAACTGCTCGGCCAACTTGTTATCTGGATTCTGCACAGCATTGGCAAAGTCCTTCCACTGACTGGTGGGTATGAGCGGTTCGCGCAAGGTGCGCAAAAAGTCCTTTACGCAGCAGCAGAGCACATAGATGTCAGTGTTGCCCAAATGTGGAGTGACCTTGCCACGCAGGAACTGTTCCTTCAGTGCCTTATATTCGCGCTCCGACGACGACATGCGATAGAGGCCAACCTCACCAAGTCCACGCGCCTCAATCTCATTGACGCAGTGCACGATCAGGGCCGGTATCATGGGCGGAGTTGCCGGCGCAAAATCGCTGAGGTAGTGCAGCTCCGTCTTCGTTGTGGGCGTGCCCGACTGTGGCACACAGCTGACTGTGAGCAGATGGCGACAGTCGATGTGACAGCGCACGGGACAGTCACGGCAGCGCAATCCCAGCGAACCAAAGCGAATGCTGTAAAATAAATGAATTAATATCGTCATAGACTAGTTCAGTAGGAGCTGCTGGACTGTACCGCTTCTGGCACTGGACACAGTTGTCGCCGCGCAAGAAGGTCTTCTGGCTGAAGCTGTGCTTTCGCATCATGAGACGATTCTGTTGTGCCGGCGACATGCCCATGGCCATGGCATTGAGTGGCGTCAGCGGCGGCGCCGTCGGCTCCTTGACGGTGGAACGACGTCGCGGCGTTGAGGTAGACTGAACATCGGCATTGCGCTCCTGCCCCATAATCAAGGGCAGCGACTCAATGGTTGACTCGGCACGTATGACACCCTGGCCATCCTGTGGTATGGTCACTTTGGTGGTGGCACAGAAGCGCTCTGCGCCCTGGCCGACGTCCAGTGTATGGTGATCCACATGTCCCGAGCGACGCGTTGTGGTGGCGGTTGTTGCGGTGCCAATTGTTGGCGTGCCCAAATTGCTGCTGTTGTGGCCAGTGCTCAGGCGGGAGCGTTTGTTGCCCACACATGGCACCGGATTTTTGGGCAAAGATGGACGATGCTCACGCCATGACTTGGAGCGACGCACATCGAGAAAATCATCCTCGGAATGTGTTATGGATAAATCGGAGAGCAGCGAGCCCGTCGAATTAATGTCGCCATACGACTTGTCCTCATGCAATGTATTTAGGGATTTACGCTTGCGCGTCGACTCCGGATGCAGCGTATTCAGGAAAGCCAGCTTATCGCGCGTCTCATTGTTCAGATTGCGTTCGTGGCGCAGCAGATCGGCTACGGCCATTATCTTATTTTCCATGGCATCGCGCTCGTGCTCCGCCTGACGGCGCGCTTTGATTTCCGTGTCGATAATACGGCGCGCGTGATACAGTTTGCCCTCCAGATCGCCCATTTTGGCCAGTGATTTGTCCAGTTCCGTTTGCAGGCGCGCATTCTGCGTGGCGAAGCCGTTGCATTTCTCGTGGTACTGCTCAAACATGCGCAGAAAGCTGAGGAATTCTGTGCGAAGATAAAGATTCTCGATTTTAGTTCAACTTTTTTGACTTGCTGTGACGTCAACTCACCCTCCTCGGCAGTGCCTTCGGTCAGCACCTGCATGCAGCGTCGCAGATCGTCAAACGACGCCAGCACGGAGAGCGTCATTTTGATTGAGTGCGCGCCAATTCGACTGCAGCAAGTTAAAAGTGAATATTATTGTGCTGCAGTGCTTTTGAATTATTTAAATAGTCCACTTTCACTCTTATAACTCAAATTTCTTTTAATTAAACCTTATTCACAACAATAAGTACAGCAAAGAGGAAGCACGCTGCAAAGGACGCGAATTTTTTTCGATGAAGTGCCGTTGTTTTAAATTTCGATGTAGATATGTGCAATAAGCGATATTTATAATATCGTATGTGTATCTATCGATAAGCTAATATTCGATTAATTTAAAAACAATATAAATACAAATATAAATAATTTAGTATAATTTTAATTTAATTAATTGAATAAATTATTAAATCCTGGAAAATCAAAGTGACATGGTACAGGCAGCTAATATTATTTTTAAAGAACTCTAATTTATATGCCTATCTCGAGCCACTAACCCCATACGTGTTGTATGGTTAGTGCTCGAGCATACCATTACTTTAATATGGTATTTTATTACCATTTTTTAGTGCATTTTAGCATTTCTACCAAATACAATTAATATCTTCCTTGAGTATGGCGGTCGCCTCGCCACCAAATCCTGCGCTCGCGCTGCAGAATAAACGCTGGAACGGTCTGCGGAATGTCTTGGAACGTGAGGGTTTATTTTGCAAAGATGATTTTACGCCATCGCCGGATAATTTGGAATTCCTACAAACCAAATGCAAAGTGCTGGTCATTGGAGCCGGCGGCTTGGGCTGTGAGCTCCTTAAAGATTTGGCATTGATGGGTTTTGGTGATTTGCATGTAATTGACATGGACACCATTGAGCTGTCCAATCTGAACCGTCAGTTTCTGTTCCGTCGCACAGATCTCGGCTCATCCAAAGCCGAATGCGCGGCGCGCTTCATCAACAATCGCGTGCCCACATGCAAGGTGACGCCTCACTTTGCCAAGATTCAGGATTTTGATGAGTCATTCTACCAGAAGTTTCACATCATTGTCTGCGGCCTAGACTCAATTGTGGCACGTCGCTGGATCAATGGCATGCTGCTCTCCATGCTGCGCTACGAAGAGGACAACAGCCTCGACGTCTCCTCGATCATACCAATGATAGATGGCGGCACTGAGGGATTCAAGGGCAATGCTCGTGTTATCTTGCCGGGCTTCACTGCCTGCATCGAATGCACCTTAGATCTCTTCCCACCACAGATCAACTATCCACTCTGCACCATCGCCAATACGCCGCGTCTGCCCGAGCATTGCATTGAATATGTAAAGATCATACAATGGAACAAGGAGAGTCCCTTCAATGCGCCGCTGGACGGTGATGATCCACAGCATATTGGTTGGATATACGAGCGTGCCCAGGAGCGCGCCAATCAGTTCAATATAACCGGCATCACCTATCGCCTGGTCCAGGGCGTCATCAAGCACATCATCCCGGCTGTGGCCAGCACCAATGCGGTTATAGCCGCCGCCTGTGCCCTCGAGGTGTTTAAGCTGGCCACCAGCTGCTACGATAGCATGGCCAACTACTTCAACTTCAACGATTTGGATGGCATTTACTCGTACACCTATGAGGCGGAGAAGTCGGATGGCTGTTTGGCCTGCAGCAATACGCCGCAATTGCTGAACATCGGGGATCCCAATACGACAACGCTGGAGGATGTCATCAAGCAACTGTGCGAATTGCCGCGTTTCCAACTGAAGAGTCCAGCTCTTACCACCATCATGGCAGATGGCAAGCAACGCACTCTGTACATGGCCAATGTGAAGAGCATCGAGGAGGCGACGCGTAAGAACTTGACGCAGTCGCTGGGCGAGCTGGGCCTGCAGGATGGTCAGCAGTTGACAATTACAGATGCCACATCGCCAACGGCCATGACGCTGCAGCTCAAATATCAAGCCAACGAGATTGAAATGTTATAAACTAAAAATTAAATATAAAACAATATTTAAATCTAACTGCACGCAACAATGGAGTTGTTAGTATCGATAGTTGAAGCCATCAAGTGGAGCTACTATCGATGGTTTTGCAGCTTAAAATAACCGCATACGATAATTTATTTTAAAATCCTTGTTTTTTAAATACCAAATCGCGTTTTGTGAGCTTTTTGGAAAGTGTTGTGCAGTTATAAAGCAAATTAAAAAGAGATTACTCCGCAAAGCAAGAAACAAGTGAACTAAAATGGAAATATTACAAAAAAGGAGTTATAATTTTTTAATTAAGCAGAACCACTAACCGCTGCATGGTTAATGGCTGCACGCAACAGCCTCATCTTAATAGTCCAATCGATAGCTTCGATAATTTATTCACAAATCATTTTTAAAAAACACCAAATCGTATTTCTTTTTAACATATTGGAAAGTATCATTCCACTATAAAAGCAATCAAATAGTTGTTCATCGGCAACTAAATTAACGAATTATTATTTGCTCATGTCTAATATGAATTTCTTGCCAGTGAAGCCTTTAAAATTTAGCGCTGCTGTCGCTGCATCCTTAAACTTCTCCAGCGGCACCATCTCATGCGTAGGCGCCACGAATTTGCCTTCCTCCATCAGCTGGCAAAGTTCCTGAAACATTTGCTTACGCTCCGGTGCGTTGTAGTTCTCCTTGGACCAGCGCGTCATCCAGAAGCCACGGAATGCAATGTCCTTAAAGATAAGAGGTCCCGTGGCAACGGTCACTGGCTCCCGCGACATGCCTCCATAGGTGACCATGACGCCGCGATCGTTCAGGTGACGCGACACCTCGGTTGCACTCTTGCCACCCACACAGTTGAGCGCAAGCTGGGGACGCTTCAGTTTGCCCGACTTGAATATGTCGCTGGTGCGAATCTCTTCCTCAGTCATCACAGCGCTGGCGCCCAGACACTGCAACAACTTCTTAAGTTCGCTAATCTCTGGCCGATTGCGCACAATGCCCACGCTATTGATGCCCCATGCGCGGCAGAGCTGATGCACGGCTTGGCCTACGGCACTGTTGGCGCCATTCTGTATGACCGTATCCCCAGGCGACAGTTTCACAAAGTCCTTCAGCATGCGATAGGCGGTGCAGGGATTCACAGTTATGGTCGCCGCCTCCGCCAGGCCCACTTTGTTGGAAATGCCCAGCAAATGCTCCTCGTTAAAGACAGCGTGCGTTGTCCAGGTGCCCAGGCCGGAAGCTAGCGGCACCACATGCGTGCCCGGCTGCAGGCTCTTCACCTGCTCGCCCACACACACCACCTTGCCCACAAACTCATTGCCCGCAATAGCTGGAAACTTTGGCTTCACGGGATATTTGCCTGCAATTCATAAACTTGTTTATATAACAGACATACATATTATACATATGTGTATGTATGTATCTTAGACTTACCCTGTATTGTGTTGATGTCAGCCGGATTAATCGGTGCTGCCAGAATTTGGACCAGCACTTGCTTGTCCTTAGGATCAGCCAGCTTATCCTCTACCAACTGCAGCACATCCTGCGGTTCGCCGTGCTGTGTATATTTCAGTGATTTGGCCACTACAGACATATGTCGACATAGTAGCGAAGGCCGTGTGCAGGTAGGTAGTGCTCTACGCAACATATCTTATTTTAATATTAATTTCTTGTAATTTTCCTAAACTGAACAAGCAACGAAACTAAAAACGTTTTTGTTTTGTTTGTCACATTCGTTGAGCCGTTTCCACTGAGCTTAAGTTATCGATACTTTTTGCGTAGTGCAAATATATTAAATACAAAAATACTAATATTTTTTCGGTATATTGTACACAATGCTTACAAATATACTACCAAATATTATTAGTGTGACCATACTGAGTTACCTCCATTTTTGACTGCTACGCGCCAGAAACCTTTGCAATTTAAAAGCTGAAAAGTCATCGACGTCATGTCGTATGCTAATTGCATTGTGTGGGCAACCACGCAACTTCCTGTTTCCTTTTCCGTGCTACGCCTATGCAGTGCAGGTGTTTCACTAGCAGCCACCCCCGCATATTGCATATGAAATTAGCATATAAATGCAGTTTATGGGCGTGGCACTAAATTACTGTAGTTAAAAAATGTTAAATATGTAAAGAATATATTCTTAGATTAGTAACATTTTTATTGTTTGCAGTAATTGTTTTTATAAACCAAGCAAACACCAACAACAACTTTGCAAAACAAACAGAAATCAATAACAGACAGACAGCCAGGCAAAGAAAACTTCACATCTAAAAACCCTACTCCGACCGCCTACTTCGGCCACTGCCATAATTATTATACATGACATTCTTGCTGTGCTGAGAATGGGTATATTCACTTTGCCATGCGCTTGGCCAGTATTAAATATTTAATATAAATAAAATAAATAAATAATATAAATCTTAGCTCTGTGAAGCTCTAGCTGGCATCTACAGTGTCGCCACAGATCTATATAATTTTTATTTAATTTAATTTTCATGGCCGAAGTATAAGTATCCAACTAGTTGGTATTTGAGCTTTCGACTATAGCGCGAAATGCTTTTTTTATTTGCACTTATTGCGGCAATAAAAGACGTTGCCCGGGGTTCTCATAAAGCAATCAAACATCGCCGTCGGCGTCGTCGTCGCCAGAGGACCCCCTTGTCCAACAGCACGGAAACGAAAAATCCAATAAAAATAAATGTATGTGAGAATAATTCGTGGTTGGTCGCGTGCCGCTGTGGCATGCGAGCGGCGCCACAGCGCGGCAGCACCTGTCCGGGCTTAGTTAACATTTAGCCGTCGACGCTCGCTGTTCCATACACTCAGCTCCTTTAAAATGTCCACACGCCAGCCACTCAATCCGCGCGCCAACGTTTTCATACTGGTCAATCTGGGCTGTGAGGCGCTCTACGTAATTGACCAGCGTCTGAAGGCTCAACAAATTGCGGCCGACAAGTCGCTTCAAGGTTAGTTCAACTGTGCGCCTTTAATTGAGCCACATCCAGTTAATTAGCTTCTTTTTTTATATTCCAGTCATACACGATGTGACGACGGTGCTGTTGGAGCCCAAGTTTATTGAGTCATTGATCAATGGCTCCATGCACAGCAATGCCCAGCTGCTGACTGCCGAACACTGCAAATTCATGTTGAACGACATAGCCACCTGTTCGCTGATGCGCCTGGACGAGACGTCCATGGAGAAGCTGTGGAATCTGATGACCATGGTGTATAAGTGGCAGCTGTTTGTCTCGCGTCACCAGCATCATCTGCTGGACATAACGTTCCGGCACTTGGATGCCATTAGCAGGCTGTATCCGGATGCGAAGCGACACATGCTCATCGATTTCAGCAAGAATACGTTGCTGGACTTTTGGAATGCCTGCGGCGAGGAGCAACAGCTGTCCATTTACCGCACCAACAAGGCGTGGCTGGAGTGCTTCAATACAAAGATCTCTCTGCTCATACGCTTGGGCTTTCAGGCCATGGACGGCAGTTTCCTGAATCCACTAGACCAGAGCCACTACGAGGACTATGCCCAATGCATTGGCGACAATATTTACATTAGGAACAGCGAATTGACGCAGCAGCAGCAGCTGCAACGCGAGCCGAATCGCATGGATCAACTAGCGGCGCAGCTGAATATCAATCAGACACAGCCCGCAACTGGCGAAGATTTGCAGCCCATGGATGCGCGTCAAGTCCAGAAGCAGTTCGAACAAACATTCTCTAGTATGCTGTTTACGGACATGGATAACAATGCGGCGGGGGCAACAACGTCGCAGGCGCAGCGCAACCCCAACGCCTCTGGCTGTGAATTTGTGCAGCTGCTGACCACCAATACCAAAGCGGATGACGTGGTGACCACAGCGAATCGCACTGGCGGCGTGCTCAATCAGCAATTGATCGATTTGTATAGCAAAATGCATTGAGGCACCTGGTGAAAAAAGAGAACGTGGCGATTTGACAGAGCGCCATCTAGCGTGCAATGAGAGCAAGCGCAGAGAATGCATAATTAAAAAATATTGTATTTTGTTTGTAAAATAATTACAAAAAAGTGTTTTTCTTTTTGCAGTTTCGAAGACATTGGTGATCCAACAACATTACAAAAATTTTGAGCTTGCGACCTGGTTTGATACTTTCATTTTTTCTCTCTTTGTATATGGATCAGAGCTGCTGACCAAAATATTTTTTATCAATTATTTAAGTGTGCGATTTACTTTGAAGTGTTGCAAAACAATTAAACAAAATATTTCAATGAAATTATTGAAAATCGAAATTCACAAAGTAGTTATATCAATATTAATAAATCGTGTTCTGTGTTTTGCATGCCAATTTAAATCAACAACTGCCGTAGCTGCCAAAAATTGCTGGAAACTTATGGCAACAAATTATAGTTAGGGATAATTACTGCTTGTTCGTCCAGATATATATAAATAGATATATATATAGATATATATATATGTAGTAGTTCGTCTTGTGAAGATGGTGGGATGGCGGGTTGCGAGGCAGTCAGTGCATTGTGTCCCAGACACATTACATTTTCGCCTTTAAGGGCACCGCATCCACCATGATATGCAACGCCATTTTGAGGCACTCCTCGGCGGAGCTGATCTGGGCGCAGGGGAAAGCATCAGCGTTTTGCGTCAGAAAATCACAGTACTTCTGATAATTGGTCAATGCAAAATCGTAGTTGTAGGCACCCAACAACTTTAAGTCCGTCTCATTTGCTATCAGCGGCACCGAGGCCTTGAACGGCAAATTCCCGTACTTCAAAAAGTCCATTTCGCAAGCCTCGCACTTGCAGTTGAAGCGATACTGCATGGACAGTGTCTCCTGGCGTTGTTTCTTGCCAAAGACTGCAAAATGCGCGCTACAATAAACGAATGAAATTGAATTTAGTTAAATAAAGTTCTACGATTTCTAATAGATTTCTCTCTCTTACCCATAGTTGTCGTAGAGCACATTGCCGGCCTTGATGGGCCGCAGTACAAACAAATAGGCTTTGATGCCTTCGTAGATGCGCAGGGTGTTGGGTGCACACGAGTGATTGAGCAGGGAGAGAAACGCATAGGCGCCAGATGAATGTGACTGATCGTCCTTGGTCTCGTTCGCCTGTTCGACGAGATCAATGCCATGCATATTCGATGGTGATGTCTGTAAATGTCTAAAAAGTAGATCGGTGAAGAAGTTGCGACCCTCCTCGCCGCCGAGATACTCCTTGAGCGGCGTGTATTCCATGATGAAGTGCTTGAGGACGGCGCACACAACCGACCGCTGAAAGAGATCCGAAACGGAGCGCAAATTTTGATTCGTTACCAGACCATGTATGGCCCGATAATGTTCTTGGGGCGTCAGTTGCGTATAATCCAGATCGAAGACGGATTTGTGCTGATTCTGCGGCTGCTCACAGTACGCCATCAGCTCCTCAATGCTGCCGTAAAGATCCAAGGCGCTCAGCGTGGTGCGCAACGCAATGCAATGGATTTTGTTGAACATGCGATGCAATAGATCAATAATGGGGCACTCGTATTTGTGGAAAGTGCTATTGGCGCGCTTCTTGCACTCGTCCGAGCAGAACATGACGGAACAGCAATTATCGCAGGGTATAAGCGTTAGATAGCGCTCCTCTTTGCAGTTGGAGCATCTAATGTATCGCATGGGCGCCAGTAGCGATGAGCAGAAGGGCATCTCAGTGGCCACTATATCGCCTACGACCAGATCCTGCGTGGTCACTATAAATCTGCCCTCATCCGGAGTTTCGCGCATCTCCAAGCAGTTGGCTATGAATGGCACTTGCGGGTGTGCATCGAAGCTCATCTTAAAATCGTACGGCACAATATCCGGCGGCTGTTGCTGCACCAACTGCTGACAGTCGCGCTCACGCTTGTCCAGCTTATGACGCAGTCGTTCCGGATAGTTGGCCTTGCGCGCCAGCTCAATGTTGGCCAGGCATTCACGATAGCGCTTCCACTCAAAAAATACCGCCGATCGATTAGCATATCCAATCGACAAATTCTCCGAATTTGGTTCCGCATAACAAATGCTCTTGTTATACAATTCCAGAGCCTGTGGAGAGAGGATCTTTGGGTTATTTGTGTATTTATCGACACCGCAGTTTTAAAATTGTATTTTTTTAATGGTATTCTGATGGCTGATTAAACTAATATCTAGATATTGATTAAGTCACAAATACTACTTGCCTGAAAGTATTTTCTATTCTTTAGAGAGAACTGCTCGTTGCCGAGCATGCGAAATTCGACACTGCGCTTGTTGCATTTGCTTTCGCGCAGCGTTACATTTAGGAATATCTTTTCCATGTACTTGAAGTCGATCAATGCATGCTCCACGAAGTTCACCTTCGAGTAGTTCTCTTTGAGCTCATTGAATTTGCCGGATATAATGCCAATCAGTTTCCAGTCGTTGAGCTTTTTGATCAGATCGTCGCTTACGTCGTATACGTCCATTGTGGTTGTTATTGTGTTGCAATTTATCCTCGAGCTGCACATAAAAACACATATACACACCCACACTCAGACAGAGCCAAGCCACTTGGTCTAGTTGTCGTCCTCCTCGCCGTGTTTTGCCTGCTTGCAAGTCGCGTGTGTTGCGTCGCCGCCGCCGCCGCTGCCGCTGTCGTTGCCGCTGCCGCCGCCTGTTTTTTCACCAACAAAATATGTTTGTGTATTTGTCTGTTTGTGTCACGCAACTAGATAGTTGCGTTTATGGATGGCGTCAATATGCAATTTCACAAAAAATTTCAAGAAGTTTACTGCAAATTTATTTGCTATGCGCCAATCCTGATCAAAATTTTAGTTTAGTTGGTTTTTTTTTTGGCGAATTCAAGCGCAGTGTGACCGTGCTGTGAAAGTACAAAAAAAACAGAGTCTGCAAGTCAATAATACCAGCAATCACGCGGTAAGAAAAATGGGTAAAGCTGAATTTATGAAAACGTTAGCGCCCTCTGGCGACTGCAGTTTGAGGTTTTTTACTTCGAACATGTTCCGACATGTAAATGCATATGGAAGTTATTTTTGATTTTTAACAAAAATTCAACTATTCTTTAAGGTAATCGTAATCGTATGCAACAAGCAATATCCATTTATTTCGTCTTTGGTCAAAATCATACAATCAATTTACTTGCTACTTTTACTTCTCTTCGCACCATTCGTTCTCCTTGCGCACCTGCTCCTCCTCAGATGGGGAAAAGTCGTTGGCGATGGCAAATGTCTCACGAATGTCCTGAAGCGATTTGCCTTTGATCATGTTGGCGCAAGTCTTGCAGGTCACATCCAGTAGACCTTGAATGTTTAAATAATTGGCTGCCAGAATGAGCTCGAACAAGGTGCCTTGGTCGACTTTTAGGAAGTCAGCATCCCAGGATGAAATGTCGTCGGTGCGCTTTTCCTTATTCTCATCCTCCTGCGGCTGCTGTGGATCGTCCTGGGCGTGGTAGGTAGCCCAATGGAGTACCTTGCGCAGAATTGCCGAGTTCACATTCGGCAGAGGCAACACACTATTATCGCTTTCATCGCCCAGATCTTCGAGTGCCGTCTTAATAGTCTCCGAACATTTGGCAATTTCGATGTCTGTATCAAAAATTTCCTTATCGGACGATTCCAAGCGTATGATTGGCATTGTACAAGAACTATTGCAGATTTCAATGCTTACTAAATATTTACATGCATATATATTTGTGTGTCGTGGAACTTACAAGATTATTATATGCTGCTACAAGTTATCGCTAAATTTGTAAAACAGAAGCAGATCGTCGAGGGTTTCAAGGCACCAAACAAAAATCTATAAATAAATGCTTTGTTATTTGTTTGTATATTTATTTAACACGTTGAGATTATGAAATTCAAATGCTGTTTAGTAGACAACGCATATCAGCATGCTTGTGTATGAAAAGAAGTTTTTGTACATTATTATATTACCCTTTATTATTAGTTTGAATAATTTTTGTTGGTGCTCTTCCAAAACTGTTTGCTAATTTATGCTTTGCCGGGCAGCTAGTGTGACCATATCTAACGCAGAGCCGTCAAAATATAATTTTAAAAATAAATACCATAACAAAGGGCAATACTTGTACATATATTGAAATATACTGAATTTTGAGCAAATCTTTACAATAAATAAATGGCAATAACTTAACATAAGTACAACAATTTGGAATGCATGCAACTGATGTAGAGTCAGTGCAACAAGCCTAAGAAAAATTCTAGTGTCTTTGACAAAATCATAATTATTGTATCCGCAATCAAGGTTATACCATGGAAGAACATGTCCAATAGATCCTCCTGATCGTACGTGCGCAGAAACCGAAACAGGAACAATGCCGATACACAGAAGACCACAGGCCAGATGAGCGAGAGAATGAAGCGTGCCGCTAGGACCACCAGATACCAAGCAACGAGGAAGAGTAGCACATAGGCGATTAGTGTTCCCATATCCGAAGGCATGCCGGCATTCTTCACCGCATACTCGTAGAGCACGACAAAGAAGGGCGAGTCCCGCCAATCATCGCTGGTATCTTTCCAATTTTCTTCCATTTTCACTATTTTTTTGATTACGAGAAAAACTAAAACAAGGCAAACTCTGTTAACCTTTGCTTGTTATCATGAAACTACATTGTATATTTAAAAAAAAAAGAATAATGATCACCTAATAAATCTCGTAACAGCTGTGCTCAGACAATGACGTTAAAATACCAAATTTATTTTTGCCAATGCTCAATTAATACTAATTTCTTCGGCACATTGTTATCGAGAGCAGTTATCGGGTTAGGATTTCGCGCTAAATCTTTTCAATTTAAGCTTTTCCCTGCATGTTGCAAATATACTACAAGTATTGTGTCCCTCGACGCTAATCAACCATTTGAGGGGATTAACCTGCTGGCAAACGTTGATTTGCAAACTCTAAACTACATGTATGTACGTGTGTGCATTGAACTTGCTTCCAGCAATTCCCTGTGAACGTGTCAACGTCCTGACTAAAAATAGAACGGTAACTGATGCTGAGAACGGTAAGCAATTTCCTTTTCCTTTGAACTGATGTTGGGTGGCTGGTTCAATGTACTGCACCTGTGGTACTTTTTGTTCGCTCGAAGATGTAGCGAAACGAAATCGCATTTTAATGACTGAAATCGGGCACATAACAATGCCATACAGCCTCGATGTTCAAAAAATGCAATAAATTGGCCAATTTCGTACTGACAGAAAGCAGAAAGCAGAAAGCAAATACCACCAGGGACACCGACGAACGATGTTTAGCAAATTGGGTGCTTTAACCGCAATATGTGCAAAACGATTCGGCTTTGTTGTGCAACAATTCAGTGGCAAAACATTATGGCTGTTAATAACAATATCGATAACCAGCAGTTTATTTTTTGTGTGCTTCGATCATTTGTATATATAATTCGATAAGCAGAATACTAGTTTGGTATTTATTTATTTTTAGGCACTTAACGTAATAACATCATTAAATAGTCCATTTATTTGGAGTCCCCCTATTAGATACTCAATTTCAAAATAAACTCATTCCAGGCACATTAAGATGTAATAAGTTATTTTTAAGTAGTTGTATTAGCGCATAAATTCGTTCAGATTGTTGATGCCATAAGACAAGTCATAATCAGTGCTCGACTATAAATTCTGCCGTTTGGTTCGATTGGATAAATCTCATAAGTATGTTAAGTCATATCATACAACACATTCTATTTCTTATGCAGCGGTTGCAGTTAGCTTGCAACTGTGTAATCGAAAGTTATGGCATGTGTTATGCTTGTGTATTTATTAAGCTTCTTATTTTGAGCTTGCAACAAGTGTGCCATAACGATTGAATCAAGTGGTATAAGATGCACAAATATAACATCAGTTTAAAGCTTCTTGGCATTTGGCTTTTTATTTAAATATTGCGGAATTTGACGTTGGTTACGGAAAGGCCAAAGGGAAAAACATGGTACAAACATTGTCAAAAATATACTGTGTACAGAATATTAAATGAAAGGAAGCGGAAATGTTCAGGCAAAAAGTCGAGCATGCAACAGGAAGCTACTCAAACACATACAAATACAGACAAACACACAAACACACACACACACACACACACACAGTAGATAGTGTGACACTTTTATGAACATAGCAACAAAAGTTAGATATAATAACAGACACAACAACTGCAATAATAACAATAACAACAACAGCTTGTCGTTGTTTCTGGTCTGTTTTATAAGCAAATAAAGGCGTGACACAGTTCTTTCAATTTTATGCACACACACATACACACACACACACACACACACACACACACACACAGACACATAGACACAGTTGCAGTGAAACACATGGTCGTATCTTATTTATAGTCATGTTGCTGTTGCTGTTGCTGTGGCTCCTGTCAAAGTCAGTCAACCAGCCCAAGCAGTCACTTGTACTGCCATTGCAACAAAGTCGCATAGGTAGCCTTTGCCATTGCCTTTGTGTCCTGTTTGCAGTTTGTGTTGTCAGTGTGTGTTGACTGTGTGGTTATGTGTTCTGTACACCAAACAGCATAGGTAAAAACCTGCTGTGGCATGAAAATGCCATAGTTGTGTGATTGTTTTTAGGAACAACGTAAAGTAAGTGCCACTTGATAAATGAATTCTTGTGGCTGCTGACAACTAAATACACAAAAACCAGTTCAACTGGCAGTGCAATTTACCACGAGTATCTAGTGAATTAAATACTTTTGGGCATTTAAATTGAAATATTTGCTCGCAACGTTAGTTGAAAGAAGTGAATAGGCTTATGAATTTTTAATTACAATTAATGACGGCTTTTAGTATTAATAATCATCATAATTTCTTTGGCTTTACATACATGTTTATTGCCATACACACATAAACGAGTTAAGCTTCTCTAAGACTTTACTAATTGTCTTGAATAATGTGCATAAATTTGAATTGATTGCCTATAATTTGATGTTAAGTATTTAAAATCATTTATTTAGATGAACTGGAATGTGAATTAAGGCCATAATGTTTTTGTGAAAATTCATATAACAGGCAGTGTATGTATATTCTTGATCAGAACGACGAGGTGATTTGATCTAGCCGCAGCGATAAATATATATTGTTGTGTATCAAATGAAGCTAATAATGATTGAAACTGCAGCTTTACGCAGCGTACAGGGCATGTCTTAGTCGGGGACTCTTGACTCAATTAATTATATATTTTTTATATATTTTTATATATTTATTTCTATTTATATTTATATATATTTAAATATTTTTTTAATGCAATCCTTTTCTATGAGGCCAAACATACATACAGACATACCATAAATATCATCTCTTTCCCTTCCTTTTCATTCGTCAGCTACTTAATCTAATCCGCTTACTCTTCTTGTGCTTTACAGCTGCCAAAACACTTCTAATCAAAGCCTGTGGGCCTACTTGAGTTCCTGGGAATCGCATGGCATGTCACACGAGGATTGCCTGAATAATTTCCGACTTAATAGAACATACCTATATATTTATTCAAATGCATGCATTTGTTTAAATATATTTGAGGAAACTCGCATTCAAGAGAATCATTTAATAACTCGCTATTTGCATATGCATTGCACAGGACAAGTTTAATATGTAATTTATGGGAATTTGGCAAGTTAGCGCTTAGCTTAGCTTAATTCATCAGAAGTTATTTTTGTTTTCATTTATTAAACTCTATTTAGCAAGTCTTGTAGTTTCCATTAAGTAACCTTTGACAAGTTTTAGTTGGAATTGTCTTAACATATATGCGCTTGCTAGTTTTTTTTTTCTTCCTTTGCTATCAGTTGGTATTTGCAGCGATAAGTGACTGCGACAACAGGCGACCTTTTAACTTCATGTTGCTGCTGATGTGTCTGTCAGATTTGCAAATCTTGCACATGTTTAGCGTTACTTTAAGTGCATCAGATGGCTGTGAAGCTAACCGCAAAAACTCAAGACCAGCCGCACGTCGCACCTGAGCAGTGCGCTGTCAACCAGCATGTGCCACACGTGTCCCAACCACAGCCGGAACGATGCGGAGGTTTAAAGTGCAGCCAGCTCCTACTCAACGTTGACCTTTCACGTTGGTGGGGGGCCAAGAGCTGGGGTGGCGTGGTTGTCGCCTTGCATGCTGAAAACCATTTGATATGGTCATGTATATAGCCGCGACACTTGATAAAATTAATGAGCATCGAGCCAGCCAGAAGAATGGAAGAGCTGCTGAATAAAGGTAGCCCCGGGGAGATAAATATATACATATATATATATAATATATATATAAAGTGGGCCTCATCAAATTGCTTGGGGATTGTCTGATGTTTGCCTGAGAGCACTGCAACAGGTTTGTTGTGGTGTTTCTACTTCTTTTTTTTCTTACACTTAACTGCGCTAAACTTTGAAAATATATTATAAGTAACTCCTCAATTTAAGCAGCATTCAGAAAAGTCAACGCTTCGGGCCCAATTGTTACAGCAACAAAAGAATAACAACAAACGAAAGAAAAGTTACACAAATTTACAAGTCAGTTGCAAAAGAGTTTGCCATACTCGCTCACAGTTTGAAAAGAGCTTTACCATTATAATAAGTCATTTATATATATAATATATATATATATTTAGACCGATTTGCTACTTTCTATGTGGACATTAGACAGAAGACCTTTATTAATTTTTAGAAATATTACAGCGCTCTACGATATAGATTTGTTGATATCTATTGCCTCGATCCTTAGGTCAGGTCAGCTATGCATATTTTATTAATATTTCATGGGACACAAAATTAAATTAATTTATTAGATAAACAAACGGATAGATTGTAACTTAATTTAATATTATAAATATATATTTTTATTATATGCTTAGATACCACTACTTCTCCGCATCTTCTTTGATTGAAGACATCAGATAAGGTGCAGTACAGATCGAGCTCAATCTAAGCTCAATGGTATTATAAATACATCCAATACAAACGAATATACTCGTTTTATCACGCGAACAAGCATAAAAGGCTAAACCGAGAACTGAAAGCAGCACAAACAAGCGTCGAGCAAAAAAACTGTTGCCTGCTATCAGGCGGAACGATGCAAAGAGGCTGCCTTTTTAAATGTCAGCGCGTAATAAAATTTGGACGCCTTTTACGCATTTTTAAGTTTGCGCCGCTTGCTCATAAATGAAATTATTAACAAATAAATGAAAAATGCGCAGTAAAATTCAATTATTATATAAAAAAAAGCGAAATATACATACACATATGTGCTATATATTGTATATATACGTTATTTGTATTCTTTTATATTTTTTAATATTTTCATTCAATTTTGCAGGTTTGCTGCCGCAGCAAGCGTAAATATCAAAGGTGAGGATGGGCAGGTGGGCGTGTTTCAAGAAGCCAAAGAGACAGTGCCTGTGTGGGTGTGTGCACTGCTGAGTAGTTTTTTTTTTATAATATACCTTCTTCTTTTTTTTTTGTTGTTGCCTGAATTGGATTGGGAGTACGGCTGTCGTGTCAATTCAATCAACTTGCTTTCTTGCCGACTCCCCATGAGCCTCTTATGGCTCGGCTCGTCTCCTGCTGCCGCTGCTGCCTCTGCTGCTGCTGCTGCTGTTTGGTTACACAAATGAAAATTTATTGTATGTGCTTTATGCATGCGTTGATACAATGTATACAGGACATACAGGACAGCGTGCGCTTATAATAAATTTTCAATTTTCTGCACAGGACACTCACAGGAGAAAGTGCGTCGCTTAAAATGAAATTGCCTCATGCTGAAGCATTAATCAAAAAGATATAGAAATATGTAGAAATACAATGATTTCTCTTGCCTGTCTATTATAAAATTCAAATTGGAAAACTTTTCATTTTTCTTAGTAATTTATACGGTTTCTCCAGTTTTTCTTATTCTGCAACTGCAACGTTTGCCCACACAGAAACATCACTCATACGCCGCGTGGGCTTTGCATCTTAATTAACGTTTTCGGACACACTTTGTGCTGGCTGTCCAAAGTGATGTTACTTTCTTTCCTCTGTTATGTTTGAGCTGGAAAGTATAGGCAAATATAAATAGTAAAGTTTTGCGGTCGTTGTAGCTGGAAAGTTCTCTGCTGTTCTCTGTGCATAAAAGGTAACTTTTAACCTTTGTGTATGTGAGTGTATGGGGGCGTGAATAAAAGCCTGGTATAGCTAGCTAATAGGTTGGGGTATTTACCTGAATGTCGCGGCTGCTCTGTACTGCAAAGTCATAGCTACCTCAGCTGCTGCTGCTGTTGCTGCTGTTGCTGCTGTTGCTGCTGCTGCTGCTGCTGCTTTCCTTTTTCTCTCTCTCATCGCCCGGCCCACTTACAAGTCATTTGCATATGCGACGATGGTTTAGCTCGCAGTGGTAAAACAGCATCAAGAACAGCAGCAACAGGGAAACACGGCAACAGTCAACAAGCATTTCAACATGCTCCTTGCGGTTGCTGTTGCTGTTGCATTAAAATTTATGCTTACAAAGCCGCTTATACAACAACTTCCACAAAAAGTTGCAGCTGTGTGAGTGAAGTTTTCCCCACGCGCCGTTGCTGTTGTTGTTGTTGTCGTTGTTGTTGTCGTTGTTGTTGTCCATTATGAAAACTTTTCAGTTGAACTGAAACATTTTTTTATAAAGCACATTGTAAATGCTCATCTTGAGTCTATTGAGATACCTGACCTTGGAATCTAAATGAGCTTTCACTGTGTGTGTGTGCATTTTCATAAAGAATTACTTAAAAAGTTTTAATTGTATTCAAGCGCAGTCTAGATACTTGGTTAAGGACCATTTTAGCCACTTTTATTTAAAAAAAAAAAATACTTACCAATTTATTTTTAAATATTATATGGCATACTTATCATATGTTGTTGTTGGTATATAAAATATATAATATTGATTAGTGTATTGCATTCATTAAATATCAAAAGATCTAGAAATGACTTTATTTTTTATTTATTTATTTTTAATTTTTATTTTCACTCTTTGTAATACTTCTAGTAGTGTTTTGTGAATAATACATTTAATTTAACTTAGAGTTCAAGTTAATAAATTAAACCTTATTTTCTATAATATTATTACATTGGAATATGTGGTAAAAAAGCTTTATTATTGATTATAATTCGGCTACTTCAAGCCCGATTTTCAGCTGATTTACATTTTTGGGAAACATTGATTCACAGCTTCAATATGTTTCGAATGATATTTCATATTTATTTGCTAGTGTCACCTTTTGCCACTTTTTTCCAAATTGAAACACATTTCTATGCTTTGAATTTTATATATGTATTTCCCTTGAGGTAGCTAAAAATGCTTTATACATCGTTAGTCAGGTCGGACTGCATTTCTGCTTCCCAGCTTGGAAGCAGCTGTTAGCCCGCATTAACCTCTAAGTTGAAGTCCTACTATGTGCTTTAGCTGAACACTGTCCTGTGTCTAGGTTCCAGTTTTCCTTTTTCGTAACAGACTCTTTTCCAAGCATCTTTATTAATGCATTGTTTGTCTCTAGTTTCAACAGTTTCTGCTATGTCGATGCTTTCTGCTATAAATATCAATTTAATTTTGATATTTATAATCGTATATGAAATTTGGATGTCAGTCTAATTTCATATACGATTATAAATATAAAAATTAAATTGATTAGGATGTCAGTCTAATTTCATATACGATTCAGTATCTGTAAGTTCCGCTCTGCAAAGTTTTGACTCTTAGTTGATGTTTGCAGTGCCCCAGGCTCTACATCCATTACCAGCAGCCAAATGCACAAAGATTACATTGCTGTTGAAATGGACTTATTTGTCGCTTGATGCACACGTTGGACTTTGATGTATTTTGCAAATGCGGCTCGAGTGTTATGGGTGTCGCGCCGTTAAACCTCAGCGCATGCATGATATCATGTTATGTGATCTTATAACCACAAGCGCGTGTATATTTATGCCGATAGATACATATATATTTATATATATTTGTAGACTGTATATGAATGTCTATATATATATATGTACATATCCGATAGGTACAATCAGCAGCCTGCGATTACGTCATGGGTCTGTGTGTTGAGTGGGCGGGTCACGTAAAAGTAGCTCGTTAAAAATTGATGATGTGCATCAATGCGTGATGATATGGCACTCAGGCTGAGAGCTGGGCCTCCACTTGGCCTCACGTCCACGCCCACGCCCACGCCCACGCCCACGCCCACGCCCACGTCATTGCAGATGCGCGGGGCGTTGGTCGTTGAGCGTTGGGCGCTGTTAACCCATTGGCTACTACCCTTCTTTGTTTTTACCTTAGCCAGCATTGTACGCTTTGAAGATTTATCAACGTATTTGTTTTTAACATTTATGACATTTTAAAGCCGCATCAAAACTCATAAAAAAGTCGCAATAATAAAGCAAAAATGCGATATACAAGTTTGCTAAATGTTCGCATATATCTGTGGGGCACCTTTCGTACTTGCGCGTGTGTTTTCAACATGAGTATGTGTATGTGTGTGTGTGGGTGTGTGTGTGTGTGTGTGTGTGTGTGCAGTCGACTTGCTAACCGGAGCACTGATATATAAATATATAATGCATGTCAGTTTGGTTTTGTGCTTTGATTTAACAGCGGCTGGCGGCAGCATCGCTGATTTATAGCCATGCGCTGCCACTCTAAAAGTATGCCACACGCACACACACACACACACACACACACACACCACTGTCAAGCTCTAAGGCATGCGAGGTATGGCTAAGAAATTAATCGAGCTTGTTGCCATCACAAGCCTTAATACCAGACCGATAATCTGAATGGCCTTTGTGATTGTTAACTAATTAAAAATGCAACAACTTTCGGGCAAATGTAATATTGAGAATTATTCTTAGCTTAAATGAGCTGAAAATAAAATTAGGCAGAAATTCATAAAGTGAAAAGTTCAACATTTAATTGGTGACTGTAAAGTTGCCACAATATATAATATATAAATTTAAATCCTTCGGTACCATTTCTAAGAATTTAGCTCATTTCATATAAATCAAAATTTGAAATATATAAATCAAAACTGCTAAAATTCACAGAATTCGCAGAATTTATATTTAAATTCATAATTTAAATGTAGTCCATATGAAAAGCTTAACAGCTATTGTTTTTTTCAACTGGTTCTATCATTTTTGTATGATGTATTTATATTTTTCTAATTTATATACATATTTATATAAATTCACAGAAATTCATCAATCGCACTGCGCGCTAAAATTCACATTGCAGAATTTATATTTTAATTCATAACTAAAATGCAATCAATATGCAAAATTGTAATAAGTATTATTTTTTCAGCTGGTTTTATAATTATTTTATGATATATTTATACATTACCTATTTATATAAAATGTACAAAAATTCATCAATCGCATTGCGTGTTAAAATTCACATTGCATTTAAGTCATGCATTAAAATATAAATTTATTTTAATTCATAATTTAAATGCAATCAATATGCAAAATTGTAATAAGTATTACTTTTTCAGCTGGTTCTATAATTATTTTTTGATATATTTATATATTACTTATTTATATAAATATATGTAAATTTTCAAAAACTCATCAATCGCACTTCGCTTATGCCTGCATTAATAAAAGGAAAAAAATGCGCATAGCACCGCCTGCTTTTAGACGCACGCAAATTTAATTAGTGCACAGACGCGTGTAGAGTCCCGAAAATGAGTGAAGTGTAAGAATTATGCGAAATATACGAAATGTGTTTGAGTCTAACATAAATGCAAGCGTATAACGAGTAAAAGGGCGACGACAGACGCGCGCGTTGCGCTCATAAAATCAGCCTTAAATCGAGCCCTATAAAAAGGTTATGTGCATTTAAGGCCAACGTAATTCACGAATCTTTAACGTATGTAAATTGTAAAGACTTGAAAAGTTCAGAGTAAAGATAATAAGGGAAAACAGTTATATATTTATATATATTTATATATTTATATATTTATATATTTATATATATAAGTACAAAACTTTGTATGTTGTTTAATTAAACGAACTAATTCGTTTAGGCCACAAGTTAAGTAGCAATATTTTGTATATACTTTTTGCAAGTGCAAGTCGAGGGTAAAAATGCTGAAAGTTAATCGTTGCAGTTTACTGCAGAAGTGCTTTGCAATTAACTTTGAGTTGGCCAATTAGCTTCAAACTTATTAGAAGCCAGTGCAAAAAAACAATCAATATAGATAAGCTAAACGTTAAACAGGTGCAAAAAGCGATTCAACTATTGAGTGGGTGACTTATAGAACTTTGTTTTCTTCTATTATTCTGACTCATTTAGTTTGTTGTATTTGATTTGAAACGGATGGTAAAGCAGCTACCCAATGTCATATCAAGAAATTATCCCTTTATACCAGCCTCTGATTAATATTTGATGATTTTATGATGAACAAATAAAAATTTGTTTCAAATTTCAAAGAACGAAAACTACAAATATTTATACATAATGTTTTTGTGAAAAAAAAAACTTTGAAATTGTTACTTCATTGATTTCATATTATGTATTATTTGAAGCTCTACATATCTATCCATCTTACCCATACCCATCTTATATCTGACTGAAATTTAAACCGCCTAACTTGTTAAGATAAGTTGAAAGCTATTCAGGGAATTTCTTTGTTAATTCTCTCAAGTTATGCTTTAAGCTGTAACTACTTCCACATACATTTCCGATGCCAGCATAGACTTTGTTTCACTGAAGCTGTCGACTGAAGCACGACTAAGCACAACTTTTGCCAGCGTCCAAAAGTCAATTCAATTTTCAACAATAAGCATACATTTCAGAGAACTTTTTCCGGTACAAAAACTTTGAGAAGTTTATGCAATGCCAACGCTCTAGGATAGACTGTATTGATTGAGGCCTGTCGAACTGTTGCCCTTTCGGGCTCACTGGCTAATTGAGTTTGGGTACGGCAAACACAGTCAGTCTCCAACATTACGCATACCACATGTGGGACCCGAAGTTTCTTGCAATTGCCGCCTCAGTTGTCAACCTTTTTTTCTCTCTTTTTTTTTTTTTTGGGGGCCAATAAACAAAATGCTGACTAAGTACATTTGTTTTTTTTTTTATGTTTACATGCGGCACTTAGAAACCGAACTTGACGCCTGTTATTTACCTAAAATATTACGCATACGCCACTGTTGCCAATATGTATGATGTGCCAACGTTGAAAAAAGAAAACCGCCCACGTGTGCCGAAAATGCTTTTCAACCTAATGGAAAATTCAACGCGTTTACCTTTTTTGATATACGAGGAGCATGTGGCGGGCACTTGCTTAGGCGAGTGTTGAATGTGTGCGGAAGGCATTTTGTATGTGTGTGTGTGCTGTGGCAAGTCAACCCAAGTATCAAGCAGCGTTTAAGGTTTAAGGTTTAAGGTAGCCACACTCAGGTGTCAGTACATGCGCCGCAACACTTAACACCTAGTATCTTAACACTTCACATGCGATAACTGACTTAAGCTAAATTTCTAGTTTTTAAATTATTTTGATACATTTAGAGCATAATGAGCATGATGTTTGTATACAGTTTCTTTTCATTTAAATTATACTTTATTGACGTTTATAAATAAATAAATAAATACTCTTAGTCGTCTTCATTATGAAAAACTGGCTCCCACTCCTGCCAGATTTCCGAGCACTGAAAATCTTTTTGTCTCTCTTGCCAGTGTTCAGAACCTTCCCTTGCTTTGGCGTTGAGTATGGGACTTGTCGGAGCGGCAGTGCCAATCTTCATTGAAGAAACCGCGATGTCTGGCATTTGAAAGGCTGGACCGCATTCGGAACGGACCCAATACAATAACGAGTCAGTGCTCCAGACAGACAATTCGGATTCATCTGAATCGTTGACCATGTCTCCTTGCGCTGTTTTAAACAAGTTCGTGGTAGAATTTTCGCTGAGATCTTCATCATTTGGATACTCAAAATATTGTTCGTAATCAGTATCAGTATCCTGGAGCATGTCAGAGTAGGCAGCGAATTCCTCATAGCTAATCGAGCGCATATTTGGGCATAGTTTGGTCACTGGTCGATGGTACGCGCAGCGGGTATCCCGAACCCAGCGGCGTGGCATCATCAGCTCATTTTTGGTATCGGGCAACTCCTTAAGCTTGCTAGTATCACCACTCAGGGTGATGACCAAGGTGCTGTAGAAGATGCCGTCTTCGATTAGCTGTTTACTTTCCGGCACTTTCGTGAACTCCTTCAGTACTTTGGCAAACGGGCCGATTGGGTCACTATTCAATTGACAAAGGACCTTAGGTGACAGATAAGCAAATCGTAAATTCTTTAGCACGTTAAACACGCAGGGCTTTCGAGCGGGCCAGTCTACATTCAGCCAGTGCAAAACACCAAACAGAATCTAAATAGAAAAGAAATTGTTAAAGTTGATTGTTATTCTTTGTGGAATATTCCTGCCCACCTCACTTTCCGCGTTGACTGCCAACGAGCTGGAGTTAAGCAGCGCACAGACCTGCATCTCATTGAAGGTCAAAAACTCCTCGCTGCAAAGCAGTATCAGTGCTGACTTTGATATGCGGGTAGCCATTGCCTGATTAATCTGAAATAGCTCAGTAAAATGTCGTGATTTGTACATAATGTCAATGGCCCAAAAATCCTTAAATAGATTACTGTCAAGCATTCCGTAGCACACATTCAGCAGTTCTGCCATCTCCAGAAAGCTGGCAGCGCGTATAATGTGCACCACTTCACTGGCCTGAAATTTGTAATTCGGCTTGACCATCCACTTGTAGACCTGCTCAAACGTATTGGCCGACAATGGGCTACGGCGCAAGTCGATCACAGTGTGGCCCCGAAATTTGTTAAAGAATATGGAGTAACAGCCCAGCACAACGCCAGAGCAAGCGAATTCGCGAAAATCCACCATAACAATTGTATCCGGATCCTCTCCACGCTGAAGCTTTCTTATTAATGGACCCAATTTCGACTCATCTTCACTCACCCTGACCTTATCAGTTTGACGTTTGTCCTTCTGCTCTATACATTTCTTGGTACACCTTTTATTATCAAAGCACTTGTGCTGGCACAATTTGTGCTGTACCTTGCCGACCGTGTGATAGGCGAATGCCTTTGACATAATGTGCAGCATTGGCTCAAGCTCACTGCAATGCAATCGATGAGCATGAAGGAAAGGAACGACAAGTTTATATATAATTTACAGACTTTTCTTTGAGCAATTGGGTTAGCTTTGGTATTCAATTTGCCAATTATATTAAATTTTTATTTCATTTCTCAGTGCGCTCATCAGTCTTTTATTACTTTTTATACTTTTCAACATACCTCTTAAATTCTTTTGCACTTCTTGCAAACACTGGCAGCTCGTCCTTGGGAAATTTAGCCAAATATGGGCGATATTTAAAATCCATTTTTTGATAAAAACTTTATTTGTTTACTTTATATAGAAATTATTTGTTGCTTTTTGATCAACACTCAGAATGTAACGAAGTTAACAAAAGGCTGCACAGCAAAGGTTACTAGGCACCAATTTGACGTTTAGAGCATGGTGTGTTGAGAAATCGAATGATTGAAAGTATTTCACCAATGTTTGATATAGAAAATATTTATGAAATTTATATTTTATTTACGAATTGCAGAAATATATATATTTATATTTAAAAAAGAATTTTTTTAAATATTAGATAATAGAATTGAATATTAAAACGATCATAATAAACAGAGAATCTTAATTTACTTAATTTATTTTCGTTTTATTTCGAACAAATAATCAAAGTGAAGATTTTAGTTATATAAATCTACGTTTAACTCTTGGAAACCTAACTAAAGAATGTTCAGAGTTATTACTAGTATTTATTATAATATTAACATCTACTTTTTTATTTCTTTTTCTAGGTTTTTCAGTTTAAAATTGACTTGTTTTAATGCAACGCACGTGTCGCGCTTCTCTTCAAAATTTCTCTCTACTTTCATTTAAAACAAGAACAACTGAGAGTTATCTCAACTTGCAATACAATCTGAAAATGACGGCCAAGGTGTTATATTAATGCTGTGCCAAGCCTTTAGCGTGTAATCAAAGTGCGAACATCATAATTACATTGCTATGTAATAGAAAACATTTGACATTTTAAGACAATTTTGTGTAACAAAAACCTGGTCGGCAATTTGACGGCGTATAAAAATAGCATCATTTGCAGCGTGTGCTGTAGAAATTGTAGAAATTATCTGCAAAATGTACTTGCATTCATTATTGTTTCAAAATTATGTTTGTGCGATAATTGAAATTCGAGCTGAACTTAAATTTAACACATGAATTTGCAGCGTCTGGAGAAACTGGAAAAACTGGAGAAATATGTAATTGCCTAAATTAATTATCTTAAATGCTGTGCTCCGCAGTATAAATAACTAGAGAGACAGCAAATACATAAAACAACAACAGCAGAAAAAAACAAAACAAGTTGTTGATGAAACAGCGCATATCAAAATACAAGGTATGAAAAGTTGAATAACTGAAAGATAAGTTACCTAACTGTGTAATACTCTGTTTTAGCTGATGAATGAATGTTCAAATAATTTTAATAAGTTTTGCAATCATTTTTAAGTAGTTGTGGCATTTTTTTTATATTTTATCTTATATTTTAAAACTTAGTCTTATACTTCAATAAATTTTGTTTCCCTTTTTTTTAAAAATCTTTAAACATATTAATTAATAATATTAAATATTTCCTTTTGATAGACTAAGTTTTCATAGGCCTTGCAAAAAAATATATAATAATTGCTTTAACTGTTAAGAGTGACTGATTTCTTATTCAATAACAAGTATTTGAAAAATTATGGACTGCTTCTGCTCAAGTCAAATATAAACTTCGATTTACACAAGCGCACTCATTTGGCTTTGAGCAACAGAGTATAAAAACAGCCCAAAAAAAGAAGAAACAAATTTAAGAAAGATATAAGATGTCGCCGCTTTGCGTTCTTCAAAAATTCATGACAAGACGCACAAAGTGCTCAATTTTATGAAATGAAAACAGCAAGTGGCGGTTGTTGCCCTCGCGCGATTTGGCCTGCGTCCCGCCAGCTCGAGCTGCTCCCCAAGATAAACATGCGCACCGCTGCTCGCTTTTTTTTTCTTTTCTTTTTTATGGTTTTGCATGAAATATGCAAAGGTGAACATTTGACAAAATGATTTCCTAAGCTGGCGCTAAATTGTCAAATATTAACGTGCTGTGGGCCGCCTGGTAGTTGCAGATGACATCAGTATTGATGCCCGGCAATAGATAGACTCGTATACGCCAAAGAGATACAGATACATATACAGATGCAAATATAGATTTAGCTACAGTTGCAGTAACAGATACACAATGAGAGAAGTTTGCCGTTTTCGGTTGAGATGCACAATTATTGCATCACACACAAGGCATGCGAAAAACGCTGACGCATGCGGTTGGTCGGTCGGTAGCAATGACATCACTTTACACGCACGATTTGTGGCAAATGCTGCCATAATTTCTGCCTCGATGCTGCGGCGAGTGGGCGCAGGATGACCAATGCAAGATGGCGACGACTTCCGCGCGCGCACAAACGGAAACCAGCTACGTCGCTGTCTATGCGTGTATGTGTGTGTGTGTGTGTGTGTGTCGCCATTGTCAACGTTCGTCTTTGCCATTTTGGCCCACACACACACACGCTCTTGCCACGCTGGCATTTGGCTGGCGTCCAACAAGCGCACAACAGTTTTGAGTACAGTCAGCAAAAATGCTAAGCTCACTAAACCAAGATGTAAAATTGTGTTGCATACCTTGCAGCGTTTTCGACTGTAGGTGACAGCAATTAGCGTGTTGGACAGCTAACTCCATTACAGTATTCACATGCACACACACACACACACACACACCCACGCCTGCACATACATGACTGACGCTGCCAATGGACAACTGGACGAAAAAACTTTTTTAAAACCCAACATCTCTGCCATTTCAGCCTCCTCCGGCAGCCAGACTTGTAAAATTGTGACAAAAAAGTGCCATAGTGCTGTTAAGCGTAAAAATTCAACGAGTTTGTCAACTATAAATGGATGTTCAGCCTTGTAGCCGGACAGCTGCTACAAAAATAGATTTAACTCAGTTAGTAGTTAAATTTAACTAGAGAACCCTAAAACGGGGTTTTTACTTTTTTGAAAAAGTTTGAGATGGCAATTTTTGTGGAAATAATTTGTTTAGCATTTAAGTCATGTTCCAACATTTGTATAATATTTTATATATAGTACTTTTAATACATTGCTAAAATTTATTTTTTTAAATAATAGGTTAAAGTTAGCTAAAGAAATTTTAGAATAAATAATATAAGTAAATTTTAGAATAAATAATATAAGTAAATATAAATATAAATTTCTTTCAAGTAATACATTTTTATATATTGTATTATATTATATATTTAACGGAATTAAATATTAAAAAAAAATTAATAAAATGAATAGTTTTTTACTAAACAAATAGATTTTTTCTCTGTAAAACCATGAAAATATTAATTTTAATTTTTAATTTTATATATTTAACAAAATTAAACAGTAAAAAATATTAAAAAATAAAGTTAAAGAGTTTTTTCAACAAGTAGATTTTTCTCTGTAATTCCGTTAAAATATTAATTTTAGTTTTTCATATTATATATTTAACAAAATTAAATTGTAAAAAATAATTAAAAAATAAACTTGAAGAGTTTTTCATTAAACAAATGGATATTCTATGTAAAGCCTTGAACATTTTTATATTTTTATGTTTTTCATAATTTATAGTTCTACTTTTTTATCTATATTTTATTACAGCTGTATTACAAATGGGTATCTAAGTATTTTTGGCAAGAAAATTTATGCACGCATATGACGACGCTTAGCTGCTTTTTATGACCCACTTTGCGTATTGATCAGCAATTGAGTTTACTTGGAATATATTCAATTATTGAATTATGCTCAGCTACATGAACTGTAATTGCAATAAGTTAACGGCAATGACATCAGCTCAACATAAAAATCAACAACATTTAATAGTTCTCATAATTTAGATAATGTCGAAGTTGGACTCATTGTTGACCTGCTCTAGAATTCCAGCTAAATGCCGCTAATCGAATGGATAGCAGCGCAGCTATAAACTGACATCATGCGCTGAAGATGACGTGCCAAAGGGCTTTTGTTATAGGAGCAGCAGCAGCAGCAGCAGTCGCAGCAGTAACAGCAGCAGATACTCTCATTGCCTCCATTGTCCTCAAACCCAATGCAAATTTTGCGCTAGCAATAAAATTGCAAACTTGCCGCAATCGGCTCTCAATGGAACAATGAGCCAACGTTCAGAATGGCAACTGAGCATTGCCACCAGCACAGTTTTTGGCGGCAATCGCCTACGCGAGACACACACACACACACACACAAACACACTGATTGTTGGCAGACAATTGTCTGTGTGTGCCGTTTGGTCTGAGTGTTGGTCATGGCACTCTTTTCGTTCTTGTGGCTGCTTCAAAAATCATTCATTGAGAACGTCAGGCACACACACACAGTCAGACAAATGGCCTGATGTCTGTATGTGTGTGTGTATATATTTGCCTATATGTGTATTGTGTATAGTATATGTCGCTGTTTGTTAGTTTAGCTAGTTGGCAGAGCAAGCTGATTGCACGCGTGGGCGTTTTGCGTTCTGCGTTTTGTGTTGTTTTCCTATCCCAAATACATATTTGTACTATCCAGCAATTTGTTGTAAACTACTACTACTATATATGTATATATATACATATCTATATATCTATATATTTATATATGTATGCATAAGCTTGTGTGTGTGTGCGCCATTAAGTTTCATTTTATGACAGCGACGCTAGTAACAGTAGCAGAAACAGTTGACGCAGCGTCTCCACTTTCAAAAACTGGAAATTCCATAAGCGCGTGGGCATCCTGTCAAGGCAACTCGCTTTGCACTGTCTCCACTGCTCTTATCTCCCCATTGACTTTCACACCCACTCGCTTCGCCATTCATTTTCCCGCCGAAGTTGGAAGCTATTCTGTATGCCCGTCGCACGTCGCTGATTTTTCTTAATGGAATTTATGCGAGTGTGAAATTTATGTTGGTAAAAATATTAGTGGGAACTATTTTTAGTCGTCTTGGCTGCAAGAAAACAAAAAGTTTATTAAAAGGCATTGCCTGCTCTTCGGCGCACGTGCTTGGCCTATGCCACACATACATACAACACATATGCATGTATATGTGCCCAAGTTTCAACAATTTCCTCAGATTGGCTGGCATTAATTGCGGCGCGTGGGAAAGTCGTTTAGTCAGACGGCGCATCATTTAAGTCAGCCCGTTGTCATAATTTGTATTGGCATATTTTCTTATATTTTTATTTTGCTGTTTACTAGTTTTATCGATGCAGCCTGTGTTTGAGGCTAGAGATTCCATCATCAAATCCGCTTCATATTGAAATAAATACACACGCATAAAGTTTATTTTTGTTCACGTGATTTGAATTTACGTCATTGCTTGTTCGTTTTTTTTTTGTTTTTTTTTGCTTGACGACTTCCTAATAACTCTCTCAATCTAACTGAAGGTCACTGAGTAAGTTCTACGAATATGTTAGGCATCGTATCATCAAATTCATCATATCAAAAATTCAACTGAATATGGGTTTTCTATGTGAAAAGGCTCTGGCTAACCTGATATGCACAAATATAGTGGAAATTCTTAAATTAAGTTAAAATATTTATTTGAAAAGTTATTCTATTTATTTATTCTTTTATTTATTTTATTATTTATTTTTAAATTTAAAAAAAAATTATACAAAAATAAATAAATAAAAGAATAAATAAATAAATTTAAAATTAAATAATAAAATAAATAAAAGAATAAATTAATAAATTTAAAAATAAATAAATGAATAAATAAATAAATAGAAGAATATTTATTTATTTATTTTTTATTTTTTTTTATTTACCCTTCTAAAATATAGGTTTTTGGTCTTTTGTAAACTTCAGATATTTATTTAATCTTTACAATTGTTTCTATTACTTCAGTAGCTCTCGTAACTTCTTAGCTGTCAATTTTAAGCAAAAAACAAAATTAATTCTACATTTTTTCTTTCCACTGAACCACCTTAGGAGCAACTTCTTTCGAAAATGTTAATTATTTTATTTGTTAGTCTTACCACATATGTAGTTAGATAAAATCGTGTTTAGCGCCTATTTATTAAATTAAATCTACAATGCATATTTCATATACTCTCATAACTCTGTCGTCTACTCGCTTTACAGGACATGAAAAGAGCTGGAAATAACTTGGTGGCTAAATGGAGGCTCGGTCGTAATATGCCGCAACCTTTTTGGCCATTTAGTTTGGCAGCTGTCAATAAAATGTCATCGAAAGTATCTTTAAAGTGTTGTGGCCCTAAACGAGAGCTAGTATATAACGAGTACGATTGTGGCTAGAAGGCATACAGTAAACTGTGTGTGGTGTGGAGCCACCTTGAGGCACCTAGAGCTGCATGAGGCTGTCAATAAAAGCCATAAAATGTGAGACCCTTTGCCACAAAATGTTGCATAAAATGTCAGCGGGACAGCGAGCGGTGTAGAGGCAGTAACAGCTAAGGCGTGGTCACAGCGGGGGCTGCAAGCCCATTACAAAAGCCCATTTTGCAATTGCAATTGTGTGTGACTGAGTGTGTGTGAGTGTGCGGGGCCATTCACAATAGTTAGATATGCGCTTTTATTGTCATCATAATTTATGGTTTAGTGCGCTCGGCGCATTGTGGCGTGGGCGTGGCTGCCGCCATCGCCCACTTGGCCGCATATGTCTTGTGCGGGTCGCGAGTGAGCGGACAAATTGCTTTTCAATCAATTGAATTTGCAGTTATTGCACTCAAAAACTCCCCTCACAAAAGGTTATGCCTTGTGGGCCAAACAAATATTACACATACGCCACATCCGCCAAGATGAGTGGGTGTGTGAGACTGTGTGTGTGAAAGACACTGCGTTATGTGTGCTCACAGAGTGACTTTTCATTCATAGCTGGTATCGACTTTTTGGGCTTCCACCATTGACTGGCAAATGGCTGCAAACGCCCCCGAAACGTTTTGTATTACAAATGGAAATTTGTCGAGTCTGCCAAAAAATATTATATAATATATAGAATTCTTTTTAATATATATATTTTTTTTTTGCTTTTTCATTTTTGCTTTACATTTCTATGTGTGTAAAGCACAGACGCCGACGCTGATGCCGACGCCACATGGCGCGGGTGTTGGCTTATTTATGATGTAGTTGATAAATAAAATAAATTTCATTTAAAGCACATTTTCTAACTATGTATTATACTTATTTATGCGCGCTTCTTGTGTCCACAATTTTTGGCAGTAAATAATATTTAAATGGCCAAGCCCTGAGACACACCCACCGCTCGGCAAATCGAATGCTCCAATACTCATAATACAGCAAATTGCAATCTGCCACTGACAGCAGATGCGATAAGACAAGTCGGGATGCAAGTACTCAATTTCAAATTTGATAGATTGTCAGCAACTGCTTGATGTTGTGCTGTACTCTTATAGAACTTGCAGTGAAAGCGATAACCCCACACGGTTACGACATTGCGAATAAGTGTGTGGGTGTGTGTGCGGAATATAGAATGGAACACCTGCCTCCTGTTGAGTAACTGTGGACAAGCCCTCTTCGAACTATGAATAGATAGGTATTCCCGCAACACGTTATAACAATTTGGCAGCCACATGAGGACGTGGCAAAAGTCAACTCTGATGACACATTCAATCGGCACTAATTGAGGAAGAATAAGTATTGGCTTGGGCTTCCAGGAAGTATTTAAAAAGTAAGTTTAAATTTAAATCAGTCTAATTTAAAAGCTAACCAAGATCAAATATTTAAAGTATTATTATTTTGCATATGTATTTTAAATATAAAAAAATATATTTATAAATATATAAATTACATTGAATAATATTTCAGTGCCAAACTAAATTATATAAGTTTTAATATTCATTTAGTTTAAATTTCACATAATTAACAGTAGTAAATCCTTAGATCTGATTAGGTTAACTTACAAAGATCATCATTGAGTACATTAATAAATACTAATCTTTTAATTTACACTTTAACAGCGATAATATCAAATTATTACTGTGGGAGCCCAGTGGGGTCTGGTCTATGCTTATGACCAGTTGGCAAATTTTATGGGCAAAACGTGTTCGCCAAATGATGACAAACAGCCATAAAAGTTTAAAACATTTTAGCACTCATTTAGCGGTCGACCAGAAACACTCTGAACCACCTGCAAAACCACCAAAAACCACTCAGCCAAAAAACCCAAAATAATTCAAGCCTTTTTAATGGGCGCCTGCATGTTGTAGGTTCTGGTTGTATTATTTTTCATACAAGAGACATGTTTCTCTAATTAATATTAACTGCTCAGAGAGTTTGTTTTTAGTTTGTAAGAGTTTAGGAGTATTTAAACTATTTTTATATATTATACAATATATTGTAAGCGTTTTGTAGTAGATATTGAATGATTCTTATGACATTTATATAAGATATATTTTATATAACAAATTATATGCTAAATTGAAATAGCTAAAGCTGATCTAGGCATGGATAAACAGATTTAGAGCAGGCCACTGCCTGCTGACATAATCAAGTTTACCTTAGTTTACCTCATAATTCACTCTTATGTCTCTAGTCTTTAAATCTTTTTTAATGTACAAAGAGAATCTTTTAGCTTAATTTTTATTATTATATACAATAATTAATTATTCCATCAAATTTATTAAAATTACCTTCAAAACTGATGCCTACAAATGTGAAAATCCTAGTTGCAATCGCTTAGCTGCTATCAATCAAATTTTAATTTTCTTAAGACATGAATTTCTTAATTTTGTTTTTATTTATCTTTATTATTATTATTATTTTTATTTTTAATGAACAATAGGCTTCTAAAAATATTTAACTATCATTACAGACCACTAAGAACTACTGCTGTTTTCTGTAAATGCTGTTTTCTTGTAAATTTGTTGTTTATTGGGGCTCAAGCTCATAATTAATAACAGCAAGCAGACATAAACAAAGCCACAGCTGGAATAGACCACAAGTTGACAAGGGAGGAAGAGAGAGAGAGAGATAGAGAAAGAGAGAGAACAGAGACAGAGACATATACAGACTGAAATCAGTAGAGCGCACTTTGCCTAACGGCTTTTGAGTTGAATTAGTTAATTTGCAGATAATTTAAGCGTTAGACAAGCTCTTCGTTAGTTATGCTATGACAAAGGACACAGACACACGCATACACACACACACACACACACACACACACACATACAGATAGGCATAGCCATTGTCAATTAGTTGGCGTTAAGCGACTCGTATTTAACAGCTTTTGTATCCAGTGTCCTGCTGTGCTGGACTAGTCAAATTTCTGGCCAACTCTGCTCCATTGCAATTGGTTAGTACATATGTTATGTGTGTGTGTGTGTTTGTAGGTTTAACATGCCCAATTAAAACTAACGTGATTAGTCTAATGCCAAACGCACTCGAGCGCAGTTTGCTTTAATTAAATCGCCTGTCACAGAAGTCTCAAGTTGTCAATTAGCCCCCTCGATGAAAATAGGCTAGACGGGTTACAAACGCAAAATAAACAAATTGATAAATGTAAAATGCCTATAAATAAGTTATTTTTGGATATTTTTAGATGCCGTAGGCCATTATTATTGCACGTGTTGCGTTTCGAAGAAGTGCAAATATTTGTCCACGTAATTGAGCAACGGATTGGATTGCAAAAGGCCCAGAGTCTAGTGGGACCAACAGCTAGAGCTGTAGCTGGGCGTTGGGCTGAGAGCGGAGGCCGGATGAAGAGGCGCTGGCACGATAGCAGCTGCGTCTAGACGTAAAGCGACAGTAGAGTCAACTGTGTAAATGCGATAAATATACCAACAGCATAAAGTCAACAGCTCAGGCGACTCATTCGACTCAGGCGCGCTGAGCAACACCCAACCCAATGGTTGGCGTGCGTGTAATAAGTGTGTGTATCCAAAAATGTTCATTGGTTAATAAAACAAGAGCACAAGCAAACGTATGCTTTGAAAACTTGTGCTTTGCTGAATCATTTGAGGAATTTCTTGATGCTGCTGCCACAGCACGATGTAAGCTTATCTAATCAGCAAACGGAGCATAATTCAATTATGTCAAGGTATATTCAGTCTCTCTGGTGCAAATAAATGCTTTTACTTATTCTGTTTAGTTGCTATCACAGAGTTCGTCTGTTGCTCTTTAAGAACTCAAACAACGCCCACAAAGAACTCAAACATTTACTTATAATGATCTATGTGACTAGTTGCGAAAAGCATTGCCTACTCTTCAGGCCAGCACAGTGGGGCAGAAGTAGCGCGAAATGTAGAATTGTTCTTGATGGTATTAAATTTTAGATTCTTAAATGAATTAAATATACAAAAAAATTTATTTTTAATTTAAAATTATTTTTTTTATATTATTTGATATAATATATGATAAAATTAATTGTGAAAATTGCTTAATTTGTTGATAAAAACAAAGTTTTTGTACTTTAAAAGCTCAAAGCTTTTTACATTTAGGGAATTTCATGAAATTTGTATCAAACCTACAGACAATTAATGCTGCGTGAGCTATTATTCATGGCAAGGCCATGGCTTTTCCTGCTCTATACAATGAATCATAATCAAATCATTTGCTGCTGCCATTCTTCTATTAATTGGCACACGTTTGCGTTCCATACTATTTGCAACCAGTGTGTTTTATCGGAGCTGCTAGTGGGCGGCATCGTTTAGCTCAAAGTGAATTATGTTGTTAGTTGTTTGCCTCTGGCCGTTGTTTATCATCTACGAATAGATAGTTGTTGCTGTAATTGGTTTAGTTTTTGGCCATTGATGTGAACGGCTTAAGAAACTTAATGCGCGATGGGCGTAATTTATGAAGTTGTCGTTGTGGGCGTGTGCCAGCTAAAGGCCAAATGTTGCGCATTATGCTAATTTGCTGGCTAGTGTTCTACTGTGTGCGCATAGTTGAGCGTGACGTCAGGCGCTTGATGAGTAAATGACAAGTATATTGTGAAAGTTGTTAAGCGCGCAAATCAAATGCGAATAGACAAAAAGTTTTTGCAACGCCCACGGATCTGTGCCTAGTTCCATGTCCTTGACCAGCTGTGGTTGTAGCTGTGGCTGGGTAGTACTTAACTCAAAAAAAAAAGGAACAGAAGAAAAAAATTACAAAAAATTATGACACAACAAAACAGTAAAGCTGACAAACAACAAAGCTGTCGACGGCATGACAACCAACAAATAAAAAAGTTTTACTGAGCCTCCGTCGTGAAGTTTGGCCATGGATGATGATGATGATAATGATGATGAACGTCATCAACGGGCAAATCAAGCGAACAAACAAATAACAAGCAGCTCAGCTAGAAATGAATACTCACATATATACAAAACAATACGCACATAAAACTCATCAACGTCATCAAAATGGCTGCCACTTGCGCCGTTACCAAAAAGCAAACAATGAACAAACAGCAGCAGCAGCAGCAAAATAATAACTATAATGAAACGTTAGAGTTACATTTGCCATTGCTCATCGCGTCCTTAAGTGACAGACAAAAGCTGATGCCAGAGTTGTCAACGGAATGCAAACAACTGCAGGCATTGGGCAGGCGGCACAACTTCGACTGTAGCTGCTGCAGCTGCAGCTGTTGTTGCTCTCATTTGTATGCCCAACTGTCGAGTCTGTGTGCGAGCCGCACTTAGCATTACTTAAAACAAATACTGCACCACAATGACCACAGCATTTGCATAAAGCGCAGCGCAGCCTCAGCCTCGGCCTGAGCTTTTGTTCTCGCAGCAGCTGTGATTCGATTTAGCGCCAGCTGCACAAGCCGCCTGCCTGTGGGCTACGCGCCACAACAAGGATAAAGTACAGCCTGCTGCCTGCATGCCTTGAACTTCAGCATTTTGTCTGCTAGGAATTCACTTAGCTCATTTTACTTTCCCTTCTGCCTTCTTTCGCTGGCACAGCAGCTTCTGTTTATCTTCCTGCATTTCCCTCTTATTTAACCAAAAGTGTTTACCATCATCACTATAGCCAAGTTAATTTGCCAAAACTTTGCTAAAACTTATGCGCTTATCTTTTACATCACTTTTCATCGATTTAAAAACTACATTTTTAATGAGGTTTGGCTATCCTTGTTATGTATTTTGATGTGTTGATAGCAAATAAATTATCATTTACTCTCTTGCCTATTCTTTTCACATATTCGAAATTTCTTTCATCTTTTTTTGTAGCTTATATTTATATATTTTGTAGATAATTTCAATAATTCAGCAAAGGAATATTAATTATTTATTTTTAGAGCAACTTACTTGTTAATACTAAAGAAATCCCTTTTAAATATAAATAAAGAAATTGCCTTCCTATTTTAGGTCAACTAAAGTTCACTTAGAATATTTAAATTTTTAAATCTTACATTATTCAACCAATTGTCGTGCTTTAAATATCCAATGTATTTCAATTGATTTATTTTTAATTAAATTCGCTGGGTAATGTCAAATCCATTTTATTTTCAGCCCAAGTCGGAGTTACTATAGAAATTTTCTATTTTGGATGTCATTACGCATTAGCCCGGACTTACGCTTTATTCCTGGCTGCAGCGCTGTAACCAAATACTACTTCTAAAAATACCAGTTTACCATATTTAAATTCAACTTTCAATGTCAAATGTTACACGCTTAATGCGCTCTCTCTCATCCTGTCCCAAAAAAAAAGAAAACCCAAAAAAAAAATAAAAAAAAGGAATGTAACTGGCAGGCAAAGTTTTTGAGTGCCAAGTGCTCGAATGGTCTAGGGTTTAGGGTGCCGGGTGTTGGGTCTAGGGTCTATAAATCAGTCGCTGGCTTGCAGTTCGTGGCAGAAACGCTTATGTGGCATATGCCACATGACCATGAACTGCCGCTTCAGCTCGCAGCAATATTCTCTTCGTTTTGGTGCTATGAAGTCGTCTTTAATTACATTTGCTCCATTCAAACGACTTGCCAACCCAATCCGGCCAAGCAATGACGACACTTTCTGACGCAGACCTGGTCAACTTTGATAGGATACATGCAGGCATGTTGTTATTACATGGGCTACGTACAATTAATGACGATGTTTGTGCCACAAAAATGCGTTATACTCATATTTAATACAAAGTGTTCGTAATAACCAATAATCAATATCAATGCAGAGATACTTTATTATTCAGTATAATGGTTGAGAAAGTACACGCAATTGGTTAAATACATTTTTAGTCAATTGAAGTTTGTAGCTGAAATAAGTTTGGCCAAGGCTGAAATTCAATTTATATGAAATATTTATATATGAATTTTGAATATGTTTTAATTACATTTATTGATTGTTTTAAAGTTTTGTATGATTTCTTAATTACATATTTTTAATATTTATGAAATCATATTATAATTTAATTCATTTTCATTGCTCACAGCGCAATTTTATAGTTTATAAAAACTTTCCATATATTATAATTATAAGTTTATGAGAGTTTTAATCCTTTTGTTTTATCAATAATCACTCACAACTCTTTTCTTCAGCTATCACAGTTCTATAGCAGAGACAAGCCGTGCTTTGACTTAAAATCTATCAAATATTCCCTTGAACTTTATATGTACTTTACACCCTATAACTCTTTCTTCCCCTAACCTATATATGTATATTCTGTGTTCGTTTATTTTCATAGCCTTAAAAATATATATTTAATAAATTTCTTTTTAGATTAAGTTGCCTAAAAGGTAGCGGACCAGTAATTTGTAATAAGAATTTGTAATTAAATTAAATAATAAGTCTAAGTCTCCGTTGAGACACCTAAGCAAACGATTACTATATAAAAGAACATTTCTATGGAATTTCTATGGAATTTCAGGCTGTCAGCTTAAAATTTGTCTTTAACATTTCTAACAAACAAAGCAAAATTGTGCCCCACTGTGCTGTGTACTGTGTTCAATTGCATTTACACCAGCTAACGAAATTAGCATAGCTTTCGGCTAGCAGTCAGGCAGGCAGGCAGTCAGTTAGGCAGTCAGGCAGGCATGTGAACATTGTCTGCTGTTTACCCGTTGCGATCATACGTAAGGGGGGAGCGTGGGGGATGGGTTAGTGTGCCGGGCATACTTATTACAAGTATTTCACCATTATATGTATCAACAAATAGGCATATTAGAGAAAGACAAACAAGCGCTGTTGTTGGGAGAAATCAATAAATGAATTGAGCTCACGACGCGTGCGAGTAATCAAAAGGACATTTGTTGTGGCCGCAACGACAGCGCACTAAACTATGCTATAAGTTTGGTTTTTTTTTTTTCACTGCTTATCGCCGGACAGCGTGTGGGCAGGTGGGCGTGTGGGCATGTGGGCGTGTTGCCGCATTGATTTGCGCAAATCAGCAACCTAATCGCTAATGAAAATGTTAATTGGATCAACATGTTAGTGCCGCCTGTAAATGTCATGCATGATATACAGGCGCTTATCACACTGGCGCGTCGGCGTCATCAATCAAATGTGCCAAGGGCTCATACAAAAATTTCCATGTGCATCTCAATAAAGTTTAATTAATTTTAAGGCAGTCGCTGCGAGTGTACCAGCACCCACACCTTATGTGCCGGCAATAATTTCCAATTAAGTCAAGTGAGCGAACAAGTCAAAGTCGTCGCCAAAAATGAGCTGCCCGAAAAGCCGAAACATCCAAGGCCAACCAACTCCTTGCGCATATGCGTGTATGTGTGTGTGTGTGTGGGTGTGTGTGTGTGTGTGTGTGTGAATGTGTGCGTATATATATTGCTGGACTAATTCATTTATGTGCAATTATGGTGATTTACCTGTGCTCATTGTGCGCGCTTGCGGTTCGTTATGGTCCACATTTTGGGCAAATGAACAGACAACGTGTTTTGTGCAACTGCAAATGGGCAAATAGAGGAATTAACAGATTAATTTCTTGTTACAGCAAATAAATTGGCGGCTTATATAAGGGCTTAATAGAACGCAGCGTTGCGAAAGTGCTTAAAGGGTTTCATTTGCGTATGTTTAGTTATTTTTAAAATATGGTTTGAAATCTAAAATATTTTTTGATGTATAATATTATTTAAATTATTATCTGTCCACTAGGTTCATGGCAAATTGAGATTATATACATATATTTACATATATAAATATATACACATTATTATTTGAGACTCTATAGAGCAAGAGACTTGAGGACATGTGAAAGCTATATAGCTATGATTCATATTAAATAGACACAAACTATATTTTCAGCAGCTTTAGCGTATAGCTCGAATACTAAGCAGCAGGCATGATAAGGCTATATAGCTACATCCTTTGGGTTAGTAGTAAATCAATTTGTTAGTGGACAGCTTCAAGCTATAACTCTAGAACTTAGCAGATGGCATGTTAAGGCAAGCTAAAGTTGCCTTCATTTAGCGTGTATTAAATTTGTTTTAAGTGTGCAATGTTATCCCATAGGCCAATTATCTAGCAGATGTTAACCGTTGACTTAAAAAATAGAAATTCACAAAACTATAATCTAATCTATAATCAAAACTATATCTTCCTTTATTTTAGAGCTTGGATCCACAACTATTCTACTTCACTACTCCACACTCAACTCAAATTGGATTACATCTGTAAGTTGTAAGTTGTAAGTTGGTACTATGATTTAGTTGGTGATCTCACTAAAGTCTCAACAAACTGCTTATTCAGTTGCAGTAGATTCAATATAAGCAATAATTCCAATTTATACTGTGGCTTTGAGCAAATATGACTGAAAATTAATTACAAAACTCTTTTTGATTTTAATTTTAGGTAAAGAAAATTATAAAAAAAATAATAGCAAATCTAAAATTTAGCGATATACGCTACCTTAAATGACTTTGTATCAAAATGAACTAACTAGTAAAAACTAAGTAATATATATATACGATCCTATTCTATAAACTAATAACTATCATCACAGTATAAACATACGCTAAATTAAAAAAAATAAATAGATAGATAGAATAGTCCGATTATTGCCGCACTAGCGCACATTCATCCTTCGGCGCCTTTTCAAGAACTCTGAGCCGCTTTCAATGGCCACTCAGACAGGTCCCTCTTATTTAGACGCTAAGCATCGTTGCCAGCATCACAAATATATATATATATATTTTGTTTTTTTTTTTCGGGGAAAAACGAACACACTTCAGTGGGAAACGGGGTGTGGCTGGTGACGATGTGCGATGAGTAGATTGCCTGAAGGACTCTGGGCAAAATCAGAAATGTCAATATTTCCAGTTGAGCGCTGCAAAACAAGCGGCTTGAAAAAGCGCAGAGCAACGACAAATTTTTGCCGGAAACTAATTTAAGAAAATTATACGAATGCGTGCGTCGGCTCAGTTGTGGAGGCAACTGCTTCATTTCTGGACTTTTGTGGACAGCGCAACGAGCGCAACGAGCGGAATGGGGCAGCTGACTGAGGCGCAGATAGAAACCCGATTTGCCATTTGAAGCGGAAGTGACCCTTGAAGTTTGATTTTATTTGTGCGGCGTTGCCATTGGCAAACCGATTTAAGCTGCTGCTGCGTCTTACAACTGCGGCCAGCTCCCCTCATCTATGCGGCTGCTGTTCATGTGCAGAAATATGTACGTACAATTTTATTTATTTATTTATTTATTTCTTGCTGTTCAATTTTTAATCAACGGCTTTGGCTTCTTGGCAGCGACTCGTACATTTTATGCAATTTCCTGTTTGTCTGTTGCTAAACTCAAATACCAAAAGGCAACAGAAAAAAAAGAAGAAATGTAGCAAAGAAAGATGAAAATAAAAAGATGAGGAAGAAATCTAACTCGGCTCTTTGCCTATTTTTAGGTGCCATCCTACAGAATTCAATGTCAACGACAGCTGCACCAGCAGCAGAGTGGCAAAAGGAGCAGTGGGACGTGGGTGTGGGTGTCGAGTCGAGTTGAGTCGAGTCTAAGGGCTGTGGACTGAATGGCAATTGGAAAAAGCGCTCGTGTCGGAAGTCCGTAAAGCAGCCATCAAGTGCCAACTTGAACATAAATAGTTAAGACACGTCTTATAATAGACAGAAATATAAAAACAACAACTTGCTGTTTGCCGGCGTAAAAAATGCAAAGCGTATGAAAAAAGTGTAGCATACTTATAAGCGCTGAATATAATTGAAATCTGTGCAGATATTGTTGGGCTATGATTTATTCGGCATGCCAAGCATATAATAACAATTATGTATAATAATTCTCTGGATAGCTATCTTGATCAACTGAACTGCTTTATAAGCTAAGGAGTGTCCAAAAGGAAGCACAGCACAGCTGCGAAAGACTCTAATGAATTATAGAGCCTATTAATTATTTTGCTAATAATTTTAATTAAAATAATAAAATATATATATAAGTTTACTGTGAAATTTGTTAAGAATAAGCTTTGCGGTCTATTAATTAATAATTAATTACAAAATTAAAATATCTACTAAAATATAAATGTTTGTTCAGCTGTTTTAGCTAAAAAAAAATAACTAAAATTTAGCAAAAAAATAAAAATAAAAAATATAAATATATATGTTCGATATATTAAACTCCTAATTTAGCCTGATTTTTTTCATAAATATATTTTTAAATTTATATTATTATTATTAATATAATTGAACTTATTGACCGTTTAATTATTATGTATATATAATTTTAAGAAATATATTTGTTTAGCATTTTATTTATATATTTTAAACTATTCTTAAGTTTTATCTTCTTTAAATTCTTGATTTGGATATTTAGAGCTTAATATATATTTCAAATAAAAAACGAATGCCAATACTTTGTTTTGAATAATAATAATGTAGTTTGAATAATGTAAGTTAAAATTAAAATTTCGGCTGAAGTATTTTAACCTAATTGCATAATCTTGAAATGGTTGTGGCGAAAGGGATTGCCGTGCCGCGGCACAGGTAAGCAGCGATTACGCCCGATTCTTGGGAAATTTGTGCGCTGTGCATGCGACGAGCCCAACAGTTGAAATGAGTGTCCAGCCAGCAAGGTGTCAAAGCCAAAGACAATAGAAACATGCACTGACACCAATACACGCACATACACAGAGCCAGCTTCGTGGTCGGTCATCGTGCTGGTGCTTACGTCACAAATATGCGTAGGCGTCATCATCGTGCGGCAGCGACGCACCCACTGCCCCGTCGTAGTTCACTCCAGTCGTGAGTCTTCGTCGCCGTCGTCGTCGGTGTCGCTCATTGAAAGAGCAAAAGGGCCACTGCCGTCGTCAGTACGGCGATAATGTCTCCATGCCGTACACTAGATGCTTTCCCCAACCGTGGAGCGGTGTTTGCTCAATGAAACTCGTAACTTCGATTTTTTGTTGTTGACGTAGTCGCCGCTGTTGTTGCGGCCGTCGGCTGTGCACTGCGCCGGCGCCTCGCTGAATCATCTGTTGTTGTCGCCCTGTTGCCACACCGACCGCCTGCCCTGGCCCAGCTAATGCATTTCGCTTGTGGTAGGACAGTTTACGAGCTGCTACTGGGCACAGGGCAGAAGGCAGCCAGGCAGCTTGGCAGCGGTGTTATGGTATGGGAGACAACAGCGTTGCTCAGCTCACTCAGCTGTTCGATGTGCGTGTAGACTTCTCAACGCAGTGTAGAGTTTTGTGCAACAAATTGTGTATTGAAGCCGGCTTTTTGCTCGGCCTTCTCAATATAGTTCATGATAAAGAGTTGGAGAACTTTCGGAAATAGTTATTAAGACAAAGATTTTTAGATTACTATATTCTATGATTAAAAAATTGTTTGAAAATTATTAAAATTATAAACAATAAAATAGGTAATTTTTTATATAATTTATTTTATTATCTATCCAAATATATTAATTTTTATCTAGAGTTTTTATTTTAGTTTCTAAATTTGATGCTTGTTTTATATTTTTGTTTTTGGGCATTATTTATTTATTTTTATATATTTCACATAACCAGCGTATATTTTTATTTTTTTTTATTCATTTATATATTTATTTAACTACAATTAGATTTGATTAATTTCAATTCAATTCAAGAAAGAAACTCTACAAAAAATCACTAACGTCATATGAAAAACTCGAAACTAAAAACCAACCACAACAGCGAAATTCTCATTCAGATAGCGCGATGCTAGCTTAAACTTCGTCTCGCAATTAAACTATATTATAATTTTTTGTGCTGGCTCGTAAAACGTAAAAGCCACAGACATTGTGACGACAACAGCGAACCGAGCAAAACTATCCATGGCCGGCACCTGCCCCAATGCCCATCCCAATTGATGAATTTCAGATGAGCCACGCACACACACAAATAGAAAGCAGAATCCGTATCGAATCGGAATCAGCCGCAGCCGCAGCCGCAGCAGCAGAAGAAGCAGCAGCAGCAGCAGAGGCCGTCGATGACGATGATCCTTGCATAGTATAAGTACGAGTATAACTATGAATTTTGGTCGTAGTTCTCCTTCATTCATGTATGCCTAGCTCGACGTCGGCATCGGCTCCGGTTCCATTCGGTTCTCAGTCTAGGTGCCTTGCAATTCATGTACTCAGTGCTATCCATGTGTTGGCTGTTATTTTGTTGTTGCACTTGTTGTTATTGTCGTTTTGTTTTGTTTTGTTTTCTTTTTTACAACTATCGCAAATGTGTGGGCGTCATCAATTTTCGAAATTGGTAATTCGAAATAGGGGCCAAAGCTAGGGGTAAAATTATGCGATAACTAGACTGAGAAAAGTTTCGTGAATGCGCTAGTGTTAGATGTACTTTGAGATAAACTTAGATAGAAAGATGCTTGTTTCTTCATTTTCCATATTCTAATTGGAATTTTGCAAATAAGATAAAATGATTAAATTGTACAAAAATATAAGTTTTATTTATTAAATTATTTAGTCATTAAAAATTTGTTGAATTTTTAGTTTTTTTTTTTTCAATTTTTTTAAAATTTGTATTTATTTTTTATTTTAAATAATTTTCTTTTTATTTTTTATTATTATATTATTTGTTATTATAAGATTGTCTTATTATATTATACAAAAATATATATTTTTATATTAAAATATTTTGTAATTAAAGATTTGTTGAATTTTTAGTTTTTTAAATTTTTTATTTTATTTTATTTTTTATTTTATATAAATTATTTATTTTTTTTGTATTATTATAATGAATTTTTAGTTTTTTAAATTTGTATTCCACTTGTATTTTTTTTTAGTTTAAATAAATTATTTTATTATTTTCTATTTATTTATTAACTTTTTATACTCAATTCCAGCTATAAATAATTTGGAACTAATTAATATTACTATATATTCTATTTATTACTCTACTCCTTTAAAAAAATATCTTAGCTCAAACAAATTTCTATTCGTATTATCTTATCTAAATAATATTATTTCAAATCATATTCTTGGCCTATGTTGAGTTTATCTTATTTTTCATTTGTTTGTGGTTTCCTATAAGTCCACTTCAACTATTCTTATGAAATTCCATTAAACCGTCATGTATAAGGTAAAGCCAAAACGTTTTATTAATGGGATTTTCCTTTATTATGTGGCCGCTCATCAAATTTTCTATATTGTAGCCTTGGCATCGGGTTTAACCACACGAAATCAATTATCAAACTAAACCGCAATCTTTTCAAGGGACAGTGGATACTAGGAAATGAAGAAGAAGACGAAGCGCTAAAATCCCTGCTGCTAATAGGAAAATCCTATTAACATTATGAACTAGCTAAATGCGAGTGCGAATTCGAACAAGTTGCTGCCCCTACGAGGGAAAAAAAGGACATCATATGGGAGATGCCGGCTCAATGGGCGCAGTTAGAGCGTAACGCTTGCCGTTGTACAAGTGTTCTCTCTCTCGCTCGCTCTCTCTCTCTCTCTCTCTTTCTCTCTCTCTATTGCTCCCTCACTCAAGCTCTCTCCTCACTATGTGCCTGTTTCGTCGTTTTCGCTCAGTTTGGCGAAAAACTCTACACATGACGCAGCGCACGGGCTGCTGCTTTGGCGATACTTCGGCTTTGGCATCGGCTTCGGCTCTGGTTTCGGCTACAGCTTCAGCTTTGGCTTTGGCTTGAAAACAAGTGGTTGAGCGTGCGGCCTGCTCAGTATTGAGCGAACAAACGTAAATGTCGTTTCGTGCTCGTTGCCCGTCGACTGAGTAAACGCACAGGAAGCAGCAGCAGCAGCAGCAGCAGCAGCAGCGGCAACAGCCAGAAGCAGTAGCAGACGCAGCAGCCAGCGGCCAGGACAAGTGAAATTCGAGGCACGGGCGACACAAGCAACAGCAACAGCAACAACGAGCAGTATTGCCCGAAACGAATGCACAACGAACCTCGCACGACGACTACGACTAGAAACGACACACACACACACACACATACACACACACACACTCACTCATATAGGGGCAAGTGGCGGCGTGTATGAACATCTATAAAGTGGAAATACGAAACGCCTTGAGGAGAGCAGCGCCGACGTCGCAGTCCGTGACGGCAACAGCAACAGCGGCAACAGCGGCAGCAGCGGCAGCGGCAGCGACAGCGAACGCGTCAACCAAAAGGCAGACAAACAGGCAAAACCTGCTGAGACGATACGACGAGTCCTTGCTCGTCGGTTCATATGTGCGGAACATTGAAAAGATACACTAGAACAAGTTTTCACACCAAATAAGAGACTCCACACACAAATACCAAAATACCAAAAAACCAAAAGAGGAAAGAATTAAACAAAAACAACAACAACAACAAAATAGCATCAAGCATAGCAACAATAACAACAACAAGCAATCAAGTGAAATTCGTGAAAAATACAAGTTTTTAAAGTGCAAACTTATTTCCCCCCCTTAAAAATATACTAACAAATATTTCTAAAAAATTTTCGAAAAATTTTCAAAAATAAACAAAACTACAGCAAAGCAAAAATCGTGTACGATCTGTGAAACAAAAAGAATAAAAATTAATAAAAATTTAAAAAAATATATAATATAAATATAAAACTAAAACAAAAGTGCCGCAGCTGAGCGCTAAGCAAAAAAGTGCTAACAAGTTCCTTCAACAAAAACAAAAACAAAACAAACAAAATTATAATATAAAATATATATACACAAGAATAATAACAAATATTGTTATAACTGAAACAGATATATACAAAAAACAAAAAAAAACAAAAATTATACACAATACAAGTTTTCTTTGCATTTTTATTCAGAAACACACACACACAGAGTGAAGAAACTGGATAAGATCTGAGAAAGATAACCCAAGTGCCGTGCGTTCAGCTACTGTCTCCTAATATAGAATAGGGCCAAGAATTTGGCAAGCGCAAGATTAAGCAGGAAGCAGCCAACGGGAAGCTATAAACGCAGCGAGCGGTCAGAGCTGAGATTTTTAGGCAGCCGCAAGTTGACTTCCGTGCCAGCAGCAGCAAAGTACGCTACATTGCCGACGGCAGAGATTTAATATATACATACACAGACACACATACATTTCAATGTATGTGCATTAAAAGTGTGTGTGTTGCGTGTGTGTATATAATCATAGGCAGCAACTAGTGTTAGAGCCGTGTGTGTCGTCTGTCAGCAACTCCCTCGACAAAGGCCAACAAAGTTCAACAAACAACACGCCAGACACTTCACTTGGACAAGTAGACAATTGATTATTGATTTTGTCTAAAGCCAACTTCACAGCGCATAACAAAACAAAAGACGACAGCGAGCAGTTGCAGCCAGTGTTGTGCAGTGTTAAGCGCTAAAGCGCGCAGTGTTGAGCAGCGAGCATGAAGACTTACAAGCGCTAAGCAGACAACAAGCACACAAACAACAATCAAAGTAAATACTGCAAGTGCAAAACCAACAACAACAACAACAATTAGCTGTCTCTCTTGCTCTTGCTCTTGCTCTTGCTCCCCTCCCAGCGCACATTTAGTCTCTGACTTCCCTTAGCTCGTTTACACACAGCGTCAACATAAGCCGTCTAATTGAGAAAGTGCGCCAAAGCAACAAATCGAAAATGTTCTTCTCGCTCGTACAGACCTTGGTCTGCGTGCTGCTCATCAATGGCGGCCTCTATGCGCTGCATCTGAGCGGCAACAGCGAGAAGCAGGCGGGCACTGGCTCCGGCTCCAGCGGGCTGCAGCCGGGCAGCGGATCGGCCTCGGGCATGCCATTGAGCGTTGGTCATGTGAGCGCTGGCGGCGCTTGGCAGCCACAGCCGCAACAGCAGCTGCATCAACATGCGGGCGGCGGAGCGCCACCTGGCGGCGGACTCGGCCATGGGCATGGTGGACATCGTTCGGCTGCTGCGGCTGCTTTCGATGCGACCACGGGCCGCTTGAACAAGGAAATTGCGGACATGGCGCAGCTGGAGCGCGAGCGCCTGATGCTGCTCGGCCTGGCCAAGCAGACGGCCGAGAGTCCTGACACGCCCGCCGGCCATCATGGCCGGCCCATCATTGCGGGCCGCGTCAAAATGCAGCCCAGCGAGGAGCTGGACGTCAGCGACTACTCGGCGCTAATGCAGCAGGCGGCACGCGACCTCATGTTTGGCAGCGTTCAAAAGCAGCCGCCGCCGCCAATGGCCACCGACATGGATTACGAGCAGCTGCGCGATCTGGGCCGGCGTCCAGTTAAGTATGACTATGGACGCGTTATGCAGCCCACGGAGCATGAAATGGATAGCGATACTCTCTATGAGCCGCTACATGGCTTCGGCGACTTTGATGACTTTTCAGAGCTCGAGCCGAATGCCGAGGATCCACATGTGGGCGAGGATGAGCTGCTGCGCGAGCTCGATAGCTATCAGTATCATGGCCTAGAGGTGGAGCCATATGCGCTGCCCGACAATCCCTATCGCATGCAGGAGCAACTCGATATGGACGCACCCGAGACACTGCAAAAGCTGCTCGAGCAGCAGGAGCTGCAGCGCGATGCGCCAGCCAAGTCCAACCAGAAGACGCTCTCGCCCAGCAACTACAACATACGCATGCAGCAGAAGTGGGCCAGGAAACGGGCTCAGGTGCCCAGGCAACAGCAGCCAACGCTCCAGCGCAACATCTTTGGCCAACACTTCAAGCAGCAGCGCGGCAAACTGGCTCTGGCCAACTCTGAAGCCACAGCCAGCAAGCATCTGAAGGCAGCCACACGTTCCGGCGGCTCCAGCTCCAGTGCCAGCGCCAGCTCCACCAACGCGGAAAAGTCAACGCAGAAGGAGACTAGCGATGCACCGAAGAAGCAGCCGCACGAGTCGTCGGCAGCAACTGTTGGTGATGCACAGCAGCAACAGAAGCAGCAGTTGTCGTCGTCGTCGTCATCATCTGCGTCGGCATCGTCATCGCAACAGCAGCCGTCGCAACAGGAGCAGAACAAGAAAGAATCGGATCCATCGCTGATGCTGCCCAACCATAAACGATCTGGCAACGCTGCCAGCGCTGGACTATCTGGCTATACGTCGCCCCCAGTTTCCCACAGCATTGCGAGCCAATTGATGCTGCGCACGGCGCGCGGCCAACGGCAATACGATGTGCCACAAATCGGTGAGTAAGCCAGATAATTATGATATAGCTTATAAGGATATGGTTAGGGTAAAATGTTGGATATATAGAGAGTAAAAGGAAAATTTGGATATATAAATAATAAATTAAATACAGTCGAGTCGCGATAATTCGAAATGGCAAGGGGATCAGTTTTTTTTCGATTTACACAGAAATTCAAATTATCGGGATTTCTATCATATAGATATCCCCATCAAGGGGATAGAATTTTTTCGATTTATCGCGATTTTCGATTTAGCGGGGTACAAATTATCGAGACTCGACTGTATATAGATAATTATGATATAGCTAATAAGGATTTAGATAGGGTAAAATGTTGGCAGAGAGTAAAACGAAAATTAGGATTTATAAATAATAAATTAAATATATAAATTGATTGGTATGCGAAACTTTTGGATTTGAAGAGAATTAGCAGAAAACTTTTGATTGGAAATATTGCAATATATATTTGAAACTCCGTCGGAATTCATGTTCAGCGGGCGAACTGCCAAATACCATATATTGCAATAGCTGAAAGAAAATCTGTATTAATTTCTACTTTTAAATAAGCCGACTCTATTTTAATGAATCTGAATTGAACTTCTTGTGACTTGCAGATATTTTTAATTTTGTCTGAGGAAAATGCGAAATTTGATAGAATTTGAGAACTGCTAAAATACAAGATTTTACATATTTGTTTCTTGAGTAAAGTAACTTTTATTTATCGGAAAAACAATTTCTTATTTAAGTTTAGAATTTAAAAAAAGGTTAAAGAATCATCATTTTTTATTTTAAATAATTTTTTAAGATTTATTTTAATATTTATGATATTAAAATTAAACATAGTAAGAGATTATCCACTTTGTGATCTCTGAATAGAGCTGAGAAATAAATTCAACGATATCCAAAAGGTTTATTATTTTTAATAGGCGCATGTCAGATAGGATCTCTTAATAGATGATGAGAAATAAACTCAAGGATAACCAAAAAGGTTTATCATTTCAGATAAGATCATGTCAGATAAGATCTCTTAATACATATCTTAATAGATGATGAGAAATAAAACTAAGAATAACCAAAAGGTTTATTATTTCTGACAAGATCAAGTCAAGTCTTAATAGATGGTGAGAAATAAATTTCAGGAAAAAAACCAAGTGGCTTGTGGTTTCCGATTAGATCGTGTCATATTGGACATCTTAATCTATCAAAAGTTTTATCATTTCGTACAAGATCATGTCAGATAGGCATACAAAATATATTTGAAAGAATATTCACATACAGTAGACCTTAACTGTCCTGCTCCCCACAGATTTGAAAATTGTATTGAAGCAGTAATATTGTTACAATAGACATTATACACGTATCTTTATAAAAAACTAATTGAAACAGTCATAAGTTGTTCGAATTATGATGTTTGTTTTACTAATGCTGGCAATATATAGTACATATACCTATACCCAAGTAAATTATATTATAAAAATCCAACAACATGCCTGTATGGATTATTCTCATTAGACGTTAATAACTTTTGTCTTTGCCAAGCAAGCACATTCCCTAATTAAGCATTATCTCTGCCCACTGCACAAGCCCCCCAAATACGACATGCTCTTGAGAGTGGCATATATAGCTAATTTTATACGCCGCCTGCCCAGGTTGGCTTTTCATTTATTGTAAGGGCAGTCGCGCTTAACCCCTGGCGTGTTTACGTATTTCGGTTACTTCACTTGATTCAGTTATTAGTTTTTATGACTTATTTTTATTTTCGGGTCGCGACCACCCCTTATTAAACCAGCCCAAGGGCGGTCGCTAATTGTTCCATTGGTCCGCTTTTTCTATTTTTATTTCAACATTTATGTGGTTCCACATTGGTATAGAGAAGTATATTTATATGTACTAGGTATGTATGTGTAGTTAGGACAGGCCCACGGAATTTGTGTGTGGCGCTTGCATAATTCATAGTTCAAAGACTTCAACGACAACAATAACAACTGCATTGCGTTAGCGCCTTTTGGAATTTAATCCTTTTAGTCAGGCCAACGTTGGCTAGTTGGCCACGCTGGCCAGGCCTTCATCAATCAAGAATCAGCTATCATTTAATAGATTGTCACTAAATCATTTGTCAACAAACTGGTCGGCGTGCACGGACAAAGTTTTGTAGATCGAAGCGCGAATACTTGTATATCTATATCTATATCTATATATACAGATATATAGATATGTATTTTGCGAATGCTCGCATTTAATTGGCAGCTATATTTGGAAGTTTCCAACTTTTTGGCCATTGCATTTTAGCAAATTAGTCGCATTGTCTGTGAGCAATTTTCCACGAATTTTCATTGCCGCACAGCTCAGTTCAGTGGCACTTTTCAACGGTCTGGCAACTTGGCTGGCCGCCTTTTGCTAAATTACTTTACACCAACTTTTGATGGTCGCCATGAATACTGAATGGAATTGGAATTAGAACTGGAACTGGGACTGGAACTGGAACTTTAGCTGGAGCTGGTACTGGTACTTGGTACTTAGCAAACTGGTTAACGTGCCGGCGCAATTGCAATCAATTTTAATTTTTAATTAACACTTTCAAGTTTAATGACATAATTTTTACGGCCATGAGCTAAATGCCAAGCCATGCCATTGCGACAGACACTTGAACGCCCACAGACACACAGACACACAGACGAGGCGTGAGTGGGCGTATTATCGGGCTTATTAAAATGTTGAAAATTTGGAAAATCTTTGTTGTTATTGTCAGGCCAAAGATGTATTTGTAATGAAAAGTTGGGCCGTTTCATTACGCTAATTGAAGTCGAACATTTTCCCAAGAACTATTAAGCCCGGAATCTCAATTGAGGCAATTTGATTTTTGTTATGGAGTGAAACTGATTTATGAAAAGTTGGTTAAGTTAATGGAAAATAGAAAAGTAAATGGGAAAACTTTACTGAAATTTTAATATATATTGAGAGATAAATAAAAATGAATTAAATAATTTTTAAGCACTTAATTTTTAATCTAATGACTTGAATTAATTTTTTAATATTTTTGAATATATTTTAGAAGTATTAAAAAATATATTTGTTGCTCAATTTTTAACTTAACCTTTTTTATATTTAAAATTAATTCAGTGGCTGCAATATTTTAATATGTACCCCAAATAAATGTAAACTTCCTGCTCACTTAAAGCAATTAAAATGCAAAATACTTGAAGTCTCTAAGCCAATCAATTTAGATTGAAACTGTTATAAGCCAAGTTTTCCTCTCTCTCTCTCTCCTTCTCATTCACTCTCTCTGCCTGTGTAATATCTGCTTATATCGAAATAAGGGAAATTGCTGTAAACTTTATTTAAATGGCTTTTCCGCTCGTCAAAAGAAAATTTTGGTTCGTTATGGTAAAACACAAATTCAATAAGACAATCAATGAATTTTCATTTTATGCGCATGTTTGCGCAATATCTTTTTCTCCTACTTATTGCTGTTGTTAATGTTGTTGTTGTTGTTGTTATTATTATTGTTGTTGTTGTTGCTGCTGCCAATTGTCACTGGCGCTTTTCATTGGAAATTTTTCTAGTATGTTTACGCACAATAGCAGGGCGTCGCAGCAAAACCTTGACAGCGCACAGCCCCAGTCCGGCCCACATATCAAGCGAACTTTTGCTTATTTAAATATATATATATATATATATATATTTATATATTAATGCGTGTGTGTATCAAGCAACATGTGTGCGCTGCCCCATTGACAATGCAATAACGTCATCAACTGTCATCGGGCATTGAATCGTCGCTTTTGTTGTTGTCGCTTCACACTTTGCAGTAGTTGGGAAAATTACAACTGTTATTTCAAGTGTTTACATTGAAATTGATCGCACACACACACACACATATAGAGCCACCCACACGTTCACACACTCAGGCAGCGCAGCGCGTCATTTGCCAAGCGGAAAGCCTGACGCCTGTCTCTGTGGTGTGAACTCTGCTGCAGGAGTCCTGCTGTTTGCGTGTGTCCTGTGCTGACCATACTCTACGAGCCTCTCTCTCACTCTCTCTCTCTCTCTGTGTGGGAAAATGCTTGCTGGCAGCTTCCTCATTGTCGCATTAACCTTTTCCATGGAAAAATGTGCGGCATTTATGTGATGGTCGCGTTTTTATATCATTACACCACTTATATACTTTCACATGATCCTTGATGTGTATGCACGCTTGTGTGTGTGTGTGTGTAGTGTGTGTTTTTCCCACTAATTTAGTAACAACACCCCAGGGGGTGCCTGCTGACGACCGTCAGCCGTAGCCGTTACCGCCTTCGCCTTTGCCTTTGCCTTTGCCTTTGGCTCTGCCTCCGTTGCCGTTGCCGTCTCCGCCGGACAGGCCACAGACACAACACTCATTTATATGGTCGCTGTTTGACATGTCCTTGCTGTGCGGGCAGCGTGCGCACGCCTTTGGTTTTCACTTTTGTTGATTTAATTTGTAATTCGAGTAACAACTCCGAGTGGCCACTGCCCGCACATTCACATTTTCACATCTGGGGCACAGCGGACGCGCCTTCTTCAACTGTTCAAAGCGCTGTTAAATATTACGCAAATTAGTTGGAAACGTTATTGGAGTCCTTTCCCTCTCACTCACACTCCCGCTGTCTGCCTCTCTCAGTCTGTGTGTGTGTGTGTGTGTGCGACAGTGTTTTAGGGTGGGATACGTCAGCGGTGTCCTGTCATGTGCGTGGGCTGCTGCAGCCGCGCTGTCTGCGTCTGTGGAAAATTTCTCAAGACAGTGACGAGCCCAGAAAATGCGACGACAGGCTGTCTGTTGGCTGCAGGCCTTCTGATTGGGATAGGTTCGCCTGTGTGCCTCGCTGTATACCTGAATTTCTCAATAATCGGACATTGAAGTGCCAAGGCGGAGATTTGATGCGCTTGACTCGCTCTTAAGAGATCAGACAAGTCTTTGATTTCGAATCATATGTGAATGAGTGAGAGCAGAAAATGTAAGCTGCTTTTGTTTGAGTCCCTCAGACAATCATGATTTAAATAAATAATATATGGTATTTTAGAATATCAAAATATATATATGTATGACTAAATATATGCATAAATTTATGTATGGAAATATTCCTTTCAATTGCTTGTATTGCTATAATCCTTTACTCTGTCTGAAGTTTACATTCGCTTGCACTGCAATAAATATTGGTTTTGTTTTGAGTTTTGTATCATTATTTTTTTAAAGTTATTAATCATTTTTGTAAGTTCAAAATATTGTAATCAAATATTCTAATGAACATATGAAACATATTAAAATATGCAATCATTTTATTTCTGTATAAAATTTATAACTGTCTCTCATATGAACCCATTCAGCTTTATATTATAGTAAATAAATGTAACAAAATTAATAATTCAAGCTTGTTTACTTCACAATTATATTGTAGATTCGACAATTTTATAATAATAAATATATTTTTTTAATATTTTAAATATTTAATATAATTGTATTACAGATACTTCAAGTTTTAAGAAAACATATTTGTTCGAGTCATGTGTAGAACAGTTCGTATAGGTCACGTTAAAAGCCATAAATATAAATCGTAATAAAAGTTCTATCAGAAGAATGAAATGTAGACGCTATAATGCAGCTGAGTCGTGGTATATTTCAATAAAAAGTACTCCATATATTTATTTGCATATATTTATATATATATTTCATAGTTAGGCCATTGCTTGGCATTTTATTTTCGGTTCTGTGCTCAGCTGCTTCGTGACCTACAGAAATGTATATTATTTTTATTTTGTTGTCTAATTTCAATACATGTTTTCATTTGTGCTGGGCACAAAGCTCGTTGTGTGTGCGCTGACCAAAATAAGGGACACATTTGACATTTGCTCAGTAGTTGGAAGTGAAATGTTTCCTTTTGTTGTTGTTGCTGTTGGTTCCTTTTGCTGGCAAGGCCGAATTGTCCTCAGTTGACAAAATGTTAGTTTCTTGGCCATTGTTTGGCTGCATGTGTGTGTGTGTGTGTGCGTGTGTCTGCTAGTATCCTATCCCACGGACAGGCATGTCCTGACCACTTTTTGCCTTGTGGTAGTAACAGCTAATTAGCCGCAACTCAATTTGCATAAGCAAATGCGGGGCGTTTGCATTTGGGTGAAACTAAATGAACTGTAAGCGACGGCATCGCCCACGTCACACTCCCCAAAATACATGTCTGTGTGTGTGTGCGAGGGTGCGTGTGCGTGTGTGTGTGTCTGCGACAGGATGCTAAGCGTCAGGCGAACAAATTCGTTAATGAACAAGTGAAAAGTGTAAGTGATAGGTATAGCGCGACCAAGAGATACTCTGCAAGCTAAAAGTTATTCCAAAATGTGATCTAGTTGGCTGTAGTAATGGTGTTCCCACTTTTTAATAAATTTGTTAGATATTGGTAGATTGCCTAAACGATTTAATTAGATATTTGTATGTTATGTAATAATACAATATTCTGTCAGCTTCGAGCCGTCACTTGCTTAAACCTAACTTCACTTCTGCAATTATATAGGGTATTCCCTTACTTTTTATATATTTTTGGTATGGTTTTTTTTGTACATTTTCTTTGACAGAAAATTAGCCTTTCGAGTCAACGCAGCGCCAAAAATAAACAGACGACATTCAGAAATTAGGCTGAGGGTACTTTCAGTCATGCACACGGATTCACACTTACACAGACATATACACACACACATGGACACGTACACATGCACACAAATCAATAAACAATGACATCATCAGAATGGCAGCATCCGCCTGACAGATTTTAAAGCATACACACAGGCGCCCGGCCACTTGCATATATAATTATGGCGACGACGACGGCGACGGCGACAACGAAGCCGAGAGAAAATATTTACATTAGCGTAAGCACAAGACGAAAAGGCAGCCGGGCGGTGCGGGGCGCTGGGACAAACCATTGAGCAGGCCAATTGTAGGAGAGAATGAGTCTGTGTGTCTCTCTCTCTGTGTGTTAGTATTGGTGTGCCATTCAGCCAGTTTGACGACAGCAGCAGCAGCAGCAGCCCAAAACTGGCTACCAATTTTTTGCCCAACTGCTGCTTTTTTTTGTGTCGGCCAGCGCTTGCGTCACAGAGCCAAAAGCGTCTAGGAAAACGAGTGATATATACTAAAGTGGCAGATGAGCTCGTTATGCATGTGTATGTGTGTGTGTGTGTGTGTCGAATTGCTTGCTTTTAGTGTGCGAGACTGGGATTTGCTGTGCGTTGCGTTGCTGTTGTTAAAGGATTGCAAAAGTTGATAAAACAAATGAATGAGGCACAAACACACATCTTCAGATGAGGCAGACACAAATTGTGCTTATGATCAAGTCAATTAAGTAGGCTATAAATGGCCAGCAAATGAGTGTGTGTGTGTGTATAAGAAGACCCAAAAGACTGACAAGCATATAAATACATCTATGTATATATATTAGTAGAAAGTGGATATATAGAACGAGTCGGGCAGCAGCAAAGGCACTTAGTCATCCAAAAACTCAGCGCAAATAAATGTTGCTGAGTAATTGTGTGTGTGCATGTGAGTGTGTATGAGTAAGCGTCTCTCTCTCTCTTTCTCTCTCTCTCTCTCTATGTCCATCTCTTTCTAGTTGTGTGTGTGCGCTAGAATTTTTTAGTCAATGAAGCGTCAAGGACTTTTGCTTATGATATATTTGCCAGAGATCCACACAAGTAACGAGGCGACCACCTCAAAAGATGATGCAATGCGAGGTGGGCAACAACAACAACAACAACAACACGTAGCATACTTTTAGGCCACAGACGTGTGCGACTGTATGTGTGTGTGTGTGTGTGTGTGTAGTTGGCAGAACGTCGTGCCTAATGAGTTGTGAGCTGACGCGGAATTTATGAATGAACTGCCTGAAAACAGAGACAGCATGCATAAAGGAACGTAGCAAAGAATGAGAGAGACAGAGCGATGCGAAAAGAGAGCGAGTTCAAGTCACTTCATCATAGCCCACACCCATTGGGTTAGTCAGCGTCTTAGTGGCATTGTTTTAGCTCAAAGTGCGCGTAAAATTAGCTAAGTAGCATGAATTTTGCATATATTTTGCTAAGCAAATATTATACAAGACCAACGACAACAACAACAACAACAATAAGTTACATAAATAATTGGTTATTTATTGGCTGAGTGTTCTTTCGTGTAGATCTGGGCAGTGGTGGGTGGGTGTGCGCCTCGCCTGGTAATTGGCATGCAAAGTAAGCTGTAAACCGTCTGACTTATGCTCTGATAAATGACTTGTCCCAGAGCATACTCTAGTGTTCGTTCGTTCACTAATTTGGTTGGCAAACAAATTTTTGGGTCCAGGCTTAAATCGACTTCCGTTCGCAAAAAAGGTTTCAATGCGAACTGACACTTTGAGCTCAGCGCCCGATTCGTTTGGCAAGCAGCAAAGCAATTTAAAATAAAGCTCTTTATTGAATCGAATCGAACCGAACGATTCACTTTAAAACTAATTGAAAGTCCTATCAATAGTTCATTTAATTCTTTCTTAACTTTAATTGACAGATAAATTCTTGATTGACATCATTTGATTAAATATTTGCTATGTTGAATTTGAAACACAAATTTAGAATTGAAATATTTATATATTTATGCACAATAAAATCGATTCACATATTTGCCAAATTAATTCCTTTTTCTGCAACTTCATTTAAAATTTAGTTTTGCTTCAATTGATTGAGCAAATTGTGGTTGATTGTGACTTTAGAATTCCTATGAAATTTCGCATTTTTCAGCTCATAAATTGCATTGTATAAGACACAAAAATGTTTTATTCAAATTCTTTATTTATTTGATGCTGATTTTAAAACAGTTTTGTCGCTTGAGCCAAAGTTCAAGCTCTTCAATAAATTACATTCGCTCTGCAGTTAATCACAATTAGGATTTTCTGTTTTGTTTTGTTAGACTGAAAGCCATTTGGAAATTAGTTTCACGATCTTTGGTGGCCATTAATTATAATTGGGTCATGGCGTGATTGGGAGCTTACAATTCAATTTAATTAAATGCATTTATTTGCAGTTTGCCACTGTGATTTAATTGAGCCGCACAATACACGTATTTAATATGTTTCCTTTTATCACGCCTATGTTGGGACACGTGTCACGACACAAACGCAAACACAGAACACAAATAAAACAAATGACAACAGCAAGAGCAAACAACATAAAGAACAACTTTGCGTAGGCGTCCACGTGCCAAAACTCCAATTTGAAGGCGGGACACAACTGCGCTCTTTCGTTAGAATACAACAAAAAATATAAAAAATTTATTTATGATTTTTATTTACGCTTTTAATAAGCAAAGCATTGTGTGAATCGTAAGAGAATACATTAAATTTGCCATAAATTGGAAAAACATTGTTCAAGGGATATTTGGGTTTTTGCCGTAATGGATTAAAAAGTTAATGAAGATATAAATTTGTTTGAATTATCTAGAATAGACTAAAGAAAATTGATTTTTGTAAATGCAATTATTCTTGAAATTACAAAGTATTTGGATACTTATTTATTATTAAATATATAATAATAATAATATAAAAAAAACGATAATCCTGATTGTGGCTTGAGTTGTCATTGAACTATAGATGCAGTTTTGTTTGTCTTCAATTTTCTAAACTTATAAATAATATTAAAAAATATAATGAACAGTAAAGAAGAAGTAAGAAATCAATTGATTTTCAGTCATAATTACAGAAAGAGAATTCATTTTTTTTTCTATAAATAATTTTAGTTTTCAACAGTCAAAATATTGTAGCTTTGATGGCAATTTCGAATAGGGAGCATAGCCTACATTATAGAGTAGAAATCCACAGCGCAGTTGGCGCTTGTCCTTGAACCTGCCAGCTAGCTATATAACAAAAATCATGCGAAAGGAAAGTACGAGTATCTACAAAAAAAAAAAAAAAAAAATATATTTATTGGTTGGCCCCAAAAACTGTTTCATGGATAAAAATCTAGGCGCTGACAGCGCTCAAGTGTGCACACACAAATGGCATATGGTTTTTTTCGGGCTTTTTTTTTTATTTGGTGCGGAGTACTGGGAGGGCAAGCCTTGTGCGTCATGTGCTATGAAAATCAAACGCAATAAAAATCATAGACATAGTTATTCGGGGTATATGTGTTTGTACCTCCAAGTACTGCGAGTATTTGTTGTAGCGGCTCAATGCCAACGGATGCGATGAGCGGAAGTCAAAACTGGAGCAGGCAAACGAGGCATGTTATATGTGTATATTTTTAGCAAGCACTGTGCCTGAGTGCAGAGCCATGCTAATGCAAATTATAGCCTATTTAAGCTGACAGCATATAAGAAGAGAAAAAACGAGAGAGAGAGAGAGAGAGAGAGAGAGAGAAACTAAAGCCTACTTTACGGCTCGCACACTTGAGCTTGTCGCACACAGAAACTAACATGCAAAGTGCATTGAAGTGGCCGTCTCACAGAGTTTGCACAAGTGGACGACTGGGCAACCCGAAGGGGTTGAGTGTAAGTGGGAGTGCCAGTGGATCCTGTAGCTGTCTACTTAAAGGCTTCCGCCTGAAACTTGCACTCGCTTTCGCAGCAGCCGTGCATAATGAGGCTAACACGCGCCTAGCTGCATGCATAATTTAGCAGAAACAGACAAAAAAAAAAAATATATATATATATATATATAATAACAAAAAATGGAGAAAAATAACTGTAGCATAGCGTTCGGTTGTGCTTTTCTTACGTCCGCTTACGCTCTGCTGACCTTTTGCGTCCAGAAAGAGACAGAGAGAGAGAGAGAGAGAAAGGGAGAGAAAAGTGGGCGATTGTCCTCGCCCACTTTTCTGTAGAGTCATGCTCGCTGCCACGGCAATATGCAAATAGTTTGGGTCCGCTCACAAAAGTGTGCAATATTTATACTCACTCACTTATATTTTAATTTAAAAGCAATTTACATACTTGAATTATATGCTCGAAAAAAAAACATTGCCAACCCGGCGACTCGTTTATAAAGCCAAATTATTTGCAATTTTTTACAACTCTAGGCCATTTTATTTTTGTATTTTCTATATGAAATGCGTATGCGCTGGCCTTTTGGCTATTGACCAGCTTTCAATCAATCATCGCTTTTTGCAGGTATCATTTTACCTGGAGTATATTTTTCTGTGGCTATTGTGGAGCGTGGGTGTTGGCCAGTTTGATATAGTTACAATATTATTGCGTGGGCGTTTCATTAAAAAGTGCCTAAAAAAAGAGACTTTTTTTATAATATTTAAAAATTGATGTGCGATGGTGGATCATATTAAACTGTTGGGCAATTAAAAGGAATAATTTGGGATGAAAGTGAAATAAATATAGAATAAATATTAATGCTTGCTATATATATTTTTTATCTATTTATTTTCTGTATTTTGGGAAATTTAAATAATTTTATTTTATTAAATTGTAAGCCACGCCATAACCCAATTATAATTAATGGCCACCAAAGATCGTGAAACTAATTTCCAAACGGCTTTCAGTCTAACAAAAAAAGAAAAAGAAAAACAGAAAATCCTAATTGTGATTAACGGCAGAGCGAATGTAATTATTGAAGAGCTTGAACTTTGGCTCAAGCGACAAAACTGATTTAAAATCATCATAAAATAAATAAAGAACTTTAATTTAACACTTTTGTGTCTTATGTAATGGGATGAAAGCGAAATAAATATTGAACAAATATTAATGATTGCTAAATATATTTTTTATCTATCTATTTTCTGTAATTTTATTATTAAAATTTCCCAAAATACAAAAAGGAAGTTGCTTAAAAATATTTGAACCTAATTACTTTCTCTGCATGCACCAAATCAAAACCTTTTCTCTTAACTCTCAACTCAATTTCAATGAAAATACGTTTTCAAAACTGATTAAACATATAAATTTCTACGATTGCCAAGTTACTTAACTTAAGTGAAGCTCAGCCAGTGTTGCGGTTAGCCAATTGAAGTGGATTAAGCCAACGTTGCTGATACTGCTACAAAGTAGAACAAAAATACCAAATGGAAATACTAGAGAATACGTCTTCGTTTGCAGTCGCAGCTTTGCCAACACTTGTTGCCTGAGGCAGGCCGAAGAAGCCGCAAGCCTTCAGCAAACAGACAGCCACACCTAACCAGTCAAGCAAACCAACGAGCTAAGCGTCGAGGTGCCTAAACAAACACTACACACACACACACACACACACACAATCTCTAGAGACACACAAGACACACACACACACATGACACGTTCTGTGACCACAAGACAATATTGAGACTATTTGCAGCGTAGGTAGTGTCAGCTGCTTCGGCGCAGTTATCTGGCTAATGCAGTAACAAAGCCAGAAAAAGAAAAGGCACAGAATTACGCATACGCCACAGTGGCTCCAATCAGGCCAAGCCGCCAACGAAGCGAACAAATTAAATTGACCTTTTGCGCAATTGGCGCTCTCACTCACTCTCATCAGAGCAATCGAAATCCAGCCGTGTAACAACAAGAAATTGTAAGCTGTCTTTTTTGATAATACCCTGTGGACAAACAACAGGCAACAAGGGGTAGTTTAGGCAAGAGTTTAACTTTGGAAATAGAAAAAATAACTAGAAAAGATAGCAAAAAAAAATTATAATATATCTAATAATTAAATCATATATTTTTATAAATTTTTATTTTTAACCTATAGCCACCTCATACAGGGTATTTCAATGTCATTAGCTGCAGATAATTTTCCATTTTTTGTTGTTGTTGCTGTTGTTCACTCTAACGAGCTGAATGTCTGTGAACATGTACTGGCCATGCCAGTGAAATGCTGCAAAACCAATTCGAAGCGATAGCTACCGCAACAGCCAAAAAGCAACTGAAACCACAGCCGACGCCATGCCATATGCGTTCCACGCTGGCTTCACTCAATGCTGGCAAATAAATGTCAAGGTACGAGTCTGTCAGACGTTGATTTTGCCGCTGTCCTTCTTGGACTTATCCTTGTCGCAGGCGGTGCGTTGTGCTCGCTGCTGTTTTAGTTGAAATTGACAGCTGGTTTTGCAATTAAATAAGATTTATGTCGCTGCAGCTGCCGAGCCGAGCCGCGCCGAGCCAATCCCGATCCCGATACGTCCTAATGCCCCTATACATATATTACACTAGATATATATGCTGTTTACCTTGGCTGCCCTTCGTGCCTGCATTAATATGCCAGCAGCTGCCAGCAAATGACCTTAGCTGTCAATTGTGCGTATGCGTAATGTCTACCTGTTTCTTTAAGTCTTTGCTGTTCTCTTTCTTTTGGGATGTCAAATTGCTATTGTATAAGATATATTATGGCTAGGCATCCATCAATACCTTTGCTAATGCTTTTCTTTCTTTCTTCTTTTTTTTTTCTTTGCAGGTGAGTTTTTTCGTCTTATTCTTAGCCAAGTATACAGATGCAATCAGGTGCGTAATTTTAATTAAAAATGTTTTGGTGAAAAGTGAAAGCCATTCGAGCGTAAAACTCTCTTAAGACTTACTTAAAGAGAGAAAGTTATATACATTACTTCAAATTGAATGTAAAAGAACGAACATATTTATAGATCACCTTGATTAATGAGAACATCGCCATTTACCTTGCCATTAACAAGGTTCACTGGAAATAGTCAGAGGCTGTTTAATTTTAGCATGTCTTCTCATTAAATTTTAATTATTTCCACCTTTAAATTCTCATTACAAGAGCAGCCTTTGGAAAGGTCTTAAAGTCATATATAACAGTTATGCCTCAGCTAATGGGCACATCCAATGGCTGCAACAGCTTATCTAGTGGGCTGGTCAGACAAGTGGCTGCATGTGTGTCTCTCTCTCTGTGTTTGTGTGTGAGTCTGACCACCTAGAGCAGACTGAGGCTACTGGGCACCTGGGTTGCCAGGTGATGTACATGATAGCAACAGTCGTACATAGCTGCGCAGCTCTCTCTCTCTCTCTCTCTCTCTCTCTCTCTCTCTGGGTACATAGCAACTTATCGCTTGGCTTGTGCCGTTTGCATTGCTGCTGTTGTTGTTGTTGTGTGTATATATTTAGCGCCAGAACGCCTAGAGCTATACACCATTATCTACACGACTTACGCAAACAGACAGGCAGAGGCAGGCAGCGGACAGAACACAGTCTGGGCAGTCAGATGGAAAGCGAGAAGGAGAGAGAAATGCGAAATGAATACGCGACAAGCGTTAAGGCTGGCTGGTTTCGGTCTTTAACCTGCTGCTTGCTGGCTAAGTGAAAGTATCCACTAAAGCAACTGGCATAGAATTATGCGTACACTCGCACACACAGACACACACCGGTCCGACACGTAATGAGGTCATAGAAATGGGTGTGCGGTCTGCTTGGCCCACGCCCCGCTTCAATTTGTGCTGCTGGAGCTTTTTACATAATTCAATTTACGCGACATTTTGTCAAATAGTAATTGATGGCCTGCCAAATGGGCTGCACAAGTTGTCGTGCTTTATTGGACTGCGTCACTTTAGGTTTTCGGGGCATTGTCAATTCGGCAACTGCATTGCATAACAATTGGGCTCTACACTCTTTCTAACACTCTGGCTGACTGGCTGGCTGGCTGGCTGGCAATTGTTTTCTAATCAAAAAACTAAACAAAGCTAACACAAGTGCCAAACACTTGAGCCACTGCGTAAGCCATAAACAAACAGCTACACGGCCACGCAGCCATCGCTACAGCAAAGGGCACGCAAATAGATCTGGCCAGAGGGCAGGGCAATGTGTATGAAAATGACAACAATGCAAACTTACCGCCAGTTCCAGCATAACAAAAGGCCGAAACACATTTCCAACCATGAATGAATGGAACACGGCCCGGGCACACACACACACACAGGCCACAGGCCCGGACCCGGACCGGGACCCGGACAGAGGGCCCCGACCACAGCTCCACTCATTCCATATGGTATTTGAATGAAACAAAGCGTGGTCGTAAATCGCTGGCCAGGGCAGCCAGTGCTGAGCAGTCACGAGTCACGAGTCACGAGTCACTGTGATTTCAGATTTAAGTGATTTATTTGCTGTCATCTGTTCTATTTATTTTCTTGAATATAAAAATTATAATATTTTTTAAATATTTTTAAAAGTTATTTTCTATTACATTTTTTAATTTTTATTATTATTTTAATTATTAGTTCTACAAATTAATTTATTTTTAGATAATAAATTCTATATTTAGCTTTTTTTTATTATTTATTAATTATAATTATTTATTTATTAATATATTTATTTTGTCTTAAATAATTTTTAAATAAATTAAGTAATCCATTTTATAAATCAAATAATTTTTAAATTAAATAATTCATTTTATATATTTTTTTCTATAATATTTAAATAATTTGTCATCTCAGCTTGCTCATAATTATTTTTGTTGATTCTACTATAAATAATTTGATATTTGTTTTGATATCACCTCGACGTCCAGCTCTGGTTCATGTTATCTCTTATCAGGCCGTCATCTGGCAGCTTGTTTTTCCCATTTGCAATGCTTCAGCATTTTTATTTTATTTTTTTTTTGTACTTTTTTTGTAGTATTTTCTTGTGCAGAATATGTCAAGGCATCGTTCCGTGTTACGGTCTGACTGTTAAGGTCAGAGTTCAAATTGAGTTTTGCTGCAAATTAAATGGACCGTGCGACGTGCGAATCTAATGAAAATGTTTGCAAAAAAAATGTTGCTTAATTCGGCGTCGCCATTTTGTCATTGTGCCTTGCCTTTGACTTTGAGAGCGTTAAACGCTCCACTGTGGCAGCCCCCCAACAGTGCCTGGCGTCCAACGTTTAAGGCGCAGACTGCATCAGCCCTCAAGGCTTAGGCGACATGCGTTCACCCTAACCAGCTGCAGCGGTTTGCAGTGAACGCACTCGCTGCTCTGTCTGTGTTTCTTACAAAAAAAGGGGAAAACATGGAGCTGGCGGTGGCGGTGCTGGCGGTGAGGCTAGCTGCACATTTTGCCTGTTTGCTGCTTGTTTTGCTTTGCTATTAATATTGCCAAAGGTGCGCACTCTCCGGTACTTAAGTGGCTGCCGTCTGCGAACTGTCAACGGGGGTCGCCTGCTCCAGCCAGTCAGCCATGCAGCCAGCCAGCCAGCCAGACCCTAACTGAAGCCAAAAGCCGACTGCATTGTGTCATTTGACAGTCGCAATCTCAGCCCCTTCGACTCAGTTGCAGTTGCAGTTGCAATGGCGCCCCTTTCCAGCCGCTTCCTGCTTTCGCTTTGTCTACAGTCAGGTCCTTGCAACATCTTTGGGGGAGCAGCAGCCACTTGGCTTTGAATATCACGCGGAAATTAAGTAACTAAGTAGCCAAACGCAAATGCTGTAGTCCAATCAAAAGTTTTCATTATGCACAGCGTAAAAGCCGAGGCATATTTCACAATAAAAAAGTGCCGTAACATAAATATGATATACATAATAAGGGCAAGCCAGGTATGACCAGGTATGGCCATGTATAGGCCATGCTATAGTCACGGCATAAAAAAGCAAAAGTTTTATTGTCATAGCGCGAAAAGCAAACGCATAAACTTGCCTTAAAAGTTGAAACCAAGTAACGTTCGCTCCTGCCGACGCGCTGGCTATTTTTAGCCAACCAACCTGCCTGTGGTGTTGGCCTGGGCAAAACTTTTGCCCGACAAAATTACAGTGCAACATTTTAATGAAACTTTTCTGCTTTCGGACAGCGCGCCGAACGTCTAAAATTGTATATGTTCGTAATATATATATATGTACTCCGTATATATGTATATATAGGCAGAAGGCGTTGCGCGTTGTCTTAATGAAAAGTCAGAGCTACGTGCCAGCCAAAAATAATATTAATAATGTGCCAAGCGGCAGCAGGTAGAGACAGCAGGCAAAGGGTACTCACAAAAGGAGAGAGAGAGAGAGAGAGAGAGAGAGGGTCTAAAGCTGCTACGTGCTGGCTAAGAATTGGCTGGCTGGCTGGCTGGCCCAATGCCTGAGTTATCTGCCCAAGTCCAAAGTGGACGATTGTTAGTTACTCCCTTTATAAGCTCTCACAATTCTTCTCACTTTTATCTTTTTCACGCTGCTCCTTTTTAGGTGTTTTGTTTACATTTTCTTTTGTGCGTTAGCCGCTGCCTTTTTCCTTTTCATATCCTGGCTCATTTCCTCAGCTTTATTTAAAATTGGAATCATCTATTATGGTACATTTTATTTTGTCATTTGCGTGACTTATGCCGATTGCGAGGGCCTCTGTTTGTATTCATTTTTAAAGGATGTTATTAACAATTTAAAATATGTATTATATAAAGTGAGGCATATATATTTAACTCTGTTTAGCTTTGGTTGTAACTTCAACTTCTACAAAGTTGAAGTTCATAATTAAAGACAAATAACATTTTATTTAGAATTTTATAAAATTTAGCTAAGAAAAGCGAGAAAAGAGATTTTGTTGGTTACTTGCAAGCTAAATGTTTATTATTTTAATTTATAAAATATATTATAATTTTTATAAATTTTTAGATATATTTTATATATATTTTTTAGAAATATTTTATATAGTTTTTAAATATATTTTATATATTTTTGAAATATATTTTATATATTTTTAAAAATTTGTTTATATATGTTTCATAAATTTTTTATGCCTTAATTTTTTAAGCTTCTTTAAATTCCAATTCAGAGTCTCGCCAAATATCTTTTGCTTTGCTATACAATTCTTGGGAAATATTTGACTTGCTGTTAGACTATGCTTGCTCAACTTTAGACATATCTTTTTAGCATAAGTAAACTTAATCTAACAGCGCAGATATCAGTAACATATAATTCAATTGTTTTCCAAGCTCAGTCTCTTGCCACTCGCCAAAAGTTTCATATATTTTGTTTTGTTTTTCCATTTTTTTTTCTTATTTTTTTTTTTTTTTGCTACTGCGTACGCGTTGAAAAACAACTCAAAACGTCAAAAGTTATAAATAATTTTCATATGTAAAAGTGATATGTTCAAAACATGTTGACAGCGCAGCGGAGCGCAGTCCGAGTCGAGGCGAGTCGAGTCGAGTCCCGTGGCCGCATGGCTGCCGTTGTCCCAGTTTCTCGTAATGCGCAAAAACTTCAAAGTAAACAAACAAACACATCAGCAGGACCCGCATCCGTATTCGTATTCGCAACGGCATCCGCAGTGCTCGGGCCACGCCCAGCTGCCGGACAGGAGAGCACAGAAATTTATGTTGATTTGCACATGTTTATGTCCAGTTAGCGGCACCTGTAGTGATTGTAGGGTCCGGCTGGGGAGGCGGGAGGCGGGAGAGCGATGGCTCGTTTGGCTTGTTTTGCTGTATGTTTTTTTTGGCAAGCCAAGCACAAAGCGCAGCACAAAAGCAAAAGAAAAGCCAAAACAAAAGCAAAAACAAAAATGTGTAAGGGAAAAGCATTTTGTATGAAATTTGTATGGCAACGTTGCCAGGAAAACAATTGCGAAAAGTAGTTTTTCAAGTGCTGCTCCAACACGTAGCTGGCGAATGTTTACCACGGGAAATTCAACTAATGTGCGCTCAGCACACACACACACACACACACACACAAGCACATGGAAATATGTCTGGGCTGCGCATTAAAAATGCAAAAGCCAATGTCCGAAAATAAATCTAAAACGCATCGCATTTTATATAAATAGTATAGAATTGCCTTCGCCAGCCCCTCTTTGCCCCTTTGCCCCCTTTGCTTGGCGCCCAACTACTCGACTAATTTAAATTATTGACCGGCATTGATTGCAGTCGAGCGGTGGTGCTTTGGCGGCTCTCGCTTTTCATTGATTGCTGCCACACATACTAACGCAAATGACCACAAAGTGAAGGCAGCGGCTCAAGATGGCGTTCGCGACGATGGCGCGCCACGATAATCATTAAATCAACGACAGGACCTAAAATTATAGCCATTAAAGTTATAAATAAAACGCACAAGCCGGGCCGGGCCGCTCCGGCCGGGCCTCCATTTGTGGGCGTGGCTGAACTTGCTGGCTAACTTTGCCTTCTGTAATTATTTTGATTTTGAAAATAGAACGCGGCGAGCAGCCTGAACAACAACAAAAAATAAATCGCATGTGCAAATTAAATTAGCAGCTGCTTCAACTTAAAATCATATCGTTACAATTGCTAGAATCCAAGTGCAATGCACATAGGCTGACTTCCAGATACCCTGGATAGTTTTGAGAGAAAACTACTTTGATTTACTGAAATATCATATTGCTTCTAATGCTCAAATTTAGTTTCTGTTTTTTAAATTTAAATACTTCATAGATGAATATTTTTATTAAAAAATATAAATATTTTTAAGATATATTCTCTTTGCTTTAACATATTTTTTTTTGTTAAATTATTCTTTTCAGCATTTTAGAATTATATAAGAATTAATTTATAATATTTATATTAATTCTAAAAAATTTTATTTAAATTTTAAGTATATTAAATAGATTTATGAATCCTTTGGCATCTGCTAAACAAAACAAAAAAACAATCTTCATATATATTTTATTTAATTAAATCTAAAATTCGATAAAATTTAAGATATTTTGATAACACTTAAAAATGGTTTTACGAAATATTAAATATTTTAAAAATATTTTTTCCCAATTTACTCTTCAACTTCAGTTAAAACTATTATATATTTTTCTCTCTCGCTTTCTCTCTCTCCCTTGCTCCTCTCTCTAAACAATTGTTAATTTTGTTAATTTTCAAGAGACTGTGACGCAGTGGCCATTGGCCAATATTTGCCTAGGCTTCGCGTAGTTTTGCGCTTGATTGCGTTTTTTGCGCTTGATGGAGCGCACGACACCCCTCGTGACAGTCGTGACAGTCAGCGCCTAAAGGCAATTGCCTTGCCCGCCTTGTTCCACCTACAGTGGCTTGAGTGGCCATTCTGGCTGGCTGACGTCAGAGCGGGCACGGCAGCAACGACTTTGTGAACGGCCTTGAGCTGGGCAGCGGGACGAAAACGGTTTCAGATATGTATTCGAATCGCAATTGGAATTCCTATTCGTATAGGCTGGGCCAATTAGCAGGCGCTTGAGTGTGAAATTAATAACAATTAGTGGGCAACAGTCAAGCGCAGCTAAAAGCTGTAGCAACGGAGAGTCATTTTAACACTCGACTGCACTCGAGTCGAGCAATTAGTAAATTGCCAGCGCCATCCAAGATGCAAACAACTTGAAAATCTATCAAACTAATTGTTGTAGTGGTTGCCAAGGCGGCTATTAATGGACCTCCTTACAGACACTTTTCTTTTTTTTATAGCCCCCAGCTTGTCGCTGGCACCAGTTGTATTATTAGCGGCGATAATACTGAAGTCGCAAGCATAGATTGTTGAAATGTAAAGTTTAGATGTGTTTGTTGCAGTTGTAGAATTGAATAGAAATTGTGGATGATAATTAAGTTACTCTCTTTAGGTTAGACTCTTCAGTCTTTTCTAATGTTTATCTACGTTTCTCTTGTGAGAATATGAAAATGTAATTTAATATGCGTTAAGCTTGATATGCAGTCAAAATTTAGATGCCCAAATATAACTATACAGATTCAAGATTTGTTCAGTTTGAAAAGTTTAAGTTTTACAGAATACTTGGAATTGAGATATTGTATTTAAATAGAGATGGATGCATTGTTTAGATAATATATATAATACTTTAGCTATGGATTAGCCACAGAGAACTTTATATTGTGGGTTTTATAAAAAAAATATAGCTGCAATAGCATATACATCCTTCTCAAAAGCAAAATCAACTGAAAATAACTTAATAAATATATTTCTTACAGCTAAAAATAGCATAACGAATTAATTTTCCTTTTCCTTATTTACTAACTAAATATTAAAAGATAGATCGCAATTTGTGTTGCAGTTCCAACTAAATAACCAAATCCCACGACATTCATTAATATAAAGTGCCCCAAAAAGTAGGCAACATTTGTTCTCGCAGCTCATTGTCAGCATTTTTATGCGTCGTTTTTGCCAACGCATTAAACATCAATTAGTAGAGTTCAGTTTAATTAGAAACGAGCGAAATATAATTGAAAAAGCTGAACATGCTGTCATTTGAGGCTGCCGAACTCTGTATCAGCTCGTCGCTTTTTGCGGTGGGCAGCAACAGGTGGTGCCAGAAATTGAAAAACACCTCAACATTCCAACACCACAACAGCAGCAGCAGCAACAACAAAAATAAATGAAAATGAGCGCGTGGCAAATTGGCAAGTGTTGCCACCAGTAGCGTACACACACCCACACACACACACACCCACACACACCAACACAATACACCTGCTAAAAGGTGTACAGAGACACAAACAAAGCAGCAACACACCTCCACAGGGGCATAACATCGACCCACCGCTAAGTACACACACACACACACACACACACACACACACACACACACTCACACACACTCGCACACACATGTCAAGCGGAAATGACGACTACGTTGCCTTCATTTTCATTGTTTAACGGAGGTTAAAGCTTGCTGCCAGCAACCGCAGACTTTGTTGTTGTTGTTGTTGTTGTTGTTGTCATGCAAAGCGAAACGCAAATGAATGCCACATGACGCAGACAGAAAAATTTGAGCCTGGCTAAGCTTGAAAAAACATTTAAAAAAAATAAATAAACAGCAAAAAAAAATAAAATAAAATAAAAGCGAAAACGTCGCACACCAAAAAATGTGCTTGCGCTTTGTTTTTTACACATTTCCGTCGCTCATTTTGCCGTGACTTAATTGCTGCTGCCCTGGTCTTAACGTGTGTTAATGTGTGTAGCCGTCTGTTCGTGTGTGATTGTGTGTGTGTGTGTGTGTGTGTGTATTTGTTGCTGTACTATAGAAATCCGCGCTTTTGACGCTTTTCGACTTTTGTGCGCTGTGCCTTTTAAGCACCCAGCAGACAAATCTGTTCCAGAAAGGGGTATGCTCTTGAGCTCTGAGCTCTCACCTCTGAGCTCTGAGCTCTGAGTGTTATATACTTAAAAGTAATGTGGCAAAAATATTGTGTAAGCTGGCAACAAAAAAACTTTCGAAAACTTGCGTAAAATTTACTTTTGTAATGCGCGACGCAAGCTGTTTGTGCATAAATCATTTTATTTGCATTTCAATTAATGTGGATTATTAATTTTACACTTAATACAGATTGCGATATTTAATTAGTGAATTTATTTTTTATTTAATTTTATTTGTTTATAGTCTGCTTTTGTAATCTTATGTGTAAATAATTAATATGCAATAAATTGCAATCATTTTAAATTTATAAATGATTAGTAAAACTTTATTCAAAATGAATACAGAATCAACACAAAACTAACACAAAATAAATTAATTTTAAATTAAATAAAAAAATAATACAACTTTATAAAATGAATAGAAAAATAACAAAAATTAAAAATTTGAAATTAAAAATGATTAAAAATATTAATAAATAATTTTAAAAAACATGTCAAACTTTATTGCCAAGTGTTGCATAGTTAATACGTTACTAACTCAAATATTCATTATAAATATTTAGTATTTCTTTTTGATTTAGAAATTTTTGCTTGCAGGATATCTAAGAGTTGCTCACAATTTGACCTAATACTTTGCTGCGGCTTTTCTTTTTTAAATTGTCGTGTTGCTTTGTCGCATTTTAATCTGCCCATAGCACGCGATTACCGCAACACACACATACGCCGCTTGCCTGCCCTTCTCTTGCTCCTCTCGCCTCTACTCCCTATGCGACCGCAACACAATCCGTCGGTAGCGCTAATGTATGTAAGAATTCCGGCAACAGTCAAGCAACAGCCTTTCCCGAATTTGTATATATATACATATATGTGTGTGTGTGTGTGTTTGCATTGTCGCTGCTTAAACGCGATTTACATGCAAATGCGACGCTGCCTTTTGCTGCCTTTTTTCGGTTTTTGTCGCACACAAAAATAAGTTTCTCGGCTTTATTTTTACACACCGCCAATTATAAACAATATGTGTGTGTGTGTGTGTGTGTGTCTGTGCTTAGGTTGTGCGCATGTTTGTTTGGTACTATTTTTAGCTGTTGTTGAAATTAAAATAAATGCAACAATGGCAAGTTAATTTGATTGTGCGCCGGTGGCCGACATTCCTCTTCTTTATGAATTTTTTTCACCCAACTATTTTTAATGGAACTTTTGTCGTTGTCGCCTGCCAGTTTTTATTTTTTTTTAGTTTCAGTGTATATAAAATGCAATTTAAATGCAAACTAGACGTTGACGCGTTTTTCTTTATTTTTTATTTTTTTTTATTTCAACTTCATTGTATTTTTAGTTAATATGCGTTGAATGAACGCAATGAAATTGGTTGCACCAAAAGCTGACAGGTTTCTTTTTTTGCCATTTGAAATGCAATTTATTTAAAATATTTCAACGTTAATTGAGATGAATGAAGTGGGCGTACGAAAGAGACATAGCTAAAGGAAAAACGTTTGAATAGTTAAATAAATGAGGGGTAAATTTAATAATTGGAAAATTTTGCACTTAAGTGGAAAATTGTGAAATAAATATATTATTTATATCTCTAGATATATACAAATAATTTAAAATTGTAAATAAATCTAAAAATAAATAAAATTGTATACAATTGTAAAATATATCTTAAATTAGCTTCAATTGACTTCTATAAATACACAAATTATATTTAAATTGTATTTATTCTCTTTGAGGCCGCTTTATATACATATATAGTTCCAAGAAATTTGTAAGATTCTCTAAAATGAAATGAAAAATTCCTGAAATACTTCAGGCAAAGTCAATTTATGTTACATCCATCATCATGCCTATTCGCCCAACTACCTACAAATTAAATACAAAGCATCGCATTAGTTGAGTTTCAGTCTGACAAGTTAAGTGGGCACCCGATGCTTGGCATAAGGCTCATATTTCAATTATGTCCACGGGGCAAGCACAAGAGCTGCGCCAAATACAAAACAGTAAACAAAGAGAAATAATAATTAAGCGCATAAAATGAACGAGCAAGTTTTATTGCGGTTCGAATTTCAGACGATAAAAATGAAAATGAAAATGAAAATAAAGAGGAAAATTGCCAGCAAATGGCAAGGCATCAAGTCCGGGCAGCCGGGCAGCCGCGCAAAAGAGCGTGACATTTGTGTTGATGGCGAACCGAATACTTATAGAGATTTCTGTCCGCAAACTTCACAGAATCTCTGTGGCCTATAACACTTGCGTTGATGTCCAGATTAAGACAATGCCCGGTAGATTTTCACTGTCGCCGTGTTCGCTTGCAAAGCACTTTGCGCATGTTTCAGGTTCAGGTTGAGGTCAAAAAAATTCAAGCCCAAACATACCTTAGCTGCTACAGCCCACTGTATCTGTTGCTTGGGGCTAGGTCAAACGATTGATAAAAATATTTATCCAACTACCCCACTCGTGCTCCCGCTTTGCACTTCTCCCAAGTCTCATTGGCGTCTACGTGAGACTTGTTTGTGCCTGCAAAACAAGGCGCAAATGAGCTCTGCCTCTGCCTCTGTCGCAGTCGCTGTCGCTGTTGCTGCGTGCGCTGCCTGCGCAAATAGGTAAACACATAAAAATTTGTTGCTGCGGCCTCATACAATGGTAAAGATCAGAACGGACTGGCAGCCACTGTGCTTAGCTGAACTTGTATTATGATGTAAAGAAAAATAATTATATACAACTTGGTTGTATTAGAGTTTATTTAAGTTTAAGACTCCTAAAAAACATAAGAAACTACTTATATAATATGTAACAATATGATATTTTAGCCACTCTTCTTTTTTTATTTTATTTAATTATTATTATTTTATTATTATTTTTCTTACTATCTTTCTTATCAAATCTTTTGATAGGCTTTTCTTCTTATATTTAATTTAATTATTATTAGTTTTATCAATCACTTTCTTATAAAATCTGTGTTATACGGTTTCTTGTTTTATTTTATTTAATTATTATTATTTTATTATTATTTTTATTTCTCACTTTCTTATAAAATCTTTTGATAGACTTTTCTTCTCTTATTTTATTTAATTATTATTATTTTATAATTTTTTTTTATTATAATTCATATTAATATGATTTATAAATTATGCCAAATATTTTTTTAATTTAAACACTCGTCTTACAATTTTTTACCACTGTGCTAGCGAGACTCTAGGGGTCAGGTGGTTGAGGTCACGACAAACAGACACTAAAAGTCCTAACAAATACAAGTGAAAGAGTCAGCGGGAGATGGAGCGAGATGGCTTACGCTGGCAGAGTGTTAAATAGAGAAGAGGCAGACCGCTGCGTGCTCTCTCTCTCTCTCTCTCTCTATCCGTCTCTTAACGTTTTTGTTGTCATTTGCAGTATGCGGCCTGAAAGTATGCTACATTAAAATTTTAGTGTGTCAATTGTGTGTGCTTTGATGCGTATGTATGTGTGTGTGTGTGTGTGTGTGTATGTGACAGTCACGTAGCAGGTAAAAATGGCGTTCTTTATATGTATACATACATATATTTGTGTGTGTGTGTGAACACATATACTATTGTATGTGTGCCCCTTGTAATTGGCGTTTAAGGCTTTGACGTCAAACCCAAATAATAATCGTTCGCACTTTTGTTTGCCATACAGGCTTGTCCCTCGCGCTCCTCTTTGCCAACCAGCAGCAGCTTTTGTTCGGATTCCTTCTTGTTGCTGTTTACCAATACGTGCACACATTCATACATATGTCAGAGTACTAAGTATATGATAATGTGTACTAACAGCTTAGCGCACATCTCTGCAGCGTTCCATTTGACCTTTAGGCGAACAATTAATGTAATTAGACGAATAATTTTAAATTGACACACAAAAACAAAATATCAAAATAAAACAGACAACTTCAAAACAACAAGAAAGAAGAGCGAGCGAGAGAGAGAGAAATTCTTTTAGCTAGATTATAAACGTTTTCCCTCGGCACATCATTAATTTATATAGACGAAATATGGCAAAGCAGAAAAGACCTGTTTGAGACTGCTGTCTAGCTGCATACCATCGCGCCCAGGGCTGCGTTGCCAAGCTCATTATAAATGTATCTAGAGTGTGGCAGCATTTTATATTAATTACAATAGAATGAGCTGAGCTTCAAACTGCCAGCAAACTGAAACTGAGAAGCTTGAAAAAGCAAGCGAGTTATTTATTTGAATATAAAGAATACTTAGCTGTCTGAATGTTGTCAACTCTCTACTAAAAAGTACGAAAACTTTTAATAGATATCCCATACTTGTTCCCCTCCATACTTTACCCCATTCAATTATTTCTGCCCTTCTTCTTATTTGCTTCGGTCAGGCGCACTTTCATGTGTCCTGCAAAGTTTTAATGGGCATTACTTTTTGGCTCGAACGCGCTTTTAACGCTTTTTAATTGCCAATTAAGAAGTTTCCATTCGCTTTTAAGATTTATGCATGCGAAATGCGATGCTGTCGCATCGATTGATTGTTGCTGGCCAAAAAGAATAAAGAAAAAGAAAAAAGAATGAAGTCCACAGACTGGCAAAGACGTCGCCGTCATTTTCTACAGTAAAAAGTAAAAGCTAAAGCTAAAAAACCAGCGCGCGTTAACAAAATCATTTAATTTGGCAAAAAAAAAAAAAAGAGAGAAGCAAAAAAAAAAACGAAACGAAAATATGAGTTTTTATTACACTCGAAGCGAAGCGAAGAAGCAGCTGAACTCGAAGGAAAAACAGCGAAAAACGTAAGGAGCATTTTCGCATGCTTTATATGCGTGTGCTAAAAATAGAATATGCCTGCCAAGGGGCACACCCAAAAAGCAGCTGAGGAGCTGGTAAATGGTGTTAGCGTCTCTGATGGGAGGCAGGAAGCACGTTGGGTAGCTGCCTCGCTGTGTGGCACAAGACAAGACAAGATTACAAATGTGTAAGCAGCAATTCCCAAAAGTTTCACTCAGGCGTGTGTCTGTGTGCGTGTGTGTGTGTGTGTGTGTGTGTGTGTGTGTGTGTGTGAGCACAGACGAGGCATATCAAACTGTTGATGGTTTGTTGCTTCTTTATTTGCCTCGTTTTGTTTGTTGCTATATTTGGCCATTTTGTCCTTGCCAGTGCCACAGTCGTTGCCGCTGCCGTTGTCATTGTTATGCTTTGTCTTATGACTGTCAGACATGTATATATATATATATATATATATATATATATATATATATATTTATACATTATATATACACACATATATATATTTATATATATTATATACATATATATATATATATACTTATAACTAGTATGTGTCTGTTATGCTGAGTCGTGGCCGCGCCTTGAAAGCTGCACATTGATTATATGTTAGTGTGCGTGTATGTGTGTGTTTGTGTGTGTGTGTGTGTGTGTGTGTACACAGTGCTGTTAGGGACCCAAGTTAATTAAAATATATAAGCATTGCCATTTCCTTGACTAAATTCTGAACTGTTGAAAGGCATTGGCACGCTTTTGGCCAGATTAGCCAAAGTCGCTCGCAAATTGCCCCTTTGAGTTTTTCAGCATGTGTGTGTGACTATGTCGTTGTGTGTGTGTCTGTTGTGTGATTGTGGCCAATCTTAATTTTATCTGACAGTTGTTATTTTTGATTTTTGCCAAACTCAAATGTCAAGGTCAATCGCAGCGTTTTCATTAATTTCTATTAATAACACCCAAAATTTATGCGGAATTTAAATTAAAAATGCAAATAAATTATTTTCTGCTGAAACAGACAGAGAGAAACCGTGGCGTATACGTTATATTTAATAAGCTAACAAAACTGCCACAATAATTGACATGCCACATTGCACATGACAGATCAAATTTCAAATTACAAATTGCATTTTTAATGCGCGCTCATCAGCATAAAACTTCGAGCATATAAAAAAGAAAAAAACATAATAACTTGTCAGCACATAAAACGAATGTGGCTGTAAAACTATGAATGACTAAGCTGTGGTAGCAAAAACTGCTGTATAATTTGCCAGCCAAGTTAACAGATTTCTCGGCCCTTGACGGTGTATGCGTAAAAGCATTTTTCGGACAAGCCAAGGCAACAGTTTTTTCTCTTTTGCTTTACGAAATATGCACAAAATGGAAAGTTTAGCATGCGTGCGGTGCATATTTGGAGTGTGCAGCAGGCGGACATTAGCAATTTGCATATTAAGTGCTATGGATGGCACATCATTTAGCCCTCTGGCCTGGCAACAAGCCATAAACAAGGGACGAGCTGCTGCTCTCGTGTGTGTGTGTGTGTGTGCGTGGCTGGTCGATGAAATGGTCCTTCAATGCAGGGAATATTAATGTAACCTGTGGGCGAAATAGTTACTAAGCTGCAGTTTGAATATATTTCAGCAAGGCTAATAAGAGATAATCTTGCAGAGATTCACGGTTGAAAGGCAGTATTTCAGTTTTCTGATAGAATAATAGTCAAACGATAAATATTTAACTATGATAGAGAAAACTAAGTGTAATATTTTTATTAGTTTGATATACTTTTATTTTTATTTATTTGATTATGATATAGAAAATTAATTGTAATAGTTTCGTAATATAATTTTAATTTAATTTAAATTACTTTTATTTTTATTTATTGAATTATGATATAGAAAATTAATTGAAATATTTTTATAATATAATTTAAATTAACTTTATTTTACTTTTATTTTTATTTATTTAATTATGATATAGAAAATCAAGTGTAATATAATTTTAATTGAATTGAATTTATTTTTATTTATATTTTTTTTATTATGATATAGAAAACTAAGTGCAATATTTTCGTAATATAATTTCAATTTAATTTATTTTACATTTATTACGAATTTTTGTAAAAATATTTAAATATACAATTTTGCTTAATATGCTATTATGGTGAGCTGAGCATTTATCATAGGGTATCTTCTGTTCAGCCAACTCAATGTTAGCTCTAAACAAACGATATGAATTCAAATTTACAGCATGCTTGTTTTTCCTGTTTTTGTTTGAGCTGTAGAAACAGAAACTAAAAGGTTTCTCGTGTAGAGCGCAGACTGGCTCTTCAAAATAGAGTCGATTGCCTGATGTTGGGTCCATCGATGGCAACGTGTATTTGAGCTTGTTTTTGTTTGCTTTTCCATAGCGAAATATGCACATATGTAATTTCAAATGGTTTTCCCTACGAGTGTCGCATGTCTGCAATTAGCTTGCAGGCATTGTTGCTCATAGAAGCAGCATCAAACGAGGCATCAACTTATTAAATTACGCTAAACGTGATGTGGGCGCGACACACACATAGTCAACAACAGATGCTGCCTGTGGGCGACAGACATATTGTACATCCGCCTAGCTCAGCTATTTCGTATACATTTCCTAATTCTGAGTATCTTACGCATTGTTCGTCAAAGTAAAAATAAGACAAAAAAACACGGCAAATGGCAGAAAGGTAACAAAAAAAAAAAAAAAAAACTGCCAGAAAAAGACAGAAATTTTCCATTAAATAATGCCGAAAAGTAGCTATTAGCTAATGTGTGTGAGGCTGCGTAGGTGTCGGTGGTAAAAATTGGAAATATGCTCACAAAATTGAAGTAAAAATCGACCCCACAGCTGCGCCACACAAAAGCCGAGCGATAAAAATGCTAAAATGGTAGCCGGAGTGCTTAAATAAAAATACCGACAAATTTTCATAGAATATCTTCGAGCGGAAAATTTAATCAAAACCTCATTAGAGTACATCCCGCTCTCGCAGCAGCCCGCAGCAACCTGTACGGTGGCAACACCTGGCAAAATTATGACAGCCAAGCAAAGCTGTCGGCCCCATAAATGTGTAAGGGACACGTTGACAAAACAGATCCGGACCCTCAATTTGTCGACAAAAAAAACCAAAAAAAAAAAGAAGAATAAAATAAAATAAGTCAAGAAAGGAAAATAAATTCAATTCAATTTTTGACACAGGACTAGGACAGCCGGCACATGGTATATGTCACTGTAAATGGGCTTTGTTGGGGCCAGACAAAGGTGAAAGGGGTGCAGAGGAGGCAGCAGGTGGGTGGGCGTAGGTGAATGAATGCCCATCAATTTGGCAGTTGTCATTTATAAATTTGCTTCTGCTTTTGTTTTATGCATTTCTTTCAGGCGCAGCCATTGTCGTGTGGGTGCGTTAAGACGCGAGTTTAATGTCCCAGCCAGCCAGCCAGCTAGCTAGCTAGCTAGCCAGCATCTCGCTTGTTTTTCTTTTTCTGGTTCTTTTCCCTGCTGCCTGTTTATGTGCGCCACATAAAACTATCAATTTATAGCTGCAAAATCGTTGCGCGCTGTTTCCTTTTGCTGGCGCTTCCTGCAGACGACGCCCTCACACACACACACACACACACACACACAGAGTGCATTAGTGTGCATTGCGCGCTCTCGTTTCGTGGGTTTTGTTATTATTGTTGGCAGCATTTTAGGCGCCATGCCGACGAGACAACAGGCGTTTCAGCTTTGGCTTTGGCTTTGGCTTTGGCTCTTTTGGCTTCTTTTGACTCTTTTGGCTGTTGGCTGTTGCCTAGCTGGGAGTGGGCGAAAAAGGTTTTCTCGCTCGAACTTTGTTACAACATTTTTCGACTTATTTTTGTGGCGAACTCTACTCATTCACAGAGACCAGCGCTTGCATCACGTATACGCCATGTCACACTCGCACTCGCACTCAGCATCTCTCTCTCTCTCTCTATCTATCTCTCTATCTCTCACTCTCTCTCTCTCTCTCTCTGCCTGTCTCTTGCCCAGTCGACAAAAATAGCAAATAGCAATTGCATACACACACACACACAAAGTTATAAACGTCACCCTTCTGCCTTCACACTCAACAGCCCCCTGCATCACCCCCTTGACTTACCACGACTTTGGATACGCTACTCAGCTGCGACTTGGCAACAGCCAAATCCTTTTTATGCTTTTGATTTTTTGACACTCGACGTGTTGTTGTTCTTGCGCTTGTTGTTTGTTTGTCATAGTTGTTGTTCTCGTTGTTGTTGTTGTTGCTGTTGTTATTGTTGTTGTTGTTGAGTGTCTTAGTGTCAACATGCGTTGATTCTCTCAAGCTTATGTCCTGGCTTATGTGCCAGTTAGTTACAGGATGTAGCAACTTGGTACAGTTGTGTCTTATGCGTGTAAGTCGCTCTCCGTCGATCTGAACGTGATTTGCATGCAGGCATCTCTGTTAGCTAAAGATTTATGGCACCTACTACCTCGCTCATGGAATTCTGTCAAACTTCTTTGCCCAATTTGCATAAGCTGCAGCCATACTTATCGATGCATCTTGTATTGCCTTTCAAGCTATTTCCCAGAAGTTTTGCAAACATATTTGAATAAATAGAAAGAAAGAATGAAAAAAAGAACAACAGCAACTTTTAAGTGCAGCATTCTTCTGCATAAAAGTCTAAAAGTTGATTTAGCTGTCGAAAAGTTTCTGTTTTTTATGCGCCTCTTAAGGGACAGCAAATAAACGAATCAGACATTTCAAAAGCTGATGTTTTTATTATAATTGTTTAAAAGACTTTAGCTTTTACGTTAATATTTTAGTGATAAATATATATCTAAAGTTTAATAATTTAATTGCCTCAATTTTGAGACTTCAGCTTGAAATTTTTGTTCATTTTCTCTTATCTGCTGTTTGCTGCAATTAAAGCTGATTTTTATAACTAAATAGTTCTAGTTAACAATTATATTTAATAATTATAAATAATAATTATATTTAATATAATTATATAATTATATTTAATAATTATATTTAATAATTATATAAATTTTTAATTATAAATTAATAATAATATAATTTTAATAATAACTAGTTCTAGTTAATTATTTATAAAAATTTTTAATTATAAAATGATAATAATTTTATTTTAATAATTATTAATTATAAATTAAAATTAATGATTTTTTTTTTAAATTATATTTAATAATATAATTAATTGCAATGAAATAAGGCTGTGTTCATAAAAATAGTAGTGCGACTGAAGTGTTGCACAGCAAACTGCAATGTTGCATTACAAAATTTTACTATGCAATATTTCCATCGCACTACTATTTTTATGAACGCAGCTGTATATATATACTTATATAGTACAGTTATCAGTTCTGCATTAAGAATAGTTAACTTGAATCTGACAGCATAATGGGAAATTATATAATAATAAGATTCAGTTTTTGACCAAAGCGAGCTCAGCTCTTTTTGCAGTTCTATAAACCATCGTCAAACTTGCATAAATAGTACAAAAAATACCTACGTTTCTTTTATAATTGAAAACAACAATTGCCTTGACAACATTTGGTTGGCTACCTGTAGGCACAGTGGAAAAGTTACTGAAACGAAAAGGTAACTGAAAAGCAACTGCAACGGCAATAGCAGCACAAATAAAACTACATAAGAACTTGTGGGCGCTTATTTCGATTTATTGCACAAACGAGGTGTGGGCGTGCGCGCAGGCGGCGAACAAGCACAAAAATCAATTTAAAGTTCAATAGCCTCGCTTGGCCCATAAGCAGACGACATACAAGGAAAAAAAATAATAATAAAGAAAAAAAAAACAAAAACAAAAACATGGCAAATTGACTGGGAAAGAACAGGGAAGCAAGAAGCTCGTCCAAAAATTTTTAGCCATGTTGCAAGTTGCAAGTTGCAAGTTGTGCACCCACTCAAGCGACTCACCCACTCTGTTGCTGTGCGCTGCATAGTTATTTGTGTGTGAAATTAAGTTCAAAGTACAAAATGTGGGTTGTCGACAACTGCAATGGCTTGACTCGGCTGGCTTTGCCCTGCCACGAGCTCAACTGCAATCTAAATGGCACAATAGCTGCAGCGACAGCAGTCAGCATTGTACTAACGGTTAGTTATAATGGTCAGCCACAAACTGACAGAGAGAGAGAGAGAGAGAGAGGAAGACAACACAAAAAACAAGAAACCCATAAAACTAATGGGCATCGCACATAAAAACTGTTTTGGGTCAACGTTGCGTATACGCAATGCGCCTTAATTCATGCATATGCAAATAGCGTGCGGCAACTGCAATCGAGACATGTGAAATCAGCATAAATATGAGCTGTTAGCTGCGCGTGGGCCTGGGCGTGGGCGTGGGCGTGGCATGGTCCTTGCATGTTGCAGGGAAACGTGCCCAAGTATCCATTGACGCAATTAAATGCGATGGCGGCGACCGCGAAGCGCATTGATAAATGGCAATCGGCGACGCCGCTGGTGGCGACATTGTCATCGCCGCCATCATCATCATCATCATCATCATCAGCGTTTCGGGCTCTTCAAAATGCAAATGGCTCTTTGGCACGCCAGGGACTTTTCTGCCATAGTGAGCTATGTGCGTTCCTCCCCCCCGCTGCCATCTATCGCCCTGGCCGTTGTGCCTAACGAGGCGTTGGGCGTCACAACTTTTTGCACCTGCCGCTCTCATCAATTGATTTCATGCTGACAGCAGACAACTGAGAACATGATGCCGACTTCATTTGGCAGACAGTCTCACAAGCAACAACAACTAGACGACAGCGAGACAACCAACTGGCAAGGGCTGTTGCTAAAAGGGGTTTGCACCACCAGCTGAGCGGGCGCTCGGGCGTTCGGCCTGGGGTTGTGCCTGCTAAACAATTGAGTGTCAAGTTGCGCGCATTGCTTATGCACTTTTTGCAGCTGCTGTCGCTGCTGTTGCTGTTGCTGCTGCTGCTGCTGTTATTGCTGGTTTTGTAATGTGCATTAATGCGCTGCAAGGTGATTCAGCAGATATGCAACTGTAAATGGGGAGTCGCAATTTTATTTTGTATGCCGAGCGTTGACAAGTTGAGTAGAGCTCGGGACTTGCGGCTGACAAGTGCTGAAGGGCAGGCACTTAGTTAGCATTGTTATGCATGTGTGTGTGCCAGGCACTTGAACACTGCCACATTAATGAATGGGCGGGTTGTAAACTACAGCTGTCATGACTGGTGTGTAAAAGTGTTGCCTACTTTTTAGCGCCTGTGAATGAAATATGCGAATGCTGCAAATAATTCAACTCTCGTCTATCATATCGTATTACATACTTATTCCATTGCAATTCTATAGAGGAAGAAGTAGACGTATTCAGTTTTCAGTTAATTTAATACTATTTATTTGAGCTGAAGCTTGAAAGAGTTTTGATGGATTATTCTGAAAATCACAAAAGAATTGCTGTCCAAAGTCAATTAGCCATAAATTGCCATCTGCTCATAAACATTTTATATTGTCAACAAAATAATTAAGTTAAAAAAAAAAAATCAATTGATATTGAATGCTTATCAAATAAATATACTGTTAACAGCATCATTTTGATCAAAAGCAAAAACAAAACAAAAATGTGTTGTCGAATGAATTTCATTTGGTAAAATTGTCTATGTGCAAGACAACAATGTGCCAACAATCCATGTAGCAGACACGTCGGGCAAAAAGTGCAGTAACATTTTTTCCAATCGCTGGTATAAAAATAGCGCAGCTAAATTGCAAAAAGTCGCGTGGAAAGGGCTGAGGCGAAGTGGGGCATAAAGGTGGGGGTAAACCTATATGGGCAACTTCAACAAATCTCAATACGCAAACATGTAGCCAGGAGCAACAATAACAACACACATGTGTGTGTCTCTCTCTATCTCTCTCTGTGTGTGTGTGTGTGTGTGTGGCAGAATGGCTGAAACTAAACCGGAGGCGCCAACATGTCCTACAAGTGATTTATTTTTATGTATTTGTTTGTAGAGCGCAAAAAAACCGTCGAGAAATGCCACAAAAAATAAAGTTTTTCTATCTGTTGTTGTTGTTGTTGTTGCTGTTGCTGCTGAATCGCTGCAAGCGCAGGCTGATTCGCCTATCCTGGAAACGGCGAAATGGGTATCCAGCCAGCAAGGAAAGTAGTAAAGTACCAAGCGTGCAACTATTTATAACAGCGTGCGCCGCTAAGCGGCAACATTGCCATCGAAGGGAAGCATACAAAATGGCAAGAAGACAGAGAGAGAGAGAAACAGAGATAGAGTGAGTGAGAGAGTGAGAGCGGAAAGGCAAGTCAAATGGCATAGCATACTTTTATGCGGGTGTCGTTGCAACTTGCAACATTTAGACGCAAATCATGGCGGACATTAGCGTGCGCAAAGTTTTGCCACGCAGGTTGAACGATTTATGTGGAAAGTTGTTACCTGATTTGGCTTGCCAACATTATGCATAAAAACTATTTGGTCTAACTTAGCAACCTGTTTCATTTTCCGCATATTTCCACTTCTTGTGAATTGCAGAGTGCCCCACCGCAATGGATGGCATGGAGCGATTCGCTTGCCCCACACCGGATCTGCAGGGACGCTATCGTTGCATAGATGACCATGTGCTATGCGATGGCTTCATCGATTGCCCGGAGGGCGAGGATGAGGACAGAAGATCCTGCATGTTCTACAAGACGGTAAGCATAGCAGATATCAATGCCAATTTCATTAGCCTTTCTCGCTTTTACAAACTATTTACTCTAATCATATTTTTACCCAATTGTGTCTTTTGCTCCATTCCAGACGAAAGCTCATTTGGATGTGTTAGCGGATGCGTTACTACGCTGGGCGCGGGGGCGTTAAGTCCACACTAAGCACACCCATACAGACACAACTTGATAAACACACACACACAAACACACACTTGATAAAAAAAACGACACCTAGAGAACCCACGTTAAACATAAATTACAATTAGTTTTACGCTACATATTTAATACTAATCGTGCAAACCTATTAAGTTTAAACATGGACAGACATAACACACACACACACACACACACACATATTAACCACCCCGCCTGCCCACACACCCAGAAATAAATAAAAACGTATTGAAGAAAATGCTAAGTTGTGGCATGTAAAAATTCCAAGTAAAAACAAAAACCTACTAATAATGGCAACAAATATATATATATATTTATATATATAAATATATGAAAAGGTATGATTTGTATTATTATTACACTATTAAAAATTTAAAAAAAAACATACAAAAAAATCTACAAATCAAGCAGCTATTCAGAAAGAAAACAAATATAAAAAGAAAACAAAATAAATTAACTAAAATGGCGTTAAAATTTCGAAAAGTAAAAAACAGTAATGGAAAAATGTCGTCTTTTATTGTTTTGCGCATTAAATCGGGCCTAAGCTATTTTTAGTATTTATTAAAAAGTATTCAAATATATATATTAAAAAAAATAAATATATATATATAAATATATATATATATATATATATATATATACCTATATACATCAAATGCATTTGTATATCTATATATATAAATATAAATGTGTATTATATATATATATATACAATATATATATATATATATATATATATATATATATATATATATATATATATATATATATTTCGTGTACATTATTTAACTATACGTGTATTAAAGTTTAAATGTTAATGCAACAAACAAAACACAACAAAACAAATGAAAACAAAACAAAAATATATAAATAAACAAAAACAAAACAAAATTAAATTAAAAATAAATCAAAAAATGCGTAAATGATGGCAGAGCAAGCTGAAGAGCTGGCAGCAGGGGATGAGCAAATGGGTTATATATACATATACACAAATGAAGAATGAAGAAACAAACCAAAAAAAAAAATAAAATAAAAATAAATAAATAAATAAATATGAAAAAAGCAGACATTAATTATATATAGTAAATATATACATATAACAAATAAATATACAATTAAAAATTGACATAGGTTTTATTGCAATGATAATGCTGATAATATGAATACGAATGCGAATGCGAATATCTGATGATCGATTATCATTCGAATGATATGAAAGCTAACTAAAGACGCCGAAGGTCTACGAATGTATAAATGATATTTAAATATATATATATTTAAACTTATATATGTATACAAAATATAAATAAAAATGCAAGAAAGAGCAGGAAAACATTTACAAACTAATACAATGAAGGTATAACATTTACATAACAAAAAGACTTGACTTGATTATACTTATTATGATTGATAGTTGAGGTTTATATAATTTATTACGAAACAATTATGCATTTGATTTACAATTATTACTATGCTACAAAAAAAAAACAGAGCTTTTCTACATTCGAGATATTCTGTACATAAATTTTCATGCATTTTCCATATATTTCTTGGGTTTTCTTCTTTTTTTTTTTTTAATTATGTGCTTTAGCTTAACTTTTTCATCTGTATGTAGAAATCATTTCCGAATAATTTTGTATATTTATTACGAGTACTGCACCTACGTCTATATTCTATTAAGTACAACATTTGTAGCTCACCTTTTGTTTTCTCTCATATGTGAAACAGTTCTCATGGAAATGGCAGCTATTTGTAGTTAAGAAAATTTATTTAAATCAAGTATATTTAACTAACAATGGACTTATAAATATATAACGAAACAAAACTTTAACCTTATGCAAAACAAAAAAAAAACCCCCAAAACAAAAAGCAACAAAAAAAAAAAGAAATATTAAATACTTTAGTTAAAGGCCTGTAAAAACGCTAAGTGAAAACTATATTAAAATCAAAAGAATATATATTATATATTTATTTCATACTGACTTTGCAATTTGATTTCGCTGATTTCTGTTCCTCGGCTGAGATGAACGCAAATACAACCGTTGACTGTGCTGAAGGTTAAAATGACATTACAAAGAAACGAAACTATAAGAAATATAATATTATTATCCATTATCGTTATAATGCATACAGAGTTCCAACAAGCAATCAATTAAGAAAACAATCAAGCAAATTTTTAAATAGACGGACAACAGAAAAGAGAAAGGATCGAGAAAAAAAGAAAAAAAAAACGAAATTTAATAAAAAAAAAAACAAAATAAAATTTTGAAACGGTTGTGTATGCGACATGGCAAAACAATTAAAAAACCCAATTAACCAATTAAAAATAAATAAATAAATTTATTTGTAAAAATTCCAAAGCGAAAACTTTCAAGCTTATTAACGTGTTTTTGAGAGCTATAAACTTATTTTCTTTGTCTTTTTGTTTTCGAAAACCTTCAATGCCAACTTTTATGTAAGCATTAAGCATAAAACTAACAAATAAAAAAAAGAAAACAAAACGAAATCAGTTTTATTTACGAAAATAACATATGAAATTGCGAGCAATAAAATTTCATATCTTATACACAGTACGTATAAAATGCAAGTAATTATAAACAATTAATGAAATCTTTATGGTTAAAAATTTGGGATTTATTATTTCTTCTTATGTGCTGACACCCAGCTCAAATGCGCAAAGAAATGCAATTTACAATTAAAAAAGAAAACAAAACAAATTAAAATAAAAAGAAAATTATGTTCCCAGTCTGTAGGCCCCGGTCTGAGCTCTGTGTCCCTGAGATAGCGGCGATCTTCGTTAAAAATATGATATACTAAAAGCCAATGTTTTCAATATGAATCATAAATAACGAGTATTCTTGTGCTTATCGTTTCACTCTTATTTAATCAATTAACATTTTCATTTTCTATTAATAACTGCAAAATAACCCACCTTTAAATATAAAAGATAATATTAATAACAAATGATATAATCGATTTCTATACCGGTATAATAACTCTACATAAATGTTGCTTACTACAAAAAATAAAGAAAAAATCGAATATAATGTTTAATAAAGTGAATAACAAAAAACCAAAAAAAATATATATGTATGTAATATATATATATATATATATATATATGCATATTATCCTGGCAAACATTATGCACAAAAGAAATCCTTTACCATAAATAAAAAAGCGCACTAAGTAAACCCCGAATAACAAAATAATATAAAACAACAAAAACAACCGAACACAAATCAAAGTAAACCAAATGTAAAGCGACAGACGGAAATTTTAAAGACATTTTTGAATGAGAATTGAAATGAACGAAAAACCAAAAACAAAATGGAAAATATACATATATACATCTATTTTTGGCCTATTTTTCTATAACCGAAACAAAAACAAAAACGAAAATGACTTTTTAAACTGCAACAAAAGCGAAAACAAAAACAAAAACAACAAAACAAATGAAACACTTTTATAATACGAAATAGAGCAACATAAATATCTATCGTTAGTTTGGTGTGCGTTAATGTAAATACACATAAGTTAATTTATTTTGATATATGTCTATATACTTACATGATTTTTCTTATATTATTTTTATTTTCTTATATATATATATATTTTTTTTTTTAGATGTTTTCGAACCTAACGAAGATCGTTTGATTATTCTTATTATTTTTTTTTGCATTTCCTTGACTTGAATTTGTAGGCTGCCAAATCGAAGCGGCATCCAAATTGTGTGTACAAATTTGTATATAAATGTTATTAACTAAATATCAATAAAAACAATTTTGATTTTCAATAATTTGTATGAATTTTGCAACAAGAACTTGACATTTTATTTATTTTAGTACAACATATTAAATACATTTAATTTAAGCATAGCGAAAATAACAAAAGACAACATAAACCTAGCAAAACCCAAAGAAAAATAGTTTCTTAAAACATATAACAAGCAAATATGATAACAAATAATTGTTAAATGTTTAAAGTAAAATACATATACAAGTGCATAAGCAAAACACACACATATAAAACACACTCACACACTCACACACACACACACACATACACACATACACACATACACACATATACACAGTAAAATTATATATACATACCGTTTAAGTATATAGAAGACACTCATGCCACACAGTCAGTCAATAACGAAATGAATGAGAAACATAAAAAATAAAAATAACACTAATTGTATTTATTTGTATTTGTATATTAAAAAAAGAAAAGAAAAGAAAAGAAAACCCAAAAAAAAGGAAAAACGAAAAATGAGAATTAACTTTAACTATTAATGTAGCAAATGGTCTCAATGCAATGCCATTCGCACAATTTTTTAACAACTATTTAAAAATGAAAACGAAACGACAAAAAATAACAAAGATCAATTCGAACTCTTATTTCGAAACTATTTATACTTTGTATGTATTTGTATTTGCTGTACATAAGTTAAGCCTGCCTCTGTCTCTCTTCTTCTTTCACCCTCTCTTTCTCTCTGTTGAAGTTTATCATTTGTAAAAGAACACGTTGACGATGACGATGATGATGATGATGATGATGTATAATGTGCGCATTTTTTGCGGCCATTTTTTTTAAATATAATTATAATTCCATTATAATTTACTGTTTACATATTAAATATATATATCTACATATATATATATTAATTAATTATATATACGAATATTATAATATACAGAAAACAAACAACCACAAAACAAAAAACAACAAAAAACTATACATGAAGAAGAAGAAAACAAATACACAACTTAATATACACTGAAAACAAAACCAAACAAATGCATTTCTAATTTCATATTTATATATTACCTCTCTATGGACACTCTTCTCTCCCCACAACAGATGCGTTTCCGTTTCAAAAGTTGCCAACAATTTCAAAACTATTTAAATTGTGTATTCGCTTTTGTTAATTGCATTATGTTTGCTGAGAATATGCACAGTATTCCAGCTAAGAACAAGTTTTTAATTACTTTTTCAACAGTTTTTAATAGTTTTGCATTTGCTTTCATTCTAGTTATTCGAAAATTCTTTTATTCAATGTTTGCAAGTTTTCCTTTTTTCTCGTTATTTCTCTGAAAGACCTACCCAAAGTCTCTCCACTACAACAACAACATCAACAACAACAACAACAACAACAACAACAACACAAGCAACACAAACGACAATCCACACAGCACAGCATCTGGCGAGAGCTGTAGCAGTCTCTACACACACACACACATACAGTAAGTTCTCACTATAAACAACCTTAACAATACTCTATAATATTCTCTCACTTAGTATTTAATTTGCACGCTCTCATAATTTCTGTTTAATTTTCGGCTGCCTGACATTTGTTCCGAGCACAATCGTCAGCTGAAACGTGAAAAGCAAAACTTTACAGTGAAGTTCAGCTTTGAAGTGCCACTTAAGCATTTTAGCCTTCTCGTAGTTATTCAAACAGTTGAAGTGCAATTCAAAACTCAAAGCTTAGCTAATTTTAGCAGCAACTTTCAAAGTATTCAAGAAATCCTCTGGGGCGCGCCTCGTGACGCATTCTCCGAGTCGGTCTGTTTCAAGCCAAAAAGAGAGAAGGTCTTCTAGGCCAAGAACCAAGCTAACAAGTTCCGAGTGTCTGCTCAACTGACGCTCTTCACAACTGGCAAACGGGCAAACTTTTCAACAATGCACAGGCTAGATTTTTTCATTCAATTTGTAGAAGGTAAATGAAAATAAATTAATAAGCAGCCATTGGGCGTAAAATTAGATTAGTTTATGTATTTCATAAACAAATACACACAAATATATATATATATATAGATATTTGAAGCGGAATCTTTGACCAGATATCAAACGCAGGCGAGTGTTAGAATAGCGAGCAGCAGGTTTTTTGGAGCGAATATTTGCGGATAGGCCAAACAGTTGGAATTGGAATTGGAAGAGTTTTTGGCAGCTAACAAATAGCAAATGTATTGGACGGTAATGAAAAGCAGTTTAGCCACTATATTTTAAAACATATACGACAAATATACTCTATAGATGTTACTTAGTAAATGGATGTAAAGAACATAAATATTAGCCAACAGAGCGTTACTAAGGCATGTCTATTTACCACTAGCCGTAAATACAATACACAATTTTGCTGAGCACTAAAGCACTAGGCGCAAAGGGAAAGCAGAAATTCAACCAAAAATAAATAAATAACAAAATAAAAACAAAAATACAAATATATACACAATTTTAATGTTTACATATATAAATATATGCATAAATAATCGAAAATTATAATCAACGTGTTAGGTGTCATCAAGCAGCTTTTATCTAGACTTTAAGAGAGCCTGGGAAGTTTGTTGAAAAGTTTGACCGTATACAGGGTAGTCTAGTATCAGATAAGCCCGAAACTGCAAAGACAATTTGTTAAGGCTTTGGAGGCTGCATGCAGAACAAATAGACAAAAAGATGTCCGTCAAATGGTCGACAGTGTTAACCCCTGAACCATAACTGTACAACTGTAAGCCATAAATATGTTGGTAAAAATATCGTATCGCTGGCGGCTCTTTGGCAAAGTGGCCTTCAATGCGCATCAGGTGTTGTGTGCCATTGATTCGGGCCTGCTTTTTCATCACAGCCAAACAAGACAAACATATATATCGACTTACAACATACAACATACAACATACAACATACAACAAAAAGCTGCACTCAATGCGCACAACCAGAGCCACTGATGCAATTCAATGCCACTTTCAATATCCTACACTCTGCAACAATTGCCGCCCGCGATATGAGCCACACACACAGCTCAACAAAAATTATGCCCTATCTGATTTAAATAACGTCAATAAACCGAAGCATACCCCAGACTAATAACTACAATCTGTTTTGCATGCAAATTGCTGAAACAAATTGTTGTCCAAGCAGTTGGTTGGCAAATAAAAATAACTGACAAAAAAACAAAAAAAAAAAACAACAACAAACAAATGTCATACAAATTATAGAGGACTTGGCCATGCCAAGGCAAAATACAATTTAAATAAGAGCTAGAAGTTTCGTCGACAGCATAAAGTTTCCTTTCGCAGCGAAGCAGCCGAGGGGATTTCCTTTGTAAACCAATTGATTTACTTTTGTATTGAGTCTAATGCCCATTGAGACTATGAGCTAAGGAAAAAAATAAAGTTATTGCACTTCAGCTTTATATACAATTTAGTTTCAATCTATAAATATAGAAATCCATTAATTTTCTTACCTCTTGTGCATGTGTTGTAAAAGAATTTGATTTTATTATTTTTTTTTAGTGTTTCTTGCAAGCGAGAAAACTATTAAAAGGAAACTTTAGTTGAACTTATAGAACATTAATTATTTTAAAACTAACATTCATATTGTTAGCAAAACAAGCTTATTTATTGCTCAAATCTAAATATTACCCAAATTCTTTTATATATTTTTGATATTTTATCATATCTTTTACAAGCCAATAACAAATTGTAGCAGTCTATAAATTCATAAGAAGAGATAACTTAATATACAAAGAGACATTGATTTATTCGACTTGATACGTTTCCAATTCGATTTATGTTATTTACTAATTAAGAATTTCTAATCAAAATTCAATTAAATTCCGGATATTCACAAAAAAGATTAACATCGCTCTCAACGTTCAACTTTATGAGCTAGCATTTGGCGATGTCTTAGCGAACATGTTGTCCGGAACACAGCACAGCACAGCACAGTCTCCTTGACACACGTAGAGTCTCTAGCTTTCGGTTGGCTGTTTGAGTGACCCAGTTGGAGAGCTCGGCTCACAGATTGCGAGATAAGGCTCTGCAAATGAGCGACACGAGTGCAATATGAGTGAGGGAGTGCGTGTGAGTGCAGATGAAGACGCACGAGGGAGGCACTGTGGCAGCCATGAAAGTTGACTGAGTTCTGTCTTATTTTATTTGCATGGCAGCGACTCTGATTTGATGAGAGTTTCAGTTGGCGACATTTTAATTTGAGTAATTCGCTTGACTCGAAGTTGGACGAGTTCATTAGAAAATAATTATGCTGTGCAGTTGTAGTACGGTAAAAGTTATCAAAACATTACAAACACACACACACACACACACACAAACACATGAAGTTCCATCAACTGCATGCACTTGTTAAATGTTAATCATGTTTACGAAACTTTACTTTAAATACAAATTTCGAAGCGAACTTTGTTGCAGGCGAAGACCCCAATTAAAATACGATGAATAAACTTTAAACATGCATTATTAATGGCACATATATAATATTGATGCAATTCATTAAAATTGCAATTGCACACATTATCAATAAATTTATTTTCAATTAATATAATTAGCACAAGAGCAAAACAATTAGCGTTAACAAATTGCACCAATGCACTTTTATGTGATAATCAAATGCAAACGAACATACAATTTTTTTAGAATTTATATAATGCACCATAATTGCACTTACCTAAATATTATAATTAGAAAAACAAACAAAACAAAACATTTTATTAGATGTATACAAAAATCAAAAAAAAAAAAAACATTTTGAATTCGTATTAGCATCTACTTAATAAAACATTTTCCGTTTTTATTTTATTTTTTCTCTATTTTTCTGTTTCTATTTATGTGTAGTACGTAGCACTTTTTGCACAAATATGCACAAAACGAAAAACGAACGAAAAAAAAGACAAAATTAAAATATTATATTACCTAAAGCTAATACGAATGCTAATGAATAGAATTAAACGAGTTTAGTTTGCCTCACTGCTTGTCCAGAGTTTGTATCAGCAGAGAATAGTCTTCCACAGCACCGAGAACAACTGAAATATACAAAAATACTTTCCAAACGAAACGAGTTGATCAGACAGTTAAATAGGACACACAGAGAACACAAACTTTGGATGCAGAGGCGCTACCCATTCTTCAAGGAATCAAAATATTTTCGAGCTATAACATAAGTAGTCACAAGTACCTTAAAGCTAAAAACCAAAATCGTTGTATTGTATGTTATGTGTAGACGCTCAGACATGGCGGCAGCGTAGCTAACTACAACCTACCCAAGTCAAAAGAAGAAGCAATAGCATGCAACAACAGCAACAACAGCAACAACAACAACAACAGAACAACAACAACAACAATCTATTAGCTACACTATCCTGTCTCATACACAAGCAGCTTAAAAGCAATCCGTCCTAACTGAAACTTTTGAGCCAACAACTTGAAATGCTACGCGGATTGAGACACTCGGCAGAGCACTTTCAATTAGAGCTACTTAGTATACGTCTATTAAGAACCTATGCACACATCCACACACTCACACACCCCCCACACACGCACACACGCACACACACTTACACACAAGTAAAATGCACTTAAAATGTAAATGTTGTGATTTAAATGCACCGCCTCAAAGTATGCACCAAACAAAGAATTAAAACAAATTTTTGACAAATGTATTTTTGCACAATTTTTAAAGAATGCACCAAAACAAATTTAATCGAATATATATTGTATTTTAATTAATTAATTGTACATGTATAGCCACTAAATTGAAGCCCCTAAAATACATATATACCTATACACTAAATGTATATTAAATATATATATATATATGAATACGAAAACGTTATAGAATTTTTTGAACTTCTATTACACAAAAAATTAACTAATGTTCGAACGAAATGGAGAGATATTTGTGTTTCCAGTTTTCTATTTTGATTTTGCGTCTTTTAACTTTTGCATAACTCGAGAAAAGTCTGCGAAAATGAAATTCGAGGAGAATCCTTCAAAACATGCAGCTAATTGGCCAAGGGTCAGTGCTCTGTAAATATACCAAATGAAACGAATAAACAAAATACTTGAAAGGAACGCTATGTAAATAAGCCAGGCATAAAAGCACGACAAACAAATAATTAAATCAGTTATTAACTAAAATATGAGAAATGATAACGCGATAACTTATATTACAACTCAACCAAGCAAAAACCAACCAAACCAAAAATGAATGAGAAATGTTTTTTAAATTTAATTATGTATAATGTTTTATGTAATGTATGGTAATCCGCAAAGGAAGTCCTACTATTAATTTCTAAGTCATTTAACTTGTAAATTATTATGGTTATAAATGTATCATACTATAAATGTAAACAGACAGGCAAGGATATTACCCAAATACTACAACAACAACAAATACAACTACAACCACATGATTTACGTGTATTCTCTATAGATATGTGGTTAGAAGTTACGCAAAATAAAAAAATTATGTCTGCCTATGATTCTATATATATATATATATATATATACATATATACCTACTGAACAACAAAAAATATATATATATACGAAAAAAAAAGAATGAAAAGTAACTGCATTCGAGTTGAGCAATCGCAATTATTGAAATTGAAATTGAAATTGAAATTATATATAGATATATACATGATTATGTGTATGCGGCAGAAAGTTCTATTACAAACCAAAACAAACAAACAAACAAATATATATATATATATATACATATACATATATACACATTAAAAACCCATACAAAACAAAAACCTACCTAATTTATGAGATTATATATACATATATATATATATATATATAACAAAACAACAAAATTTATGTAAAATTAAATAAAACGAAGCCTCAGTCAGTATAAAATCGATTGTTTTATTTGATTTTGTCACTCGGCCAGCGCACAGGCCCTCAATCATGCATATATGCAAATAATTTTATGGCTCGAGTAGCTATATCCAGTTGTGAGTGGACGGGTAAGTATGCGTTTTATTTATAGCTGCAATTATCGCATTAGCAGATGACGCCAAGGCGAACAACTGCTCAAAATAAATAAATTTTTTTGTATTCTGGACTATTTTTGACAGCGCACAAAAAGAAGACAAGGAAAAGAAATTAATTTAGGATGCATCTATTAACAAGTTAATTTTACAAACTTTACAAGTTTCTGCTTAATAACTTAGAGCTTAACACAAATAATGAAGACTTCCAAAATGTTCTTTATTTACATCAACAAAATTATTCGAATTTATCAACTTAATTTATTTTCAGGTAACTTATTAGTGTTTAAATTTGTGGTAAATGAGCTTTTTAGCTGGCTTTTGTTTATGAGCGCCGCCTAAATACGAGCGGCATATTTAGACCTAAAATACAGCTTTGGCTGCCTTGACCGATTGGCCAAACAAAAACAGTAACGGCTTCTGGTTTGGCTCTTTGGGAATTCGCGTAAATATTTTGTAAATAAACAGGTATCATAAATTTTAATTAGCGCTGACCAAAAACTAATTTCATGCGAAAAAGACCAGCCAGACCAGTAAATGTGGGCTTGGACGCGCGTGGGCTGTGGGCTGTGGGTGTGTCTTAAGTCAACTTCTATTGCCCAGTACAAGGCATAATAACTAATACGCCATGTGGTGCCCCCGGAGTATACACGAAAATTTATTTTATTTTGCTCTACCATAGGCCCCATCCTACCCAATAGCCTTCCGGATTATTTACGTTTAATTGCCTGCCTTTTTGTTGTTTATTGGCTTTCTCTATGTTTATCTAAATGCTGCTGCCTAGTCGCGTTTTCCTAGAAATCATTGCCCCTCTAGTGGGAGTTGGGAATATCGTTTTTATGCTTTATGATGTGCAAGTAAATAAAAAATATATAGAGAAAGAGAGAGAGAGAGAGAGAGAGAGGCGAACATCGTTTAGCCTACACTGCTGCATAGGGTAAAGTTCACACTCAGCAAGAGCTCATATCGTGTTCGACCCGTGTGTGTCCCGCAACATGTATTCCTAGCTACCTGTGTGGTAGGCAAGCGTCGGCTCCCACGTGATCCGAAACTCTGCCTGACCTTTGCCAAGTGCTCAATATGAAACCCGTTTGTGGAAACCCCTTAGGTTACAATGCGGAATGCAAGTTAATTAAATTGTGACAAGTTGCAATTAAGCGGAAAATCAAAAGGGCAGTTCATTAAAAGCATTTGGCTTGACCTGCAACTGCGCTGAAACAAATGCCAAGCCCCAAAATGGCATCTGTTGACATTTCCACTGCAGCCGCTCGCTTAACATTCCATTTCACCTACAAGGCTCTGTGAGAATGCCTACGAATTGTCTCATTACGGCTAGGCCTATTTACCTTTGCTGCTGTCGTTGGTGCACTTACATCAGCTCCAGTCGAACAGGTTTGTACTTTGCGTGTAAATTTGTAGCTTTATGACAGATTGCTTGTATATATTTCAGATAATCTTGCTATGCATTTATCGCTTTACACGTTCTTTAAGCAAAGAGCCTTTTAACTAACGATCTGCTCTGCGATTTAATCTTGTATGAACTCAAAGTTAGCAGAGAATCTTACAGGTTTTTATTCATATATATATATGTATATATATATATAATATGTATAATCTTACATCTTCTAAGCATTCCGCATGAAGTCAAATGGCTTAAGATATCATGCTCTGATGCAAGATGTTAATAAAATTAATAGCAATAAAAAGTTGAATATATGTATGTTTATTCATGAAAGGTTTTTCAGGAAATAAATATAGTACTTGTATATAATATAATATATACATACATATATATATACATGTACAATATAATTCTTATATAAATAATATATTTTAAAATATGTCATCCAAAAATATTCTCTTTGCATTTGTTTAATTGGTAACAGAGCCTTAAGCCATTCTATTGTATATACTCATAAATACAGTTATGTACATTCGATTTCTCAACCAGGCTCAGATGAAATTGCCAAACAAATTATTTCTTGGCAAAGGCAAGAAACCGAAAAAAAAAGAAGGAAAAGAAACGTGCTCCGTTTTACTTGTAGTTTCAGTTGGAGCTGCCTCTAACCCGAATCGATGCAAACTAAAAATAAATTTTGCGCCGCTGAAAACGAACTAATGCAAAACGTTGCGGTCTGTTTCCACACGAACTTTCGTGCCTTGGTACTTGCACGCTGATGCCGCTTTTGGCAAAGATCCTGCCATGTCCTTGGCTCAACGCACTGTGCAAAAATTTCGCCTTCGATTCGCGCGTGACAGTTGACACATGCAGTCGCCGTCGCCGTCGTCGTCGCCGTCGCCGTCACTGTTGCCACTTGAGCCAGATCCAGGGCCAGTGCATGCACTGGCCGTTAACCCATTTTTTTTTTGTTGGTCACACAATTTGATGTTCTTTCGGCCCCTTGCGCTGGCCACATTAAAGCGCCCGCACCTACAAGATACAAATAAATTGCAAGCCGTGGGCAGCAGAGCGCTGACATCTCTTTGTGGGCCTGTCGCATTAAATATGTTGAAATCATTCGTTGGTATCTTAAATATATTCTTGTTGGTTTCTTTGTTCTGTTCTTTTTTTACATCTTCGAACAGTCAGCGAAGTATCTCAATCTGTAAAAAACATAAGCGACAGTGTCCTTAGCAGCTACAACGTCACACAGTGCATCGGAAGCAGTTGAATGTGGTCAAATCTTTTAAATCACAGAATTTACTAATATTTATAAATAAAAATAAAATTAAATAAAATATTTGTGTTAATTATGATGTATTTTGAAATATAAAATATTAAATTAATATTAAAAATGGATAAGCCCAAAAATGTTATTAAAAATAAATAAAACAATACAAATTTATTAATTTCTCAAATATTTTAAATAAATTTTAGTTTTTAATTAAAAAATTATACAAATTTTTTTTTTTTTAATAGCTTATGTCACAAAATAATTTCATATTTCCAGTTTATTACTTGTTTTAAATATTTTTAAATTTAAGTAATTTTATTTATTTATTTTCTTTAAATTTAATTATTTGTTTTAGTTTCTTCTTTTTCTCTCCTCATAGCTCTAACTAGTTAAGATATGTTATTGTATTAATCTATATATTTAATTTAGAGTAAATTATGGTTAATTGTTGTTCCACTGTGCGACGGTTGTGCTCTCATTTACTTTCGTTTTGGCTGAAATATGCGGCTGCTTGTTATTTTTGGCTGGCTGCGCTGGCATTTTATTTACAGCCTTTATTAATATTAATGATGTGCGACGCTCTTGTCTGTTCCAGGCCCCACGCGTCTTGCTAAATATGTTTGCATTCTTGGGCATTTGTTCGAATTTGATTTTGAAAGTTTATGAAGACGATTTGGCTATGGCTGATTAGCAGCTTAGCCCGACCGGGCCAAGAGCAGACCACGGCGCAAAACTTTGCCAATTTGCTGTAGCGAAGTGTGACCTTTGGCTTTTAGCTACTGTCCGCAAGCTGACGTATTTATGTGCTATAGATACGCATATTTAAATTAGCCCAGCCAGTTGGCCGACATTGTTTTGACCAAATTTGGCACAGCCAAGAGCCGGCAGTCGGCAGTCGACAGCCAACTGCCAACTGCCAACTGCCATGACAGCCAATCAAAAAGCCATCTGCACTTGCCAGTCGTCAGCCGCCATCCGCCAGCCGCCAGCCTAATTTGCATGCTGATCCGGCAAGTGACACCCCAAAAACATCCACATCACAATCAGCAGCGGGTCAACCAACACTTCACAACTCATGCTGTAGCTCATGCTGTTATTATTATTTTAGTTGTTTTTATGTCAGCTGCTGTTGCTGTTGCTGTTGCTGTTGCTGTGGCTGTAGTTGAAGTTGTAGTTGCGGCTGCCGGGCTTTCTACTCGGTTGCAATGTCAACTTTACGTTGCATGCAACTTGTGCTGCAAATTTTATTGTTAAAATGTTGCCGGCACACAAATGGCACACAAAACCCTTTGGGCCACGGCCATGCGCTGCCACTCCCACGCCCACGCCCCCACATCCGCCACACGCCTACTCTCTGGCATTTTGGCCCGCTATGCTGCATGCAAACAGTGGCTGGCATCTGAGCCTTGCTTTGTTGTTGTTGTTATTCTTGTTGGAACATTGTAATTTGGTTCGGCTGTGAGCATTGGATTTTTATGGCTTGCTGGCCTTTCCATAACGCCCCCTAGCGGCCAACAATGGCACAAAACGAAACAGTTCTGGATGTGCAAAGTAGTAAAAAGAGATCGGATCAGACTGCGACTTAAATAGTGAATATGATGGAGATGCTGGCATATTGTGGCCCAAGTGAAAGAGTCTGAACATACAACAAGTAAAGTTTATATAAAAAATATGTAAACTTGACAAGAAAAAAGATTTTTAGAACTTTACTTTAGTTTAAGTTCTTAAATATTGAATTGACCTTCAAATGTAGTTTGAGTAAACATAGAGTGCAGGAGATTTGTTTTCTATATCTTTTCTTTGAGTCAGAATCTTAAATAGTATTCTCCTAGTTACTTCAGCCAACACTGGAACTAGTTATCCTATATAAGCTAATTGATAAAGCCAAAGAACAGTTTCAGGGTTTTGTACCTGACGTCTAGCTCATCAAAATTGCAATTAGAAAATTTAAAATAATTTTAAGAATGAGAAGCATATATAACTATAATTTTCTGACAACAAGGAAAGAGTATATATTCCTTTAATGCAACTTTGAATCCTAAATCAAAGAATGGTAATTAAAAATAATTACAATTTTATATACCAACTATATATAATATATATTAAAAACATGTTAAATATCTCCCAAAATTCCGTTCAATTTTTTTGCTTTGATTGCCACTGTCGGTTCGTGTGATGCAATTTTCTAATTTATTTGTTATAGATTTAGGTTAGCTTTTTTGCTAGCCATTTTGTTATCAAATCAAATAGTTTGCATTGACTGTTGTTGTTATTTATTTATTTTTTATTTTTATTTTTTTTGCTGTGCCATTTCTTGTTTATATTCAAATTGCATTTGGTTATTTGTGTTGTCAACAGAGGGGTCGAGGGTGGCGCATGAATAGCAGGCGAATTCAAAGAGCTCCCAGACAATGGGACGACAATGCGGCACACTTATAACAATTGTATATATATATATTTTTTATATAGTGTCTAAGGGTGTATGTGTGCATATGTGTTAATTATCTTGCTTGAATTTAGCGTTTTTAGCTGTCAAAAGGCGACGACAGGATGGCACCTGCCAGGTAATAACAATGGCCATAATAAAATTGAAATTTGAGAAATTTTGCTTGATTTTGAAATACTCTGTGAATGGTTAGCCAGTTGCTTAAAGGCATGTGGTTGATATCTAACACTCATACAGATCAATACTGTATAGCATCAGTTCAGTTGAAAAGAGTTTCCTGACTTATGGCAAAGTTCTAAATGTGTTTTGACTTCATAAAGAGTCTTTTACTAATGATAATTTCTATAAAGAATAAAGTTGAGCATATCCCTTTGCAAAAGACTGAAGAGTATAGGCATGGCAACCAGACGCCTGCTAATCAGTTGAGTTTGGTGTGTGTCAAAGACTTTTCAAACAGCTGCTGGGATGCGTGAGTATGTTTGTATATGCTTTAAGTTTTATCTTTTTGACAATGACGCGCATTAGGTTTATTTTTTAGCTGCTTTGTTATGTTAATATGTTGTCAAACGAAATATCAGAAATTCACGCCATTTAATGGGACTCCATTGTTGAGCTGGCGCAGCGGATCTTCCGGCTTCTGAAAAGCCAGCCGGTTACATATCCATTTCATCGTCATCCATGTCTATCACCTTATCCGCATAGAACTTCTTTAGCACGCGATGCACATCCGACACCAGAGTCTCGTAGCGCGGAAACTTGTCGCGCCGCGGCGGTCCTTTTGTTAAGCCGGACCACAGGTTGTGCTCGGAGGTGCGAGCATTTTGGCTAACGCTTACCTCGAACGCCCCATCGCGCGGCACCTGTTTGCCGTTCTTGTTGCGCACCAGCTGAAACTCACGCTCAGGAATGCGCTGCTTAAAGAAGGTGAGACACTCGTCGGCCTTCACCTGGAAGATCGGACATTCGGTGGTGTGCTCTATGTGGAATATGCTGCGATCCTTCGAAAAGTGTTCATCGTCGGCCCAATCAACGATTTTTCCCTTCTTTTTTGGCGCCATTTTAGTGGAATTTTGTTATTATAAATAATCAAATTTTACAGCCCTGTCATTTTAGATATAATTTGTGACATGTGTGCTGAGTGTAATTGACAATATTGAAATAGCTATGTTATTAACAATTAATACTTGGCCAGCGCTGATTGATGGGTCTACGCTTAGTTTGTTGCGTTTCATGTTCGGTTGGCACTGCGCGCGGTTCATAAATCACATTCAGCATTTCAGAGAGTGTCGTCGCGCCAAAAACAAACAAACAAAAAAAAGTCTTGAAAAACGTTTTCCAAAAACAATTTCAGCCATTAGACGAGCTATTTTAAAATGCATCAAGCACAATCACACACAAATACGGACAGAGAGCAATAGAGATGGAGAAACAGAAAAAAAGAGATAGAGAGAGAGAGAGAGCAGACAGAGAGCGAAAGAGTGTGTATATAGAGGCATATTCATAAAAAAACAATGTTGTTAATTTGACATACAACGCGCAGAGCAGCAAAGGCAAACAACAACACGTTGCACAAACAAATAATATAAAAAATATACATAAATTAGGCAAATATATATTCATACAAGCATTAACAAGACGCCTTACCTAGTATATACTTCTATAATATATTTCTACACTTATGTATATATATTGAATATTATTGCGCATTCTTCTGCCAAATGTTTTTATGAAGTTGGGGGAAGTCGTAAAAGCGAGCAGCAGAGCAATAACAACAAAGGCTAAGCGATCATGCAAATTAAAATACATTATTGTAACATAAATAGATCAATTGGGAAAATTAAAGGGAATTGATAAAAAATAAGTCAACAATTAGTATAAAGGCAAAAGAACCAAAAGAACTTTTATATAATATATTAAATGAATTATCATGTTATAATATTTATTTTATATATTTAACATTTCTTTGACTGAGACATTTTAATTGTTCTGTTCTGCAATCAGTAAAAAATATAAAATATATACAAACAAAGGCTAAACAATCATGAAAATGGAAATACATTATTGTAACATTAATGGATCAATTAAGAAAAATGTAAACAAAATTTTTTTTTAAATTATGCAACAATTAATATATATAATATATAAAAGGAATTATCATGTTATATTTATATTATATGTATTACATATTGAACATTTCTTTGACTGAGATCTTTTAATTGAAAATATTGACATAACAATTGCCAATGGTATTTATTATCATAAAGTCAAAATTTTTCAATTTTGTTGAGCTTTTGTTTTGCACAGTTCATACATTGCACAATATTAGAAAATATCAAACAAAGTGTGAATGGGGCCAGATGCCTTTGGTAAGAGCTACAAACATTGTTTAAAATCTTTTTTTTATTTTTAATGTTTTCTTAAATTAATTTCAAGTGGGATTTTCACTTTATGAATTTATTGTATTTTTTTTTATTGTATTAGCCAAAGTTCAGTTTTAAATTAAAACTTTTCAAAAACTTTAGTTTACTTTATAACAGAAAAAATGTATATGCGTTTTTACAATTTTTAACAATTATTTATATATTTTTGTTGTTTTTCAGGCAATTATTGAATGGTAATTAGGATTCAGAAATGCTTTTCATTATGTAAAATAAATATATATATAATATAATAAATATGGTAAGAGTGCCGCCCAAAACTTGAATCAAATATTCTACAGAGCAAAGCTACCATTGCGTACATATTATAATATATGTTTATATCAACAAACAACAAGACGTTTATTTTTATATTCCATATAAAACATTTTTGTGTTAATGAATTCCTGATGCTTGAAGTTATATTTATACATAAATGTTTGAACAAACAGAATATAAGCTGTGTCAATTGCAGTACAGCCTTAAGTTAAAAGTTCTGTAAAAATATCAAATTATTGCACTTGCATTGCTGCTGCACTTTAGTTTATCATGTTGCATGCTTTACACGCCCACAGCTCTGCCTTTTGTGTGTATGCCGCAGCATATCCTGGTCAAAGCATTTCAATAAAAAGCGAAAATGCAATTTGCAAATGAACAATGTCAAAATGTAAACAACAAAAGTTACGACATACCAAACATGCCCAAAAGCACAAAAAAAAAGAAGAAAAACAACAGCAAAATACCTACAGTGAACCCTAGAGCCGAGCGTGGGGTCAATAGCGAAGCGCCCTCTTACAGGCTCATAAATATTAATGCGTGTATTTTTTATTTAATGCGCAAGAGTTTTTAAAGCAATATTCAAATGTGATGGCTGCCGTCTGCGGTCTGACAATGCGTAAGTAAATATATATATATATACAAATATATATGTATGTATTTATTTATATTTACCTTTAAAATGGAGCTAGATAAATGTATCTTATGTGAAAATTGTGGAAAACAAATATCCAGTGCAAAAATATATTAATAATAATCATATTTAAATGCGGCACATTCGTGGCGTCTGCGTCAGCCGCAGTTGTGCGGCGCACAAATTTAAATAAATAAACTCAACACACAAATATCTAAATATACATATATGTATCTCAATCTGTAGCTGTATCTGTAGCTGCCTCTGTATCTCTATCTGTAGCTGTATCTGTATCTATCTCTGTGGCTACATGCGCACTACTCCACACACATATATAGATATTTGAGATATATTTTTAAAAAATCAAAACGACAAATCTCGCGGCGTTTTTCGTACGTTGCAGCATTTTGAAATACAACAGATGCTGACAGAGACGCCGACAGCGACGCCGGCAGCAGACGGCCAGCTGCAGGCAGCGAACGGACAGCCGCAGCCAGCGGCTCGCTTAGTGCCACGTCGTGTTTCAGTGCGCCTAGCCACGAGCCGAACGCGAAAAACGATTTTGAAATATTTTTTGAAATATTCTTGCATCGAGCTCCTTGCAGCTAATTGAATTTATTTATATAATAAGCAACGCCGTGAAAGTGAGTGCATTGAGGCTAACAAAATACCAGCAAATTGCATAAGAAGGATTTAAGCAACGTCATCTCTCCTCCATCTCATTCCCTAACAGCCGCTGCAGCAGCACCAGCAGCCGCCATGCAGGTCTTCGATAACAATATGGTAAGCCATGTAGAATAAAACATATTTCTAGCCTTGTTTACGTTACGTTTGCCGAAAGTCAAATTGATTGCCAACCAAAGCAGGCAAATCGCACATGGCCCACAGCGGTGACTGTATACCTAGCCACACTTAGCCCAGTTAGCATAACCTCGAAATGACAATGGACAAATACGTCAAGCATTTGGCTGCCACGCCCCCACGCCCTTTTGGGGCCAACCAAATGTTTGTCGTTCCAGTTTTGTTAACAAACATCCCGCAGTCTTGAGGACCTCAGCGCTCTCCGTAAAATTAATTACAGAAATTCACTAAATGGCCAAGTTCCAACTGGGTCAACAGCTGCCAAGCATCATGAGCGCCATAAAAATGCATCCCTCTATGCACATGAATAGAATGCATATATAGATTTTTGGCAACGATTTTAGCTTTCACCTTTAATCACTTATGATTTTCTTGAAATGCAAGATGTGATGGTATTACCAGAAATGTATTCCCTTTTTTTAAAATCTTAAATATATTTGTTGACTTTATTTAACGCCTGTTCCATGTGTAGATCTACTTCCAGTATTCAAAAGAAATTTTATATCATTTTTAAAAATTATTTTTAAGTACATTACAAATTTTACATTTGAATTTTAGGTAGATATTAAATTTTAAAAATATTTATGATTTAAACATAAATTATTTTAATATTTTCACAATCAACCCACTTTGTTTTAGTTGAGAGTTAATATTCTAAGAAATTATATAAATCTATCCAATTTTATTCGAATTCTCATAGCATTCATGTGAAGATCAAAAGTGAATTCATTTCCGCTCTTTCAAAGATGTATTGCCTGCACCTATAAATTTTCTATTTTATGTTATGAGATTCATAAACTTATAATATAATTACTGAGCAATTTGTTCGGTCGTAAAACGTTTTCTAATGAAGCTTTCCCTCAAAATTTCTCCATTTTAAAAAGACTTTTTTGGTGCTGAAATATTTTGCCAGAATTTTCGATTGGAAGTACTTCGATGCGAAACCCACACAGAGATGTTGTTTTGCGGCATAGCTAAAAATATTTCCATATCTTTGGCCTATTAATATTAGCCTGCGCGGCCCGGTTCGGCGACAAACCAAACTGATTTACGTGCACAGCACGATTCACAATTTTTTTTTATAGAATCCCCCTCCAAAACAGAAAAAATAGAAATGGTAGAGAAACTAAAAATTTTGCTGGCAGCTGAGCAGACAAATCAAGCATCATAAATTCAAATATTTGCTTAAAGCCAAGCAAAAGTTTTGAAATATACGCACAGATTTAAGAAAATACAAAATTATTGCCACAGCGTTGCCACACGTTGCGAAAGTGAGAAAGAAGAAGAAGAAGCTGGATAGCTGTGCAGCTCGTTAACAGTTTAGATTAATGGATCAACTCACAGCAATTACACAAAGGCGAAAGAGAAAGCAAGAAAATGAAAGAAAAGTTAAGATTGGTGACAAGGTCAAAACAGCGAAACGATGACGATGACGATGACGATGTACTCGACGCGTTTGGCCCAAACTCAAAAATAATAACAACAACAACAACAGAAGCAGCTACAGCAGCTACAAAAACACAAATAGTTGATTTCCTTTCAATTTATTTCGAGCTAGTGTAAAAATAGCCAAACCATTTTACAATTTGGCCAAAAGGCAGCTATAGAATTGGTTTATTTTCGTGCAAATAAATCAATTGGCCGTATTTATGCAGATGCCACCATTTGATTATTTCACACAGTCGTTGATTTATGGGCGTGGACGCCTTTTAGCCAGCTCTGGGTTGCCCTTACAACCGCACTTACACATTCTTCTCTCTCTCTCTCCCTCTCTCTCTCTGTGTGTGTATGTCAAATGTAATTGCTATATGTCAATGTCAATGTGTGGGTGCGGTCATGATAGATGCCAACCAGACGTGCAGTTAGGTTATTGCGGTTCGGTTTTACCTATGCAATTAAACGTTCGCCCTGCATCTTCCATTCATTTCAATTTAATTATTCACATATTGTTTTTGTAATTAAGTGTATTTTATTGGTTTCCATCATTTTGTCAGCTTGGCTTTTCCACGAATTTACAAACATGGCATGGAAATTGTGCAAAACTGATGTCACTTATACACAAATGCACTTAAATAATTTAAGTGAAAACTCAAACGAAATTTTGATGTATTTACACTTTACCGATAATTAAATGGAATAAAAATATTTTCATGGACAAGCCATATTAATATGATATTTATTCGCATTTATTTTTAAATAATACCAACAAATTGATTAAATGAAGTAATTCAGTTAAATTCCTTTGAACATAACGAGCTTATATAAAATAAGAGCAAATACAAATTTGTCTACTCTGAATTGCTGCTATACAAAAAACAAAAAATAGCTCTGAGATTAGCAATATTATTTATAGAATTTAATTGTCTAATAAACCACAGCGAATTTTTGAATAAGTCCAAGAATTCGTATATATAAAATTAAAAATTAAATTGTTATTTATTAATACGAATGCTGATGACAAAGAGAACAGAAAGAATAAGAAAAACAAGAAACAATTAATAATATTCCATTTGGTAAATAAGCTAAAATGTATATATTATATGAAGAATAATGTATTGAAAAATCAGTAATATTACTTGACAAACTATGTCGTACTTACTTCATGTCAAACAAATTATATACAAATTTTTATCAGGCTTTAAAGGTTGTAGATAAATCCATGAAATTAAAAACACTTCCAACAACATACAAAAAATCTGCTTACAATAAATTTCCTACGGGTTAAAATAAATTTTAAAAAATATTTGCCATTACAGAACAGTTGCGTAAAGCTAAAACAAAATACCTTTAAATATATATAAACCAATAAAAATTTCTATATAAATTTTAATCATTAATATGTACGTTATTTTGTAGCCAAGTTGCAATCAATAGTTCGTGAAATCTGAAATGTTAGCATGTCGGCAAAGGGCAAAGCTGCAATTGTACGTGAACAATTATGCTGTGGCATTAAATTACGACAATCGTTTTGAAAACCAACAAATAAATAAACATTCAACAGCAGTTGTATGTGTGTGACACTAATCTCTGTGTAAACAATTGAACATTTTGGGCGCGCGCATAGACCGCAAAGAATGCCGCGATTAATGACGCGCCCGCGTGAAACAAACAAATTGTATAATTTAAATAAAAGCGCATTGTTTATTGAACGAAACATACAAACAAAAGAGCAAAATCAATTGCTTTTATAATGTGCACACAAATATTTGCAATTGATTAAACAACACAATTCACCCATCACATGGGGCCCCAAACATTTTGAATGCGAAACAGAAATCCTCTTAAATATTTGTCTGACTGTCAAAATAAATAATTTGTATTTATTCTATTTTGACAATTTGGCTATAGACATTTGGACTTTTAAGTTGTTAAGTTAATGGCAATATATCTGAAAAAAAATATAATAATAATGAAAAATAGAGATTTTCCTTATACTATATATACACAATTAAAAACACGAAAGAAAAATTTTTAGTTCAATTTACTTAACAATTTTCTTAAGAAAATATAAATTTCTTTAAATTATTTTTTCTTCTATTTTATATTTATAATTTCATCTTTATACATTCAAACTCAAATGTATGATCTAACAAGGCTGATTTCAATATTATTTTTTATATATTATATATTCATCAAAGGCCAAAAATAATACAAAATCTTGTAATATATTCCACTTGAAACGTATTAAATATATTGTATTTTTTTTATTGCAGCGCCGTGCCTCACGTCGCGCCTCATTACGCCGTGGCTCGATTTCGGCGTTGCCTCAGAAATCGGCAGAGATTCCATGGGACATCTTTGAGCGACTCTTTATGCCGTTTCTGTTCTGCCAGGCGGCAGCCATTGTCAGTTCGCATCTGCTGCATGCACTGAACATTTCAAATATCTCAACTTTTGCGGTATTCGTCTGGTTCGCTCTGTCCACCGTGGGAGCCGTGCTGTTCTATCACTTTGTGAAGGTAAGTGCACAGATTGCAAATTTGCGAACAATTGGCCTACGCATACTTGAATGCCGCAAACGCGGTGGCTGTGCGGAGTGCCACAAGTCCATTGCAGACATTCTAATCCTTTTAACGCCAACGGGCGGCAGGCAAACCACATCTTGGTAGCCATGGTCGGGGGGCTCAGGCCAAATGCCAACACAGACAGTGGGACTGGAAGAGCGTTCGGTTTCAGTTTCGGGTGGGACATAACTTTGGGTCATGTATGGTTAAGGCTTCTGTTTGTGTGAGCCTAAAAAAATTTGCATGTAGCAAGTGCCAAACCGCAAAAATAACAAAAGGCATGGGCGAAAGGATAGGCCGGGCAGAAATAGTAGGCAAAACAAATCACTGGAACTAAAAATAGCCAAAGCCAAGAACTCGACACAAAAGGACACAAGTACAGCCCGGACTGACGACAAATATGTGAGCGACAGCTTCGGGGTTTTCTCTTAACCACCAAAGGCGTTTGGCTCTGGATTTTCTTTTGCCATCGCCTTGCTCTTGGTCCTATTTGATATTTTAGAGCTGACTGCGAAATGAAAATAAAAACAAATAAATAAGCAGCAGATAAAGAACAGAGCAAAGCAGAAGGCCGTGCGAGACAGAGACCATGCCGCAGACTGCTTGGGTAATGAATACAAATTCGAGAATATAAGAAAGCAGAGCAAGATAAAGAAAATACTCCAAGTGCATTTTGAACTAGCGCCAGAAAAAAGTGTTGAAAACTCAACTGAAAGCAGAAAGCGCGCCAGCAAGAAATATAACACTCATAAGTAACAGATAAGATGGAAAAATGAGTGCTTAAAACAATGTTTCATCACATAAAACTCTTAAGCATATGCATGAAATTGTTGTTAACAAAAGCAATAAGATATTTTTAAGAACATTAAAGAAATTGTACGCTCCAGATAGGCATAGATAGTAACTTGCTTTACGAGAGTCAAGGCGGTTGGCCATTTAAGCTAACTTCGTGCCTTGCGCCCAATCTTCCCATCTCAAGATGTTTTTGGAAAATTTAGTTGGTTTATTTTTAAATTATTAATTCGAATGTTAATTTGACAATTTAATTTTTACATTTAACATTCAATATCTAATTTGAACAATTAGTGAGTTAATTTATTTATTAATTAATTATTAAACATATTTAATTCAATATACAGTTGATATTTCTAAGAAAATTTGACTATAAATTATAAATTTTTAGATATTTTGCTTTACAAGATTTAAATATTTTAATTTCTAGTCAGAACTGTTCTTAATGCTTAAGCTTTTTTTTTAAATATGCGGAAGATTTTTAGAGGAAAGCTCAAATTATTGATTATTATTCAAATAATTTTTTAATTCAATTTTTTTTTTATTTTTATTTGCACTCTGTAAATGATTTATTATTATTCAAATAATTATTATTTAAAGAAAAAGTAACACTTTAATATTCAGCATATTTCTAAATATTTTGAAAAGGATTTCTTAAAGAAATCTTGTAAATGTAAATTGAAAGTTAATTTAATCAAATTTTATTTTATTATTACATTTACATTTATAAGTTTTCTTTGAAAATTCTTCTTAAAAATGTCTTTCTTAATAATTTTTTTGCTATCCCAGCAAATTATATAAATCCTAGAAAACCAGAATCCTTTTTGTGAATTTTGTATGTATTTTTAGAAAAGTTTAAAACAAATATATAAATGATTTAGCACAAAAGAAGAATATTTGACCTCTGTTTAACTGTGGAAGAGCGACGCTCTCAACCTTTATTCATTGGGCTAACATACAAAAAGTGGAAGCTGGCAACACTTACTTTGGCTCTTTTCGTAGAAGCTGCAAGCACCCAATTCTGAAAAGGTTTTATCATTCACAGACTTTATTTTTGCTTAAAGTTAGCTAAGAGTAGTTAGGCAGAGACGAACCAAGTCCATAAAGAAGTCTGCTGCTAATATAAAATGTACTTGAGATAGCTAAATAGCTAGACAACCTGCACACATTTGGTATATTGAACCTTGATTGTAGATTAGTAATAATCAATAAATAAAACCTGCAATATGACCAAATTTCAATAGAAAAGTTTACATGACTTTTTCCTGCTTCGAAGTAAATTTCTTAATATTTTTGACAGCTTACTCTTGGTCTATCCCAGCAAAGATCTACACTCAACACCTTGAATTATTTATTTAAATATTAATTTCTTAATGGTGCACACGTGGTAAGTGCACGCAGACTGTGTACTACGAGTATTTGTTTTGTGTGGTGTGAGGTGTGAGGTGTGAGGTGTGTGGTGTGTGGTGTGTGGCACAGTTCATTAGTTGGCACACATGCCACATATATTTAATTTACTTCTCGTTCATTTCATTCGTGTTCCATTCTCATTTCGAATGATAGCAGCTGTGATTTCTCAGCTCAAGTCTGCTCAAGCTGAATGAACTTGCATGCCAACCGCATAAATTTCCACATTGCGTATGCGCAATTTATTTTACTTCAAACATACTTTTATAAGGGAGCGATTGAGTGAGTGTATGTGTCGTCTGTTGGGCATTCGTTTCATTACAAATCGCTGCTGATAATACCAAAGATAATTCTTCATTTGCTGGCCATTTGGCTTGAAATATCGATGGCGCCAAAAATGGCCTCTGAAAGCGTCAGATAATTCAAATTTGCGTGCACTTTAATTAGCTTAACTGCCAGCCGTAGTAGCAGGATAAGGCAGGACAATGCTGCTGACGTTAGCCATTTGCTAGCTGGCCAACTGGCCAACTGGCCAACTGGGCAACGGGCTGACTGCCTGGATGGTTGGCAATTACGAGTACGATTGCTGCCACTGCTGTGGCACATTTTATAGTCGTGCCGGGGCACGTAGGCAACATTTTGCATTGATAAGACAGCCGGACGTGTTCTGGCATGTGCTCGCATTGTCCTGGCAATTGCCGGCTGCTTGCCTACTGGCATGCGCGAAATGCAACCAGACATTAACGTAATAAGCAGCCTGGCCACCAGGATAATTAACAGCTGCAGCTGCAGCTGCATCTGCAACTCTGGATGGAGTCCAGCAGCAGCAAAAGTAATAGCAGCTGCAGCAACAGCAACAGCCATGGAAACTTCCGTCCCTGACACTGGCCATTAGCCACAGTTGACGTTACTTATACGCAGCGTATGACCTCAGCCCAAGGACAACAGCGATGGCGATGACGATGACGCTGCCAGTTGGCGCTTAAAGCTCAATAAAAATAAAAACAAATATGCTTAAACAAATAGCAAAACGCTAATACAATTGTACAGACGCTGACGCGGACGTGGACGTGGACGTGGACGCGGACGCTGAGGTTGGCGTTGGCAGCATTTCGATGTCGTAAATCGACGCAGAGGCTGCCACAGCCAAAGGCTAATCAAATGCGTCAAGGATCGCCACGCATGCGACCTTTGCCATTTTGTATAATAATTTCAAACGAATTGCTATACAGGCAAGTGCACACGCACAGCCAAATAGGAGAGCCTGCTGGCTGACAGACTGATAGACTGATAGACTGATAGACTGACAGACTGACAGACATTCAGCCAGATAGATAGGTACTTGCTTTGCCGCAGCTTCGCCCTTTTCGAACAGTTCATTTGAACAACCCTTGCACAGTGGAGTCTAACTCAAAGGAGACTCTGAAGAGTCTGAAGAGTAGCAAGTATTAAGCGAATGCCATTGACAGATGAATGATGGGTTGACAGTTTCCGCTGATATCTGCCTGCTCTCAGTCTCTGCTTATAATTATAATGAAATGTTATGCGATTTTCAATTACAGATAATTTATTATTATTATTTTGGATGTTTCTAGACAACTTATTTATTTTTATATTATTTATAATAATAGCTAATAGTAATGCCTCTCTGTCATTCAACCTTTCCCAAGATCATGTGTCTTTCAGTATTCGATCCACTGTAGCTAACACTTTAAGCAGGTCTGTGTCTATTTCGGGACAGCCAAATAATCAGTTTACAGTTGAGCGTCGGGCGTCAAAACGGGCGTCAACGCCCTGCAATGGGGTCCTGAATCCAAAAGTGAAAATCAACTTTCCCGATGTTCCCGCTCTCTCTCTCTCTCTCACTTTCCCACTCTCTTGCTTTTTTCTGTCTCTTGTCTCTGGCAGTAGACCGCAAAACAGAATGTCGTTGCCTTTGATTAGTTTAACTAGGCAACAAAAACAACTATTTAACCCTTAACGATTTTGAGCTTGGGCAAACGCAACTCCAACACGTTCTATTTGTATTTATTTTTTTTTATAGGTTTTACCTAATAAAAATATGAAAAGGAAAAAGGAAAAGCATATTAAATCCTCTTTATTATTATTATATATTTTTATACGTCTTGATATAGCTTTAATAGAAGTACTAAATCTAATGAGAAAACAAATAATAGATTATATATATATTTATAGTATAGAGTATTCCCTCGTCTACTATGTTAGCTTTGCTTTGCTCTCTTTGTTTTAGGCTCTGCTTGCGCTGAGTCTATGCTTGGCGGCGTCGTTGAACTGTTTGGCTGTCACGTTTGATTGTTTTGCACAGCACATTGTGCATTTCGTTTTTATGTCACGATTGTCAAATTAAATTATACGCACGCACACACACGAGCACACACACACACACACACAGACACAGAGATGCTTCTCAGATCACATGTGGCACATGTGCTGACGGCGCAGTTGCTGCTGCTGCTGCTGCTGCTGAGTGCATGCAGCACAATTCGTGCGCAATGAGATGTAAATGCACAGGTAATGAAATGCTCATAAATGCAGGTGCACAATACACGGCGCATAAATGCGGAATGCCCGTTGAGCATTATCATTCGATATGCATGCCAGTTGTGTGTGCTGGGGACAATTGTCCTGCCGGCGTGTCACATTGCAGCTGCAGCGACGCCAATTACACTTAGCGTATTACGCATAATTAAGCTTCGTCCCGTCAGAGAATGCCGCAAGAGTTGCGCCCGGCGTGTGTCGGCGTGTATCGCAATGGCGCTGAGTTCTCGGAATTAGACATTACTTATACGCCTCGTGTGTGCCCTCTGTCCCTCTCTCTGTGTGTGTGTGTGTGTGTCAGCTGCCAGCGTTGTCGCAGTGTAAATAATTGAATTAATAGCTTCATGTAAGCGCCGCTAATGAGCAGTTGCTTAACACGCTCGCTCGGTTAAGCCCGTTTCCTGTGCCGCCCAACGAGTCGACCGGGTCAACCCCAACTCCATTGTTTGCATATTTTAGAGCGTACTTAACTGACGTATTAAAATGTAATTGGCTGCGGCATCTGGAATTCTCTTTACCACTTTTTTTTTTGTTGTGCCCTTTGAACTTTATGCAGCCCCTTTTAGCAAGTTTGCTCAACTGGCATAGACAAACTTCCTGGCACACCTGAGCAACAGCGCAACGGAGTTTATCCTCCACTTGTTGGCTTAGTTACACACACACACACACACACACACACATTCCATTCGCCTGCTGCAATGGCAGCCACTCGAGTCGCTTGCATTTTATGTGCATGCGCGCAAAACTTTCAAATTGATGCATTGCTGCAATATACCCCGAAAAAGCAGCATCAGCTGAAAATAAATCAGCTTGGTATTAATACTTAAGAAAAAAATAAAAAATAAATAAAGCGTCTTAAGAGCTATATTTTTTTTTATTTTATTTGAGCAGCAGTTAAATAAATAAGTTATGTTTTTATCCCCTTTTAAATAGAGATAATCCTTTGCCAAGCAAATATTATGCAATTTAATTTCTTTATTAATATATTTTAATATATTTTGCAGTTTATGTGAGAGTTTAGTCTTTTAGATTTTATTGTCAAAGAAATTTAAACATATTTAAATGGCTATATTTTACCTCATTCTGTGAATCTCTATCCCTGATCCCCTTTTAAATACAGATAATTCTTTGCCAAGCAAATATTATGCAATTTAATTTATTTATTTAAATAATTTATTTATTTTAAATATATTTTTCAGTTTATGTGTGAATTTAAAGTCTATTAGATTTTATTGTCAAAGAAATGTAAACATATATATTGTAAATGACAATATTTTAACTCATTCTGTAAATCTTAAGGAAGAAGAAAACTCAATTTTATTCCCAGCTCTAAGCGCATTTTTCTATAAAAAAAAAAAACATTTTGCCAAGTACAACTGAGATTTGAGCAATTACATTGTTATAAACAACTTTTGTTGCAACTTGCTTATCTTTCAAGTAATTCACCTCTTTTTGAACTGCGTTTAGTTGCACAACAGTGAATTACGCTTCCTGAAGGGCTGCTTACTTTGTCGCCTTTAGAGCGGGCATAAAAACTAAAGCGTTGACAAATTTTACGCTGATTTCTGTATGTCTTCCGGGCAGCACAAAGCGAAAGTTGCAGCCAGCAAATTGCAGGCTCCATTGTCAATTATGTAGACTGTGTCCAGCTTTTCTAGTGCCCTCCACAAAGTTCTCAGCGCTGCTGTTGCGCTCTCTCCTGGGTGCATGCAACAATGGCGCAGCGCGCCACAAATTGAAGGCTACATAAAACGCGGCCAGTTCATGTTCTCATTCGCAGAAATGTTAGCACACACACATATGTATATATATATATATCTTTACATCATAAAATGTCATTATGTGCGAAGTTGCCTTGCGTTGGGTTGCCTGTGTTTTTGCCCAGTTGCGACGTTGCTGTCGCCCAGGCTCTGTTCCGTTACGTTTTTATGGTATCGCGCGTGGCCTGTTGCTTCGCACACACGCACACACACACTCGCTCACTCATCCTCTAGAGAACAAGTTAAAGCAATGGCATTGGCGTGCCCGGCCTGACAATGGCTCAAATGAAGGACACGGCTCATGTGGCCCATACGCGATTGCGTTTCTAAGAATTGCACGCCATTAAAACGCATTGACAACTTGGCCAAGCTGCTCTTAGCTCCGACTTGCTGACTGTTGACTGTTGGCTGTTGACTGTTTGCTGTTGACTGTTGACTGTTGACTGCTGCTGACTGCTGCTGACTATGTTTTATTTTCTATTTCTTTTTCATTTTCTTCTACTTTATTTCGTTTACAATTCGCTGCGCATTTTAGTTAAATTAAAAACCAATCGCACATGGCACAACCGCAACCCAACAACTAACGCATAAGCCAAAGGTCATGTGTCACAAATGGCAAAACAAGCGAATGATTGGCAACAGCAACAGAGCTGCCAGCCAACAGCCAATATCCACTCAAAAGCAGCTATCGCATTTGACATTTGCATTCTGCAGCTGCTGTGCTTACCTCCCCCAACCTCTGTCTCTCTGGGACTCACTGCAGCTGCATAGACGCTGTCGACCCAGAGCCCCGGACTGTGTACTGAAGCCAAAAACGGCAACCATAACCACTGTGGTTAACACTGGGCTACGAAATTGACATTTGTTCACAGCATGTGCGCATCGCTTGATGTGGTGTTGCTGCGGTTGCACATGCCAGCAACCGACTGGCTCACTACTCACTTAACAAACTTCATGTTCGGCACCAAATTAACAGCCTGGCTTAGCACATAATTTGGTTAACCGTTTCAATGCACACGTGCGATAATTTCTAAGTTCAAGTTATGTGGACTAAGCTAGCTTTAAATAAAGCTTGAAGACAGTGAGTCAAGAAAAAGATTTGATTTAATGAAATTAAAATGTCAATCAATAATCTAAAGCGATTTTTTTCTTGGGCATTTTCTTAATTTTTATACATTTTGCTATTTGTTCAGCTCGAAGTTCTTTACTATATTCCATATTTGGTGTATATTAACCTAACATGAGTAGAATCCAAGCTTGAGTCCAAAATTGCTGTAGCAATAGACTGACTAAGCCTTTTGTTGCTTTAGCCAAATCTCCTTCTGGAAAAAAAGAAATATATTTTGAATTGAATCCAAAATAAAATATTTAAAAAAAACAATTATAATAATAAAAGATTTCTTCAAGTTCCTCAACTATATGATGTGAGTTTCCTTCTCGTTAAGCTTCCATATCAAGCTAACAATAATTCGATTTGTGTCAGGCAATTATGCAGGCATATTCATATATCATATCCATATGCCAACGCCTAACTACTTTACATTTAATTCATATATAATTATTGTATATTGTTGGGCACTTAGTTTTTGGCTCTCGCACAAGTTTGTCGTAAGGAGCTTCACAGTCTCTAGATATTGTTCTATATATATTAATTAACGCAATTGCCTGGGGCGCCATTTGTAGCCTGGCAACGATGAAAACTAAACAAAAGCTCAACCAAATATAATCACAATTTAAATATAGATAAATTTTCATATGCCAACACGCACACACACATTGATAGCAAGACAGAGTGGAAGAGAGAGAGAGCGAGAGACATGCAAATAAAAAAGAAATGTTTATAGTATATTAATCCTTTGTTGAAATATGTGTGAGCTTGTGGCATGTAATGAGTGACTGACTGGCTGCCGCAAAGTCAAAGCTTTGCGTGTTGTCTGCCACAAGAGCCAAGTCGAGTCGAGCCGCGTCGAGTCGCGTCGAGTCGTGTCGTGGTGGTTGGGCAAACAAGCTGCAAATTGGCTCAGGCTTAAACTAGGCGCACCACGCGTCGTATGCGCAATGCGAAAAGCCTTTAATGCTGCCAACGCCTGTAAATGTGAATGGCGTAAAGTTGGCCCGCGGCTTTCAGCTAGAGATGGGCGCAGCTCAAAGCAAGCACACATATTATATTGTTGAGCATAAGAATAGGATTTCATAAGAGGCTCACCTTTTCTTAGAACACAAATTATACAGCTCCATGTTGGGCAACAATCTGACAGATGCATGGCATACAGCATGTGGCATATTGCGCGAGATGTTTGAATATCAATTGACTTTCTGTTAGACGATTAAAGATTAAAGATTAAATCCTTAGCATGTTTACAATGTATATTAAAAGAAAGCAATATTTAATATAAAATAATTTCTAATATATTTTTTCTGGACTTTTGAAAATTAGTTTTAACATTTAGATTATTCTACATATTTTAATTCGTTGTGCACAAATATTTTTTTATAATTTTAATTTAATAAATATATAATAACAATGTTGAATTTTCAATAAAATGATTTATTTTTATTAATATTATTTCTTATTTATCAAATTGTATAATAAATTGCAATAGCTGACTAGATTCTATATATAAGCTGCTGACAAAGCCTTTTTGAATGTTGAAGGCGCATTGACTTATCTGGGCTTTCTACAAAAATGATTGCTAAGGCAACTTTGTACATTTTCTATAATTTCTACAAATATGAGTCTAAATAACAGCTTAAGAATTAAAAGCATTTATTTATGCCTAAACTTTGCAACTAAGCAACAAATTGCCTGCCTTATCAAGCGCGCTGAAGCACTTTGATAATTTACCACGAATTCAGAATTAAGCAAAATTATTAAATGAATTATTTTCATAAGTACGTCAGGCATTGATTAATTGACAAAACTTATAGATTATTTCAACAGCTAAATGATATCAATAGCTTCAGCAGCTACGGAAATACTGTCATTGGAAGTAGTATCACTCACCCTGTACATTATGAATTGAAATCTTTACTGGGCACTCGAACTGTAACCAACTTCAGACCGTTGTCGCAGCTGCTGCACTGGCAGCTGTCTGTACTTTAATTTATTCTGAATGACAGTTCCGAGAATTGTTCACAAGCGCGCAAAACCAGTTTGCAAAAAATGAACTCAAGAAAAAGTTAGAAGCGATGGAGAGAGATTGCATTAAACAAGTATTTAGCTGTAGTTAGCTAAATGACTATTTATCATCTCGTTTGTAATTAAAGTTCTTAGTTATTTAATATATTTAAATAATCTTATGTACTTTAAGTCAAACTAATACTAAAGATATCCCTTTTTTCGTGTCACGATAGCAAACACGAGACGTACACAAACCTAAGACGTATTCTATACTCCTCACTTTGCTCGCCTGGGTGGGCGAGTATGTGTGTGAGTCTCTCTCTCTCTCTCTCTCTCTCTCTCTCTCTCTCTTTCTCTCTCTGTGTGTGTGTAATGACAAAACACAGAAATGGTTTTTGGCTCTTCAGTTAATTAATTTATTAATTAGCACGTTCAATGACTTCTGCCATTTCCCATCGTTTATTTCTTGTTATTTTTGAGTATTTTGAAATTTATTGGCGCTTCTTGTTTTTGGCATGCGCCATGCACTTTCGCATGAGTTTTGTTGTCATTTTGTGCTGCTTTTGTGGTTGGTTCGTTTTCCTGGAATGGGTTTTCTTTGCTGTTTTCCCAGCTATTTTTAGCAACTGATTTAATATGCGTGCATGCGGGTGCGGGTGCGTGTGCTTGTGCGTGATGCCCTTAAATTTTTGTTTTTATTCGCATTTTTTTTTTGGTTTTTTTTTCTTGTGTTTTTCGTTTTGCGGTTGCCTTTTGAGCGCTTTGTTTCAGTATTTGCTTTGTCGCATTTCGTCGCCTGGTTCATAACGGTACTGTGCGGACAATTTGTATGCGGTTTGTACGCCATTTTTCACTTAAACCCTGCGACCGGGCGCCACGCATTTCACTTATGTAGATTTATAGGGGGCTCCCGGGCGGTCAAGCGCGTATTTTCTGCTTGCCTTTCCTGTTTTTGCCATCCGCATCCGTAGAGTGCCAGTGGGCGGCAGCGAGCATAAAAAACCAAATAGATAAAACAATGCGCCGGACATCGGCGACGGGCGACGGGCAACGGGCGGAGCAGCTCATCTTTATTTTTCGTTTACTCTTTATCAGTCAAGCACTCAGCGCGTCGCCAACAATTTATTTGGCTTTCACTTAAAGCTGCTGATGTCGATGCGAAAAGTCGAGAAAAGTTTATTTAAATTTGACCCGGCCCAAGTTGAAGAATTAACAAACATTTTCATTTTACTTATCCGCGCCATCCTTACAGGTAAGCGTTATTATATTTTTCTTAGAACTTTCCCATCGCTTTAGAGGAGTTTTTCCCCGAAACGTTGCTATTAATAGACGTGAAGTGCGCCAAGTAACAACCGCTAAAACGTGGCAAAGCAACTTCTGCTGATTTCCTTGTGGAAGCGAAATGGCTAAATCCAAATTAGGAAACATTCAATAGAAGAATATTTTACTATTCAAGCTGTCGTTTTAAGCTCTTAAATATTTATGGGAAATAAGAGTGTAAAGTGCATACAGAAACAATTCTCAATAACTTCAAGCTGTGAAAGCTTCGTTTAAAATTTGATGAACCGATGTTTCCTCGAAATGTATTTCATGTATTGTATTTAATTTCCATATTTCCATTGGCTGGTTTACCCTTTTTTTTTGCCTATCATTTATTTCATATGCATCTCTTTAGCTGTTCCATTATTCTCGGAATATGCATATACAGCTGGTTGGCCTAAGAGTCCGGGTCTATTGATTACGCTCTAAGCTCGTGATGGTCATAAATTTGTAACTCGCAAATGAAGCCAAAGCCATGTGTGCTGCTTCTACTTGTTGTTGTTTACATTTTGCACGCATAACTTTTAACACGCCCACGCTGAGCAGGTATCACACCCACGCGTTAGCCAACCCGACTCGGTCGCTTAGTCAAATGCGTCAGATTATCCGGCTTCCCACCTCCTGCAGCCACACACACACAGCCCTTAGCCAGGCCAGCAAAAGCTTTGAGGCGCAATTTGATTTCATTAAATGCTGCTAACTTGTTGCAGTTTGCACATTAGGGCAACATAATGCATTATATATACATGCTACATGAACATTACTCTCTCTCTCTCTCTCTCTCTCTCTTTGTTTTAAAATTAATGAACCTTAGGCGCACAGACCGTAGCCAAGGCCTACAGCAGTTGGATAACTGTTGGCGGCAAGTCGCGTGCATTTTGGCCATTTATCAATTTTGGCTAAAAGTGCGCGTAAAACGAGCACCAGCGGCTGGTTTCTGGTTTCTGGTTGCAGATAGCACCTGCTGCTCGGCACTGCTCGTAAATCTCGTGCTCCTTGTAATTAAAATGCAATCGAGGATGCATTTAACTAAAACGCAATTGATGCCCCATCACATGGCCGGCGCATTTCCGCTGAACAATAGTTCCGCTCCGGCTGCAACTCGACCCGCACCGACCTGGAAAAACAACAACTCTGTTAAATGCTCGAGTTGATTGACATGCGCCGTCCCCACCAGCAACGCTGACTGCGATTCCTTGGCTGTTGGCTGTCGGCTGTCGTCTGTCGGCTGTGCGCTGTTGGCTGTTGGCTGTTGGCTTTTAGCAGCTATTTCGGTGCATGCAACTCGCGTCTATTTTGGGAACGTTTATAAAAAGCCAGCTCGAGCGACGTGCAACCGCAGCCTGCCGTGTTTACAGACACGAGACATGACTGCCACCTTCAAGGCGCACGCTGCGATGCGTCGCCTGGATTTCGGCTCACCAACAGGGTGGTTGTCAGCCCCGTTCGACGTGCACCGCTCGTCGTCGGCCTCTTTATGCCCTGCACGTAGCTCAGCTGCACTTTGGCAAAACTTTTGTATGCCTGTGTTTTTTGGGTGTTTGTTATTTTGCATACGCCGCTTTTTTTTATTCTCTCTTTTTCACGTCTTGTTTCGCACTTTCAGTTTTGCCGCTGTGCAAAAAGCTATTAAGGTGGTGCAAGTGGCGCTTGGCGACACTTTTCGGCGCTAGTTGAAAAACTGGCACGCGGCATGGCGATTGGTTACTATTTGAGAAAAGATTTAACATTCTTTAAGTGTAGATTCTTATGGGAGTTGTGCATTATTTCTTGGGAAAATTAATTAAAATGTGAATCAAAATGAAAAGTTTCTACTTTATAAATCCAAATCAATTTAATGAAAATAAAAATTGTAAATAATATATGTATATTTCTTTAAATTCTTTAAAATATGAATCAAAATGAAAAGAAAAAGAAATTATAAATGGTACTTCTCTCTCGCATTCACAATTTTAAAAACAGTAAATAATTATTAAATATTTGTTTGCAAATTGCAGAAAATTTCTATAAATATTAAATTTATTAGCTCAACTTCAAAGTGAACCTTCGCATGCCACATTTATTGAAAATATATTTAATGAAAAAAGCAGCCAGAACTCCATCTGCTTCGATTTCCTTGGCCTTGCTCTACATACAAAAAAAGAAGTCAAATTGCACTTGAATGCGAAACGTGATCGATTTGCGGAGCATTGCATATACTTAGAGCCGCTTGAAAGGATTCCAAAAATAAAGCCTCGAACCAGATGCACTCAGCTGAGGGCTGCCCTCAGTGAAATTGGATGCGGCAAATTCGAATCGAATTTTCTTGTTGTTGCCCTTAGAGTCTCTCAGCGTTTAATTGACTCTAAATATTTTGTTGCAAGCGCTTTTTGCTTGATTTTAATTGAGCGATTCGCCATGAAGTCAGCAGCGCTTTTTGTTGCTGTCTGCTATTTACTTGTGAGCAAACTTTAAAGTAATTTCAGCAAAACCGCAATAAATTGGGTTTGGAGTAAGCAACAGCAACAACAACAAAAAACAGAGAGAAAAACTAGAATGCCAGTGAATGTTACTGGAATCCGGCATACTGGCATTCGGGCATTCGGGCATCCTTGCAGCGGCACCAAAAGTTTATGGGCAAAAATAAAGTAAAGTCGCATAAAAAGCAACAACCACAAAACAGCAGCTGAAAAACTTGTCGCTGCCTTCGACCAAAACTTACAAAACAGCTGACACTTATAGAGGGACGGCGGGCGACGGGCGGCAGTGGGTGGGCCATTGCTGATTCCTGTCCGAGTTTAGTTATTTCTATTTTTATTAATGCCCAAAATGCCAACAGATTTGATAAGCCCAAACACTTATAGCCACCAATAAAATGTTGGCCAGTCTTAATGGGTGTCAACAACACAGCCAATAATAATACACAGACAGCGACGCTTCTCGCTGCTTTCTCTCGCTTCTCTTCTTCTCATTTTTCTTCTTTTTTTTTTAACAATTTTACGAGCACTTTATAACCGTTTAATAGCCTGAACAATGAGCTAGTTCCCTCTGAGCCCCACCCCAAACCCATCTCTGAATTGAGCTCACAATTGACGCACTAGAGACGCACACTTGAGCCGTTACCAATACTTTGACAAACTATATTACTATAGCTGTATATATATATATATATATATATATATATATATATATATTGGCTAATGGCATGATGAATTATGGTACCACAACTATAGACAAGTTGCCTGCCGACCTGGCCCCAGCCTCTGCTCCGCTCTGCTCTGCCTGTTTGTCTAACTGTTCAGTTGTCTTTCCTTCTGACTTGACTTGGACAAACTGCGATTGTCCTTTGTGCCAAGCATCCGATACACCCACACAGACACCCCCCTTCCCCCCACACACCCACACACACACACACACACATACACACACACCAATATACCGCGTTGTCAGACACAAGGCGCGTGTGTCTAATACGGAAGTGTCAATGCACACGTTTTGCTCCTCTTTTCTTCGTGTCACTCTGTCTGTCTGTGTGTGTGTGTGTGTGTGTGTGTGTGTATGTGTGTGCTTTGTGTATATTCTGTGTTCTCTATGTGTTTGTGTGTGTGTATTGTGCGCGTGTGTTTGCTTCGCAGTCAGTCGGTCAGAGCTTAAAATGGAGCCAACTAAGAAAATATTGTCCCTAGAAAGCGAAACTATTTTTTCTTTGCCACACAAGAAAAGCATACGAAAACATTTAGGTGGAAAATGTTATAATTAAGAAAATTGATACAATCTTTTGATGGAAAATACTAAGCAATCGAACTATTAACTTAATCTAAACAGAACGTAGGCCACAAAACATAAAAATAAAGATAGAAATATATGTGAAAGTGCTGGCAAAGAAATATGTAACTTGTTTTAGTAATAAGAGAGAGATTGAGTTATTCAAGCCCTTCTGAACCCATTGAAAATGGGAAATGGAATTTTGTTAAAATGTCAAATGTATGTAAAAGGCAGAGGGAGGCGTGGCAGAACCTATAAAGTACATATAAAAACCTATAAAGTACAACGAGCTGAGTCGTTTTAGCCCTGCTCGTCTGTATATCAGTCCCTCTGTCCATCTGTCCGTCCGTATGTATGAACGCGTCGATCTATAAAAACCTATAAAAGCTAGATTTAATTTTTTTAATTTTTTTATGTTCCTGTATAGCACGCGCAGCTCAAGTTTGTTTCAAAAAATCGATAACTATTCCCGTTTTAATGTTATCGATTTAAAACCTTATCGAAATGCAGATATCTCATTTGTCTTTGTAGCTAGAGTCTTCAAATTTTGCATTTGGATTCATTTATATTTTATACAATTTTGATTTTTTTTTATATTTTAGAAAAAAAATATAAACAAAATTTTTTTTTATTATTTTCTGCCTTAAAAAATACATATATTAAATTACAGTTTTTTTACTCGTTTTAAATATTTATATTGGTTAATATTGAAACAAAAAGAAATAAATAATTGAAATAAAATATTTAAATATAAGTTTATTTTTAAAAAAAATTAGCTAAATATATATATAAATAAAATGCAAACAAAATTGCTTGACCAACAGAAATGAATTCAATTATTTTGAAATACTGTTCAACAAAGTGAATGCTAAATATGTCAAAGCAACTTAAATATATCAAATTGTTCTAATTGACTCACGTCTGTCAACAATTAATTGTCAAATTCCTTAATAAGGTCAACTATCTCTCGTGAGACTTAAATAAATAATTCAATCAAAATAAGATGAAGAGAAAACTGAGCGCTTTACACCAAGTAAACCAATAATTAGCTAGGCAGTTGCAACTTGCAACCAATAGGGCTTAGAGCTACTCACATATATTTAACATTAATTAGTTGACAGCTTCTCAAATCTGATATGAATAGTCAAAAGTTGAATAAACCCACAAATTGTCTGTGCATTGAACCGTTTTAGGTCTCGGCATCGGGCAAGGGTGTGCTAATCACCGGCTGTGACGCGCCTTTGGCCTGGTATCTGGCTAAGAAGTTGGACGATCTGGGCTTTACGGTCTATGCGGGCTTTGCGGCTTCCATCGAAGACTCGGACGAGGCCAAAATACTGAAAGAGGAGACTTCAGGGCGCATGAAGCTGTTGAATGTCGATGTTACCTCCGAGAAGAGCGTAAGTCTACAAAAAGCCTGCCAAAGCTTTTAGCCAAGTTTCAAACCATTTGGTGTCTGCCTTGCAGCTTTTGGAAGCGGCTCGTTTTGTCACCCAGCATTTGCCGCACGGCGCCGAGGGCCTGTGGGCCGTGGTGCACGGTGCCCATTGGATTGCACTCGGCGAACTGGAGTGGATACCGTTTGCCGTGTTGCGCAAAAGCTTGGATCTGAATCTACTCGGTAAGAGATGGCGCCACTGTGCACATGCTATGAAGTTGTCTTTTGCAGAAAGGGAATTTTTATATTGAATCTGGCATTTGTATTTGGATTTCTTTTTTTTGCCAACTCTAACTCTTGCTCTCATTCAAATTTATTCAAATTTCCTATTTAGGCGCCGCTCGTCTGACTCAAATCTTTTTGCCGCTGGTGCGCCGCGCCCATGGACGCGTGGTGTTCCTTACCTCTGGCCTGAACCGTGTGCCCTCGCCGGTGCGTGGCATCCAGTGCGCCACTCAGGCGGCCGTCGACTGTTTCGCTGCCTGTCTGCGCCAGGAGATGCGCACACGTGGCGTGGATGTGTCTGTGGTAGCGGCGGGCGAGTTTGCACCGGGCAATGGCTGGTTAAACGACACGGAGCTGCGCGAACAGGTAAGTTGGCTGACACAGCTGCCTAGCACTAGCATAAGCCAGCCACGGCCAGGCTTTAATGCGGCTGCCCATTTCGTGCTTAATGACAAGGACATAGTGCAGAGTAGAGCGGCAAGGCGAGCCTTGGCTTGTTTCAGTTTTTACGATAATGCCCCAGCTGGGCGGTCGAGCAGGAGTGGGCGAGTGGGCGGGAAGGGCAGGGCACATTAAAATAGTTGCAGATGGCCGACATGAGTGAGGGGCTCATTAAAACTCTCGTTTGCTTGCAGGCCAAGCAAATGTGGAACCAGTTATCCTCGGAGCAAAAGAAAACCTACGGCGAGGACTACTACGAGGCGGCCATGACATCCGTGGAGAAATACTCGCGCCAGGTAAGCGCACAATCTCAGCCAGAGATTTAGCTATATATACATACTATACAAATACATATATATATATATATATATATATATATATATATAGTATTTGTATATATCTGTTGATGTTTCACGCTAACGAGTGCTTTATCCTCAGGCCGCTGACATACAGCCCACGCTGCGCGTGCTCATCGATGCCGTGACTAGAACCTTCCCCATGGCCCGCTATACGCCCGTCACTGCCACCGAGAAGCTGCAAATATTCCTGGCCGAACACTTGCCGCCCTCACTGTACGAGTCGATCTATGGCGAGCAAAAGAAATTTGTCTATTGAAACATTTTGTTGCCCGTTTCCGTTTCCGTTTCCGCTTCCGTTTCCCCCTGTCTCCATCTATGCCCCACTTGACGACGCCTCTGCATATTGTTTCCTTTCCGCGAATTTGTTATTGTTTATCTACTGCTCCGCTATGGTTAAAAGCGCATTTAAAATGAAGCAACGCCTTCTCACTACTCACTGAGCATTTAGCGTTTCTCTTCATATAACTAGTTGTACGAGTCTCCACTTCATCATATATCTCACATATATTGTTTTCTGTAATTTCCTCTCTAGCAAATGTGCGTCACTTCAAATATATTTTTTTTTGTTCTGCTTCCTTTTTAGTTCGTAGCGTGAATTGTAAAACATATACATATAACAATAAATAAAACCAAATGATAACATTGATACAAAATTATACAAATGCAATAAATTACGCGGGCTTAGAAATAATCTATGGGAAAAATAAAAGATAATAAAACAAAAAAAATTAAAAATTGTATTAAAATGAATTTGGTAGGTAAGCAATGTTTAGCTAAAAATATGTTTGCTTTTTTAATTAGCCTGATTTAAAGCATGGATCTACACCAAAAATTAATCAATATTGTTTAATAACATTTAATTTGTAAATAAATTGAATCGTTTCTAAAAACAACTTCATTAGACATTGAATGAGCATAACTTTGATCATTTTAGCCTAAAGCTCGAAACAGTTTAAATGTTGTACTTCTTTTATTTGGAATTTTCAGTTCATTTTTCGAAATATGAAAATCTAATATTTAAAATATTAACACTTTTCTCCAAGCAAAATGATTTCAACAACAAATTAATATTTCTAGAAAATTTGTATTGTTATTTTTTGTTGTTTTGTAAAAAATTATGAAAAATATTTTAGCTTAGAATATAGTGCATTCATATTTGTAGTTTATAAAAAAAATAATTTTATTTTTACACTGAAAGTGTAAAAACTATTTTAGTTTAAAGTACAAATATAAGTGTAAATAGATCAAATATCACCTGTTAATTCCTTTGAATTACTGCATTTATGGAAGCTAAGTAAAAGAGAGCGGTGAAAAAATGAAATTGCAAGCAAGCTCATGCATGTCAGCGCTCACTCATCATGCTCTCCTTATAAGTATATTGCAATAAAATCAGTTTGTGTTTGAAACTTAGGATTTCTTGATGCCAGATCAGAGCGCAGCAGTCGCAAGTTGCAGTTCGATCCAAGAATAGTTGCTTGAACCATTAAAAGAAACACTTAAACAACTTTTACTTGGAGATTATACGCTATTTTATCATTAACAGCCTTTATTTTTTTTTATTTTTTTATTTTATTTTTTATTTTCACTCTTTGTAATATAGCAGTTTTTTGTGAATAATACATTGATAAAAATTTAATTAAATTCAATTCCTTATATGCTTTATTTCCAAATTATTACATTTAGCTTAAAGCTAGCTTATTTTTCTCTATACAGAGTTTAGAGTTATTTTATGTCTGTGCAGCTGAGATATCATATTTACATAGAATTTACTTTGAACATTGTTTAATATACTTAGATAGTAAAGGAAAATGGGTGAAAAACCTTTAGTTGTTAATAAAAATTTAGAGTTCAGGTCTATTAATTAAACCTCATCTTCTATAATATTATTGCATTGTAATATGTAGCAAATTAAAAATTTATTAAGCTTTTATTATTGATTATAATTCGGCTATTTTAAGCACAATTTTTAGCTAATTTACATTTTTGAGAAACATATTGATTCAGAGCTTCAATCTGTTTCCAATGATATTAAATATTTATTTTCGTAGCATTAGCTTTGCTTTATAATTATTCTTGAAATAAAGAAAATATTTTCAATAAGAGAAAAAATTCCAATTAAACTAATATTTAAGCGAAGTTACTCAACAATTAATAAATATTTACATAATTATTAAATATAATTATGAAAGTAATAATATAATTTTGGAAACATATTGATTCACAGCTTCAATCTGTTTCCAATAATATTTATTACATATTTATTTCTAAGCATTTATTGATTGCCATTAGCTTTGCTTTACAATTATTTATAAAATAAAAAAAATATTTTCTATACGAGAAAATATTCCAATGAAACTAATAATTAAATGCAGTTATTCAACTATAAATAAATGAATAATTTATTATAATGTTGCTTATAATATTATGTATAATACATAAATACAATTCACTGCATTTTACCTTCATGAAATCTCCTTGCTTCATTCACTTCACTTTAATTTCGATAAGTTAATTCTTTTTTTTTTTTTAATTGAATTTCTATATAACTAAATGATTCCATTCAATACGTAGATTGACTTTTTCTTGATTGTGCTGTCCGGGCTGTGAGTGCATTGAATGTTGTCTGCTGTATAGCTATATCGCACTTTGCAGTCGACTCGACGTCTGTCTCGTTTACTTTTAGAAATCGCCACTCAACCGCATTAGCCGCACTCACTCCCCACACACAGCCACAGACATTCAGTTGCACAGAGAGAGCTGCAGCTAAAAATTGGTTGCTACTTTGGCTGGCTGGGTAAGCTTAAGTGCAGTTCGATGCGCATTTCGCACGCCAGCTCAGACAGCAGCTCATGAAAATAAATTCAATAAATTTTTAATACATTTGATTCAGCAACAATGACAGTGCCATAGCGTTTTGGCAGCACTTCCCGCCACACAGCCATCAAGCGTCAACCGTCAAGGCCATAAGCAGCTAAAGTGTGGACTCAGGTGAACAACAAAATCTCCTGACAGCTCAATGAGCTGTGCCGTATGGGCGGGGGTGTTGGAGAGCGTATAAAACTAACGGTAACAGATACCAAGAAGCGCATAACTTTTGCATAAATCTCTCATAGTTGTTAATGCAAACCGCGCCTGGCAGCCCCCAGTTGCCAGCCAGCAGCCAGCAGCCAGCAGCTGGTAGTTGCCAGTTGCCAGTTGCCAGTTGGCTGGCGTCGCACGTTCGAACTTTTCGACAAACAAGGAATAAAAAAAATATTTAAAAAAAAAAAGAAAGAAAAGGAAAAGGAAACACAAAAAAGGCTGCATGGGAAATGAGCTGGTTAGCTAAAAATATATTTGTATATATATATAGTATCTAAAGCAAAAAATAGGTACCCACAGAACTCAACACGACGACCCTGATAAGTTTGAACCACTGACCACTGGCGTGCATATACAGTTAGACACACGTATATCACTCACGCCCTGACATTTTACCTTTTCGTATTCATGCATATACATGGACACGAATGTTTCTATCTATTGAATGTGTATGCATATGTATACATAAATCTAAATCTATTGTCGCTTTGCCTGTCAGACCATGTCTCATCTATGTATGTGTGGGTGAGAATTTGTTAAATTTTTGTGTTGCATAGCAATAGGGGCTCGGGTCAAGCGTTAAGATAAGCATATTTCCATCAGTTTGATAGTGTGGCAGGCAGAACAATTGAATTTAAATTTCAAAATTCAACAAATACCTTTTGGAATAGCTGTAAAAGTGAAAAGAAATTTGTGAAATGTCGAAGAGGTTTCATTAATGAAAATACTAGAGATTCTGATAATATACTCGGGTGAAGAAATTGAATTTTGTTAAAGGTAAATTTATATTTTGGTTGATTTATGAATTGCTATGAGATAAATAATATATTTAGAAATGTAAGACTAGATTACTATAGAGATTAATGCTAGTCAATTATTATTAGAAAATGTATTAAATAAAAATATAAATAAAAATTAAGTTAATATTTTCATACCAGAAAAATGTTATAAAAAGTGCGAATGGGCTTCAAGAAAACAATATTTTCCATATATAAAATGTTTTTAATATAAAATTAATAACAAATTGAGAAAAACTATTTTAAGGTTATTTAATTGCTATCTACATTAAATATAACAAAGTTTTATATTTTTTTATTACATTATATTAAGTAAAATATATTTTTTAAATTATATAAAAATCCATTTCGCATAATACAATTATTAAATGGCAATTACAAATTTGATGGCGCAATATTTAATTCTATTTATTTATATTGGCCTTCGTTGACTGTGTCACTTCAATTCAATTAAGTACCGAAATATCTGTTGAAATTATAAATTTAAATCAATTGCGCAACTCGGTAGGAGCATTCAAGTTAGTATGAATAGTTCGTATGCAGTTTATCATTTTATCGAATGCACTTTTGCCAGCTGCTCTGCGCCTTTTTCAATTGTTGCCCATTTATCAAATAGCGCGTCGGCCCTGGGCATTCCGTGCACAGTTTTCACATAACATTTTTAGTTATTTGGTTATTCGTGCTTTTCTGTTTTATTTGTGTACCCGCTGCACACACACACACACACACACACAGCCATACACACTCGACACTCAACAGCCCTGGGGCCACTTTGAAGAATATTTTAGTGACTTTGGGTAGCGCTTGAAACGTTTACCTGCTGCAAAAATAAATAAAGTTTTCAACATGTTTTTAAAGATATTACGCGTGTTTTTGCATACCTGCTATCACATTAGACACAGCCTGCCTGGCCAACCTGTTTCATAGATGATAAGCCCAATTTAAACTAGCTAAGCTTCAAATAGCATTCCATTTGCTATAAGCTGCCAGCGAGCAGCTGTGCCATAGACTCATTCATGCTGCATCAGGCACTTTGCATAATTAAAATTGCACCTACAGCTGAGCAGCTGGACAGCAGGAACTTGATTTGTGGCTCTTTGGCTGCTCGTCAGCAAATATATTAGACAAAAGCTCGAGTAATTAGTGGTCCTCGGGCTAACAGACGCCCTTTGACATTTGTCAACGTATTGTCCTCCATGAATCAATCAAATTTCCACAATTGACTTCTATTAACTGCTCTTGGCCATTCAGCTGCAATTAACTTGACTCACAAGTAGCCTCATCAACATATTCATATCTATAGTCAAAGACAGCTACGATACCAAATGCAAATGCAAATGCAAATGGCATTTTTATATGTAACTAAGATTTTTTCAAACCGCTTAGCATATTTGGAGGGAAATATGCAAACAACTTGCAGCTGGCTATAAGAAGTTGGCAAATCCAGGGAGAATGGCAAAGGCAAAAGCAAATTGAAAGTTTCAAGCAATGCGAGTATAAAAGATAGCTTAAACTGATTTTAAATTTCTAATTTTGTTGTTGAGATATCAAAGAAAAGAAGTTTGAAACTGGGAACTAAAATGTAAGTGATGCAAAATTAATATATATATATTATATATATATTTATATATATATATATATATATATATATATATATATATATATATATATTTATATTGTATAGTTATATATTTATATATTTATATTTTTATATATTTAAAATCCAAATATTAAAAAAACTTAGATCTTCCATAATCTAAGTCTTCATACAAAAATGTTCTATTCCAATTTAATATTATAAAAGGAATATCAAATTTTTTGTAAATTATACAAAAATCTTAAAGTCTATTAAAAATAAACTTTAATAATTAGAAAATAATTTACTTACTGTTCACATCAAATACTCAAACTTTTTCAATTAACTCAAAGG